>OY757016.1:41729994-42331303 GCA_963580285.1 Lucinisca nassula
CGTCCGACCTATAATTGATATATGTATCTTGTTTTTGAAATCTTTCCAGTTTGGACCAGAATTCAAATAGATAAGAAACAATACATTCACAAACTGTCACATTCAAAGTTGTTGTATCCGTTTTTGTGTCTTAGATTAACAAAAGGAAATATATGTAATAGAATTTTATTTTATTTTTATTACCCATATTTACCGTACCTTTGCCATTTCTGAGAGAGCGTCTGTCTGAGGGGTCTTTCCCCAAATGGCCTTATTGAAGGTATCAATTGGCTCTTCATCGATATCATCATCATCATCATCTTCATTATCTTCATTATCAACAGGTTCAGGCAGAGGTGTACATTCATTGGCTTTGACGTCACCCCAGTATGCTCCGGTATAAAAATCACCAAGGCATCTCGCAGAACCCGCTGGGCGCAAGTCGATCTTACCTGGAAAGAGTAGAACGAAAAATGTTTTCAGGAAAAATATGTCCCTTTACCATAAATGTAACCAAAACAACCTATGTGGCCTTGAAAATGAGGCCAATGTTACCAAAGTACAACCTAGGTGTTCTGTTCAAAATTTAACTGGAACTTTTCAGTCTGTTATGAGGTGCAGAAATGCAAATTTGAAGACTCATTGGATCAAGGGGGATGTGTTCTGTTTGCCGGGTCTTGTCTATTATCCGTTTTGGTTTCAGAACTTTGGGGTTAAGACACATTGATGAAGATCAGAAAGACCTCTGTCTCACTAAATTTGGTATAGTTACGCCTTGATTGAACCATCATAATATACAAAATTTAATCCAATTCATCGAATAGTTCAGGGGATTCCATGTAGACCGGCCAAAATTTGACAATTTTGAATACCAAAATCGATTAAAATCGATCAAATATAATATGCCCCCTCTCCTTTCAGTTTGGTGACTGGACGTAAGAACTTCCAGCGGTATGGACTTAGATACTATTTCTTGGCCAGAGTTTGTTTTGCAAAAAGTGATAAAACATGAAATCATACTTCGGAAGACAGGTACACCTGGCTTACTTTACCACATCTTTAACAAGGGCGAAAATATTTGTGCCTGTTCTGTTCTATTTCTTAACTTTGATAATTTCTCTAAAAAAAATGTTGTTTTTCGTTAATATGGCAAAAATGTTCCTTTCAATAGCAGCACCCTGTTGAATTCTTGTTACAAATGAAATTAAAGATTAACAGTAAGGACCCAGATCAGACGCCGAAGAACGAATCGTCTAATCTGGGTCTACACTGTTTGCTTAAAGAACATTCATTTTTGTAAAATTTGCCACAAACAAAACAAACCTGACACCCCTATCATTGGAAATGGTTAAAGTATATGTTTTGAAATATTACCTACACGTGACGATAGCCAGTCATTCTCGTAAAGCGAATACTCCTACCCATTATATCAACAAAAAGGTAATTTGTTAATCAGATGCGTCTTGGCACTAAGAAACTGTACTTAGAATATGCAATAAAATATAACTTATTCCATCAATAAAACGTTATTTCAGATCTATGAAAGGTAGTGTTATCCATCACGAAAACACGCCTATATAATTTTGACCTCCTCGAACCCCACTTTTATATAGTAAAAATGGGCTTTACAGGGGTAAACCTTATTTTCTTATTTCTGCTCTAAAGTATTTTAGCAGAACTAAGAAAAATATCAAAATTTTTCATCTTAATTTTTTTTTTTGACATAAAGCTTACAATGTATTTGTTTAGGTGTGTTTACGTAATGTTAAAATAAAGACTTACTACAGGTTTCGTTACTGTCCACTTGTTCTCCCAGCAATGAATGTCGAAACTTAAACACTTTTCCTGCAATAGTCTGGATGTTATTTGTTCGTAATTCAGCTGCTGGACATGAAACTGAAAACAAATCATTGTTATAAGCTTACATTATTCTACTTTCATGTAATGACATTATTCTACTTTCATGTAATGATTTTATGAAAATGAATAGAAACATTTAATTTCAACTATTTACCAAATTAGAAATGTGCGCCCAGCGAAGACTCAGATCCATAAAGTGTTTTGTTGCATTGAGTAGCATTTGGCCCTTAGCTGTCCTTAGATCACACAATGAAGATTCTGATTAGACTGCGTGGACGCGCAGGCTGATCTGAGTGTTCGCTGGACGCACATGTAAACTGTAGTAAATTCTGTGCCCCGGCTCATTTTATAAATCTGTACTGAATTGAGGATGATGACTAATGGTTCATAAAATTCAGAGTTGAAACCCAGCCCTACCCTTAGTGGTTTTTCTATCGACAGCCTCAATGTGATTGTTTCTATCCAGTGTATATGTTTGTAACAATTAGGGGTTAATTGTGCTGAAAATTGCATTTGGGTGTAGCTATATCGTCGGTGTTACGGTCGAAAGATTCGTTTCACGTCGACGCTTCAGCAGAGCGATAAAACGGAATTTGCGACAACAAACTGATGTTTAAATCATTAAATGACAATTTTTACTATAGTCATTTAAATTCTAATGCATTTATCCATTTGGTTTGCTTAGCAATGACACTATCAGCAAAATGCTGCAAGTGCTGTGAGCTGCATAAAAACAGTGAAAAACGACGTTGCGAAATAACGTCGTGTTTTCGATAATATATCGCAGATCATACGTTCGGAATGGTTCAATGTTATCTGATCAGACGTCGCAGTTCATACACATGTGCAAAGACTAGGATTATGGCCACGTAAAATCGATTTAAGCACCCCAATCCAGTTAAACGAACTTTTTACAGACCGTTCCAAAGTGGTTTCTTCTGTTAGGGATTATTATTGTTATAGTCTGTCTTGGCATGTATGCATTGTTTATAGCTTTTATTTTGGATAGCCCTTTGGCTGTTTTGTGGTGGGAAGGTAACTGTCCTTTTGGTTTCCCGCTTGTGATGTTTTCATTATGGTGAAATTGTTTTATGTTTGTGTTTATTTCCCTTTGGTGTTTTGGAGGGAGTTTTGGGGTAGTTTTATCGATTCCTGAACATTGCCTTCACTTCTGTTTTGTGTATTTTGTGTGATAGTCAGGTCATGGTTTGTGGTTTGTGACTGGAAGCATTGATTCTCCTCTTTCGCAGGCCCGGATTTGCTGTTTTCATTGTACATGTTTTTCCCGAGTGACATAAAATTATAAAAAAAAACTATACTTTAGTTACACTTGTTATGTCCCTTAAAGGTCATATACAAAGGTATAGAAGTCCATTAAATTTAAAAAGACATTGATTAATCGAAGGTAATCGAAGGGAGAAACCGCATCAAGTTATCTTTATAAGTTTCAAAGATATTACAATTTGAAGTGTGAAATATTTCATGGAAATAGAGCAGCTTCAGACTGCCTCATTAATATTCATGATGTCATAGATGCACATAATTTTTTTTAAACTTTTTAAATATGAAATACCTTGTGTTTTATAGACCTTAGGAACTGTATAATCACCTATCTGAATTATTGAAACTGATCTGAACTGATATTCTAAACCAGTTTTCTCATATTTTCAATTGCAAACCGTAAATTCAAACTTTTTTTTTTTTAATTTAATTTCAAGTTCCTGTATTTGTAAATGGATGATATAACTTACAGAACTTACTGATCTGTCCAAAAGGCATGAAAAACACTTAACATTAATTAGTTTTGTCTATTTGTATCGGAGTTTAACGGCACAGTCAACACTATTTAGGTAATTTTTGAGCCGGTCAGTTTACCTACCCACACTTTTTCATGGCAGGGTTATACGTAAGCGGTTAACCAGTACAGTGCACATTCTTTCGCCAGAAACTGACAACTGCCCTTCTTGAATCAGCGGAAGGGAAAGAATGACCGTTGAAAAGATTTCATGATCAATCTTCAATATTAATTAGTTGGAATGAATTTTTGAATTAAAAAGTAGTTTTAAACGTCTTAAAAATATTTAAATTGTAAATTTAAGCTTGAATTTCGAAACAAAATTTCTCATTTCCACCCTAAATTATGAACAAGATACACATTAATCAAAGAGCATGAAAAAACTGTATTAGGCAACTGCAAAACGGAAAATATGGTAGTTTTAAATTATTTTTAAAAAACGTTTAAAGCCACTATGACATCACAGACTATTGCATTGTGGGTTAAAATCAAAGAAAATTCAGGGGAGGCTACTCTTAGAGGAAAATAGGTATGTATCAAATATTAATGCGCATAACTTTGGAACGAATGGGAATTTGTTCATGCGGTTTTCAATAAAATGACCCTCCTTGTGTCCCGCTTAATACTAAGCATTTTTAAAGTTCCTTTGTAATTGCTCTTTAAACTGGAATATCAGTGTAGTTATTGTGTAAATTGTATAAACAAGATGAAATATACCACGTACCCGTGCTCTGTAGAGCCATTGTTCTAAATGTCGTCACAGGTGTCTGGCCGGGAAGCTTTGACATATACTGAGCATTTCCCAGGACAGCCCTTAATAACCCCTTCAGTCTGTTATACACATTGATCTCGTCTTCAAGGGTGTAATTCCTCGTCAATGAAAGGTATGTATGATACTCTAAAACCTTTGGCGATGACCTAAGAAAAAAAAGAGGACCTGTAATAAGTCAGCCTGTATAATCATTAACGCATCTTACCGTGTATACCAGTACGAACCTAAGCAAACAAAGAAGATCCTGAAGAGATGGTTTATAAGGATTAACACTGCTTACAAGTCCCTTAACCCTTTTTGTACCAAATTGAATCTTCTTTCTTACATACAGCAGGAGTCCATTTCAAAATTTAGGGGTGTCAGGTTGTGTTTTCTTCAAAATTTATTCGGAATATGACTGAACGTTTTGCAAACAGTGTAGGCCCTGATCAGACGCCGCGTTCTGCGGCGTCTGATCTGGGCCTGCGCTGTTTGCCAACTACCCGTTTTGGGGTTTACGGTACAAGATGGGTTTATACTACTGACCCAAAACTCTTTACAGGAACCGACCTGTCCAAATAAAAAAAAATGTAACTGTTAATTCTAAACAGTATGGGTAAAAGGGGTGAACGTTTGGTACTGGAAACACCAACAGCTGAAAATTGGTGCAATATGTCGAACGAAAATGCTAAAGATACATATTATTATTTTATTTTACATTTAAAGAAGGCAAGAAATTATTATAACACCGGGTTTGAAAAAAGCTGATCAGAAGAATACAGTTTATTTCCAGCATAGAGTGTGAAGTGTTGTAAAAAGAAAAATTTCGACAAGGGTTGCAAAAGTAGCTGTGATTTTAACATGGGGAATATGTCCGTGTGATTACGGGTCTAAACGAATATTCAATTACTAGTTTCATAGTTTTTACATGTTACACGAGAAAAGAACAAGTTAAACAGGATATATGTTTAAGAAATGAAGGTAACTTTAACGTCCATTGAAGTATGAACAACATCGTGACCTGATGTTGTGGCCCCAGGGCTATAATTTGAACAATCTTGACAGAGGTCCACTAGATGAAGGTGTATACGAAATATTAAAGACCTGGGCCTTCTGGTTTGAGACGAGAAGATTTTTAAAGGTTTTCTCTATACTAACTCTTAGTAAAATGCGGGCCCTGTCACTGGGCCATGTTTGGCTCCAGGGTTATAATTTGAACATTCTTGGCAAAGGTCCACATGATTAAGGTGTGTACCAGAAATCAACGTTCTTGGCCTTCTGGTGACATACGAGAAGATTTTCAAAGGTTACAAATTTACAAGTCTATGTAAAACATGGTGCCCCTGGATGGGGCAATAATTTGAGCAATCTTGGTAGAGTTCCACTAGACGAGGTTGTGTACCAAATATCAAAGGCCCTGTAGTTTCAGACAAGAAGACTTTCAAAATATAGAGTTATATTTTCCAAATGTAACGCTATGTAAAACATGCGGGTCTCTAGGCAGGGCAATTTTTGGCCCAAGGTTTATAAATTGAACATTCCTGGTAAAGGTCCACCAGGCAAAGGTGTGTACCAAATACCAAAGACCTGGGCCTTCTGGCTTCAGACAAGAAGCTTTTTAAAGGTTTTCTCTATATAACTCTATGCAAAACATGTGGGCCCTAGGCCGGGCCATTATTTGGTCCCAGGGCTATAAATTCAACAATCCTGGTAGAGGTCCACTAGACAAAGCTGTGAACCAAGCATCAAAGGCCTGGGCCTCTGGTTTCAGAGAAGAAGATTTTAAAGGCTTTCCCTATATAAACTCCATGCAAAACATAGGCGGGGCCATTTTGGCCCGAAGCCTATACTTTGAACAATCTTGGTAGAGATCCACGAGTTGAAGACTCACGTAGTATGACCCATCTTCTTTCTTATGAATGTTGTCATTGCTCTTAAAGGAACTCATTTTTGATTTTTATTTGCCTTCACTGTAGCTGGTGTTGTGCCGTGTGGCGGCCGTAAAACGTCTCCCCGTACATCAACCATAGTGCAGTTTATATTTTACTTTTGGTCCTTTGAGATCAGAGTGAATATTCTGAGAAATCGGAAATGCATTATTGGTTTAGACTCGTATTCTAGACAGATTTTTAATTATTTTGACCCCATTTTGATTTATATCAGTCTGTGAATCGACTGCCTATTCGAAATTCGCAAAATTACAGTATGTTTCCTCTGGCTTTCTTTGCCGGATCATTACAGGGTCACTGATGAGGCTTTATTAGCCGAAACTACGTAGTATGACCCATCTTCTTTCTTATGAATGTTGTCATTGCTCTTAAAGGAACTCATTTTTGATTTTCATACCAAATATCAAAGACATAGGCCTTCTAGTTTCAGACAAGAAGTTTCTCAGAGATTTTCCCTACATAACCCTATGTAAAACATGTGGGTCCCTGGGCGGACCCATTTTTGGCCCCAGGGCAATAATTTGAACAACTTTGGTAGAGGTCCACTAGATGAAGTTTCATATCAAATATCAACTAGAATCGCGCAGTCGATGGCACGCCATCGCATATCCCCATGCTTTTTTTAAAGATACATCACTATATAATTTCTCAATTAGTTTAGTTTATACTAATTTATTTTAGTTCGATTGCGATGAAAGCTACAAGCTTATTGAATCGCTCTCGAACACTCATTCCGGGTGTTTTCACGCGCGCGCGAAGAGAGGCAGTGGCTTTTTACACCACTGCTACCCATTTACACCTGGGTGGAGTGGGGCAGTGTCATTACGTGTCTTGCCCAAGAACACACCTCGATACCGGTGGCGGATTCGAACGCACAACCTTTCGATCGTAAGTCGAACGCGCTAACCACTGCGCTATCGAGGCTGACTCAATTGCAACTCCAACCCAATCTTAAGATCCAAATTCCGAAAGTGTCATGCACTCCTCAGACCAAAGACCTATCAGTTCCAAAAGTTATCAGTTCCAAAAATGTCATGTTTCTATCTGCAACGGCGTAGGAGGAGTTATCCGGTAATCGTTAAATCCAAGTTTTTGACCTCCGGTGACCTCAAACCTGACCCTAGGGGTCAAATTTTGATTGATATGTATTCTACTCATTATGCCGTTCGATTTGATATGTCACACGACCAGGCTCTGAAAACTTTGATTTTTTACCCCTGGGGCACCCCACCCCACCCCCTGGCCCCTAGCGGTAGGATCATAATTCCGAAAGTGTCATGCACTCCTCAGACCAAATACCTATCAGTTCCCAAAGTTTCATGTTTCTATCTGAAACGGCGTAGGAGGAGTTATCCGGTAATCGTTAAAAAGGGGGTTATCGGGGTGAAAATCCAAGTTTTTGACCTCTGGTGACCTCAAACCTAACCCTAGGGGTCAAATTTTGATTCTTATGTATTCTACTCATTATGCCGTTCGATTTGATATGTCACACGACCAGGTTCTGAAAACTTTGATTTTTTACCCCCCGGGGCACCCCACCCCCTGGCCTGACCCCTAGGAGTAGGATCAAAATTCCGAAAGTGTCATGCACTCCTAAGACCAAAGACCTATCAGTTCCCAAAGTTTCATGTTTCTATCTGAAACGGCGTAGGAGGAGTTATCCGGTAATCGTTAAAAAGGGGGTTATGGAGGTGAAAATCTAAGTTTTTGACCTCTGGTGACCTCAAACCTGACCCTAGGGGTCAAATTTTGATTGTTATGTATTATACTCATTATGCAGTTCGATTTGATATGTCACACGACCAGGTTCTGAAAACTTTGATTTTTTACCCCCGGGACACCCCACCCCCTGGCCTGGCCGATAGGGGTAGGATCAAAATTCCAAAAGTGGCATGCACTCCTCAGACCAAAGACCTATCAGTTCCCAAAGTTTTAAGTTTCTATCTGTAAAAGTGTGGGAGGAGTTGTCCGGTAAGACGGACGGACGGAAGGACGGACGGACGTACGGACGACGGAGACAATTACAATATCCCCACTTTTTCTTCAAAAAGCGTGGGGATAAAGACCTGGGCCTTCATGTGTCAGGCAGGAAGATTTTCAAAAGTCTTCCCTATATAAGTCTATGTAAAGCATATGGACTCTGGGCGGGGCCATGTTTGGTCCCAGGGCTATGATTTGAACAATCTTGGTAAAGGTCCACTAGATAAAGCTTCAAACCAAATACCAAAGACCTGGGCCTTCTGGTTTCAGACAAGAAGTTTGTAAAGGTTTCCCCTATATAAGCCTATGCAAAACAGTGGGACCCAGGGCGGGGCCATTTTTGGCCCATGGCAATAATTTGAACAATCTTGGTAGAGGTCCATTATATGAAGCTTCATTCCAAATACAAAAGACCTGGGCCTTCTGGTTTCAGACAAAAAAAAATTATAAAGCTTATCCTATATAAGCCTATGTAAAGCCAGTGGGCCCCGGACGGGGCCATTTTTAGATCCATGGCAATAATTAGAACAATCTTGGTAGAGGTCCACTAGATGATGCTTTATACCAAATATCAAAGACCTGGGCCTTCTGGTTTAAGACAAGAAAAATTATAATTTTTTTTATTTCCCCTTTTCGTTGCCATGGTAACCAGAGTTCTGCATAGAATGGATTTCTTTGAACAACTTCGAGAGAGGACCATCCAAAGATCATTTCTGCCAAGTTTGGTCAAATTGTGTATAGTGATTTAGGAGGAGATGTCGTTTAAAGGAATTGTTGACGAACGGACATCCCGACTGACGGTCGGACAACGACAACAACGGACGGTGACCGATCACAATAGCTCCCCCGGAGCCTTCGGCACAGGTCAGCTAATAATCAGCGGTCAAAAGCAAGAACTGCATTAAGACCACATAGCAAGAAAGAATCTGTCCCGCGGAAGAAATATGTTTTACAAAGAGTAGCCTTTGGAACACATAAAACACAACAGAACTGGCATTGTAGAGTTTACAAGTTTTCTCAGCCAAACTGGCTTGTTTCGCCCAATATGTCCTCATCAGTGACCCTTAAAAACTTTCAAAATTTCTCAAACGACTATAAAATATAAAAGAAAGTAGATTAACCCAGGGAATACTTCACAGTCATAGTTGCAACAGAGCTGTACATATTTTCCTCAATACTAACCTGACTTTATCCACGTGTGTATAAACACTTCTGACATAATCTAACGTTCCTCGAAGAACTGGTAACACATCTCTAAAGACTCTTTTCAGATCTGCTTCAGTTGCAGCTAGGCTTGGAAACGTTTTATCCATAAAATTAAACAAAGCTCCATCTTTGTAAGAATAATATTTCAACTCCATTGAACCATGGAATGACATCACATCTACGAAATTTAAAGCAATTCAAAGCAATTAATAATTATAGTATCAAACTATCCCCACAACAAGCATTCGCCATTTAAAAATCTTGATACCAACTCAAGGTTTACAAATAGACTGAAAAAATGAAAATGGTTATGTCATGGCGCCTTTCCGTTGATGCAATGTCAGTTTTCTGAACAAAAATGTAATCAACAATGTATTTCGTATTTCGGAAATTAATTTGACAATTTTACTTGGGTAAATCCTAACAGATTAACCCTACAGATTCTGTATTTCGCGAACAATCTTCGATTGTTGCTGTATACAGAATTAATTTATATACATTAAGATAACGAATATTTGCTTGTTTCGACACGAAGCTTTCCTTAGCATAACGATGTTAGTTTTTTTGGTCTTTTATAATGATGGCTTATACTGTATATTATTAATTGATTATCCTATATTACACAAGGTCAACCAATATTCAAAAATCATAAATCATGTTTTTAATTGCGTCAATTAATAAAATTGTCATTAATCAAGTAATTTCGTATTGACCCAGTTACATGTCCTCGGTCAGCTGTATTGGCCTCGGCCTTCGGCCTCGTGCCAATACAGCAGACCTCGGACCTGTACCTGGGCCAATATGAAATTACATGATTAATAACATTATAGAATAGACTAATAAACATAGTAAGAGAAAACATTGTTGACAATGAAGAAGACGCTTAGGTCAAATCGTTATGATAGAAAGTCAGTCTTATGATTAACTACCCTTTTCTAAATTCAATGTAACCCGGCGTCAATTACACTTGATGTTAACGTCAGTAATTCTGAGGTCGTGACAAAAGAAAGATACTGAAAGAGACAAAAGTAAGCTCCGAACTCCAAGATGTTCAGTTTTAAGGCGATAAGTTCAGTGACGCTCAAAACAAATGCTGTACATGACTCGAGAACCTATGGCTTGTTTACCATGGTTGAATCGAATCTGGAATTACCGTTTGGAGGGATGTTTGAAAAAATAATCAATTTGGTAGATAGTCATATACTTATTTGTAGCTCTGCAACACAAACATTACATTGCCATTTTTTATTCCAAAATGCATTCAGACTCATCCATTGCCGAACTATTACATAGAACTGAATACTGAAGTATATATTTTAGAGAGAGGGAGACCGAGAGAGAGAGAGAGAGAGAGAGAGAGGAGGTATCACAGAAGCCTTCGAGTATTTATGTTATTTTTATTACACATATCAGAACAATTAACGGAAATTGTAGGCCTAGTAACAGTGGTTTTTGATGTTTTTGAATCCGAATACCAATGCATTTATTCGGGCTCTTTGAACATGAAGTAATATCATTAGAACCACGATAAACGAATATGTATCTTCGAACATGTTCCCTCAGCGATGACTCAAACCAGCCTGCATACCACTCGGACAGTATACAGGCTTTCCTGTTTGCACGAAGATGCATTGACTCGATAGTTGTCAATACAGGACCAAGTGGAGACTCGAAAAGACTGTTCTTATGCTGAAGAGGCTGATGTAAAATAGAAGTGAAGGCAATGATACTTAATAGATATAAATAAGACATGACAATTGTTCTGGTATGTGTAATGTGAGTTGTCAACATGTATGATTTTCTAACATTTACGTTACTTGTTCTGGTATGTGTAATACAAGTCGCCCTTGGCCGAATATATCTGTAGACATATTTTATCACACTGCTTATTTGTATTAAGAAAATTTATAGCTGGCTGACGTCAGCATGTGAGGCTTGCTAACATATATGTTATAGGGCGATAGTTGGTAAACAGCTTGCACGGTATACGACAGGACACCTATTCGAATCCTGGTCGTGTCTTGTTAGTTTTACTGCCCTGTGATGATTTGATTGAGAATAAACAAGTGTGCAGTATTGGCAGTGCTTGATTGATTGGAGGTGGTAAATGCTGACATTTTGCCAGCGTATCTGTCCAATATATTATCTTCAACGACTGCGTAAATATTTTTCAAATGTTTTTCTTATCTTTTAGTCAAGTATACTTTCGATGGACTTCTTCTCATAACTCGGTTATAAAGATATCCATTTCAGACACACAAAATCAGTTTCACGTACGTTAATTAGCGTTAACGTGTTGACTGTGTTGATATTGTTTTGTGATATTGTCTGTGCCTTTATTTCACTCTGTTTGAGTATTTTTCTGAATAGCCTTCGTTTACTACATTGACTCGTGCCCCGTTTAAAATTTCTAATTCGAACTCGCTCTTGAGTCTCTGGCAAGTTCTTCGAATAATTTCGGTAAATCATATATTCAATATAATGTGACAGGTTGTTTTTAATTCTATCTTGAAAACGTGTGTTGTTTGTAGCCATAAGACGATTCTTGTGAGTATACACAATAAACCTGCATTTGATGGACGATCGTAATGACACCCATTAGAAATCCCGATTAGCCGTCTTACCCGGTACTATAATGACTACCGATGGCTCGAACTACCTCTCGGATAATTTTTGATAGTCGAAAAGATGTTAGAGACATATGTTTGGCTGTATTTAAAATAAAATTCTTCATAGCTTTATTTCTGTTCCATTGGATTAAAACTTACACATGTCAGATGTTTATCAAATAAAGCAACGACAAACCTGAAAATCGAAGGTCGTATGAATTCGATCGTCTTCTTTTCGGTGCCCCAGTTGTAGAGTGTGATACCCAAGCTTCGCACCAATATCTTCCTTGTAGAGCCGACAATGACATGTCTCTGTTTGTTATTTCCCTGATCGATTGTACCAGACCTCGATTCAGGTGGAGTGATGGGTTTGTGTCATCAGCTTAAAACCAAAAGATAAGTTAGGGTATAACTGTATCAAAAATTGTCATCTGGGGAGGGAAATCGGCGGAAACATAGATATATATTCATATTTTATATGAATAATCCTTGAAACGTCTAAACCAAATCGGCGGTTTTTCGGCCGAAAATGTCGTTTTTCAAACGATATTTGCGACCGTAAAACCGACGATTTACCTCACCAAATGAATATCTTCAATACAGTTACCCCCATCCTAATGCACTTGTTCATTTTTTTTTATTTTTTTTTTTTTTTTTTGCTTTTGTTGTTGTTGTTATTGTTGATAAAATTGTACTATTTTGCTCAAAGCGGCAAGCGTTGTTAGCTGCGTTAAACAAAATGCTACCCAATTGAAAACGATCTTACATGATAAAAATATACTGTCGCAATTTTTAAGCTATCCAATCAGATGTCGCGTTAGATAACCAAATGCGTTAGAAGTGTAGCTAGCATGTCTATGCACTGGATTTTATATACAAAAACAGTTGGGTTTGCATGGATGTGTATTTGTTACATAGCCTTTTTGATACTTTTTTATAACCGCTTTTATAAAAAACTTTTCAGAAAACTGGGTGTATTCATTCATTCATTCATTCATTCATCAGGTCCGTGTATTGAACACCCCCGTAGAGCCCATTTTACAGACAGAAACGCAGTTTTATAGCTATATTTTAATTTCTGCTCCAAACGTGGACAATCGGTCCTCGTTGGGACCGACTTAATCAGCAGGTTTCAACGAGTACCAATGATATTTGTTTGGAGCAGAAAGATGAGCGATACAAATTTCATCAGAATAAAAAATGCCAAGTTTTGAGGTATGAAAGAATTTCCACACAGTTGCGTTGTCCTAATGAATAGTGACAACTCCTTTTGATTTACTTACCACTAGTAATTGTAGAAACAAGCATTCCATCTTTGAACCACATTACAGGAAGTTCATTTGTGGTGCTTGTAAGGCCACAGGAAAGGGTTGCATCATTCTGGCCTATCATAAAAACTTTCTTTTCTGTTTCCTCTGGATTACTACCACCTATAAGGTCTGAAACGAAAGAAGAAAAAAAAACAAATAAGAATCTGCGTGCATGTACCAAGTTATATGAAGTGACATCTCATATTACGTCTATGAGCTTTGAGAAAGTAAATAAAATTACCTTAATCCCTAGTATGTTAGATCAAAATTTCGATTTGAAATTTGCGTCCGAATTATCGGTAAACGACCTCCCTTTCAAATATTAGGAATAAAGTAGTGATACATAATTCGAAACAGCTTACCTTCAAAATTATATCATATGCATGCTCTGTTTCACAACAGTTCTTGGTTTAGACTCATATTCTAGACAAGTTTTTAATTATTTGGACCCCTTTTTTATTTATATCAGTCTTTGAATCGACTGCCTCTGCGAAATTCGCAAAATTGCAGTATGTTTCCTCTGGCTTTCTTTGCCGGATCATTACAGGGTCACTGATGAGGCTTTATTAGCCGAAACTACGTAGTATGACCCATCTTCTTTCTTATGAATGTTTTCATTGCTCTTAAAGGAACTCATTTTTGATTTTTATTATTCGTAAAACATTGTAGATATGTATGACTGCATTTCGGAATAATTTCGGAATACAAGGACTGTATATGTAAAATTTGAAAACATATATGCTTAGGTCAATGTCATGCACATTCCTACTAGTTGCAAATATCGCAATGTCAGGAATCGAGGCCAGTTAACACCTTTTAAAATGGGTCCCAATTCGGACTTTCCTTGCGTGTCGTTAATCCGCTGTGTATAATAGAAGATTACGCATTTCTTTCTATAAACTGTTATAAAATAGATTCAAAAGATAATTTTAAAAGAAGCTTGAGAGAAAGGCAAATCGGATTTTTCTACCTGTTTGTATAGCTTGTTTCTGACAGATTGCATTAAGAGCTCGGCCACAGTTGCTCTCCTCCTTTACCCCGGATTCGTCATAATACTGACAGGCTCCTTTCTTATCAGACTGCTTCCAGAATTTCGTACCTGTAAAAATTTTGAACCAGTCGAATAATGTTAGCTACAATGTCAGATTAAATAGGTTCATTGTGTGTTTAAGACGATAACTAGCCAACAGAATATGGTAATTGGACTATCTCTCCTCGATATTTGTAAGTCGCATGCAAGATCTGCAGTCACTTGCTAGCGACCAGTAAATGGACCTGGGTACATTTTTTTTCAAGTAACGTCGCTATTGCTGAACAAATATATAAGGCGTGGGTATTTGGTAAAAACAATGATTTACAGAAATTGTAAAATGTGTGTTGAAGGGAAAGACAAAATGGTGAGCAATATTCATAAATATTTGTGAATGGAGCATACATAGTTTGTTTGTTTTTCTGTTAGTCATTCAGGTCAATCATAGTTTAAGAGGTAGTGATCAATACTGCTTAGACAGACAATTTTATGTCAGAATTAATGTTCTTCTCGTTCTCATCCAGATACATTAAAAAGACGGGATATAAAACTAGCCGGTCGAACAAGAGCCACATCAATATTCATGACAGCAAATAAGCTCATTAAACCTGTAACAGAAATACATACAAATTCAGTGTTGGGATGGAGAAGGGGGAATCGGGAGGAGGAGGGGGTGCGGGGTGCAGCGGTCAGAAATAGCGTATCTCTCTTGTCAACGGGTTTCTAATCTTAAAGAAAGTTATTTGTTCGGACCAAGGAGCGAATTGTTTCCTTCAGGAGGTAACCCCTTTTTAAAGGGCTCAGTTTATAGAAAAACAAAAAAGTAGTTGCAAAAATTTATCCCATATAAAATGGCAGGTTTAATTGATTGATTTTGTTTTTGATTTAACGACACGTCAACCCTTGTGGGTCATTTTGCGTCCTCTCCAAGAGAAAGGGAGAAGAGATAGGAGAGATAGAAGAGACAGTAGAGGAGATGAAAGTGAGGTACAGAGGAGAACGAGGAAAATAAATGGAAGTGTAGAAACACACGATATAACAACATTCCCCCTCTATCCTTCCTGCTGCAAGGACAGCCAATATCAGTTGGATGCCCCAGTGATTTAAGATACATATAAATTGCCAAAAACTAAATCTGTGAGAGACATTACGTAAACACATCTGTACAAATTCAAAGCAAATTTTACCACCGAAAAAAGGCGAAAATTTCAAAATGAAAAAATAGGACATTATTCTTATTTTGCTGAGATAACAATTGTGGGTACATGTCAGGACCGCCTCATCGAGGCGGTTCTAACGAATACCCACAATAAATATTTTAGGGCAGAAATACGAAAAATAAGGTTCACCCCATTAAAAACAGTTTTACCTTATTGAAGAGGGGTTTGAGGGGTCAACATTATGTAGGCGTGTTTTCGTGTTGTAAACACTCAAAAGACACTATTTGATCATTCTGAAGCCATTCCCTGAAATAAAAGCGAATCAACTCAGTTCGGTCTGGCCCAATACCCACATTTTAAACCCCAGTTTTCTTACAAAAATGCGATATGTTTCGTATTTATACTCCACATATATGCTGTGTGTTTTCAATAGAACACATGGGGCGTTTCAAATGAGTGCCACAACCTATGTCTTGGAGAAAAAATAAGGAAATTGATGTATATCCCTGTAAACCCCGGTTTTCTCTAAATAAAATTTGGTGTTGAGGTGTTGTAACAATATAAACCCGATTGTCTCTGTTTAAAATTGGGTTTTCGAGGCTTTTAATTGCACTAACTGTTGGCGAAACGTAATGCCACTTAAATATCTTTGTTTAAATGACCAAACAAAGTGGCATTATATTGTTTATCAGTTTTGAAATGTTACCTCTGAAAAGTTTTCCATCCATTGAGACAGCTAATAGTGTAAAAATCCTTTCAAAGTCGCTCCGACCTTCCACAATATCGCCTCCCATAGCACCACACTGAGCTGTAGCTGCTCTGTAACTCTGCTTCTTATTGAGAATTCGGTAGCACTTATCATGGAGGATATGGCCATACCATCCTTTCTCGCAAGTCGAAACTTAAAAAAATATTAAAAAAGAAACTTTAAAATTGGGTAATCATGAATCTTACAAACCTTTCGTGTGATAAAAGTTACTCTGACAAACAGTGAAATCCCAGATCAGTCGCCACAAAACTTAGCGCCTGATCGTGGTCTACACTATTTTCACAAAGCGTAAGAAGCTTTGTAAAAGTTTCTATAAATAGAATTATCTGGATGCAACTGAAATTGGCGAAGAAATTACAAAGACATTTTTGTGCAAGATTTGATGGTTGATATATGGGGTACACATATACTTTCAGCTCGCATTGCCGATATACGCACAATATAAACTATCAGTTATAAATATGAACCAAAACCCTTGGAGCAAATTATTTCCTTTAAGTGTTTACCTATTATGGTCTGCTTGGTGTCCTAAAATGTCCTTGTTGTGCGAAATGATACTATGCTTCCAGTTACATCACTGTTTGTTGATTTGGAGCTGAACAGCGCAGTCAGCTCATTTTAGGCTATATCGAGCTGGTTAGTATACCTAACTACACATTTCCATGGCAGGCTTTTACATAAGCGGATAACCAATACAGTGCACATTCTTTCCCCAGAAACTGATGACTATCCTTCTTGAATCTGCGGCAGAAGGGAGAGAATGACCATTCTTGCACACCAGGCAAGGAAATCCCTGATTTTACTCTAGGATAGAAATTTATGTTCTGGCCCTGGTGTTCCGACCCTAAATCGAATATAATCGCGTGTTTGAGAAATGCACTGGTTGAATACGACCTCATATGCACCGTATTTAAGGTTGACGTCATGCACGTTTCGTGACCTCACTAAACATTCCTGTCGTCTTCACAATATGGCAGACGTCGGTAACCGAAGTGACTACATCATTACAATCCGAGCTAAGAGATGGAAGGTGTGCAAGAAAAAGAATCCTATATAGGCGTGAGGGGTGGATAAAAAATCCATCCCTCGGGATCACTGTCCGGCATCACGCCCATATAAGATTCTTATAAACTCCAAGGAAGAATGTTGATAGATTCCACGACCTCCTGAGTACCAATGAGACTCGCATCCGACCGACCTACAGAAGCCGGCGGCTACGCCACTTATTGAAGCATTAAACCCTCACCATCCATTGGTTTGGGGTGAGTGAGGTGTTTATTTCTGTTATTTTGGTATTTGAGATGACGCTTGTCTTTTTTCTGTACAGCTTTTGATGCTATTTAAAATCAAGAACTCGCTGCATGAGAGATTTAATTTAGACTTATCATAATCAATTATGTAGTTTATCATATGTCGTCGCGTCTGAGAATGTAATAACGCCATGTAATTAATTCTGTAATCCACTAGTGGATTAAATATGCAAATTAGTAAGATACGTTCCGTAACGTTATTTACTAATGGCGAAATATTGACATTTATTTTTGTAAAACAATCGTGAATAAAATGCGTTTCAAATGCCATATGATAAATAGAGCCTTGCATTCATGCTCAAGTGTTATAGAATTTATCAAACTCGTTGAGGAAAAGGGATAAAATGCTCGGCAAAGAAAATGCTTTTATCCCTTTTCCTCAACTCGTTTAATACATTCCATAATACAGGAACACACCCATGTACGATTCTCTATGTAGTTTACAAGGCTACATGAAGAAGGGTTGAGTTAATGGTCATCCAAAATAGCGCACAATGAAGACTCTGATCGGACTGCGCGAATGTGCAGGCTGATCTGAGACTTCGCTTTGTGCAGATCCCTGTTTTACTTGACGCGGCCCATATGATAAAAAGACCCTCACACTCGTGGCAACTTCATATGACATTTATCAAGCTCGCCGAAGTCTCGTTTTATATATTTCACATGAGATTACCACTCTTTTGAGAGCTCCTATATATGTGATTTGTTCATTAAAATGCGGCGGTTCTAACGAGCATCCAAAACCTATTTTTGAAAAAAGCCGGAAATCTGAGATTTTTTTTCACAAAATGTCATTTTCAAAGTCGTGAAAGATATTAACGTAAGGTTATGGTATCGTTAAGGATTTATCATCAAATAAGCTAGCTGGGCAATTTTGCACCATCGTCTAACCACAAAAATGACGACCTTCCATGACCAATTATATGTTTGATGGACACTCAAGGACAGTGTAACAGAGGTTGTGAATTTGCCTCATCATGATAACACATCCATGTGAATTTGCGTATTCTGTCGTTTCCCAAGTAGGGTAATTGTGATTTTTTTTTCTTAATAATACTTCAAACATAGGTTATAGATGCTCCTTAGAACCGGTTCTTACGAGTATCCACAACCTATGTCTTGAAACAGAAATTAGAAAAATAATGTATATACTCTGTAAACCCCAATTCTCTCTATATAAAATGGGGTTTACAAGGCTGTTCATTACACGGAATTGTTAACATGATGTTTGGAAACAAAGAATAAAATACTGCGAATCTAGGGGTTAAAAGTAGTACTGTAAGTTAAAATGAAGCTATAAATGCTGCCATCGGCAAGAAAACAAATAAACACGACTCTAATGCACTTATGTGTATAACGCGAAATCTGATTGAATAACGTCAAAATTTGCGACAGTATATCCTGCGGTATACTGTCGGAAACCCGACGTCATCACCTAACCATGCTTTTCTTAGACTGGCGTTTTACGCAGCTCATATTTACAGTTTTCAAATAAACAACCGAATAAGTGCATTAGAATGGGGATAACTGTAGTCCAAAAACATCAGTCTGGGAGGTAAATCGTCCGTTTTACGGTCGCTAATTCCGTTTTACGGCTCTGCTGATGCGTCGCCGTAAATCGTAATTTCCTACCGTAAAACCACCGATTTACCTTCCCAAATGACGAGCTTGAATACAGTTATCCCCTAAATCAAGCTAACTAGTTTTGGCCAGTTGGGCCTAATCAGTTACCCTCTTGTCGCTTCTAGTTTAGTCATTGTGCTGAATATCTATCAACAACTTGGAGATTAATGTTAACTTAAATTTTATTACCTTCGTTCATGACTTCTAGTTGATAAGAAAAGCATACTGAAGGCAGTTTCTGACGACATGTGGATAGTTCCATTTCTTGCTTCCCAACGGTAGGTAATATTGCTGTTTTCTCGTTTTCAGGCAACAGTGCCTCTGCTAATTCAGGTATATCATCCAGAGCATTATTTTCAACATTTGTTTCTTCATTACCAAGCATTTCTTGTACTTTTTCATAAGCATCATCAATATCACCGGTTTCCGTGTTTAAAGTATTTTTGGGATCTTCGACTTCATCAGCTTTGTCAGTTTCGATTATTTTGTTTACTTCAGTATTGTCTTCTACACGTATATCCTCTGTTTGATCACTGTCATCCGGCGTTGCATCGTGTCTGTTATTTCCTAGTAGTTTATCGTAATTTTCTAACAGATCACTGCCATCATTTGTGTTCCTTTCATTGTCACTTTCAGATATAGTTTCACTATCTTTTTCAATTAATTCGGACAGTGTATCATTGTCGATTAGAATTTCACCTTTTGTATGCTTTTCTGAAACATCGTCTAATCCCAGTCCATCATCGTTTTCGATATTTTCTGCCGGTATGTTGTTATGAGTTTCGTCTTTTTCTTTAAGGTTGTTATCTTCCGATTCCAGTAGCTTGACTTCTGTCGCCTTATTTTCATCATCGTTTTCATTTTCTGTAATATTTCGTTTAATCTCGCTCAATAATTGTTCGATCTGATCATCAGATTCACTATCAATACTCGCGGTTTGATCGTCCTCAGCATTTAATGCATCTGATGTCTCCGAAATTTGTTGATCAGAATCATTCAA
The DNA here is from genome assembly GCA_963580285.1 of Lucinisca nassula. Taxonomy (NCBI): domain Eukaryota; kingdom Metazoa; phylum Mollusca; class Bivalvia; order Lucinida; family Lucinidae; genus Lucinisca; species Lucinisca nassula. The sequence goes on from OY757016.1 coordinate 41,750,326, forward strand.
GTCATTTTGAGCTTCTGATGTCGGAATTTGAACATCTAAATCATCCATATTTCCATCGTCTAAAGTGTCGCTAATTTTGGATGTCGGGAAATTTTCTATGCTATTGACTTTGCTACCGTCGTCGTTAAGTTCCGGATAAATCACTTGTTTCGCTGTCCTATCCGAATTTGTCATCAGCGATTTATCATCATTGTCAGACTCGGACGACAAACTGTCTTTCTGTTCCTCTGTTTTGTCTAAAATTGTTTCAATATCCGATTTTGAATCTTTAGGCTCTAAATTACCACTGTCTTGAGTAAAAAATTGGTCATTATCATCACTTTTAACGGAATCTTCTCTAACATCAGTCTGAGATACATCTTTTTCTGGAGTCTGATCATCATTAAAATCGTCATTAATTGGTTTCGTCAATGACAAGTAATCTTTCAAATTATCAGCGATATCCTTTTGCTGATCGAAGTTTTCATTGCTGGGGATGTCGTTTTCAGTGATATCATTTGATGCTTTATCTATTTGTCCATCATCTGCTGATTCATTCTCACCATTCAGATTTTCTTTATCCCTCGTAGATTCAGTGAATTTCAAAACGTCGTTTTCGACAGTTTGTTCTCTGTTAGAATCGTCGTCACTCTGCACAATATCCAAATTCGACACTATGTCAGGTAAGATCACCTTTGCATCCGCAGATACAGATGGAGATATAACATGATTTTTGACCCCAGAATCATCAGATGTTTCAATGTCCATATTTGTTTGTGTGTCTTTATCGCTTATTATTCCCAAAATATCCTTATGCACAGACTGGTCTCCCTTTTCAGAATCATCTGAATTTGCAATTGCATCGCTTGATGTAGCAACATTCGTAAAGCCATCTTCAGTGGGCATACCTAAAACAGCGTCGTTCATTTTTTCCGACTGGTCATCGCTGATGTCTCCAGTACTGGAATCTTCATTTGATATATCAGAATTGGTTGTTTCAGCATTGTTATTAACACCATTTCCAAACTCATTTTTCAAATTTTGTGCAAGTTGATCATCAGTGTCCGAGAAAGGCGGTAAATATATATTGCTTTGGCCGTCAGATGAGGATTTAATGTCATCTATACCATCAAAATTAGTTATTTTAGCGAGATCTTGGGACAGATCGTCACTAGTCAAGGTGTCTTTCTTGGTCTCATCAGATGTATCAGGAACAAAATTTGAACTTGCAATAGGATCCATATTTGGGAAATCATTGGTATCGTCCTTGTCGGCAACATCAGTTAACCGAACGTTGCCATTGAACAAATTATTCGCCGGTGTTGTAAGCCCATCGTCTTTGACACCGCTAAATTTATCTGCAAGTGATTCAATGGTTTCTGAATGATGAGGTACACCTGGTTGTAAAGTTTGAAACACATCCTTGGCGGAGTCGGATAGCTCCTTATTACTGGAATCAGTATTTGTAACGTCATGCAATAAATCTTTGATCGTTTCTGAGAGTGTAGAAGAGTCATCCGTGTTTTGCATATTCTGTCCAATGAAGGACTTCATAAATGGTGAGACAGTTGTAGGAGTCACAAAGTCTTTGTTTACAACGGAATCTTTTTCATTAAAAGAGTCCATAATAGTTTGTGGATGTAGCTCAGGGTCTACTCTGCTTTGGTCTGTAGGATTTACGTTAAGCATACCGGGACTTGCAACATTTAAATCATCATGTGAGTTTACGTCTGGATTATCATTTCCTTGATCTTGGTTTAGCGCTGCTAAAACTCCAAGCACATCTTCTTGTTTCGAGTCTGAATTGTCACTACTTTGCACATTTAACTGGTCTGTTAATGATTCAAGCATTTCTGTTTGACTTGGAGAGGGCAAATGATTACTAATACCTAATTTATCAGCATGATCTCGAACTGAATCTACCAAGCTTGACGCATCTGTTGGACTGGGATGATTAAACAATTGACCCTGGTTGAAATCCACCTGTTGTAATATGCCACTCTGTGGATCAACGTTATGATCATTATTATTTGACTGAAATCCTAAATTTCCTTTATTTTTTAGCAGATCATGAGGATCCATTGGAGTTAAATCTTTATCACTGTCGCTATCAGAATGTGTAGTTGTTTGTACATAAAGCGGTGAGACAGTGGCTAACCCTCCTTTCTGTAGATTGGCTCCAGACAACCCGGATCCAGGTAACTGCTGAGCGCTTGGCACTCCAAGAGCAGCTGTGGGTAGTTCTGCAAGTCTGTCATTAAACTGTGTTCGCGTCAGCATCTCTTGAAAAGCACTTGCCTGCGGATAGCCTTCGTTACTTGACTGACTGCTATCGAAACCGGAATTTAGTCCAAAAATGCTTTCAGAGCTTCCAAATAAACGATCATTGGAGTCGCTTTCAGATGTATCAAATATCTGTCTTTTCTTTCTTTTCTTCTTTTTATCTTCTTCATCTTGATCAATACTCAGTTTCCCGCAGTACTCTGACAGTTTACTTGGGTCTTCGTATGTCCATGTCCATGGTTTTGGGTTCGACTGATTGAAACTGAAAACGAAATCAACCAATGTTAACATTGTAAAATTTTGTGTCACATGCCAAACTTTCGTTTACTCAAGATTCATGTTTTGCCTGTTTTAACCATCTAACAACATAAATTTAGATAAGGATTGGGGATGGAAATGTGTTTTGGATATTTCAATTTAATTCTCGATCTAAACATGTCCGATGTTCGTGCTAAAATTATCTCGAGAAGGTGAATCTAACTAGTATACACAACACATGTAAAGTAAAATCTATCAAAGCAGTGACTGTACCAGTTAAGGCTGACACGATGAATCGTATAATCAATTAATCGATCGATAAATTCCACAAAAATGATTATCATTTCTGATTTGCTTTTAATCGATTACTTGATAGGTACAATTTACTACCCAAAGTTATGCCTAAAATAGCTGGATGATGGGGCAAACCGTGCAGACCCTGATGAGACGCCGCAGAATGGGTCTACACTGTTTGCTCAGGTCTGTCTGTTCAAATATACATATGGTAAAGTGCAACATATGGTAAGAGCCATGCTCAGACAGAAAGCCAGACAGGTAAAATTATAACAAAAACCTTTGCGATTACTAATCGAGTATCGATCGCAATGACAGGACTGATAATCGATTATCTTTTCAGCTCCGATTAGCCAGACCTAGTACCAGTGGGCCCATTGTCTCTGAGTGTAGGTTTGAAAAACATCCTGAACTGAGACTAAAATTGCTTGGTTTTACCCTTAACTTACAGTATTTTAAGCTAACAGTGTAGATCCTGATCAGACCCCAATGACCCAGTGCACGAGCCCAGTTCAGATTTTTTTAAACAGAGCTCAGACGTCACTCGGAGAAGATAAGCGCTGCTATAAATAACTCGTGCCTGCATTTTGTACATGGTCAGCGATAGTCACGAGGACAATAGCAGACGTTAGTAACTGTGTGCCGATTGATAAACAATCGGCCGAAAAAACGTTCCTTATTTATCCCGATTACTCATCCTTATCCGGTCCTTGAGCTGTCTGGAAATAAATCATTGTAAAAATGATAACATCCTGTCTTCATTCATTGTACATCACGTGAACAAGTCCGTGAAATGAAGACCCCCACCCCTACACCCTACGGGGGTATAAACTATTTTTCTTATTTCTGCCCCAATACATAGGTTGTGGGTACTCGTTAGAACCGCCTCACTGAGGCGGTTCTAACGAGCACCCTCAACCTATGTTTTGAACATTTATAACGAAACTATCAAGGATTATCATCAGAAAATTAGCCATATTGGAGATGTGAAAAATGCACTATGTCGCACGGGTGAGTTATCATTATGATAATCGAGTGGCCATTTATATTAACAAAGTAAAACCGGGGTTTACAGGGGTATACATTTTTTCATATTTCTGATCAAACATCGAGGCGATTCTAACGAATTCACACAATCAATGTTTTGAGCAGAAAGATGAAAAATATCAGAATTTTTTTATCTGTAAATTTTCATTTTGTTTATATTTTCGTGGTAAAATTTCCAATATATTTGAATAGGCATGTTTTTGTTATGCATCACGAAAACAAGTCGGTGTAATGAAAACTCCTCTAAACCCCACTTTATATAGAGAAAGGGGGTTAACGGGGATATATATAATTTTCTTATTTCTGCTTCAAGACATAGGCTGTCGGTACTCGTAAGAACCGCTCCGAGACGGTCGGTTATAATGAGTTCCAACAATCCATGTTTTGAACAGAAATATGAAAAATATCAGAATTTTTTATCTGAAACTTTTCGTCTTCTTTATATTTTGGTGGTAAAATTTTCAATATATTGGAATAGGCGTGTTTTTGTTTTGCATCACGATAACAAGTCCGTGAAATGAACATCCCTCTTAACCCACTTTATACAGAGAAAAGTGGGATTTACGGTAATATATATTATTTCCTTTATTTCTGTGCCAAGACATAGGTTGTGGATACCCGTTAGAACCGTTAGTGTGAGGCGGTTCTAACGAGTACCCTCAACCTATATTTGGAGTAAACACAAGTTTTGAAAGAAAAACGTCCGTTTTTTTTTTTTTTTTTTTTTTTTTCTTTGTTGTTTTTTTTAGATAAGAAGAAATGCAATATGCCCCACAAACGTGTTGTCGTTATGTACAGGGTTATTCATTATTTCGGCGCATTTCTGCTCAAAAACATAGATTGTGGGTACTCGTTAGAACCGCCTCGCCGAGGCGGTTCTAATGCATTCCCACAACCTATGTTTTGTGCAGAAATATGGAAAATATCAGATTTTTCCAACTGAAAATTTCAATTTCTGTATGAGTGTGTGTGTGTGTGTGGGGGTGGGGGGGGGGGGGGGCTATATATCCGAATAGGCGTATTTTTGTTATGAATTCCTTATCGTCCGAAGAACAAGATTGTATCAGGTGCGGTAGGCGAGCCAGCGCTGTTAGATTATTAACCGGTATAAATGAATGAATTATTTCAGTGAGTGAGCTAGTGTTTGAGTTTTACGTCCCATCAACAGCTAAAGTCATACGGAGACGGGACCTCGGTTTAAAGACTCATCCGAAAGTCTGGGGAAGCCCGGGAATCAATCCTGCGATCCCTGATTTACAAGGCGAGTAGCGTAACAACTACACCACGTAGGCTTCTAATGAATTATTTCAGTCTACCCAAAATAATTATTTAGGAAAAAAGTCTGCTTCATCATAACTGATTTTCTGGCGATAATTTAAGGTTACCTGTATTTTATATAGAGGATCTTACATGAGTGCTCATGTATTATTCAATTTATTGAGCGAGTTGAGGAAAGGGTTAAAATGCGAGGCTTTACCGAGTTTAATAAATCTAATAATACATTAGCAAGAACACAAGATTTTATTTATCATATGACATTTAAAACGCAAGTTGTTCCTGACTATTTTACAAAATTATCAATAATCCGCCATTAGTAACCGCGACATCGTTAAAGACGTCGTACATGCAACTTTACGGGGCGTGTTTAACTAATTTGCAAAATTTAATCCACTAGTGGATTACCCAATTTATTACATGGCGTTATTATATTCTCAGACGCGGCGTCATATGATAAATCATGACTATATATTAAACAATTATTAATATATTAAAATATCATGATGATTTCTTATACTTACTTGTTTGGAGTTAACTGGCTTGGAGTTATGTCGTCCCAGATAAGATGGCTGTTCTCTGTATGTACGCCGGTCCAAAGGCTGGTTATACCTGAAAATATAACTCTTTTTAGACTTCATATATCAAAATATTTGTATAATGGTAAACCACATTTTGTAAAAATGTGTTTGCAATGTACAATCGTCATCAATATTAACGCCATCGTCCCCTTCATCATCATCATCATCATCATCATCATCATCATCATCATCATCATCATCATCATCATCATCGTTATCATCAACAACAACAGCAACATCATCATCATCATCATCATCGTCGTCGTCGTCGTCATCACAACGCCATCATCCCCTCATCATCATCATCATCATCGTCATTATCATCGTCGTCGTGGTCGTCGTCCTCGTCGCCGCTGTCGTCGTCGTCATTCTTATTATTATTATTTGATGTTGTTGATGTTGTTGTTTTTGTTATTTCAGGTTCCACGAGTGACCTTGACATGATGGATTACTCTGGAAAAAATTGTTCATATGTGTATAATTCAAAACATTTACTTGTTTGACTCACGTATTTACATCTCAGTGAAACTTCATTTAAAAGTCAGATTTAGTTCTAATGTGTCATAAATTTTAACTTATGACTAAATGTGGTTTTGAGCCCTAGTTGCGTAAAATAATGAACTATTCATATGAGTGCAAATACGTATGTATATTCCAAGTAAAATATGTTAATCTATACCTCAACCAAACAGTTTATCTGCTTTTGAAACAGACAGCGTATGTACAACGAAAGAAAGAAAGAAAGAAACAGAAAGAAAGAAAGATTGAAAAGAATTGTGTGTGTGTGTGTGTGTGTGTGTGTGTGTGTGTGTGTGTGTGTGTGAATTCGGGTATAACGTCGCTTTCAACAATTATTCAGTCATATCACGACGGTGTCTGGTTGCGACAGGGAGCTCAAAGCTCACGTTTATAGTGCTGCCTCACTAAAGTATCATGTCCCAGACACATTACATGATACCACACCCAGTCACATTATCCTGACACTGGATCGACCAGTCCTTGCTCTACCCCGTAAATCTGAGTGCCAAGCGAGGAGCAGCTAGTACCATTTGTAACGACTTTGGTATGTCGCGGCCCGGGATCGAACCCGAGACCTCCCGTTCCCCGGAGCGGACACTCTACCAACTGAGCTATCGGGGCCGGTAGATTGAAAAGAAAGAACAGAAAGAAAAGAATGAAAGAAAGAAAAAGAAAGGAAGAACACCACTCTAAAACCCTCTTTATATAGAGGAAAACCAGCTTCAACAACTTATGTTTGGTGTTTTGAGTATAAATACAGTAGAACTTCGATGGCTCGAACACCGATGGCTCGTTTACCATGGATGAGTCGAACCCATTCTTGAGCCCCAAGCGTAATCCTCTTCATAAGAAATAGTGGAGGATAATTAAGAAGATTTTAGTCTTTTATCTTGCAAATGTATGCTGTGTGTACTGATAGAATCGCCTCGATGAGGCGATTCTAATGAGTACACACAGCATACATTTTCATTATAGAACACCGAAAAGATGACTAAAAGTATCTCGTAATGCCTCCTGACAGTAACCTCAGTGGATCGAACTACCCCTGTCTCGAACAGATTTTCGAGGTCCCAAAAGTGTTCGAGCCATTGAAGTTCGACTGTAAGTCAAATATAACAAATTTCCATCTAAAGAAGAAACCGTTCTGGACACATTAAAGAATGTTACATGTCACACAGGTGTGCTATCGCAAAAGAAAGAAAGAAGGAAAGAAAAAAGAAAGAAAGAACATCACGCAGACATGCCTGTATAGTTTTGACCCCCTTGAACCCCGCTTTTATACAGTAAAACTGGGGTTTACTGTGGTAAACCGTATTTTTTCTTATTTCTGCTCTAAAATATAGATTGTGGGAACTCGTTAGAACCGCCTCGATGAGGCGGTTCTAACGTGTACCACAATCTATATTTTGAGCAGAAATAAGAAAAATATCATCGAGGCGGTTGTAACGAGTACCCACAATCTATATTTTAGAGCAGAAATATGAAAAATATCACAATTTTTCATCTTATTTTTTTTTAATTTTACGGCGGCAAAATTTACAGTGTATTTTCGTAATTAGAAAGAAAAAAAGAAAGAAAGACTACCTTTGGATAATACAACTGACATCAAATCATTTCCATCAACTTTAACAGGTGAATCCAGTTTCAACAGAAACCCAAAATCCTGTCTGCACGTGTTCTTCGCTTCCTCCCAAGTCTCTGCTTTCTCATTAATTTTTACGCAAATCTGGATTTCGTTTCCATACAGATCTTGACTGGTTCCCTCTTCCCAGCCATCTCTACATAGTCCTCTGAGACGTACCTGGGAACCAGAAGAAGGGGAAGGACGGAAGCCGAAGCCGGCAAATGGAGGCCTGGTTTTAGGCCTTCGACTCTGCGGTTGTGTTATCGCATGGTGGAAGACTGAAATATAAAAAAGGTAAACAAATTAAAGTACATATTTTTATTTCTAAGTTTTGTTTGTTTGAATTGCGGTTTAACCCCTTCAACGCTATTCAGACCGTTTTGGAGGCGATGCTCCCATTTGTCACTGCGGTGGGACTCTTACCTTGAGAAAAAAAGTTAACATTTTTTCAAGCCCTGCCGCTAAATTTAAAGTAACAGGGTTTTTAGGCATGGACGAGCGGTCCGAAAAGCGCCACTTTACGGGGGCCCTCATTTAACTTTTAATACATTTACATTGTCCGAGCTAAAACACACAAGCTTCAATAATTCGAATACCTCTGGAACCATGAAATTTTGTTCGAGATAGTGGTAGTTATAATTACTGAGGGTCAGCCATTGCGCCAGGTCATGAATATGTTCTATAAAAGGGTTATCCTTTGGAAGCAAGGAATACACCACAGAACTGGAAAATATGACGTGTACATGTTTTCTGTGCAAGACTAGCTAGTTTCGGCCAATTAGGCCTCATCAGTGACCCTCAAATATTTTCAAAATTCCACAATGGAATCAATGATCCCAAAGGACAAGAAAATATAAACTACACTATGATGTAGGGCAGGGAGACTTTTTACGGCCGCCACACATTCCCAGACACCAGCTGTAGCTGAAGTCTAATGGGGATGACTAACGACATATTTTCCAGTTTCTATAAAATAAAGGAATGTTGTGTATACTCATTAGAATCGCCTCAATGAGGCGATTCTAATGTGTACACACAACATACCTTTTCTATAGAAAATCAGTGAAAGAAAACGCTCCCTAAATTATCCTAAACACATGGATATCTCAACCTTATGGGACATAAGAGCTAGTTCGAATTAGCCATGGTAAACGAGATATCTGTGTACGAGTTATTGAAGCTTCACTGTAATTCAATTAATGTGATCATATTTTGCCTTTGCATATCATTTGTGTAAAAGACACAATCTAATACAAAATGTAATGATATTCGTCTTCTAAGACATTGAATATTAGTCTCTCCGGTTTTGTAGAGGGTATTTAACTTTGTTGGACAAAAACTTCTCACCTATTAGCCACAACGGCTTATATCGAAAGTTTTGTTTTGTTGTAATAAGGTTTTAAGTCCCTGTCTACACTATTTATGTCATTTTGGAGACTTTGCTTCCGATTTTTGTTGGAATTTTACCCGATTTTTACATGAAATGACATCTCAAGCCCTTCCGCTCTTAGAAACAGGCAGGGTTTAAGGGACGGACCGACTTGCGCCATATTTCCTTGAAAGTCTTAGACCTTCTAAGCGGTTTACCAGTCCTCAAAAGTTCGGTCGGTTTCAGCACTGTGCTGAAGCACCAGGCAGCCAAGCCCCTATGGGCGGGGCGCTTTTATCGAAAGTGACAGGCTTATAAATAACTGACATTATAAGGGTAGTATGACATTAAGCAAACCCGAAAATTACGTAAAAACCTTTTTAGGCTACAACGATGCGGAATAAACATCTTAATGTCACAGATTACTAAAACATGTAATTGCTCTTAATTACCCTAATGTACAAATGCGCCTGCGCGAAGAAAAAAAAAGACAACAGGCATGTGCGACCAGAGAAGACACCGAACATTCGCTTGTCATCTATGATTATGAGGCACCCACAGTGCTTAAAGCGAGGACTCTGTTTTTTTTGTTTTTTTTTTTTTTTTCATTTATGCGCAAACTTATCCAGATTTTGACAAGCTGTTCCTTTTCTTGTGAATGGGCTAAACCCATATAAGCCTGGCGTCGGAAAATTGGTCATTAGCAAACAGTGTAGACGCTGATCAGACGCCGCAGAACGCGGCGTCTGATCAGCGTCTATACTGCTTGCTTATAGCATATGATCAGCTTTGTCACATCAAATCTGACACCCATAAAATTGGAAATGGGCTTTCCCAAGCTAATAAGTGGAATAGTTTATGTGTCAAATATGGGTGAGATATGGAAGGAAGAGATATGCGGAAATTGTACGCCTAAATCGCATTTACATGGTTTAACTGTCATATCAGACATTGTGAACTTAACACCCACATACGAAGCATGATTTGGTGTAGCCAATGATAATATACAGAGAAACATGTATGACATTTCCATCAAAGTTTTGACACACACAAAAACTTATCAGATGTTATTAGTCATGTTATTTCGTATTGGCCCAGAAACAGGTCCGAGGTCTGCTATTGGTCCGTGGCCGAGTGGCTCAGTTACAGGTCCAAAGACTGCTGTATTGGCCCGAGGCCGAACCGAAGGTGGAGGGCCAATACAGCTGACCGAGGACCGGTAACTGGGTCAATACGAAATAACTTGGTTAATGACAAGTTCATTAATTAACTTTACTAAAATCTCGTATCAATATGGGAGCTTCGATAGGTCATAAGAAACTCAACCATTTCTCAACGCAAATCATCAAAAAGTGCATTTTCTTGCTGGTCAGTCTGTTGCTCAATTGATAAATCATACCGCAAGACATTCTGCATTATTTATTTATTTATTCTTTATTATTATTATTATTATCATTATTATTTTATTTTATTTTTATTTTATTTTTATTTATTTATTTATTTTGAAATGCAATGCACACAAGTGTGATTTAATAATAATAATTTCAGATATTTTAAAACTTCAATAAACTTTATTTTTCAACTGTCGATTAAAACACGTCCGTCATGTTTGTATGGAATGGAATAGAAGATGACGTCATCGTTATTGACCGAGTCGTATCGGCCGAGTCCTGTCTGTATTGGCCGAGTTTATACATGTATAAACAGTTAATTAATACTATCGCATTCGGTATTGGTTAGCGAATGCTCAGGTCCTTGCCTCCAAGATAAACTTACGAGTAATTTTTCGGTATGAGATTTCGAAGCTATTAATTATTTTGGCACTTTTTTGGTCGAATGTTTGTCAATCGACCCAACGTTATCAATGAAGTAGACATATACTGATATTGTCCTTGCAATAAGAATATACTATGATAATAGTGTTCATACGAAATTCAGATAATAACGGGATAACTGTATTAAAAAGAGTATTCATACGAAATTCAGATAATAACGGGATATCTGTATTAAAATTGTCCTCCGAGGAGTTATGGTCGGAAATTTCGTTTAACGGCGACGCGTCAGCGGAGCCTTAAAACGGAATTTGCGAGCGTAAAACGGTCGATTTACCTCCCAAATGACAATTTTCAATACAGTTATCCCCATTCTAATGCATTTATTCAGTTGTTTTGTTAAAAAAATTGTACTATATTTAGCCGTTATAGCTTTGTCGCTGTGGCGTCAAAATGCTGTTAAAGGTGGTTATTTGCAAAACCTTAACTGGACTTATGTGCAGGTTAGGCCAAAAGGTGTAGACCCAAACCACTGCTTGATTAAAGAGCAAGAACTAGGTTAACAAACCAGTCTAAGCCCTCATTCAGGGCCATATATCTATCATTACGAATACACGTCTATACCAATACATTGTTGCCTTTATCGCCGAAAAAATGAAAATTTTAAGATGAAAAATTGTGATATTTTTCTTATTTCTGCTCAAAATATAGAACATGGGTACTCGTTAGAACCGCCTCATCGAGGCGGTTCTAACGAGTACCCACAGTCTATATTTTAGAGCAAAAATAAGAAAAATAAGGTTTACCCCTATAAACCCCAGTTTCACTATATAAAAGTGGGGTACGAGGGGGTCAAAATTATATAGGCGTGTTTTCGTGATGTGGAGAACATATAAACTGTTATATGATGCTGGTCTCTATGAAAAACATACATGTATTTACACTAGCATTATGCGTACATCCTTAGAACGACGGAGCTTTTCTGAAATCGTGATTGAAATGGTGGTAGGGGTGATTATTTCAGTCCATTTTGGGTCAGTTGGCATTGGCTGGCAGACTGAATATCCTATTCGGTATGGTAAAAACAATATTTCTGCCGACGTCATTGGACATGGCGCAGAGGCCACACTAAGCTCAAACAGGCGCACGATCTTCTTTTCTTTTTTCAGTTTACTCTACCTACATTCACCCTCATACTCTCGCTTTTCTCTCGTGTACGTTTTCTATTTTCGAAGTCTTTATTGTGACCTCACTTGTTTGGAATAGCTCAGAAGCAGACCAAAATGAAAATTTCAGACGCTATTTTTTCGTCTTTTTTTGCTAGTTTTGGAACCTTTTGGTCTCTTAGAGGGCTAATATGCATATGAATGCTGTGAACAGTTTTGGGAATACGTTATTAGGAAACACCCATCAATGAGGGTCGTTCAAAAAGTGTTGAGCAGCAGTTACGCAGAAATACGCTAAGGATATCAAAGAGTAAAATAATTACTTACATGATGCTAATATCAATGATGAACATAGTAAAACAAGGACTCTGGCCATCGCCTGTGACCGTCCTTCAAACTGTTATTCCTGGAAATAGAAAAAAAAAATCATAACTTTAACCGACTGTCATATTTATCATAAGAAAACGTAAGAAATGACGAACGCAAAAAACATTGCACGATATCATTTCAAATTCATATCTCGAGATAAGGTGGGCGAACGAGAAATTTTTTGCAAGAAATATATGTCGTGGGCTCTTGTTAGAAACGCCTCACTGAGGCGATTGTTACTATACACAACATCTGTTTTATTTACGAAATACGGAAAATATACACAACGCATCTTCAGAAAACTTCACCATATCTGAAGCTCCGGTATTACCGTAAAAGTTCGGTATAGAGGACCCTCGCTATAACGACAGTATTTGTAACCTAAACATTGTCGCTATAGGGAATTTGCCGCTATAGAGAATTGCCGCTATAGAGAATTTGCCGCTATCGAGAATTCGCCGCTATAGAGATCCCAATAAGGAATAGTATAATAGGTAATAAAGGACTATTTCCCTTAATTACTCCCAGGAAAAAATGCTGTGGATATTTGTTAGAATCGCCTCGGCGAGGCGATTCTAACAAATATCTACAGCACATTTTTTCCCTGGAATATTAATTAATTACAATATTCTTTAGTTAATTTAGAATACTCTGTGGTGTAGTGGTTATGCTACTCGCCTGATAAACCAGGGATTGCAGGATCGATTCCGGGCTTCTCCAGACTTTCGGATGTGTCTTTGAACCGAGGTCCCGTCTCCGTATGACCTTAGCTGTTGGTGGGACGTAAAACTGAGACACACTCACTCTTAAGTTAAGGATTCGTTCCAGTGTAATTGTCGTTTTATCGTTATATCGAATGTCGGTATAAAGAGGGTTGACTATACATATCTGTAAGCTACGTCATATTCAATTGAAAGCAACCCAAAGTTTACTAAATTAACTCGGCCATGTATTCCCCGACGTCGCAAAGACTGCAGTACAAACAGAGTAGTTCTATTCTGTATCATGTGATTAAAACATCTTACATGAGTGGTCATTTTACACGCATTTTATTGAATTCGATCCACAATTTAAGAGTTTCACTGGTCCAGGGTTGCAAAATGTCCCTAAATAAATCGATTACAGAACTTTTTAATCACCATCGTTGCATCCTGCATCTCTCGCTGCTGGCCCCCGCCAATCGGGGCTTGAAGAAATAAATGGGCTGCATGATGCTTCCACGCAGATCTGAATCCGACCGCTAACCGCTTAGAGGATCTAAGCCTGCCCAGGCAAAGCGGTGCGAGCCGGGCCGTCCATGCTTATAAACCCTATTGGTTTCATTGGGCGACAGGGTTTGAAATGCCATTTCATCTCAATGTCGGGTAAAAGTCCTACAAGATTTGAAGCAACGTCTCCAAAATGACCTATGTAGTGTTGACAGGCACGTTAAACATCAGTTCAAATAAAATTTACTACTCAAAGAAACCTCTTGGATCTAAAGACGCAGGCTTAGACCTGAGTTTACCAGTACACATATATTCGGTAAGTTTCAGCTCTGCGCGGAAGCATCATGCAGCCCAATTTATTTCTCCAAGTCCAGATGGACGGAGGCTCGGCCTATTTCTTGAAGCTACGTCACACTAAAACTAAGTACATATAAAGTTTTAAGTACATTAAGCCATGTATACCCGACTTCGCAAAGACCGCAGTGCAAATAAAGTAGTTCTATTCTGTATCATATTACATGCAATCCAAAATTCGGTAGTTTCACTGGTCCAGGGTTTCTCGATTTCAATTTTTTTTTTATTAAAAAAGATACCATCGTTGTCTCCTGCAGCTCTCGCTGCATTCAAAGTTAAAAAGTGCATTAAGACAATTGTGCAGTGTGAGTTTTAATAACCATATCATTAAAACAAGTTTTGGATGCTTAAAATTAATGTGCCAGTGCACGACAAAATACACACTAACACCTGTGCGAACAGAAACAAGTCCGATAAGCATGCATATCCATCTATGACAACAGCGTTCGTTTATCTCTCTTTGGATAGCCCGGCCCCTGGGCAATGCAGAGTTCATATGATCAATGTGTACTCTGATCAGACTCCGCATATGCGCAGTCTGATCTGAGTCCTCGCTGGTCGCACAGATCTTACTGAAGTTTTTGACATGCGCTGGTTCAAATTTTGAAAATGACTGAAAGCAGGAAATGACATTTGACAGAAGAAAGTCATCTAATATTGCGTAACTGGTCTAAGCCAATAAAATATTTAAACAGTCTACAAATTACCATACCATGTACATGTTCTCGCAAGCCGAAAAACGTTTCTGCACTTGCGTTCATCGAGTTCACAGCGAATCTCTGTTTAAAAAAAAAACATATTTGTATACTCCATTTTATATACAGGAAGAAAATTACGAATTGTTTTCCATAACAGATTTGGCATCAACTTTTACCAATTCAGAGGTTGCAGATGACGTCACACACCTACAGTTCTCTTTCTTGCTGGAGACTCCAACATAATTGTAATCTTCTTTCATTGTAAATAGCTTTCTTGTCCATACATGTAAACACTGATTATGTTATTCTAATGATTTTTAAAAACAAACACAGTCACATATTGACCCCTTCAGTGTTTTTGTCACTATGGGATAAGTGGTCAAAAAATGAATGAATTTGTACACAAAAACCTACCTGCATTGGCCAATATGGCGGATCAAGGGAGAATAATCTTACAAAATTGCTATCCCTGCAATATCTCAATATTGGGGGTGATCGTTTCATGGAGTTGTCGTCGTAATGCAAAATAAGTGCCCTCTCTCTCTCTCTCTCTCTCTCTCTCTCTCTCTCTCTCTCTCTCTCTCTCTCTCTCTCTCTCTCTCTCTCTCTCTCTCTCTCTCTCTCTCTCTCTCTCTCTCTCTCTCTCAATAACAGAACACGAGCAAACCATTACGAATAAAATCTCCATGTCACATAGTGCATTCATATCTCCAAAAGTTTTTTTTTCAAATGAACATTGATTTATTTATTTATATTCCAAGCATAAGTTTGGCGTGCTCTTTAGAACCGCCTTATTGCGGTGGTTCTAACAATGTCTTGGAGCGGAAAAAAGAAAAAAAAAACAATAATGCCTCAGTTGTGGATTTACACGGTATTCATTGCACGGGCTTGCTAACATGATGCCAGGAAGAGGGGCAAACAGAAGAACGCACATGTACATAACAGAAAGCAAAGCAACATACAGCTCTCGTTTCTCCAATGAGATGATTGCAGTGCTGCTATAAAAGAAATGAAAAGCACTGATTGGTCGATTGTCTCTGAGTGTTGGCAGGAATAGGAATATTTGTCCTGAACAGCGACTTACGACTGTTTCGTTTAACCCTTAAATTCCTTTCCTACAGCGGAAGCAAATAGCGAAGACACTGGTCAGACGCCAAGTTCTGCGGCGTCCGATCTGGGTATACACTGTTTGCCAAACCCAGCGCATGGTTCCGGTCCAGATTATTCTCTTGGATAGCCAACCCTCTTAAGCAGCACCCTGGCCCCACAGTGAAATAGTGACGCTAGTAACGCATGTGATAGTCACGTGGACATCGGCGCCGAAAAGCTTCTGCACTTAGTAACTTTGGGTCGATTGACAAACTATCGACCAAACATAATGACATTGTATCAGATAGGACGTATAAAGAAATCATCAGACAGCAACGAGGTTTTTCAACCTAACTTTATTTTGCATGTTCTTAATTAGACACCAACTCATAAATAAAACTGTTTTAGATGTCCATTTATACAAAATTTTATTTCTCTTTGAGTCTTAAACATCTCAGAATGCAATCACACTGTCAGAAAAATCCCCTAACTGACAACTAGATTAAACTGTTTGAAGGTTACCAGGTTGATTAAAAACGATAAATTATTTAAAGAAATTAAAGCGATTAAAATGCATGGACGAACGTTCAAACACGTTATGGGCAATATTAGCATGTTTTATGATCCTCAGGACATCCGTTTAAGCGCCAACATAAACCAACCTGTCGTTTATTCCTAAAAAGCCAAGTAAACTATTTCTTAGAGTGAGTGAGTGAGTTTTAGTTTTACGTCCCACCAACAGCTAAGGTCATACGGAGACGGGACCTTGGTTTAAAGACTCATCCGAAAGTCTGTAGAAGCCCGGGATCGATCCTGCGATCCCTGGTTTACAAGGCGAGTAGCGTACCCAATGCACCACGGAGGCTTCAAACTATTTCTTAGAAAATTATGTTCTCATTACGAAAGCTCGCCTATACAAATGCATTGTAAACTATACCACCGAAAATACGGAAATTTTAAGATGAAAAATTGTGATATTTTTTTACTTCTGCTCAAAATATAGATTGTGGGTACTCGTTAGAACCGCCTCATCGAGGCGGTTCTAACGAGTACCCACAATCTTTATATTAGGACAGAAATAAGAAAAAAAAAGTTTACCCCTGTAAACCCCAGTTTTACTATATAGCTAGTCTGGCCCAGAAAACATGTACACTTCATATTTTCCAGTTCTGTGGTGTATTTCTTGCTTCCAAAGGATAACCCTGTCTAGAACATATTTAACGTCACTACAGCTGGTGTCTGGGAATGTGTGGCTGCCGTAAAAAGTCTTCCTGCCCTACACCATTGTGTAGTTTATATTTTCTTGTCCTTTGGGATCATTGATTCCATTGTGGAATTTTGAAAATATTTGAGGGTCACTGATGAGGCCTTATTGGCCGAAACTAGCTAGTCTGGCCCAGAAAACGTGTACATTTCATATTTTCCAGTCCTGTGGTGTCTTTCTTGCTTCCAAAGGATAACCCTTTTATAGAACATATTCAAGAGGGTCAAAATTATATAGGTGTGTTTTAGTGATGGACGTTTCAAGTGAATCGTCCAAGCAGACGATTCATTCACATGAAATGTCAATTCACGAGGCGGTTCTGACGAGCACCACAAATTATTTTCTTGAAATAAGAAAACTAACACAGACTTTAATCAGAAAAATGGCAGTTTCAGAGTCTTTGCACACATCTCTAATATAGGCAAAAAAAGCATTGCTCATATCCCTAATGTTTGTATTTTGCAAATGGCTAATTTGTATTTTTAGTTTTTGTTGTTGTCGTTGTTGTTTTTGTTGTTTGTTTTTAAAGATTTTCCGCTCAGTCGATTTCGAGCCGGTCTGTTTACCAAACCACACATTTCCCGGACATGCTCGTTTTTTTTTCAGTTACGCGAAACAATGCACTTTTCTTTTGTTTTGGGAGTTAAGGGCCCAATAAACATTTTTGGTCATATCCAGCCTGTCAGTTTACCTAACCACTCTTTTTCCTGAGAAGTCTACACGGCTTATTGATTGACATTTACGTGTACAGTGCCAGCCCCCGTCCATCGGGGCTTGAAGAAATAGATAGCCTGGCTGCACGATGCTACCACGCAGAGCTGAAACCGACAGCACACGATTACTGGTAAATTGCTTAGAGGATCTAACCATGGCCAGGCAAAGCGGTGCGAGTCGAACCGTCCATGCTTATAAACCCTATTGGTTCCATTGGGCAATAGGGCTTGAGCTGTCATTTCATCTCAATGTCGGGTAAAAGTCCCACAAAATTGGAAGCAACGTCTTCAAAATGACCTATACAGTGTTGACGGGGACGTTAACCTCAAATCAAACAAAACCAGTACAGTGCACGATTGCTCCTCTTGAATCAGCGGAGAGGAGAGCATGACGGTAAAAAAGATTTCATGATACGAACCAGCGGAAGAGAGAGACTGACCAACTTAGGTTCATAAAAGAAAGCATTGCAAACATCTCTCACGGTTGTGTATTTCTAAAAACTACTTCGCAGTTTTGCTCAGAAATACTAAGAAATCTGTTTGAGTCAGCTCACTGGAAAAGAGTACTTATACCAAAGGCGTTCAAACAATGCTCAGACGAGACTGCGCATGCGCAGTGTCGCCAGAGCATTTGTTGCTCGTGAGCAATTTGAGGGGACACTGGATTTGGTTCACATCACGATAACAAGTCCGTGAAGCGAAGACCCCACCAAACCCCATTTCATGGGGAGAAAAGTGAGGTTTACGGGGGTATACATTACCTGCCTTATTTTTGTTCAAAAAACATAGATTGTGGATACTCGTTAGAACCGCCTCGTCGAGCACCCACAATCTATGTAAGGCAGTTCTAACGAGCACCCACAATCTATGTTGAACGCAGAAATAAGAGAGATGTTATCATTAATAGCTAATATTTGTCACTTCTGGCACCATGTTGGACGCCATTATTGCGCACGTACGTGTTTTCCTAATGCATGCGGGAAGCCTCGGGTCTACGCCATATTGCTGAATGCGCATGCGCATTTGAAGAAGAACATAAATCGGAGAATGCCAGCGTTTTTTTCTCAAGTCTTTGTCCATTTATTATATTCACTGATACATGGAAATCCCATTACGAGCGTCATTATAATTTGCATAACTACATTGTTTACCTACATGCAGGTGATCTATAATAATGGGTGGTATCTTGACATTATAACAGTTATTATCCTCACTACCTATAAATAAAATATCAGCTTTTTTGCTCTCCATCACGAAAACATGCCTACATAATTTATTCCGCTTAAACCCCACTTTTAGATAGAAAAACTTGGGTTAAGAGGGTAAACATTATTTTTCTTATTTCAGTTCAAAATTATAGATTGTGAGTACTCGTTAGAACCGCCTCATCGAGGCGGTTCTAACGAGTACCCACAATCTATATTTTGAGCAGAAATGTGAGGCGGTTCTAACGAGTACCTTCAATCTATATTTTTGAGCAGAAATAAGAAAATATCACAATTACTCATCACAGCATTTCGTTTTTTCGGGGGTAAAATTTACATTGTATTTGTATAGGCGTGTTTTAGTAACGATTTGTCTTGTTTGTTTGGTTTGGAGTTTTACGGCCCTGTCATCACTATTTGGACCATGTCTGGATCAATGGTCGGTTTACCTTACTACACGTTTCCTGTGCATGTTAATACATAAGCGGTGAGCCAGTACAGTGCGCATTCTTCGCCAGAAACTGACAACTGCCCTTCTTGAATCAGTGGAAGGGAGAGAATGACCGCAGAAAAAAATTCATAGAATGTTGGCGACCCCAGCAGTAATCGAACTCGCGTTCTACTGCATTGTCACTTGTCAAATTTGCATCCAACGAAGCTTCCGAGGCCGGTACACACACCAGGGGAAACCTGATTGCTATCCATTCGTGTTGAATGATACTTATATTTGTTTCGCCCACGCCCATCGGGGCTTGGAGAAATCGATCGGCGGCTGCATGGTGCTTCCACGCAGAGCTGAAACTGACCACACATCAGTATTGGTAAACCGCTGCCCAGGCAAAGTGGTGCGAGTCAGCCCGTCCAATTCATATGAGCCTTTTGGTTTCATTGGGCGGCAGGGCTTGAGATGTCATTTCATCTCAATGTCGGGTAAAATTCCAACAAATTTGGAAGCAGCGTCTCCAAAATGACAAAGAAAGTGTTGACGGGGACGTTAAACATCAAATTAAACAAGCAAAAATATTTAAAGAATGCAATAAAGTTTCCTAATGGCTGGAAGAAATATATGGGCTGCATGATGCTTCCGAGCAGAGCTGAATCAGACCCGCACACTGGTACTGGTAAACCGCTAAGAGGATCTAAGCCTGTCCAGGAACCGCGGTGCGAGGCGGACCGCCCATGCAAATAAACCCTATTGGTTTCATTGGGCAACAGGGCTTGAGATGTCATTTCATCTCAATGTCGGGTAAAAGTCCCACAAAATTGGAAGCAAAGTCTCCAAAATGACCTTTAAAGTGTTGACGGGGACGTTAAACCTCAAATCGAACAAAAAAACAAAATACTTACAGATTATTTCGCTATTTAAAAGCAGAACAATATACGAGGGTAGGCTAAAAAGTTCTGACCCTAACTAAGATCCAATGGTTTGCCATGCTGAAAATGCCTTATTTTTCAACATAGTCTCCCTTCCTGTCCACTCACTTCCTCCAGCGATGCTGGAGTCCTTGGATCCCAGTGGTATAGAAGGCCTCATCTTGGTCCCTGAAAAACTCATCCACAGCAGCTATCACCTCTGACCGATAATGCTGCCCAGCCAAGTGTTTTTTCATGTTTGGAATCAGGAAATAATCTGATGGAGCTAGATCAGGTGAATATGGAGGGTGATCGACAAGTGTGAAGCCACAGTCATGCACAGCAGCCATTGCGACAACCGATTTATGAGCAGGCGCATTGTCCTGATGGAACAAGACCCCTTTTGTCAATTTTCCGGGTCGTTTAGCCTTAATTGCTTTTCGCAATTGTTTTAGCAGATCTGCATAATACTCCCCATTAATTGTTCTGCCCTTTTGAAGGTAATCTATGAATATTTTACCCTTGGCATCCCAGAATACTGATGCCATCACATTCCCTGCAGAGGAGACGACCTTTGCTTTATTTGGAGGGGGTGAGCCAGGGTGCTTCCATTGCATGGATTGTCTTTTGGTCTCTGGCTCAAAGTGATGAACCCAACACTCACCCTGAGTGACAAAACGGTCAAGAAAACCATCTTGGTCTGCTTCAAAAATAGCTAAGTTGGCTTGTGACAGATTCAGTCTGGTCAACTTTTGGTCAGGCGTCAAAAGCCGTGGCACCCATCTGGCGGAAACCTTCGACTTTCCTAATTCAATGTGTAGAATGTCCTTGCCCATCTTAAAATTTGCTGCCCACATTTTCACGGTTGCGTACGAAGGAGCATCATCCCCTTATGTAGCAACCATATCGGCATGAATGTCCTTAGGAGCTTATCCCTTTTTATGGAGGTACTTGATGACACCACGATGCCAGATTTTGTCCATTTTCTCAAAAACGTGCTAGTATCAATTTTCAAAGTCTAGAATTTCTACGTTATTACAGGTAAACTTGAACTCATTTGAGTCAAATCAAGTCCTACAGGTTTGGATTTAATGAATACAAACTTTCATGGTTGTTCGATGCCTGCTTCTTGGTCAGGCTCATAACTTTTCAGCCTACCCTCGTACAGTCCAATTTGAATAACCCGAATATTTTGGGACGATGAAGATCTGTTCGTAATAGGGGTAGTTCTAACTACTTTGGGTTAATCATAGGGCAAGGTCATGTGACACATCTTTTCGAGCTTCTCTAAAATAAAGAGATGCTGTGTGTACTCATTAGAATCGCCTGAATGAGGCGATTCTAATATGTACACACAACATTCTCTTTTAACAGGTAGAAGAAAGTTATTATATTTAAAGACTGTCTATAAATTTAAAGACTGTCTGTAAATTTACAGACTTTTTAGTCTGTACATTTAAAGAGTGAGTGAGTGAGTGTTTCAGTTTTACGTCCCACCAACAGCTAAGGTCATACGGAGACGGGACCTCGGTTTAAAGACTCATCCGAAAGTCTGGAGAAGCCCGGGATCGAACCTGCGATCCCTGGTTTACAAGGCAAGTAGCGTAACCACTCGACCACGGAGGCTTCTGTACATTTAAAGACTGACACACATAAAATCATGAAAATGGTGTAAAACGGAAAAATCGCACTTTGCTATTTATAGTAATTTGGCCGTTATCTGTGGAATATTTAATAATGTGTAAATGCAAATTATATAGTTGTCTTCATTTAATGACATTCCTTCAACCATAATTGAAGAGTTCTCAGAAAAATAGATTTTTCATAAGATTCTTATGTGAAATGAGCTAAGGAATGAATGTGTATAATGCTTTTATCATTTTGTCAACATACCGACCACAGACAGATTTTCTGACGACTAAAATTAAGGAAAGTTTCAAACTGACTACAACACTAAAATGTCCGAAAACGAAATGACGCCAGTGCGAAACTATCTTATGTTCGACCTTTGACAGACATTTCCTACTTTTCTGCGGAGTTTCACGGCATTTGTGGTCTAAGGTAAGGAACTGTGTTGTTTTATTTGTTAATTATTTCTATCATTTAAACGATATTTACAGACAATAAAATGCATGTAGACTTTGGCAACGCACGTTTTTAAATGAGATGAAAACGAAGGCTGCGTATGAGAATGCGATTTTTTAGTGTTTCATTATTTTCATGATTTCCTTGGTAAATTCCTTGTGTGAGTCTTTAAATCTACAGACTAAAAGTCTTTAAATTTACAGACAGTCTTTAAATTTATAGACAGTCTTTAAATATAATAACTTTCTTCTACCTGTTTAAGATAGAGCGAGAAAAATCTCCATTATGAAAAAAAAAAAAAAAAAAAAAATCTCCATAAAATTTCCTTACTGCATTGATATCTGGAACTTACTCGTTTGTTTTAATTGAGGTCTAACGTTAACGTCAACACTTTTTTATGTCAGTTTCGAGACGCTGCTTCCAATTTTGTGTGGCTTTTACCCGACAATGAGATGAAATGACATCTCTGCCGCCCAATACAACCAATGAAACCAAAAGGGCTTAGATGCACTGGACGGTCAGACTCGCGCCACTTTGCGTGGGCAGGCTTAGTCCGTCAAAGCGGTTTAAACCAGTACTCATGTGCGCGGTCGGTTTCAGCTCTGCGTGGAAGCACCGTGTAGCCCAATCTAATTCTCCAAGCCCGATCGACGGGGGCCAACGTCAGGTCATGAGACACATATTTTCGGTCATCTATAAAATAAAGAAATGTTGTGTGTACTCATTAGAATCGCCTCAATGAGGCGATTCTAATGAGTACACACAACCTTCCCTTTGAAGATGAAACGACAAAAATCTTCATAAATTTTCCTTATATACTGCATTGATATCTACAACTACCTGATGAAATCTCTAGGGACTAAAGAAAAAGTTCAAATTAGCCAATGTTAACGAGCCATCCATGTTTGAGTTATCGATTTTTTTTTTCTGTATAAATTTTGTTATATTCCCAACTAGCTGTACAGCTATACACAAATGTATACATCTGAATCTTGCTGTAAAACAAGAGCCAATGGAGCAACACGTTCATAGGTTTAAACTTGACCCCAGCTCTAAGCTCTATTCCCTATAAAAATCTTGCCGTAAAACAACAGCTACTTGAGCAACACTTTCATAGGTTTGAACTGGACCAATTGCCTATTCCCAATTAGCTGTACACTTATACAAATCTTGCGAAAAAAAAAAACAACAGCCACTGGAGCAACACTTTCATAGGTTTGAACTGGACCCAAGGTCTATTCCCAATTAGCTGTACAGTTATACAAATCTTGCTGTAGAACAACAGCCAGAAGAGCAACACTTTCATAGGTTTAAACTGGACCCAAGACCTACTCCCAATTAGCCGTACAGTTATATAAATCTTGCTGTAAAACAACAGCCAATGGAGCAACACTTTCATAGGTTTAAACTGCACCCAAGGCTTATTCCCAATTAGCTGTACAGTTATATAAATCTTGCTGTAAAACAACAGCCAATAGGTTTAAACTGGACCCAAGGTCTATTCCCAATTAGCTGTACAGTTATACAAATCTTGCTGTAGAACACCATCCAGAAGAGTTTATTCCATAAACTGGACCCAAGGTCCCTGTGAGAGAATGATACGAGTGCTTCTGTACCCACTGTTTCGATAAAAGTTTCAAAGAGAGGCTTAAAAGGAAGCTTGTGCTTATTTTAACAGCATTTTAATAACAAGTACATGTATATATCAATGCTATTGCAAGGAATGAGTAAAAAATAGAAGATAAACATTCTCTAAATTTCTCTACATTGCAAGCAGTATATTTTTGTTGTTGAAAGACATATCGTAGATGACATAAAATAAAAATAATGTATTCTCATCTTGCAGCATAAGTGTCACCTTGACATATTAAATAATATATTTCAAAATATTAAAATCTGACAAACTTGACTACCGTAAAAACGTCTGGGATGCGCAAAAACAATAAACTCTTGTCGTATATTTTAAGACGTTATACCACTGGGTCGAGCCGAGTGAAAACGGTTCCGTAGAGCATGCGCGCCCGTCGAAGACTCAGATCCGCGCAGGCTGATCAGAGTCTTCGCTGGGCGCTATTAGGGTGCCCATGGACCTAATTAAAGGGTCGATTGTTCGACAATCGCCCCAAAGTTACTAAGGATAAAAGCTCCTTAGTGCTGAAGTCCACGTGAGTATCACTGATTTATCAGAAATACAGGTAGGTGTCATTTATAGAAAAGTAGCCACATTATTATAATCGCTGTCAGCTCAGCGTATTGTGTAATGAATGTGGATCTAGCTTGGCAAACAGTGTAGACCCAAATCAGACGCCGCAGAACGCGGCGTCTGATCAGGGTCTACACTGTTTGCTTAACAACTGGAATTTAAGTTTTAAATGAAACAGTTAAATTCTCAGTCCAAGACTGTTTTCCCAACCTAGTCTCTCAGACTCAGAGACAATCGACCCACCAGAACTCTCTGCGCTTTGATTTTTCATTTGGGCAGGGAAGGCTATATTCTGATAAAAATACATCACGCAAACACGCCTTTATAGTTTTCACCCCATTGAACCCGACTTTTATATAGTAAAACTGGGGTTTAAAGGGGTAAACCTTATTTTTCTTATTTCTGCTCTAAAATATAGATTGTGGGTGTTCCTTAAAACCGCCTAGATGAGGCGGTTCTAACGTGTACACACAATCTATATTTTGAGCAAAAATAAGAAAAAAAATCACAATTTTTACCTTAAATTTTTCATTTTTACGGCGATAAAATTGACAGTGTATTTGTAAAGGCGTGTTTTCCTAATGAGTAAACAGGTTGAATTTTGTCTACGCTGAGCGCTCGGGCTCAAAGATTCCTTTTCTCTCGGTGCGGCCGCAATTGAAATTATTTCACTCTGTGTCCTCCTGAAACAGATGTTTTCATATTCCTTTCAAAACTTTTCAACTGACAGGGATGAATATAAATTGAAAATAAAAACAAATTTAAATATTTATAGCGCGCTTTTACCTTGAAATAAAAAAGAAATAATGGCATCAAAAACGAATAAAATTTCTTATTTAAACAGTACCTTACTCATAATAATTCATTAATGCCATTTACATTTAAATTACAAAGGAACTTCACTTTTACAGATTAAGATTTACTTTAAAATTTGTTCAAAAAAAAAGTAAATGAATAAATTAACATTTTCACTGATTTCTAAGAAAGCATTGAACAATATTTGATTTAAAAGAAAAAAGTCGCAGCACTGACTGCATCGATGGGTCGATTGAGTGTATAGCTGAAAAAAAGGTGATCCTGTAACGTTTAACATCCGTAAATCAGAAATGAGAATGTATGTGCCATTTCTTGAGGGAAAGTAACGTTTTATATGGTCATGCAATCGGTATCTAGCAATATATCATTGGTTTTATGCGCAGGACCTTCTAATGATTAATGGCTGATTCAACCTTAAACATTGTTTTTGGCCGCATCGACGTTTTTTTTTAAACGAAACCGCACGGGCTCCTTATGGTTTAGTTTGTTTTGAGCTTAGCGGTCCGTACAACACTATTTCGGTCATTTCGAGCCGCAAGCCATTTCCTGGACAGTCTTATACATAAGTATGTACAGTACAGTGCATATTGTTTCGCCAGCAACTGACAACTGTCCTTCTTGAATCAGCGGAAGGAAGACTAAGAATATAAATATCCACGAAAACATGTCGCAGACAAGGCAGGTATCAAATCTGTTACCTCCTCATCACCAGTCGAACAATCAATGACTGGAGTATACAGAAAAAGAATGAACTTTCTTCTGGAAATGGCACAGAGACAACACACATTTGTATAGATATTACATCAAAATATTATAGACGATAGAGGCACCTGATAAGCTTGGTATTTTTTAATAACAGAAGGATAGTTTTCTTTATTTCTCCATAGAAACCTATGTTGTGGGTATTCATTGGAACCACCTCGCCGAGACAGTTCAAATAAATACCGACAACATAGGCTTTTAGTGAGAATTGACAAAAACTATACTTTTATTTTCAAAAAATAGCAAGCTTGTCTGTTGCTATTTATGTCACCCAAGAGGTTGTACTTCTACAGATATGTTTTGTTTGTTTGAATGGAGGTTTGAAGTCCCCGTCAACACTGTATAGGTCATTTTGGAGACGTTGGTTCCAATTTTGTGGGACTTTTACCAGACATTGAGATGAAATGACATCTCATGCCCTCTCGTGCAATGAAACCAATAGGGTTTATAAGCATGAGCGGTCCGACTCGCACCGCTTTGCCTGGGCAGGCTTAGATCCTCTAAGCGGTTTACCAGTACTCGTGTGCGTTAGGTTTCAGTTCTGCGTGGAAGCATCATGCAGCCCATCTATTTCTTCAAGCCCCGATGGGCGGGGACTGGCCAAGAAGTTGTTATCAAGCATGTGCGCTCATCGATGACTCATATCAGCCTCCGTATACGCACGCTCTTTTAATTTTATTTAGGCTATAAAGGGGCCGGTCCTCCGTCCGTCCGTTTGCCACTCCGTCAACATTAGCGCCAACCCAAATCTCCATACAGGCGCGACATCGCTTCGGCGGATTTCTTGTTGTTCTTTTTTTTCTTGCACGTGCAGTAAATGTCATTTTTGCAATTCAGCATTTACTTTGTCGGTGCTACGTCACCTGTCATAGCCTAACGCAAAATGCTCATAAAATATAACACTATAGTCAATAATTGTGCATAAATGTAATGCTCGAGGCGTACATAAAAGTGCCGGTTGAAGAATATAAGAATCTGATATGGGGTTCTGTTGTAGATGGGCGTTTCCAACCCTGAGCGGAACCGAGGCTACGCCGAGGAGCGGAACCGAGGCTAAGCCGAGGTTCCGCTCAGCACGGTCATCCCGACGGTTGGAAACGCCCACCTACAACAGAACCCCATATTGGATTCTTTTTCTTGCACAACACCTCCCAAACATTTCCTTTTATATTTTGTAGCAAATAGCAGAAATACAGACAGTATTTCTTTACTTTTTTTAAAAAAAATTTCATACAAAAGTCCTGTATTTAGTATCCTTTAACAATAAATGAGTCAAATAATTAACATTCTTATTTATTTATTTATTTATTTATTTATTTATTTTTGCCGTTAGTTTTGACAGCTCGCACATGTATATTGTTTACAAAATGAAAGTAGTGCAGAAGTAGTTCCGGCAGTTGAATAGAATATTAGTTACCTGGGTCGGAACATCAGGGTCAGAATATAAATCTCTATCCCAGGGTAAAATCACGGATTTCCTTGTCTGGTGTGCAAGAAAACAATTGTCGGTCTCCCAAAGACCATAACTTTGTTCCTTTCGACATGCGTAATCGCATGGACAGACTGGCTTTGTCGAATTCGATGTCAGATACGTGTCACGGACACATGTGTCCGATTCGATAATGCTGAAATTCCGCAAAGTTTGACTGGATAGGCGCGACCTTTGGTGAGCGCTATATTTCATGAACCAAACAGGTGACCCGTAATACAAAGGAAGGATTCCTATGGATATAATACAGAGGCAGTGCGATCACCAACCGTGGTTAACCATGGTTAACCAAAGTGTGATCGAACTCGGTTTGGTTGAATGGCGGGAAAGTCGTGACGTCACTCTGGTCCAACCAGACTAAAGCGTTGGTTTCTCTGGTAAACCGTGTCCAAGATGGCGGCGAAAAGTAAGAAAATCTGTTGGCCCAAGGGAAACACATGTACATATTTTAAGCATTGTTGGAGCATGTTTATCATGTTTATTTGTAAAAATATGTAAAATGTGCACAATATGAGGGACAGAATCGGCGCTGCAGTGTTCAAAATGATGATCTTCCTCGTCGTCCAAAAATACCAATCGTGTCATGGTGGCTGCCATGTTTGTTTACCAAAGTTCTACCAGAGGTTGTTCGATTACACCGGTGAAGGAACATGCGCAGTTTGACATCCGGTACCTTAGTCTGGTTGATGGTCGAGCTGGCTCACAGGGAAACACGGATGGCTTGTTTACTGTGCCAAATTCGAACTCTATGGAGTCCTTAGGAATTCTTCCCATAGCTGAAGATATCCATATTCAATAAAATTCCTATATTAAGACCACCTTGGAGACTGTTCAGACCACTTTTGAACAGTTCCAAGGGTGGTTCCTGACCAGAGGATTCTATGTGCAGTAAACACGAAGAAAGAACAACTGCACCCTTCTAAATAAGCTTTTAAGAGCAAAATTAGTCTTAATTTTAGGTGGTCTTAATAGTGGAATTTCACTGTATTTAAGGTAATGTATGGATGTATTATTTTTTTATTATTATTATTATTATTATTATTATTATTATTATTATTATTTATTTATTTATTTATTTATTTATTTAATCTTGAAAAGGTACGGGTATTGTGTGTGATAAACAGATTTTTACACAAGTAGTCTCGTGTAAGCTCTTCGATAGTCCCAGAAAGCAAGATATATTATCGGTTTGTGTGCACATTTACTTTATGATACCCGCACGTGACGCCTATGCACGTGACGTTTTGCCCTGTACGTTTCAACGTTTTTCTAATATATGAACCCAATTAAAACTTCTCTGTATTCACCTGTCATTCACTCTGGGTCATAACTGGCCAAGAACATCACCATAAATCACTTTAATACACGGAAAACAATCAAAATTGGCAGGTTATTAATGGTGATTATTCATGTGGGGCATCGGCTACCACATAAATTGTGTTTATTGCTAATATCAATATGGTCAAAATCGTTTTATGTAGGTGTTTATTCCTTTCTAGAAATAATCAAGGTGATGCTACGTTCGCCTTTTGCGGGGATCCGCCCATTTAGATATCATTATCTGCCTCATAAAAACAGGGGTCGTAGTTTCGATTCTCATCACGAAAACACGCCTATATAATTTTCACACCCTTGAACCCCACTTTTATATAGTAAAACTGGGGTTTCCGGGGGTATACCTTATTTTTCTTATTTCTGCTTTAAAATATAGATTGTGGGTACTCGTTAGAACCGCCTCGATGAGGCGGTTCTAACGAGTGCCCACAATCTATATTTGGAGCAGAAATAAGAAAAATATCACAATTTTTCATCATAAAATTTTCATTTTTTCGGCGATAAAGGTGGCAATGTATTTGTATAGGCGTGTTTGCGTGTTGCGGCCTCGCCAGACCTTCGTATAAGACTTAAATCATCTCTCAGTATGACGTTAGTTGTTAGTGGGACGCAAAACTGAAACACACAAACACGCACGTATGTACGTACGTACGTACGCACGCACACATCATTTAAGGTACAGTGATACACGGCTTGGCGAGACAGTTCTTTCAGAAATAGTTTTTGTCAAATATCAAAAGCGGATCAATGCTTAGATTGCTCCTAAAGAGCATATTCTTGTCCAAGATCTGAGAGTACACCTCTTTTAGAAGGGGCTCGGTGTAGAGGAAAGCAAACAGTGGAAAACAATAGTTTTCTCCCCTTTTTTCAGAAAGATAACAAATCGAAAAAAAGAGTCATTGTTCTTGTCCAATAAACGCTTATTTCCAGACATTGCGAAAAAAACGCCTACACAAATGCATTGTAAATTTTACCGCCGAAAACTGAAAAAGAAAATTTTTCTATGAAAAATTGTGATAGGTTTACCCCTGTAAACCCCAGTTTTACTATATAACAGTGAAGTTCAATGGGGTCAAAATTATACAGATAGAGGATCTCACATGAGCGTCCATGTATTATAAAATTTATCAAACGAGTTGAGGAAAAGGGATAAAATGCGAGGCTTTGCCGAGCATTTTATCCCTTTTCCTCAACACGTTTAATAAATTTAAGAATACATGAGCACGAATGCAAGATTCTATTCATCACATGACATTTTAAACGCATTATATTCGGTCACATGTGAGACGCCAAGTTCTGCAACGAAAGGTCAGATGGTTTTTCTCCGGGTACTCAGGTTTTCGCCCACCCCTGATTAATGATCGGCTCGATATGATTGAAATAATCTTGAAAGAACCGTAAAACCAAAAGCAAAAAAAAAAAAAAAAAAAACGCATTATATTCACGATTGTTTTACAAAAATGGCAATATTCAGTCATTAGTAAACGCGACGTCGTTGAGGACATCGTACATGTAACGTTACGGAACGTATCTAACTAATTTGCATATTTAATCCACTAGTGGATTATCGAATTTATTACATGACGTTATTACATTCTCAGACGCGACGAGGTTCTTGTATGCACCAAGCCTGGAAAAAATGTTCCTTACGGGGGACTTAGACTGTTTCGTTTAACATTTAAATTCCTGTAATGTAAGCAAACAGTGTAGACCCTGATCAGACACTGAGTTCTGCGGCGTCTGACCCTTAAATTCACGTACACTAAGCAAACAGTGAAGACCCAGATCAGACGCCGCTTTCTGGGCATCTGATCTGGATCTACACTGTTTGCCAAGCCCAACCCATGATTCCAGGCCATATTCAATAGATAACCCAATTACGCAATACGCGGACATTAACGCGGCTACCGGCCCCCGCCCATCGGGGCTTGAAGAATGATGCTCCACGCAGAGCTTGAACCGACCGCACACTAGTACTGGTAAAACGCTTAGAGGTACTAAGCCTGCCCAGGCAAAGCGGTGCGAGTCGGACCTTCCATGCAAAACCCTATTGGTTTCATTGGGCGACAAGGCTTGAGGAGTCATTTCATCTCAATATCGGGTAAAAGTACTACTAGTCCCACACAATTGGAAGCAACGTCTCCATAGTGACCTTTACAGTGTTGACGGGTACGTTAAACCTTAAATCAAACAAACAATAACGCGGCTTTTTTCTATAAATAACCTTTGTCTGGATTTTCTACAAATCAGTGATAGTCACGTGGACTTTAGCACTGAAGAAAAGTTATGTTTATGCTTTGTCATTCTTGTAAAGGTTCTGGTGTAGGCACATTTCTACCATCTTAAACTATAAAACCACAATTCTGCTCTAAACACAAATTGTGGGTACCCGTTAGAACCGCCTCGGTGCTTCTGAGCAAAAAACAGAGAGAGAAAAATAACGTATATCCCTGTAAACCTCAGTGATACTATATAAAAGTGGGGTTTGAGGGGGTGGGCGGGTCAAAATTTCGTGATGTATTAAAGTGATAACGCTGTATAATTGATGTACACTAGCATCACTTACTGGACTTCGCCAGTTCTGTTCAGAATTAGATTTCAGTATATCAGTGACAGTTATTTGCATATCTATATTTATCATATGACGTCGTTGATAAACCGTGGATAACGTCGTGTAATAAAAATCGTATGACCACACGTGTAATAACACTTTGGTGGGATTAAGTAACGTCAAGACTACGTCCATGTCAACAATGCATTTTTCGTAGAAAAATTGTCAAATTACAAGGCGATAAAATCCAATTTAAAGTAGTAATATGATAAAGAGAATCTTACTCTCGTGGTCATTTCATCTGATATTTATGAAACTCGCCGAAATGAAATGAAATGTCATGAAATGACCACTCGTGTAAGATCCTCTATTTTTAATTTCAAATTTCAAACAAAACCAATCATCGTGTTGATGACATTTATATGCATAATGGATTGCAATTCAGAAAAAAAGGATTTATGCATTTGTACCTGATTTATCATTGTTGAACTCCTAGCATATGGCGTCATATATTTTTTGTCATTTTATATATTTACCAAAGGTCAGTTTTACATTTGTTATATTTGATCCTTCCATAAATTAAATGTTCTTTGATGACTAATAATTGGTATTTCCTTATAATAGTCAAATCTTTATATAAATTATCCATTAGCAAAGTTAACAGCACGCTCCACTGCTTCTGTCTAAATGAGGCAGTTCTAACGAGTACACACAACCTTTGTCTAGGAACAGAAAATGTCCCGTCTGAGGGTGTAATAACGTCATGCAAATTAGTTAGAGACGCCCCGTAACGTTACACGTGCGACGTCCTTAACGACGTCGCGTTTGTAAAACAATCGTGAATAAAATGTGTTTTAAATGTCATATGATAGATAAAATCTTGCATTCGTGCTCATGTATTATTGAATTTATTAAACGAGTTGAGGAAAAGGGAAAAAATGCGAGGCTTGCCTCGCATTTTATCCCTTTTCCTCAAATCGTTTAATAAATTCAATAATACATGTAAGATCCTCTATGTCTACCACTCTACACCCCCAGATTTCTCTTTAAAGGGTCACAGGGGTGTTCATTACACGGACTTGTTAACGTCATGTACCTAGCACTATTAGCTGACTGTGCATGCAGCCATCTACTGATTTGTAACATTGGACTGCCTCTTGTATAAACGCTCTCCTAAGTACCCATTATGCAGGTGTAAGTGAGTGAGTGAGTGTTTGAGTTTTACGTCCCACCAACAGCTAAGGTCATACGGAGACGGGACCTCGGTTTAAAGACTCATCCGAAAGTCTGGAGAAGCCCGGGATCGATCCTGCGACCCCTGGTTTACAAGGCGAGTAGCGTAACCACTACAACACAAAGGCTTCTATAATGCAGATGTGGTACACACAATCATCATACTAGTATCTGAAGAACCCCATGACACAATCTATAGAATCGGTCGGAGGTTTTGACTGAGAAATCGAAACTGGATGGTCTGCACCTCTATCTCTCTCTCTCTCTCTCTCTCTCTCTCTCTCTCTCTCTCTCTCTCTCTCTCTCTCTCTCTCTCTCTCTCTCTCTCTCTCTCTCTATGTGTGTGTTTGTGTGAGAGAGTTACCAAGGAAACAGTTTGTTCTAATTTTATCTTTTCGAAGTTCTGTAGTCATTTAAAGTAGCGTCATAATTTTCTACCTTTGATACTTAAGTTCTAAGTTCTATTTATTTGGTGTGAGCCGCACAACCAATACACAAATCAGGCTGTGCTATGGTCAAAATTTTTTGCTAAGCTTCTAATTTTTAGTCTTCGAGTAGCGTACATATGCGGTAAAGACAAAAGACTTGTGCGACTGGGCGAAGACCAGATCAGTCTGCGCATTCGCGCAGTCTGATCAGAGTCTTCGCTGATCGTATGTCTCTTCTACAGCTTCCGTGGGATGAGCGAGAACCTGTGCTCCAAAAGTTGACCGATTCTTTGCTAAAAGGCCTTCTATAGTTCTGCAAGAGTCATACACATTCATTTTTTCTCTTCACGCGCCCGAAACTTGTCGTTTTTTGTCCCGTCCCTTCTACTAATGGGCAGGTCAGCCAGTGGTCAGGTTGGACACCGGCAGCACTTGTCAATCACATCATGCCAAAAATTCTAGACATAAATTTAAATTCAAAATACTAAATACGCATTACTTCCTGTTAATTTAGCCAATGGGCATAAATGTTATGATGTGGGCCAGGATTGGTATATTGACGCAGATTTATAGATTTAAAAAAAAATATTCGTATATAAAAAAAAGGTTGATGAGTAATTTATTTTTTTTTGAAAAAGTATAGAATTCTATGATTCACAAAATTTTATGATTTTATACTTGCTACGACCGCGAAAGATGTACGAAAACAACTTTACAGGCCCTTTCATAAGACCGAGATAAAATAGCAGATCTGTTATTCTGTTGCTAAAACATAGATATTGATACATAATCTGAATAGCGATTGAAATGAATTCGGTGACATTTTGTTTGCTATTTTATTTAAATACAAACTTTAAATACAAACCAAGCCTTTAAATGTTCATGTTTTATCCATCGACCCAAAGTTATATATACAACCGCAGTTACGCTGCTGATGTTCACGTGACTACCACTGACCAAAAAGTAAAACAACGCCCAAAGTAGAAATAAACAGAGTGAAATGAAAATAAAGTTCCACAAGTTTGTTTTTTTTTTTTTTTTTCATATAGAATTGTTTGATCTATATATGTCTAGGGTGTGTGTCATACGGAGACTGGACCTAGGTTTAAAGGCTCGTCAGAATGTCTGGATAAGCCCGGAATCGAATCCACGACACCTGGGTTATGACCAATACACCACGGGGGCTTCTATATGTCTATATATGTACCAAACTGGGACATTGACAAACAGTTTAGATCAAGATCAGATGCAAAACGCACCATCTGATCAGGGTCTTCACTTTTGCCTTCAAGTGCAGTGGTGTAAGGGTATAGGTCCATGTTAAGACCATTCTTGTTTTGTTTGATTTGAGATGTAACGTCGCCATCAACAAAATTTAGGTCATTTTGGAGACGTTGCTTCCAATTTGTAGGACTTTTACCCAACATTGAGATGAAATGACATCTCAAGCCCTGCCACCCAATGAAATAAACACAGTTTATATGTATGGACAGTCCGACTCACACCACTTTGCCAGGGCTGGTTTAGACCCTCTAAGCGGTTTGCGACCGGTTTCAGCTCTGTGTGGAACCACCATGCAGCCCAATCTATTTTTCTAAGTACCGATGGGTGGGGTCCCTTAGAGACATTAATTTGCATACTACTCCTAGCCTCCATAAAATATTGGGATGTTTTTGTTTTGTTTTTTTTAATAGGAAATGATCAAAGAATATCGAAAAGAAGGCACCTCAACTGTTTGTTTGTTTATTAGTTTGTTTGTTTTTTGTTTGTTTTTATATTGTTATTTTATATATGATTCCTGAGTCCCTAGGATGTAAGGTTTGCACCATAGAACATTTTGACCTAACTATATTGACTGGGTCGTTAAACTTCAGAGCTAAAAAAAAGTCATAATACAGTCGGCTAATGGATTAGGCTGCATGATGCTCCGGGCGCAGAGCTGATCCGACCAAATTTTTAAATTTTCTCTTGTAAAAATTGTCTAAATGTCAGGTTTACACATTCTCCTTAGCCGAATAGTCGATTATGACCTTAAGTGTGTTGACTGGGTTGTTTAAGTCCAAACCAAAGTTGGTTTTGAAGTTTTCAATCGACAGAAGAAAGAACTTGGATTTTTTTTTTTTTTTTTTTTTTTTAAGGTTTTGATTTTACGGCCCTTTCAAGATTATTCCACTTATATCGAGCCGATCGTTAATCAGAGATGCGCGGAAACCGGAGAACCAAGAGAAAAACCACCTAACCTTCCTCTGCAGAACAAACTTGGAAATAGACTATAAGAATCTTATATGGGTGTGAGGGGTGGATGGAAAATTCCGTCCCGAGGGACACTGTCCGGCATCAGTCACGAGGCTTGCCGAGTGATGCCGGACAGTGACACCGAGGCACGGATTTTTCTATCCACCCCTCACACCCTTATTGGATTCTTTTTCTCTCATACCTTCCATTTCTCAGCGCGGATTTTTAATGCTGCAGTCACTTCGGTTACCAACGTCCGCCATATTGTGTTGGCACTGCAGGAATGTTTAGTGACGTCACGTAACGTGCTGTGACGTCAACTTTAACGACAGCGCATACGAGGTCGTAATCAACCAATGCATTTATCAACACGCGTTTATATTCGATTTTGGGTCGGAACACCAGGGTCAGAACATAAATTTCTATCCCAGGGTAAAATCATGGATTTTCTTGTCTGGTGTGCGAGAAATGAATAAATAGACCAAGTATGGACAGAAATGAACATGAATATAGACCTTCACCACTCTCTAGGCTGATTCAGCAGAAGACCAATTGTTGATATTTTTCTAATTTTTCCCAGAAAAGAGGACTTGACATCTCATGCAAATTTTTGCATGAGATGTCAAATCCTGTTTTCTGGGAAAATTAGGAAAACATTTCAAAATGTCGTCTGCTGAGAAAAAATGCCCAGCATGCAGAGCGTTAATGACTTGATCAATGACGGCTCATTCACCATGGCTGATTCGAACCCGTTCCCGAGTCCCTAGGATGTACTTTCCGTAGCGCCAGATAACACATACTTTGGGATAAGAAAGGAAGCGGTTCTATCTTTATCTTGAAAATGTATGTTGTGTGTACTCATTAGAATCGCCTCGTCGAGGCGATTCTAATGAACATCACATTCTTTTATTTTATGGATGCTGTAAAAACTTCTTTCTAAGTTATCCCATCATAAGCTTCCTGATTAGCCCTCAGAGGCTCGAAATATCTTTGTACATCTGACAGGACCTTCTGCACATCTGACATGATTTGTGAAACTTTTTTTGAGGTCTAGTCATGCTCTGCCATACTAATCTCTGTGCTTCCATATCAGATAAAAGACAGCGTATACAGCCCGTGCCCTAGCCACTAGGCGTTAAAATGAATAAAATGGAATTAAAATCATCCCTTGCATCATCCCTTGCATTAAAATGAACAGTGTATAAAAGTCTATCAAGTCTAGTCTCTAGCATCTGATAATTCTGATACCAAAACTGATCAGACTTTTATTATCAGACTAGTAGCTAGAATACCCGTACGTATAACACCCATATTTGTCGAATTTAACCATGACTGTTGAGACGGGCCTCCGTGGCCTAGTGGTTAACAGAGCTGACTCTTGATCATTAGGTCTCTCACCGCTTTGGTTCGAGCCTCGCTCAGGTCACATGTGAGACGCCAAGTTCTGCAACGAAAGGTCAGGTGGTTTTTCTCCGGGTACTCCGGTTTTCGCCCACCTCTGATTAACGATAGGCTCGATATGAGTGAAATAATCTTGAAAGGGTCGTAAACCAAACAAAAAAAAACATGACTCTTGAATTCGACCTTTTGAATTCAAGTTGCATGTACACACGACAAATTTCGAGATCAGTTTTCGAAATCAGATCAGTTTTGTCGAATTCTACAGACTGAATGTGTGGACACAAAGTATCATAAACGAAGCCCAAAAGCATGACTATACAGAATCGTAATGCATTTTACAGACTGAAAAGTGTAAAAATCAGACAGATATCTTGTTTTGAAACATTTGTCCTTTCTTTTAGCTCTTTTCACAATTCAAATGCTTCCTTTTGCATTTGATTACCATAATTTCCTTTTCAACTGAAAATCCAGAACATTTTGCATAGACATGTTAACGTACACCCATGTACGTTTTAATAACGAGAAAGTTTATTTAGGCAGACCGTTTAATTTCTATCTGTTCCTGTTATATTAAAATTTAAAAAAACATAAAACATATACAAATGAATTTGAGGGCTGATATTTTATAACATCACAAGTTCATGTAGCCTAATAACATTAGGGGTATGCGTTTGTTTTCTTATTTCTGGTTAAGACGCTAGGAGGTGGATCCATCGAGAACCTCCAGATTTCAGAGCAGCAATTATGGCAACAGGGCTTATGAGAGTATATACAGTAAAATTCCTATATTAAGACCACTTTTGAACGGTCCCAAGGGTGGTCTCTTTTTAGGAGACACTGAGTGTAGAAAACACAAAGAAA
Organism: Lucinisca nassula; assembly: GCA_963580285.1. NCBI lineage: Eukaryota > Metazoa > Mollusca > Bivalvia > Lucinida > Lucinidae > Lucinisca > Lucinisca nassula. The sequence goes on from OY757016.1 coordinate 41,788,145, forward strand.
GAATAACTGAACTGTTCTCAATAAGCTATTAATAATTTTAGGTGGTCTTAATAGCGGATTTTACTGTTTGTCATTCCTACAGCAATGAAGATAGGATGATGCTGCATAGTTATTTTTCAAGATGGGTTTTTAAAACGGGATTCAAACGCCTAACGAATCCTTGGTAAAAATGAAAATGCCCAACTCATCGCGAAATCACGCCTATATAATTTGACCCCCTCGAACCCCACTTTTATATAGTAAAACTGGGGTTTCCGGGGGTATACCTTATTTTTCTTATTTCTGCTCTAAAATATAGATTGTGGGTACTCGTTAGAACCGCCTCGATGAGGCGGTTCTAACGAGTGCCCACAATCTATATTTTGAGCAGAAATAAGAAAAATATCACAATTTTTCATCAATTTTTTTTTATTTTTTCGGCGATAAAGGTGGCAATGTATTTGTATAGAGGTGTGTGTTTAATGCAAAAGCCAAACGTATCCTTGGTAAAAATGAAAATGCCTAACTATACTCACCTACATTCTATGAAACGAAACACACTAAAATTCTTACTGCTCAACACTTTGTACCTCTTCAAAACGGCATTTATGGCTGCACAATTATTTTTAAAATGAAGAGAACTCTGGCTGAACACGTTGTTTAATCCAAAAGAATATATTCCTCTAAAGAGTAATAGAAATAACGGGTATCCTTGTCTTATTCCGGGTGTTGTAAATAACTTTTTTATTTGTCCTACGAAGCGTTCAAATGTACCAATAATGTGTTGTGTCGTTCCAACAATATCTTCGAAATTATTACACAATGCAATGAAAACGTCTCCAAGCCTACGTTAACTGACAAAAAATGACAAATTATTACTCTCTGAGCGTCAACGTGAAACTTCGTATTATTCCGATAGTGTGACGTAAGACGATTTGTAGCCCGAAGACAAACGAATGCATCGTTTTGGTCATAAAGTTTAGGAAGAAACCATCCAGTTACTCAGTTGTTTTTTCCCACAAAGTTCCTGATTGCCTTGAAAGTCGTCACAGACAATGGGAAAGTATTGTTATTTCAGGAAAAGTATAAGTCTATGGAAAATGAACTTTTAAAGGTTTATATTCTGATTTTTCCGAGGATGTCCGGAAATTGCCGAATATTCATTTTGTGCAGTAAGTAAGTATTCTTACCTGTATTTTAACCCCGCGGCAACTTCTTTCATCTGTCAGAACTACAGATCACCTTATGATGGATGACAAGCTAAACTCGCTGTTATACATGATGCTAATTTTCCTACGGAGGTGTTAGGTTGTAAAACAAGCTGAGCCTGATGGTTTCAAGTCGGAATTTGTACAAATTACTTTTTTGAACTTCTCATATTTTAACATGTTACTTTACAAGGTTACTGGGGTGCTAGGTTATTTAAGACGAGACGCGCGTATAACATTCTTTCACAAACGTATCTTGAAACAGTTTCGAGCAAAGTTTATTTTTCAACATCATGTATTTACAGTAAAATTCCTATATTAAGACCACTTTTGAACAGTTCCAAAGGTGTTCCCTTAACAGGAGATACTAGGTGTAGAAATCAATAAGAAAATATAACGAAAACGTTCTAAGTTAGCTTTTAAAAGCAGATTTTGTCTCTTTTTTATTTTTTCTTTTTTTTTTTTTTTTTTTGGGGGGGGGGGGGGTGGGGGGTGGTGGTTTTAGGGTCCTTTCAAAATATTTTCACCCATATCGAGCCGATCCTTAATCACAGATGGGCGAAAACCGGAGTACCCGGGAAAAAACACCTGAGCTTCCGTTGCAGATCTTGGCGTCTCACATGTGACTCGAGCGAGGCTTGAACTACAGCGGTGAGAGACCTAATGATCAAGAAGATTTAGTCTTAAATTTAGGTGGTCTTAATAGCGGAATTTTACTGTATTTGATGTTCTTCTGAAGTCTTTGGTATTATGACAGACAATGACATCGAGAGGAAAGCAAACTTTACAAGCAACTAGCTGTCCAGAATTTCTACCACAATTCCTAGAGTGGAAGGTCAATTTGTTTTCTTCAGCCAAAAATACTTTTTTTTTTTTTTTTTTGGTAATTTTTTTTCCATAAGGGAATAATAATTACCAACCACTTGTTTTACTTCAACTCTTTACCAAATTTTCGAGGGTCTCCCCTCTTTATCAGGGTTATATGGACACTGCACTCTACAGTTTACATGGCTTTCCAATATGGCCTTCCAATGTTTTTCCAATGAAAAAACAGTGGAAGGCCATATTGGAAAGCCATGCAAAATGTAGAGTGCAGTGTCCATATAACCCTGATGAAGAGGATGGGAAAAACATTGGAAGGCCATATTGGAAAGCCATGTAAAATGTAGAGTGCCGTGTCTGAAGAGGGGATACCCTCGAAAATTTGGTAAAGAGTTGAAGTAAAACAAGTGGTTACTTTTTTTTTCAGGAATATGCATCACTCATGACGTGTTTGGCACTGTTTCCATGTCAACTTTTCAACTGTGATTACACATGCATGCCATAATGGTTTCTTCGTGGCTTGGAACGAGCACTTTTCAGACAGATCAAAGTGTGTGATATTTTTCTCACTTCTATTCCAAACAAACACATTAAAATTTCTATACTTAAGACCACCTTTGGGACTGTTCAAAAGTGGTCTTTAAGACCACTTTTGAACGGTCTTTAAGACCACTTTTGAACAGTTCCAAAGGTGTACCCTTAATAGGAGATACTAGGTGTAGAAAACACAAAGAAAGAATAACAAAAACGTTCAAAGTTAGCTTTTAAAAGCAGATTTTGTCTTGTTTTTTTTTTTTTTTTTTTTTTGGTGTTTGGTTTTACGGCCCTTTCAATATAATTTCACCCATATCGTACCGATCCTTAATCAGAGATGGGCGAAAACCGGAGTACCCGGAGATAAACCACCTGACCTGCCGTTGCAGAACTTGGCGTCTCACATGTGACTCGAGCGAGGCTCGAACTACAGCGGTGAGAGACCTAATGATCAAGAAGATTTAGTCTTAAATTTAGGAGGTCTTAATAGCGATTTGATATTCTTCTGAAGTTTTTGGAATTATGACAGACAATGCATCGCGAAAGGAAAGCAAACTTTTCAAGCAGCCAGCGGCCAAGAGTTTTCTACCAATACTCCTAGAGTGGAAGGTCAATTTGTTTTCTTCAACCGAGAATTTATAGAAATACCATTTCTACCAATACTCCTAGAGTGGAAGGTCAATTTGTTTTCTTCAGTCCAGAATTTACAGAAAATACTATTTCTACCAATACTCCAAGAAGGAAAGTTCAATTTGTTTTCTTCAGCTCAGAATTTATAGAAATACTACTTCTACCAATATTCCTAGAGTGGAAGGTCAATTTGTTTTCTACAGCCCAGAATTTATAGAAATACTATTTCTACCAATACTCCTAGAGTGGAAGGTCAATTTGTTTTCTTCAGCCCAGAATTTATAGAAAATATTATTTTCTTTCTTCTTTTTTTTCTTTTTTTTTTTTCAGGAATATGTATCACTGATGACGTGTTTGGCACTGTTTCCATGTCAACTTTTCAACTGTGATTACCCATTCATGCCATAATGGTTTCTTCGTGGCTTGGAACCAGCACTTTTCAGACAGATCAAAGTGTGTGATATTTTTCTCACTTCTGTTCCAAATAAATACAGTAAAATTTCTGTACTAAGACCACCTTTGGGACTGTTCAAAAGTGGTCTAAGACCACTTTTGAACAGTCCCAAAGGTGGTCTCTGTCAAGGGGACACAGTATCCAGAAAACACAAAGAGAGAATAACAGCAACCTACTAAACAAACTTTTTAAAGCAGAATAAGTCTTAATTTTGGAAGTCTTATCGATACCGTTCTAACGAGCATCAATTATCATATGAACCACTGGGAACCTTCGTTATAACGGCCGCATTTGCTCCCTAACATTTTGCAGTTTTGTTTGTTTGATCTGAGGTTTTTAACGTCTCCCGTCAACACTCTATAGGTCATTTTGGAGACGTTGCTTCCAATTCTGTGGGACTTTTACCCGACATTAAGATGAAATGACATCTCAAGCCCTGCCGCCCAATGAAACCAAAAGGCTTATATGCACTGGACGGTCTGACTAAAAATCTGGACAGTATCAGGAGAGGTTAACAGTCCAAAGACCGTCTCTCCTTTGCAGTTTCGGTCAAGTCAACAGCTAAGTTCATGTCGGGCCGGTCACTGTTCCTGTACAAACTTAGACACTCTAAACGGCTTACAAGTACTTTGTGAGATCCCGAATTTTACTGACAACAACCGGTGGGTCAATAGGCGAATCCTCAAACAACCCTCCATCTCAAGCCGTCTACGAAGAGATTGGACATCAAACAAGACGCCAGTGGGCTACTACGCTCGCCAGAAGTCAAATGTGAATATCTTGCAACGGCCCCTGGCAGCCATGTTTTGCCATGTTTTTTTACCAAATTATGGCGGCTTGAAAAATCTAGCCTTTCAGTTCCTGTTCCTGAAATGAAGAGTTTCCAGTCCTTTTTACCATACATGGGCATGGCGGGCCCATAATCATCAACTACCATTTAGCTGACTGCAAATATTAATTCTGGCTACAAGACAATCAGAAAACTCCCCCTGTTTTCCTTTTTCCTGTTAGAAATGCCCAAGTGACTAAATATGACTTTGACATAAAATAGGTTAAGGTCAAACAAAGGTCACCATCTGCGCAAACTTGCTCGAACCCACCGCTTAATAATAAGAAAAATCCACAGTTTTGCCCTCTGTCACGATAAAGGTCTATGTGATCAAATAGTAAATACATGGTTAGTGTCTTTAATAATAAAATATAATCGGTGAGCCTTAGACAATTTTATAGGAGCGAGCTTCAGCGAGCCCCTATGAAATTGTCGCGGCGAACCGATTATATTTTATTATTAAAGACACTAATCATGTATTTAGTTTATACCGCAACCCAAAACAATCAAGAATTTCGCAATAATTAAGCAAATGAAAGCAAATAAGACAGCAGACAGCGCGGCTTGTTAAACGACATCCAGTGCCATGGCGCGCACACGTTGTATAACGTGACGTCAAATAGTGCTAAGTTTCTGACGTCACCACGCCACGCAGACGTTGGAAACAACATGGACGCTCGAATAAAGGTTTCTCAGCGCTTTCCATTCTGTATGAAAATCTGCAAATAAATAGTTTATTTTAGCTTTAGAAATTATTTTCAAGGTTGGGACGCAACCGCAGTAGCAGTGCGCAATTATTCCAATGGAGTATTCAAACCGAGAAAACCCGAGAAGGTAAGAATTTAGCTTAAATTTCTGAAAATTTGTTTAAATAAATATTGCAAAGATTATAACTTGCTATTTGGTTGTTTTTCCGTATAGTCGCATTCGGTAACATCGCGGATTCGGAAACATCGCGTTATCGGTAATTTCCACTGACGTAATTGCACAGCGCCCCCTAGATCCCGTTCAAGTGGAAAAACCCGCAACCCAGTAGTCACGTGATTCTTTACAAAACAAAAATGGGATAATGAATCGTTTCCTGATAAATTTTATTAATATTTTTGCATTTCTTATATGAAACTCACATTTTAGAATGTCTGCATACCCCTCATGTTACTTTTCAATCCCTAGCAACTGAGAAAATTATCCGATGCTAACCCCGACTTTGACAGGTTATCGTCTGCTTAGCCCTTTAAAAATGACCGCGTGTTTCGATCACGTGGTGAGACCAGGGTGCGCACGCACCACCGTCAAACTTTGCAAACAAAATAAGGCTCCAAAGGGGAAAATTACTAATTGACAATTAGTTAACTTTTATGTGAGGTTACTTTCTGCCTGTTTGTGACAGTTTCTGGTGTTTTTGTGTATATATGAAAACTGTATATTATTATTTGTTTAATTTGGATCCTGTAATGAACAGATTGGTTGCCTGTATGTACTTAATTAATTTTTAAGCCTGTTGATGCTAAGCCCACCACCATATTGAAAGGGACCCACTGTCAGGACATAGCAAGCCCATAAAGTCACCTAAAGCTGCTTCAATTTCAGTAAAGTGAACTTTAAACCCATGCCCAGTACATCTAGTTTAAATACTAACAATGGTTAAATTCATTTGACCTAAGAGGACAATTCTGACTGATATTTCAGTTGACACTAGAGAGGTGTTGTACATGTGGGCTGTGGGAGACGAAGGATTTCTCGGGTGTTCTAGTATCTTTATTTCTAAATGGGCCAAATGTGACTTTTAACACTCCTTGGACACACCCCATGTATTGTTCTGAAGTCAGGGTTGTGAATCTTGCATTTTCAGGTGCCCACATGGCCTCTCTAAACCATAAATGTCAAAGCATTGAAAGAAATATCCTGTAAATATGTTAAGTTTCTGTTTATATGTTCATGGTTTCTATTAAAGCTGATCTACTTTGGTCAAACTTAAACAATCACCAGCTAATATTATGTGTTAAAACATTGACAGCCAACGGTGTAAAAAAAAATAATTTATTTTCCCCTTAGGGAGCCTCAACTGTTTACCGCGATGTTAGGATTCTCTCCCTTGACAAACATTTTCCAATATGGCTACCGGTTGAACCAGAACTTACGCTAAGTTTTGAATTTCAAAGGACTTCATTATACATGAGATTGAGGAAGAATAAATGAACTTCACAACTATCAAACAATTGTTTAAAGGTGACTGTTGCAAATTTATTTATTTCTATTTTTCCGTAAGTACCGCGATGTTCCCGAACGCCGGGCTATATAAAAGGTTGCATGTTATTGTTTACATTTGCAAATTAGTGACCTGAAATGTAGCTCCGGTCTATATACGGTCACTAGACGTATTATAGGTCATTCTAACACAGCGCGCATATATAGGCAATGGAAAATAACTGTTTTATTCTGCAACAAATCTCAGCTCGGAAGAGCGTGACGAGTGACGTCATTAAAATTCCCAATTTATGACGTCACTAGTCGATTTCCTTGACGTTAAACGGTTTAACGTCATTTTCTCGCATCGAAAACGTAAGAAAAGGATATAAATGCATGTGTTTCAGTCGATAATTTTAGCCGGATTTCTTCTAACAATGGCGAAAGGTTGTGAGATTTTGAAGGAAACAACAACATTATTGCCGATTTTCAGCGTGTTAGAATCGAAATAGATCAGCTCTTGTCTGTGATTTGTTGTCGGTCAGTTGTAAGTAGACAAATCACGCGCGCTACGCGCTTGTGATTTGTCTACTTTACAACTGACCTCCAAACTGTGATTTATTACTCAACAAATCACAGCTAGAGCTGATCTATTTCTTAAGTAGAAGGTATTATAGGTCACTAGCGATTATAGCGTGCAGTTATTCGACCCCCTTTATTAGGTTACTAGAATGTCTGGTTGCGGTATAAAAATGTCTTTGACGTCATCACATGAACAAGTCCGTCAAATGAACTCCCATCTAAACCCCACTTTATATAGAGAAAACTGAGGTTTACGGGGGTATACATTTTTTTTTCTGCTCCAATATATAGGTTGTGGATACTCGTTAGAACCGCCTCAATGAGGCGGTTCTAATTGAGGCGGTTCTAACGAGCATCCACAACCTATGTTTGCAGTATAAATAAGAAAATTATTACGAATTTTTATCAGAAAAGTAGCCATTTTGGAGTTGTGAAAAATGCACCATGCCGCACGGGTATGTTATCGTAATGTAAAATAAGTCATGAGCAATCAAGGTCACCAGTTTAACAAACTTCGCTAGGGCTAGGGCCCCTGATTCCCTAATGCAACAAACCATGTTTCAAGACCATCCGTCATTTGGTTGCTGAGAAGAATATTTCCAAATGGGTTTTTACCATATATGGACATGGCAGTGGCATCTAGGTAATGTGAATCCAACCCACAAATAAATGTCCATTGCCTCATCCCATAGAGGCTCTACGTGTAATTTAGTTTCAATCAGGTCAGCTGTTTTAGTGGAGAAGAAGTTAAAAATACTGTATCTGAGTCATCCAGGACAAAAGTCAATAAATTATCGTGACCTTTGCAATTGATAAAGTTCCATTCAGTTGAGTACAATAGAATCTGAAAAAAATAATCCACTGTTTAGCCCTTTTCCATACAAATGTCTAAGTGACCAAATTTGACCTTAACGTAAAATAGGTCAAGGCCAACCTAAGGTCATCAATTGAACAAACTTGATAGGGCCCGAGTCCACGATGCTGTATACCAAGTTTCAAGCCCAAAGGCCATTTGGTTCATAAGAAGAAGATTTTTAAAGGTTTTTACCATATATGGGCATGGCGGCCATCTTGGTCAAGTAACCAGGTTCCCATGAACAAACAGTTAATCCCTCAGCTCGGTTCCACATGTAATTTGGTTTCAATCAGCCCAGCAGTTTTAATGGAGAAGAAGATAAACATACTGAATCTGAGCCATCCAGGACAAAGGTCAGTAAATGACCTTGACCTCTGGAAATGATAAACTTCCATTTAGCTGATTGCAAATTTCATTTTTCTTATGTCACAGGCTAAAATAGAATAAGAGAATCCACAGTTTTGCCTTTTCCCATACAAATGTCTAAGTGACCAAATTTGACCTTGACGTAAAATAGGTCACGGTCAACCAAAGGTCATCATTTGAACATAATTGGTAGGGCCCAAGTCCCCAATGCCGCATACCATGTTTCATGGTCATCGGCCATATGGTTCCTGAGAAGAAGATTTTTACCATATATGGACATGGCGGCCATCTTGGTCATGTGACCAATATCCCATGAACAAACGTTTAATCCCCCGCCCCATGGCGGTTCCAGGTGTAATTTGGTTTGAATTGGCCCAGTGATTTCAGAGGAGATGTTTAAAAATGTTGACGGCGACGCAGATGACGGACGACGGACCACTGCCTATACTATAAGCTCTCACGGAGCTTTAGGCCCTGGTGGGCTAAAAAGGTAAGATAGGATAGAGCAGAAGAAAACCGGCATATGATGTAATTGTGACGTCACATCAACGTCGGTGCAACGTCATGACGTTTATGCAACGTTAAATCTACGTCGGTGCAATGTCGTGACGTTGCACCGACGTTGATTTGACGTTGCCCTAGCGACGTGTGCCTGCTGCCCCCCCCACCCCCACCCCACCCCCATCCCGCTCCTGCTGCAAGCACAACAGGCCTTTGCCCTGCTGAAGCTAAAGCAGTGGAACTCCCCGGCACTGAATCAAACTGACTCAATCTCCCACGCGCATAACAGGTAACAAAGGACATGTTTCTCTTAAGGAGAATGGGAACACCTTCAGAGGAGGCAACTCCTGCAGAAGTATTTTTATTTGTCATGGCAATAGGGGTCACAAAAAGGAAATAGTTTGCAGGCTCCTTTAAGAGTAGACCCTTTTTCAGTGGGACAGAACTTATAGAAAAGCGAACAGAAAGTTCCGAAAGTTGCCTCCCTTTAAAAAATGGCAGAAAATCTGCCAGGTGTTCTCATTCCCCTTAATTAATCCAAGAAACATATGTGTTTGGGCATTGGTCAAATATCCACAACATTCGTCTCTCGCAGTATTAAAATAGATCTGAACATCTCCAATAACTCGTCTTGAAACGCCAAGTTCGCGGCAACATTCTTTCGTGGAAATTGATCATGAAATCGTTTCTACGGTCATTCTCTCCTTTCCACTGATTCAAGAAGGACAGTTGTGAGTTTCTGGCGATAGAATGTGCACTATACTGGTTACCCGCTTACGTATAATATGTCCTATAACATGGTTATTCTTTGGAAGCAAGGAATACACCACAAAACGGGAAAATATCTAGCTAGTTTCGGCCAATTAGGCCTCATCAGTGACCCTCAAAATATTTTCAAATTTCCACAATGGAATCAATGATCCCAAAGGACAAGAAAATATAAACTACACTTATAGTGCCAGGAAAGTGTGGATAGATAAACTGACCGACACAAAAATGACCTAAAATAGTGTTGACTTGGTCGTTAAACTCCAATACAAACAAACAAACAAGCAAACAATCAAACAAACAAACAAACAAACGTCAAGTTCTGCAATTGAAGGTACTCTGGTTTTCGCCCACCTCTTATTAACACGCTCGAGCGTCCTTCGCCTTGTGAACTCGTGCCGAATATTTCATAATATAAAGTCAATAAGCTATAATAATTATTTTGATTATTAATTGTTCATGATTTTTACTGAGTAACCTTTTCTTCCTATTTAACCCTTAATTCAATAAAATATTTGTAGCATGAAATCAATTAAAGTTAATATCTCGGGCAACCTAATTAAACATTTTATTACGATATTAATACGTGCTAACATGAGGCATTTCCTATAACATCATTAGTAAAATATACAGAATATATATGCTGGTTCACAAGGTAGCTTAAGGTCACGGCGTTTATGAATGTTTACATGTATATGGCATATGTGGTAGACCAGATTGGAATCTAGGTAGATCCGGAATCTGCCTCTTCCTAGTTCAGATTAGAATTCTAACTTGGTCTGGGACAGATTAGAATCCTAATTTGGTCCCGGCAGATCCAGAATCTGTCCAGGCCAAACTAGAATAATCTATTTGTTAAAGTTATATATTTTTGAGTATATATCACAAATGGGTTATTTATTAATACAGTAATTTCTGTTGGTAGTTATATACCATAAATGTTTTATTTTTGTTTGATTTGAGGTTTAACGTCCCCGTCAACACTGTATAGGTCATTTTGGAGACGTCGCGTCCAATTTTGTGGGACTTTTACCCAACATTGAGATGAAATGACATCTCAATCCCTGACGCCCAATGAAACCAATAGGTTTAAATTCACTGGGCAGGCTTAGACCCACTAAGCGGTTTACCAATACTCGTGCGCGGGTCGGTTTCAGCTCTGTGTGGAAGCATCATGCAGCCCATCTATTTTATTTATTATTTTAGTAATTTATATGGTAGTTAGATGCGAGTCTTATTTGTGTGTGTAAAAAAGGAAGAGTCTATTTGCAGTCAACTGCAAATAGCCTTTGACAGAAAATAGCCAAAAAAGGTTAACATGGCTATTTGCAGTCATTCTATATTTCTACCATTTACATGTGCGCCCAACCAAATTTCAGATCAGTCTGCGCATCCGGGCAGTCTATTCATAGTATTCGTTGTGCGCTCTGATCCGAGTCTTCGCTTGGCGCACATGAAAACAGAAGGGAGTTACTCATAATATAACAAGGGAATGGTTGGGGAAAGATTTCTCAATTACAGCATGCATGGAATTTCAAGAATAAATTTTGAAGGAATATGCAAACTTGTATCAACATTGGAAACAAAGTTTTTTTTTTTTTTTTTTTTTGTTTATTGTTTTTTTTTTTTTTTTTTTTTTTCTTTCATGTTTCATGCACAAGTAAGAAACGTTAATAAAACGGTAATAAAACAGTTTAACCATTTTCATTTATTATGTACAATTAAAACCGCAGAATTGGACAAAATAAACTGATCGTGAAATAATTTCTACTGTCATTCTCTCCCTTCCGCTGTTTCAAGAAGGGCACTTGTCATTATCTGGAGAAATAGTGTGCACGTGTAAGGATGTAAGAATGCCCAGGAAAAGTGTGGCTAGGTAAATTGACCGGCTAGTTATGGCCAAAAAAGGGTTGACTTGACCGTTAAACACCAATACAAACAAACTCTCCCTTCCGCTGATTCAAGAAGGACACTTGTCAATATCTGGAGAAATAGTGTGCACTCTACTGGTTAACCGCCTACGCGTGAGAAGGTAAGAATGCCCGGGAAAAGTGTGGCTTGGTAAACTGATCGGCTCGTTATGACCTAAATAGCGTTGACTTGACCGTTTAACACCAAAACAAACAAACAAGACAGACTGTTAACATAACAAAAACAAACCGTGACAGAAGAACCGCCCTCGAAAAGCCTACCCAGGAAAAGTGTGGATAGGTAAACTGATCGGCTAAATGACCTAAACTGTGTTGACTGGGCCGTTAAACTCCTATACAAACAAACAAGCAGGGACACACGTTGTACAGATATGCTAAACCAAGTCTAAGAAGTCATGACGGCATGTAATATCAAAGCGCCAAAGGCACTGAAATGATTCTATGAGAAAATCAAAACACTGTGAAAACTTACAGACAACCTTTCTAAAAAGATCTTAAAATTTAGAGAAGTAGTTCTGCAAATTCCATTGTATGATATGTTTGCAGATGTCTATACACCGGTGGTATCATGAAATGCCATTCGATGTTTCAAATTTTGGAAAGAAACTATTTACGTTTTCAAAACCAAACATTAAAATTCAAGTTTTAACACTGCTACTGTCAATTAGTAAAATTTTTGTCTGGTCGGTTGTGGATACCTCCCCCCAAAAGATACTCTATTTTTCACAAAGAGATCGGAGGAGAAAGGCTGGCCAGTCCAGTACATGAATTCCATTGGCTTGAAGACATTTTTGAGTAAGAACAGCACTATAAACCCGCGCGTAATCCTGCTGGATTAGATATCCCGCTAGAAACTGACAACTGCCCTTCTTGAATCAGCGGTAGGGAGTGAATGACCGTAGAAAAGATTTCATGATCAATCTCCATGAAAGAATGTTGCCGACCCTGGCAGGTATCGAACCTACGTCCCCCTGATCACCAGCCAGACCCGCATCCGACTGAGCTACAGAGGCCGGCGGGATTGAGATGAAGGCTTAATGAAGGCTTAGTGCCCAACATAATTGGAAGCAACGTCTCCAAAATGACCTAAATAATATTGAAGGGGACGTTAAACCTCAAATCAAACAAAACATTACTCTCCCACACCATAGGCCACCACTAAGCCTACCCTACCATTAACTCCACCTCCACCCGGCTTTTATTACACACCTAAATCGGAAACCTGACACGAATAGACGATTTTTTTTGTTTTGTTTTGTTTTTGTTTTTTTGCAAAGGGAGCAGTCATTATTCATTAGGTTTATTTGCAGAGGAGAATTATGGATATCCATAATTCGATTTATGGATATCCACAAATCAGCCGAATAATGGATATCCATAATTCGAATTAAGGATATCCACAATTCGATTTATGGATATCCATATTTCGATCTAAATTAATGATATCCATAATTCGATTTAGGGATATCAATAATTCGATTTATGGATATCCATAAATAATTATGGATTTATTAATGGATATCTATAAATACGGATTAAATAGTTAAACGGCGCCCCATACATGACACCCTCAAGCCTGAAATGGACTTAGACTATATAGGAGATGGAAGGTTCCATTCAGTACAAAATTGGCTAGTCTGTTATGTTATGTTCCGTCCCCTTCAGTTTTGTTCAATCATGCACCGTCGTTCTTGTTCTTTTCTTATCTTATTCTGTTAATATGTTTTATTCTATTCAACAAAACACGCAAGGTTAGTGCATCTTATATTCGTGTAGTGTTCAGTTCTCACTGTTACGTTCTTTTCCGTTTTCAGCCATGCACTACCTATGGTTGTATTTCTTTTTTCTTTTTTTTTTTTCTTTTTTTATGCCCCCCCCCCCCCCCCCCACTCCCCCGAGCTTCTCGGGGGCATATAGTTTTTGCCCTGTCTGCCTGTTTGTTTGTCTGTCTGTCCGTCACAAAAACTTTAACCGGCATTATATAGTTTTTGCCCTGTCTGTCTGTTTGTTTGTCTGTCTGTTCGTCACAAAAACTTTAACCGGTATAAAAATTGGCCCCCACGTGGGGCATTGGTCGCTTACAGTGACAGCTCTTGTTTGTTTTTGTTTTTCTCTCAACAATGCACTGTTATTGCACCTTAACCCTTTTTGTACAGGAAACCCCAAAACGGGTAGTTGGCAAGCAGTGCAGGCCCCGATCAGACGCCGCAGAACGCGGCGTTTGATCAGGGCCTACACTGTTTGCAAAACGTTCAGCCAGTCTCCAAATAGATTTTGAAGAAAACACAACCTGACACCCCTAAATTTTGAAATGGACTCCTGCTATATATATAAGGAGGAAGATTCCATTTGGAACAAAAAGGGTTAAATATGACCTGTTTAAAGGACAGTAACTCTAATATGACAAGAAGACAGTCTTAATGGATGCTTGTCTGTACATTATTGCACAAGGCCATTCATTTACTATCATTAATTTTGCGCTTCTTTAGCAGTTTTACTAATTGTTTATGTGCCGCGCCATGCTGTAAATGTGCTTTAGAATGTGGGCGACTAGTTAAGGCTCAGATCAGACTGCGCGTGCGCGCGCAGTCTGATCAGAGCCTTAGCTAGTCGCCGATGTATTCTGCATATTAAATTCCCAATATCTGTTGGAGCACGCGTGAGTGTCACCACTGCGCGGAGGAGGACAAAGATTACGTTTCCTCTTTAGCATTTTTTGTTAAATTAAGCCACTGCAACGAGGAGCGGAGAATCAAAATCAGTCCTCTTTGATGAACGTCTATATCGCATTTGTAAGTCCGCAGACTGTACAAGTGAATTGCCTTCAGCAAAGTCTGTAATCAAACTGTGTGGATGCGTAGACCGATCCGATTCTTCGCTGGTCGCACATGTCTAATTGTAGGTTTTATAGAACGCTGGATATTACCCGTGAACGCCACTATCTCTATTTTAAAATGAGGCGGAAGTATCTTCGTGTTCACAGCAAAACCATGCTACGGAATATTGAAACACAGGCAAATATACTAAAACCTGTCATATTGGCCACCTCTGTTAAGCAAGCAACCAGTTTTAAGCAAACGCGCAAGTCCATACATTAAAACTCACGTCTCATCTGTATAAAGGAAACGTTTGCACATTTTGTTTATACCTAGATGATCGCTTAACACAAGAAGGACTCTATCAAAGTGATCTCGTAACACGTCCGTGCAAAAAACATCCTTGTAACCCCGAGCTCGAAGGGAAAAGTCGTGTTTTCAAGGGCATGCAAGGGGTTTCATATTTTTCTTCTAAAACAAAGATTGTGGGTGCTCGTTCGAACCACCCCAACGAGGTGGTTCTAACAAGTAACCCAAAAACCTATATTTTGAGCAATACGTTGCTTCCGATTGCGTGGGACCTTTACCTGGCATTGAGATGAAATGACATCTCAAGCTCTACCACCTTAAGAAACCGCTAGGGTTTAAGGAGCAGGCAGACTCACACTTTTCCTCGGCAGGCTTTGACATTCTAAGCCTGCCCAGGAAAAGTGGAGCGACTCGAACCACCCATCCATATTGGTTTCATTGGACGACAGGGCTTGAAATGTCATTTCCTCTCAATGTCGCGTAAAAGTCGCACAAAATTGGAAGCAACTTCTCCAAAATGACCTATACAGTGTTGACGGGGACGAAAAACCTCAAATCAAACGAATAAGTCGTTTACCAGTCATAACAGCCTGTGCAGAAGTACCATGCAGCCTAGTCTATTTCTCCAGGCCTGGATTCAGTAATGTATGCGGAAATTAAAAGTGACTGCTTTTCACTTGAAAGCATTTACTCGTGTTATGATTTACTTTTCTATTTGAGTGTGTGAACTTGGCTTGGGATTCGCGGCTTGGAATATCGATTTTGCCTGATATTTCACTGATATTTTAATACACTTTACTACTACGGAATAAATCGAATTCCAAACTCCATACTCCAGACTCCAAGCCAACTTCATACACTTTTTCTATTTATTGTTTTTCTTGCATATGACTACTGACTCTACAGGTGCCAAGTACCGACCCCCTTGAACCCCACATTTATATAGTAAAACTGGAGTTTTGGGGGGCTAAACCTTATTTTTCTTATTTCTGTTTTAAAATATATATTGTGGGTACTTGTTAGAACCGCCTCGACGAGGCGGTTCTAACGAGTATTCACAATCTATATTTTGAGCAGAAATAAGACAAAATATCACAATTTCTCATCGTTGGGGACGCCTATAAGTCTGCGGGTGGGCGTCTCTTGCCTGATGCCTCCAGTTGACCTGTCTCACGGGCTACGTCGGTTGGTGTGTGCTCGGAGGGGGGTGTGCTGTGTTTGCCGGGTCTTGTCCATCATCCGTTTCGGTTTCAGAACTTTGGGGTTGAGACACACTGATGAAGATTAAATATCAGAAAGGCCTCTGTGTCACTAAATTTGGTATAGTTGCGCCTTAACTTAAACTGTTTATTGTTTCGGCGATAAAGTTTACAATGTATTTGTGTATGCTTTTTTTTTTCGTAATTTTCGTAATGGATTTGTGTGTAAAAACAAAATGAGAGATGTATCCTTGGCATTCTGTTGTGTTCTTGCCGATGAACAAAATTTGCTTCTATTTACTGTCTCTTGATGCCCACAAACTTCTATAAACATGACTTATGAAGTGCATGTGTTTTAACCCCCGTACTGAAGTATTTTTTTCCTATAAATTCAAACATTGAGGTATAGCCCCCGACAATCGGGGCTTGAAGAAATAGATAGGCTGCATGATGCTTCCACGCAGAGCTGAAACCGCTTAGAGGATCTTGGCCTGTCCAGGCAATGCGGTGCATGAATAAGAAAAATAATGAACCCCGGTTTTACTATATATAAGTGGGGGATAAGGGGGTAAAAATTATAGAGGCGTCTGTTCCGATATTTTTCATATTTCTGCTCAAAACATAGATTTTGGTCACACGTTAGAACCCCCTCGACGAGGCGGTTCTTACGAGTACCCACAGTCTGTGTTTTTGAGCATCAATAAGAAAGAATAATGAACCCATTTTTACTTTATAAAATGTGGGGGTGAGTGAGTCAAAATTATATTGGCGTGTGTTCGTGATGGGGAGAAAAGCAGTTAGTCAACCTCGCTATTTCGACACTGTAAGCTATATTTCCATATTTAAGTTTTTAATTGTTGTAAAGTACATGTAGGTCCGGCTACAGGAAGAATATTTCTCAGTGGGGAATAAGCTCCCCTCACCCGAAATGCAACACGATTAGGGTATTTACTTACGTATCTGATTAAATGTGTTAATAATAACATCACCAAAACAAGCATATATAATTTTGATACCCTTACACCCCACTTTTATATAGTATAACTGGGGCTTACAAGGGTACACGTTATTTTTCTTATAAGTGTTCAGAAACATAGACTGTGGCCACTCGTTAGAACTGCCTCGCCGGTTGCCCACAATCTGTGTTTTAGCATAATTATAAAAACAAATATCAGAATATTTTATATATAAAAAAGGTTCATTTTTGGTAATAAAATTTTCAATAGTTTAATATGTGATAAAAGTAATACAGCCGGGTGGGATATAGAAGGTGAGATAACAATGATGAATAAGCATTTCTTTACCCTGTGGAATAGGCGCATTACGAAAACACGCCTATTCAAATATTCGGAAAATTTTACCCCCCAAAAGATGACAATTTGCGGATAAAAAAAACTGATATTTTTCTTTCCTCTGCTCAAAACATAGATTCTCGGAACTCGTTAGAACCGCCTCGACTGGGCGGTTCTAAGGAGTACCCACAATCTATGTGTTTAAGCAGAAATAAGAATAATGTATATCCCTATGAATCCCAGTTTTACTATAGAGTGGGGTTTATGTTGTCAAAATTACATACATTGTAGGCGTGCTTTCGTGCTGAATATTTCTTATCTAGCAAGAAAACAATTTATTACAAAATATGTAGAATGGCTGGCTGGAGTTGAAAGGTGGCAGGACAGGCCAAACGTGTTTTGCTGTCAAAATGCTGTTTAAGAGCACTTGTTTGTGTCAACAGGAACTTTACTCGGCGCCACGGCTTGTCAGGACATCGAATCGGTATGTTCGAGGGACACGAATTGTAGTTGTCAAAATACTAGTGCTGAAAGTACTGTAGGCCAAGCATGTTTTCAAGATGAAAAAATGCTAAATAAGCCAAACATTTCATTCTGTATACAACGGAATGATAACCTATTTTTTGCCGACAGTGAAATATGTCTCTCTTAAGGCCTGCTAAAATTAAGAGTAAATCTTCGTTAAAACATATTTAAAAGGATTTAGTAATTTCTTACACGAACTATCCTTTAGGGAAGGTCAGTGTTTGGACTGTTCAAAAGTGGTCTTAAAAACCACTTTTGAACAGTCCCAAAAATGTCTGATTATAAGAATTTCACTGTATTTCGCCATATACGTATATAGCTGGATTCTTTCCAAAAAGGGGTGTCTTTTTTCAGAAATGTATTAGAATAATAACATTATGCAAACATCGAAGACCATGATCAGACTGCAAATTCTTTGGTGTCTGATCTGGGCCTGCACTGTTTACCAATGCAGCTCAACGCGGAAGCACCGAGCAGCCCAATCTATTTCTCCTAACCCTGCAAGGCGGGGCGCTGGAATCAGACATACTAAATGCGTCATAGGTGTTTGATTCATTGTACATATAAATATAATCCTTCAAAACCACATTTTTATTGCACCACATCAAAAATGAATACTTCCTTTTTCAACTTTAATTACTTTGTATATACAGTAATATTCTGCTATTAAGACCACCAAAAATTGAGACTAATTCTGCTTTAAAAAGTTTATTTGGAAGGTTTCAGTTATTCTTTCTTTGTGTTTTCTGCATACAGTGTCCTCTGGTCAGAGACCACCTTTGGAACTGTTCAAAAGTGGTCTTTAAGACAACTTTTGAACAGTCCCAAAGGTGGTCTTAATAAATAAGTTTTTTGATAATGCCATTATGTAGAATTCGTGGCTAAGTGGTTAGTGTGATGCAGTACGAATTTCAGAAAAAACTATATCGCCCAATATAAAATCCCAACTGAAGGCGATTTACCTAAAACGCGGATTAGTCCAAGATTAAAAGTGCATTCACGTCTCACTGCGTTTTGAAAGACTATAGTTTTGACAGCTCGCACATGTATATTGTTTACAAAATAAAAGTAGTGCGGAAGTAGTTCCGGCAGTTGAATAGAATTGAAGCGCATTTATGTTAGTTGCCTGGGTCGGAACACCACGGTCAGAACATAAATTTCTATCACAGGGTAAAATCACGGATTTCCTTGTCTGGTGTGCAAGAATGTAACATTCTAACACAGCGCGCCAAGTTCTGCAACGGAAGGTCAGGTGGTTTTTCTCCGGGTACTCCGGTTTTCGCCCACCTCTGATTAACGATCGGCTCGATATGAGTGAAATAATCTTGAAAGGGCCGTAAAACCAAAACAAAAAAAAAAAAAAAACACAGCGCGCCTAAATAGGCAATGAAACAAATCACTGGGCGGAAAAGCAACAGATCACTGGCCAGAAGAGCGTGACGAGTGACGTCATACAAATCCAGCGTTTGTGACGTCACTCGTAGATTCGTTAACGTAAGACGTTGAAACGTTATTTTCTCGCACCCAAACATGACAAAAGGACACAAAAGTGTGAAACAATTCTTCCAACAGGAAACAACAAAATTATTGTCGATTTTTAGTGTGTTAGAAATAGATCAGCAATAGTGCGCGATTTGTTGAGTAATAAATCACAGTTTGTCGGTCAGTTGTAAGTAGACAAATCACTTGCGCTACGCGCTCATGATTGGATCTACTTTTTATCTGACCTTTTTATTCAACATTTCACTTCTAGAGCTGATCTATTTCTTAATCAAATGGCTAAACTGACCAGGCAAATTGATTCGAGTCTGACCTCCATGCATATAAACCCTTTTGGTTTCATTGGGCGGCAGGGCTTGAGAAGTCATTTCATCTCAGTGTCGGGTTAAAAGTCTCCCAAATTTGCAGGAGCGTCTCAGAAATGACCTAAATAGTGTTGACGGCGACGTAAAATCTAAATTCAAACAAATAAATTCATCTCAATGTCGGGTAAACGTCCCACAAAATAGAAAGCAACGTTTCCGAAATGACCTACAAAGCGTTGACAGGGACGTTAAACTTCAATATATAAAAAAAAGTACATAAAACATTTAATTTGCGCGACGTTTTATTTCATTGGTCAGTGATAATCACGTGGGCATCGACAAGGAAACCCGTTATTGTTTACTGCGTTTGTTTGTTTTGAGTTAAAAGGTCCAGTAAACCGTATTTAGGCCATATCGAGCAGGTCAGTTTATGGAAAGCAGCTATATTTAGGTCACTGCAAAACTACATTAGGAATGGTAGGCGTAAGCATACAACTAAAATAAATTGCATGTCCCTTCCAGGGTTCCGTAGATATGTTGTGCAAACAAGATAATATCTTGTGCGCACTAGATATTAAGTTGTGCGAACAAGATATTATGTTGTTCGCACAAGATAATGCCTTGTGCGCACAATATATTATCCTGTTCGCACACGGCCCCCGCCCATAGGGGCTTGAAGAAATATTTGGGCTGCATGATGCTTCCACGCAGAGCTGAATCCGGCCAGCACACTAGTACTGGTAAACCGCTTAGAGGATCTAAGCCTGTCCAGGAGCCGCGGTGCGAGGCGGACCGTCCATGCTAATAAATCCTATTGGTTTCATTGGGCGACAGGGCTTGAGATTTCGTTTCATCTCAATGTCGGGTAAAAGTCCCACAAAATTGGAAGCAACGTCTCCAAAATGATCTTTACAGTGTTGACGGGGACGTTAAACCTCAAATCAACCAACCAACCTGTTCGCATAACATATTAAAATAAATTGCATGTCCCTTGCATGACCGCTTCACCACAAACACCAAGATTCCGCAGTTCAAAAATATCAAAGGCTTAGCATATCTACGGAACCATGGAAGCGCGGTTCACCACAAACACCAAAGTTCCGCAGTTCAAAAATATCAAAGGCTTCGCATATCTACGGAACCCTGGAAGGGACTTGCAATTTATTTTAATATGTTGTGCGAACAGGATAATATATTGTGCGCACAAGGTATTATCTTGTGCGAACTACATAATATCTTGTTCGCACAACTTAATATCTTGTGCGCACAAGATATTATCTTGTTTGCACAACATAGATCTTGTGCGGACAACATAGTATCGTGTGCGCACAACTTATTATCTTGTTCGCACAACATAACATCTTGTGCGCACAAGGTATTAACTTGTGTGCACGTAATTATCTTGTTTGCACAACATATTATCTTGTTCGCACAACAATTATCTTGTTTCCGCAACATAGATCTTGGGCAGACAACATAATATCTTGTGCGCACAATATATTATCTTGTTCGCTCAACTTAATATCTTGTGCGGACAAGATAATATCTTGTGCGTACAAGATATTGTGCGCACAAGATATTATATTGTCCGCACAAGATATATTATGTTGTCTGCAAAAGATAATATCTTGTGCGCACAACATATTATCTTGTGCGCACAAGATAAAATCTTGTTCGCACAACATATTAAAAAAAAAGAATTGCATGTCCCTTCCGGGGTTCCGTCCATATCGCACTTACAACCCAATCGAAACTGAAAATGCTTTGACGTCAAATCAACGTCACATCAACCAGAGAAGCTTGAAGTTCTGTCCATAAGTAGTCCATAAGGTTAAAATCAAAAGTGACACGAAATGGCTTAGTCAAAGTTAGTGTCATTTTTGATTTTGAACCTTATGTATTACTTATGAACATAACTTCAAGCTCCTGTGCATCGACGTGTGCATCAACGTCGATGCAATGCTGATACGGCGACGTCTACACGCTGCTCGTCTGCTGAGAATTAAGTTGACGTCGATACTTTGTTGTCTCTATGTTAAATTTACGGTGGACAGTCAAATAGATTTTCGTCACCTATTCTTAAAGCGGCGCAAAAATATTTAATCACTGGAGGTAGTGCGTATATTTATTAATCAAATTAAAGTAGGAGTCTTAACACCATTTTGACGTTTGACTGACGTAGACCACTTTGGCGTTACATAAAGACGCACAATACCTGTCCGGTCATTTACTTCCATAAGGCAAAAAGAAAAACTATAAAATGACCTGTGCGACGAGCTGATTATCCAGTCAACCTGCGCTCCTGCAAACTCGATAGAGGGCTTGCTTCTCGCCCTTTTGATAGATCAGAGGCAACAAAATCTACACGCGAACAGCGAAGATACTGATCAGACTGCGCATGCGCCCAGTCTGATCTGAGTCTTCGCTGATCGCACGGATCTTCTTTTAGATTTTGGCGTGCGCCGACTCATTTATCAAACACTAATGATGAAACAAGAGCATTAAGCGTTTCTATTAGTGTTTTACGTCCCTTTAAAAATATTTCAGTTATAGAGAGTCAGCAATATTGAGGCCATATCGAGTCGGTCTGATTACCTCAACCACACTTCCTGGGCAGGCTTATACACAAGTTTGTTGTTTATTTGTTTGTTTTGGATAACACTATTTAGGTTATATCGAGTCGGTCAGTTAACCGGCCTAAACACACTTTTCCTGGGCAAGCGAATAACTAGTACAGTGCAGATTATTTCGCCAGAAACTGACAACTGCCATTCTTGAATCAGCGGAAGGTAGAGAATGGCCGTAAAAAGATTTCATGATTAATCTCCACAAAAAATGTGCCGACCCGTCATGTATCGAACCCGCGACCTTCTTATCACCATTCGACATAGCTATGGAGGTCGTTTATATGACAGAACAACAAACAAAAAATCTAGATAAAATCTCCTTTCACTGTCCGGGAATTGTGTGTTAACACGCCTATATCATTTTGACCCCCTTGAACCCCATTTTTATATAGCAAAACTGGGGTTTACAGGGGTATACCTTATTTTTTCTCATTTCTGCACTAAAATATAGATTGTGGGTACTCGTTAGAACCGCGGTTATAACGAGTATCCACAATCTATATTCTGAGCAGAAATAAGAAAAATATCACACTTTCTCATCTTAAAACTTTCGTTTTTTTCAGTAATATTGCTTACAATGTATTTGTATAGGCGTGTTTTCGTAATGAAGGGCTGCTACTAAAGGGAAAAGTTGCTGTTGAGCGAGCATTCTCACTTAAAAGAGCAGCCATAATGATATATAAAGGAAAATGCGTAATATTTAAGTAATTTCTCTTTGCTAAAAACATTCTTTTCAACATGCACATGCGTAACGAGTGATCGATCGATCGATCGATTGATTGACAGATTAATTGATTGAGTGATTGTTTTAAGCTTTTACGCCCCCGCCAGCACTGTATAGGTCATTTTGGAGAGGTTGCTTCCAATTTTTTAAGAATTTTACCCGACATTGTGATGAAATGACATCTCAAGCCCTGTCGCCCAATGAAACCAATTGTGTTTATAAGCTCGCACCGCTTTGCCTAGGCAAGCTTAGATCCTCTAAGCGGTTTACATGTAGCAGTACTCATGTGCGGTCGGTTTCAGCTCTGCGAAGAAGCATCATGCAGCCCATCTATTTCTTCAAGCCCCGATGGGCGGGGCCTGCAATTTCTCTTTGCTGAAAACATAACGCACATGCGTAACGAACGCTTAATAGAAAATTGTATACCGTTCAAATTGGACATCACGAAAACAAGCCTATACAAATACATTGTACATTTTTTCGCCAAAAAAAAGAAAACACACTCAAATTTTAGGATGAAACAAATGTGATATTTGCCTTATTTCTGCTCAAAATATAGATTGTGGGTATTTGAGAGCAGAAATAAGACAAAAAAAGGTTTACCCCTGTAAACCCCAGTTTTACTGTATTAAAAGTGAGGTTCAAGGGGTTCAGAATTATTTAGGCGTGTTCTCGTGATGGGAAATTAAGTGTATTGAATTAACTCAATTTTTGGTTCGGGCCTCGCTTGGATCACATATGAGACGCCAAGTTCTGCAACGGAAGTTGGACTTCGTTTTCGCCCACCTCTGATTTACTGTATAAATTTTCAGGATATTGTTCTGCAACAATGCGTGTCTCGCAAGCTAGTAAACCCAGCTGAGTGTCTTATATTGCATTGTATAGCATGTTATTTTTATTTTATTTTTTTATGTTGACATATTATACTGTACTATGACATGTGACACGTTAAGCCACCGCCCATCGGGGCTAGGAGAAACAGATTGGGCTGCATGGTGCTTCCACGCAGAGCTGAAACCGACCGCACATGAGTACTGGTAAACCGCCTAGAAGGTTTAAGCCTGACCAGGCAAAGCTATGCGAGACGGGCCGACCATGAATATAAACCCTTTTGTTCTCATTGGGCGCCAGGGCTTGAGATGCCATTTCATCTTACTGACGGGAAGAAGTCCTTCAAAACTGACGGAATTCAAACGAAATCCTCACACGTTAATAAAATAATCACTTACTTACTATTAACGATCGGAAATAAATAAATAAATAAATAAAATTTCTGACGGCAAAAAAACTTACCGCCCCCCCCCCCCCCCCCCCCCAACCACTGGAAATATGACATAGACAGTGAATATGCTCTCAGACCTAAATTGTTAATGACCAATGGCTCTGATAAAACTGGCTGTTGCAGATAGGGCAAAAGACGTCTTAGGAATTTGAGGAAGGTAGCTGTGCTGGCGATGATTTTTTATTTAAATATATTTTATTGCATTTTTTTTCTCAATTACAATTAAACAAACAAGTGGGTTGGGCCACAAGTTCTAACAGCATTGATTACGGCCCTCCTCGTATACACAATTCGTTTACAAATTTCGACGATGGCTATGACGTAATGTTTCAAGACAAATAGACAACATGAATATTAACTCTTATCCTGCTGTTCACGACAACCCCTATCTTTCTGAAGAAGCCATCCGATCAGGCTTTACATTGTTTGACATTCAGTTTATGGATTTGTAAGAACAAATTACATCAAGTAATCTGATTGGTTCAAAGTCAGAAATGGGTGTGGCTAAACTGAATATTCAGCAGGACAAGGGTTAATATGGTAACAAAAGATTGATAATAAATAAAAGCACTGGGGAAACCTAACCCTTCTTCCCGTTAAACACGTTTTTCATCAGCTTCGCTGATTCGTTTTGTTTCATATTCATATGTACCCACTTCTGATGTGGTTTCATAACTTTATTCGGCCATGTGCAATTTGTCACATGACTCTGTGGGTATGGCAAAGTCCACGAGAAGGGTTGTTTCGCTTCTTTTGACCACCATTGGAAGGTTTTCCACTTGTAGTTCTCCTTAACCCATTTAGTACCAGAAACCCCAGAACGGGCAGTGGGCAAACAGCGCATGCCCAGATCAGACGCCACAGAACAGGGCCTACACTGTTTGCAAAATGTTCAGCTATTTTCGAAGTACATTTTGAAGACAACACAAACAGACACCCTTAAATTTCGAGATTCCATTTGGTACAAAAAGGGTTAAAAGATTGTCTTTGGCAAACGCAGCAGACAGTCTGGTTAAATTGTCTGTCCATCATAACTGAGCCAGTTTCATAAGCATATGAACATTCTGCATCCCTGTCCTTTTCAGGATTTCTGTGTCTCTGCGTCTGGAATCCTGACATGCCAGTTAAATTTTAGAACTTTTCTTAGACAGCTTGTATGGAGTTGGTTAAGTCTTTTGCCATATCGTTGGTAAACTGTCCAAATGTCACAGGCGAATAATAGTGTTGGCTGTACCACTTTCAGCTTTGATGTGTAAAGTCTGATTTTGCTTCGATCCGAAACTGCCAAATGCTGTACCAGCTTAGGCAATCCTGACATTGAGTACACGGCTCCCAAGGTAGGTGAACTTGTCTCTCACTGGCAATCTTAGACACAGACTCCTTGTAATGCTTTCCACGTGCTGACTGATATAAATCTCAGCTTTAAAGAACATAGCTGCCCCCAAGAATCAGATACTTGCCCCACACATATTTTTCTCATCTTCCCTTCTGTACGAGCACCCTTTGCAGACACTGAGATCATAGCTGTCACATGGATCAGATATTTGATCCACACCTCCGTTTATCTTCTCTTCTGTGGGAACACCCTTTGGCAAAGAGGAACACATCTAGTACCTCTGTCTGCACCTTAGACATTGCTTGCAATCTTTATGACTAATAAACTTCGCATCTAAGCACTGTCAACATCCTGAAAAGCAAGGCTTACAGAGCCAGAGCCTTGCTTTACCCAATTTGCTACATAAAACTTGCCACCATTTGGACACATGCAAGCATGCCAGAAAGGCCAGGAGGCGTAAGGATATCTTTTCGATCCTCGGTATACTGTTTCTACCCATTAAAATCGCCTCATACGCAACATATTTTTCATGATAAAATAAGAAAAATCTAAAATAAACCTAAATTCAGTGTTACCCAGAAGGCAAACGTCGCTAGGGTAACGTCAAATCAACGTCGGTGTAACGTCACGACGTTGCACCGACGTTGATGTGACCTTGCACAAATGTCATGACGTACCGACGCCGATGTGACGTCACAATTACGTCATGTGCCTTCTGGGAATTCAGCTAAAATAAAGACTTATTCTCCTTTTAAAAAGCATATTCATAAGGCTTAAGTTATTCTTTCTAGTATTTTGTACGTTTCCTCAGTGACCTCTGGTAAGAGACCATCTTTTGGGCTGCTCAAAAGTGGTCTTAAAGTAATTGCATTGTATTTGTTATTTACAGCTGTCGGAAGAAGTTCTAAAGGACTTAAGAACAAGCTCAATGCAGTCATGGAAATCGAGCCATCGGGGGTCGAGCCACTAAAGTCTTGTTTTATATAGAGAGTATTCATTCTTCTATCTTAAATATGGGATTTATAAACTGAGGGAGGTAAAACAATACAATAAAGAAACGAGAGCTTACCTCCCTCGGTTTTAATATAGGAGAAATGAATAATCTGTATATTACATGCACTCCCACAAACTTTGGAAACAGTTTGGATCTTAGATTTTGGATCTGAATTTCGGTACAGTTCATGTTTCTAGTTCAATCAGCATAGTATAACAGAAGCTGACTGGAAGAAAAACTGGATGGGCGCCATTTTGAAATCTGAATAAAAATAGAAGAAACAAAGTCTTTCAGTGGTAAAACAACTAAAAATGTGAGATTAAAGAAAACAAAGCGTACTTCTTATTCAATGGTTATTTGAATGTTTTCTTTGTTTAAACGTAGCATCCAACTCAAACGTCACGCATTCTGAACGCCTGTTGATATCTTCTCATTCGTCATTGTGATGACGCCATTGAAAACGTCGCCGTGACTGAAACTTTTCCCGCGTTTTGTAAGCTTCCGCAAAGACGCGAGAATAATGTTTTAAATCTACCGCGTTTGAATATAACGACTTCATTGCAAACGTAACATCTTGTATCTTCTACACAAAGTAGTTCCAGCTAAAGAGATTTATTTCTCCGGCAAAGAGGAAATATTTCTTCTTAGCAAAAAGGAAAAAACCAAGTTTACATGTATGTCTGGTAGAAATCCTGGTATTTCTCTGTTATGCATGTAATATTATGTTTTATGTGCGTAATTGTGGATAGCCGGTATAATCTGGATGATGATAAATTTACTAAGAAAGACCAAACGAAACAAACAATGCCCGGAGAAACAGACATGCGTAAAAACACAGGCTTAAGGACACTCATAAACTGTTTTAGCCGACGTATTAAGAAAGGGCCCTTTGCATTTTCCCTAATTATGTTCTTCAAATCCGTATGTACATCCAGCTTATGGGGTTATAGACGCCATTCTTGAAGGTCTCTTCTACATGTCTGTAAGCAGCAAAGGCTCAGGCGCGTCTGCGCATGCGCAGACTTGCGCATGCGCAGATTCGCCAGAGCCTTTGCTGGTCGTCAAAGCAACAATTACCTTTTCTCGTGAAAAAGGGACATCTCTGGGACATTTTTAGTTGCACTATTTAACGTACATTAATGAATTACTATATATATATATACATATATTGTTTTATATTGTGGTTTTATGGTATTTTTCAGAATTAGAGAAAATAAATAAATTCGGATATTTCAATGATGGATGATGGATGATTTATGGACTTACTTTGAAAACTTCTAACAAAAAGTAACCGACTGCCGACTATAATAAACTAACATTAATAAAATTATAACGATTAATGTCGTTGCCATTGGAAATTATTTTTAATATGAATAATTTGCTGGTGTGTGTCATTTTCGTGGTTGCCTGTTTAGGGTTTCAAACACAAGGTAAGCATTGTACTGCCCCAGCCACCCCCCCCCCCCCACCCGCTACCACCCACCCAACGGAGCTTGGTGAGATAGATTGGGCTACATGGTGCTTCCGCGCAGAGCTGAAATCGACCGAACTTGAGTACTGGTATAGTAGTCGCAGTTAAGATTGACTAGGCGGAGCTATTCAGGTGTTGTCAATATATGTCAAATTCGCTGAGTCCACCAGAAGATTCGGTAGAGTGCCTTTCGCACGCTTTCTACTAGCCTGACGAAATGGTCTTATACGCCACAACTATGCTCTTGTTACAGTTGAATTCACACAACCGGGTGACTTGGTTTACATTTTTGTTAATGGAATATTCCTATAGCAGGTACAAACTATAGCTCCGCCTAGTCAATTTTATCTGCGACTACTATAAACTGCTTAGAAAATCTAAGCCTGGACCAGGAAAAGTGTTTCGAGTCAGACCATCCCTGAAACACTAGCGGATTCTTAAGGCGGTAGGGCTGGAGATGTCATTTCATCTCAATGTCGGGTAAAATTCTCACCAAAGAAACGTCTCCATTAACTAAATAGTGATGACGAGGATGTAAAACCTAAACAAAAGCTAACAAACCAAGGTAAGCATCGAGTGAACCAAACATTGGCATACTCATATTACAACACGAGTAATTCTTATAAGCTATCCCGTGCTCGTAAGAACCGTCTCAGTGAGGCTGTTCTAAGAGTATATACCAATTACCTAATTTTTGAGCAAAAATAAAAAAATGATAAGTGCCCGTATGAAACCCTAATTTCCATTCCGCTGATTCAGGAAGGGCAGTTGTCAGTTTCTGGAATAAATGCGCCCTGTACTGATTTACCACTTATGTATTTATACTGACCGATATGATCTTTATAGTGTTGACTGGGCCGTTGAACTCAAAACAAACAAACCAAATTCCATAATCGGGCTACTATGCAAGAATGAAAGATTCTTCGAATTTGTGCAAAAAGCTAAGATTAAGATCGGCCTGCGTACTCACTCGGTTGGAATACAGCCTACCAGAAAAGACAGGCCTTGTGTCAACGTGCATCTATACATCGTATTGCGAAGAATCAGATCAGGCTGCGCATCTGTACGAAGACATATTTTCATTTGTCGCGGCTTATATATAATTATGTTCATTGTGAAGTACCTTGGTGGAAAATGGGTCACTAAATGTGACATGGTGACATCTTCACTGTTTGAGTAAAGTTTGTACATTTTTGTAAACCTTACTACTCATGAAACAAAGCTGACACCCCTATAATTAGCAATGGACCACTCCATGCTCATTAGGAGGAATGTCCCATTGTCATATATGGGTTAATCAAAGGCAAAGGGGTGCGAGTCGGCCCATCCACACTTATAAACCCTATTGGTTTCATTGGGCGGCAGGGCTTCAGATGTTATTTCATCTCAGTGTTGGGTAAAAGTCCCACAAAATTGGAAGCAACGTCTCCAAAATGACCTTTACAGTGTTGACGGGGACGTTAAACCTCAAATCAAACAAACAAAACAAACAAAATGATTCAAGCCCCTGTGCTCTCGCTCTCTCTTTCTCCTTACTCGCAGGTGTATTTTGCCTACACAGTAATAATACACTAGAGATCTTTAACCTGCACACAGGGTGACTTTCCATGCATAGTGGGTCTCCAGTAAACGTCCCGACCCGAAGGACGACGCACTCCATGGCATTCCTCCCTGCAAATGATGCCAGTGGAGAAAGTTTGGATACCAAAAATTACTGCCGTTGACGAGATCGAACCCGGAACCTATAGCAACAGAGGCAAGTGCCCTAGCCAATGAGCTATCACGCTACACAGGTTTGTCTCTCATAGAAGTATCGGCGATTATGACTCTACTAAACCTTTCAGCTACGTTGTGGCGTAAATAACGCACGGTCCAGGCGGAATGTAGTATCTATTTAAGACATAGATCAGCTCTTACTGTGATTTGTTGAGTAATATATCAGTAGTAAAGTAGATCAAATCAAGAGCGCGTAGCGCGCGTGATTTGTCTACTTACTACTGACCGACAAACTGTGATTTATTACTCAACAAATCATAAATTAGAGCTGATCTATTTCGATTCTAACAGGCTGAAAATAGGCAATAATGCAGTTGTTTCCTTCAAAATCTCACAACTTTTCGCCATTGTAAGAAGAAATCCCGCTAAAATTATCGACTGAAACACATGCATTTATATCCTTTTCAAACGTTTTCGATGCGAGAAAATGACGTTACACCGTCTAACGTCAAGGAAATGTACAAATGCCGTCATAAGTCACGCTCTTCTTTGTCGTGATTTGTTGTAGAATAAACATTGCCTATAAAGGCGCACTGTGTTAGAATCCAAATTCTATTTCAGCTCTCAAAGACAAAGTGTTCCAATGTTTCAAGTGCGAGAGTGACTACGGCGGTCTTTGTACAGATGGGTTTCACTCTACCGGCGTACAGGTGGTCAACTGTTCAGGAAGCTGTGTTAAGATGAAATACCACATCAACGTTAACGAGTTGACAAGTAAGGCAAGTTTTAAATTTAAACATGTTCTATAAAAGGGGTTATCCTTTAGAAGCAAAGCACACCCCACAGAACTGGAAAAAGTGAAGCGTAAATGTTTTCTGGGCCAGACCAGGCCTAG
Source organism: Lucinisca nassula (assembly GCA_963580285.1). Lineage (NCBI taxonomy): Eukaryota > Metazoa > Mollusca > Bivalvia > Lucinida > Lucinidae > Lucinisca > Lucinisca nassula. The sequence goes on from OY757016.1 coordinate 41,818,783, forward strand.
CTAGTTTCGGCCAACTAGGCCTCATCAGTGACCCTCAAATATTTTAAAAATCCACAATGGAATCAATGATCCCAAAGGACAAGAAAATATAAACTACACTATGATGTAGGGCAGGGAGACTTTTTACGACCGCCACACAGTCCCAAACACCAGCTGCAGTGACGTTAAATATGTTCGTCTGACATGAAAATATAAACTACACTATTTTTAGGCCTTTGCTTTCACAGTCGATAACAGCCCCGCCCACTGGGACTTGAAGTAATAGTTGGGCTGCATGATGCTTCCACGCAGAGCTGAAACCGACCGCACACGAGTACTCATAAACCGCTTAGAGGATCTAAGACTGCCCAGGCAAAGCGGTGCGAGTCGGACCGTCCATGCTTATGCACCCTATTGGTTTCATTGGGCGACAGGGCTTGAGATGTCATTTCATCTCAATGTCGGGTAAAAGCCCCACAAAATTGGAAGCAACGTCTCCAAAATGACATACATAGTGTTGACGGGGACGTTAAACATCAATTCAAACATAAAAAACACTGTCGATAATGCTCGACTTTTCAAATAAGGTAGAACCAGATGGAGGTTTTGTTTTGTTTGTATTCGGGTTTAACGGCCCAGTCAACACCTCCTAAGATATTTTTGAGCCGGTCAGTTTACCTATCCACACTTTTCCTGGGCAGGCTTATACGTAAAACACGCCTATACAAATGCATTGAAAATTTTACCAACAAAGAAAATGAAAATTTTCAGTTAACAATTCTGACATTTTTCATATTCATACTCCAAACATAGGTTGCAGGTGCCCGTTAGAACCGCCTCAATGAGGCGGTTCTAACGGGTAACCACAACCTATGTGTTGGAACAAAAATTAGAAAAATAATGTTTACCCCTGTTAACCCGTTTTCTCTACAAAATGAGGGTTAGAGGGGTGTTCATAATGAGAGCCGTTTCAGATTTCAGCCTGTTAAATGCATTATTATGCAGATAACTAGGGAAAGAACAAACAAAATCGAGGCTTCTTACACTTTAGAGGAAACGGCCCTCGATAATGTGGATTCTATTAATACATTGGAATACTCATATTAGACATTTTTCACTAGGACGGAGAACGGACTTAGGAGATGGAAATGGACTTTATCAGCTGGGATCATCTCAACGTTATTTGTTCCTATATCTAAAATGCGTATACAGTTGACGACAATTTGGTTTTATATTATTTCAACGGCACTTTAAAGATTATTTCCCTAATTTAGAGCCGATCGTCAACCAGAGAAGGGCGGTAACCGTGGTACCCGGAGTAAAGCCGCATGACCTTTCACTGCAGAACTTGGCGTCTCGCATGAGACTCGAGCGAGGATCGAAACTACAATAGTGATAGACCTACAGTGATGATAGACCTGATGATAAAGAGGCAGTACTCTTAACCACTGAGCCACTGAGGCATGTTCACTAACGAGGTATAATTACAAGAGAAAAAAAGAGAAAGAAATAGAAAAACGACTGACATACAATTGTGTTCGCAGGTCCATTGTGATTCTGTCAAACTATCTAACTTATAGAGGATCTTACCGGTTTGCCTCTGACTGGAATAAATCCCCTAAATGGCAGATTGGAAAACAACGTTTTCAAGAATAACCGGTTGAATTCAGGTGCCTTCTAGACCGTTACCAAATTAGTTCAATCACACTCAATGCAATATGAACCGAGTCGTTATTTTTTTTTTTTTTTTTTTTTTTGGTTTGGGTTTTACGGCCCTTTCAAGATTATTTCACTCATATCGAGCCGATCGTTAATCATAGGTGGGCGAAAACCGGAGTACCCGGAGAAAAACCACCTGACCTTCCGTTGCAGAACTTGGCGTCTCACACGTGACCCGAGCGAGGCTCGAACCCACGGCGGTGAGAGACCTAATGACTAAGAGTCAGCGCTCTTATCCATTAGGCCACGGAGGCCCGTTGAACCGAGTCGTTAGCATTCGATAAGAACTTGAAGACAACGCACAATGTACAGCAACCGTAGCGATTAAACTTATTTCGTTGATCGCTATCGGGATGAAATGCTTTCTTCAAGCCCCGATTGTCGGGGCGAGAGAGAGAGACAGAGAGAGAGACAGAAAGAGAGAGAGAGAGAGAGAGAGAGAGAGAGAGAGAGAGAGAGAGAGAGAGAGAGAGAGAGAGAGAGAGAACAAGTGTAGTAACGTAAGAACACACTTAAATGCAGTGTCTGATTATAGGCTTTGATTATGTTTGTATCTCGATGGCGTTCAGTTTAGATGAAGTTCTCAGTGATCGTTCGAACAATGAACCATTGCCCAGCATCTAAGCAACGTCGCGTCAACATCGACGCGAATACGATGCTGCAAACATGTTGTGTGTCCTCTGGGTGTATTTTGACTAAGAAACCAGTGCTTCAGCTGAAGTGCACGACCCGCCGAATATGAGAGTTACCATATATGGGTCTGGCGGCCAATTTGGTCATGTGACCTGGACCTAAAACGGTTCCCCCAATAAATGCGCCTTATCGTAAGGAGCAAAAATATATCTTATACTTTAGTACTGTATACTGAATCGTTTGCAGGATAAAATGCATTCTCACATTTTCCAATACAAAAGCATATGTGTCAAAATTTGACCTAGGCACAAAGAAAGTCAAGGTCAACCCAGGGTCACCATTTTAGCAATTTATGATGGGCCTACGCCCCAGATGCCATTTATCAAGTTTCGTGGAAATCTGCCCAGTGGTTTCCCCCCCATCCCAAAGAGGCTCCATATGAAATTTGACTTCAATCGGCCCAACGGTTTCCGAGGAGAAGCAGTTCGAAAATTTTCACATTTTTCGCCTCGGCGAGGCTATACTAAATGGAATGTAATATTTCGCAAGTTCATTGATATCTAGCAGTATGCCAAAAAATGTTTAAATATTCCAAGCGGTTAAGTCACTATCACCAATTTTCACAAACGGGTTACGGACGGACAGACAGACAGACAGACCATATATGGCTTGGCGGCCATTTTGGTCATCTGACCTGGATCCCATGAGCAAAATTTGGTTTCCCCCATCCCATAGAGGCCCCATATGAAATTTGACTTCAATCGGCCCAATGGTTTCCGAGGAGAAGCAGTTCGAAAATTTTCACATTTTTCGCCTCGGCGAAATGGACTAAATGGAATGTAATATTTCGCAAGTGCATTGGTTAGATCTCATTGATATCTATCAGTATGCCAAAAATTGTTTAAATATTCCAAGCGGTTAAGTCACTATCACCAATTTTCACAAACGGGTTACGGACGGACAGACAGACAGACCATATATGGCTTTGCGGCCATTTTGGTCATGTGAGCTGGATCCCATGAGCAAATTTTTGTTTCCCCCATCCCATAGAGGCTCCATATGAAATTTGACTTCAATCGGCCCAACGGTTTCCGAGGAGAAGCAGTTCGAAAATTTTCACATTTTTCGCCTCGGCGAGGCTATACTAAATGGAATGTAATATTTCGCAAGTTCATTGGTTAGATCTCATTGATATCTATCAGTATGCCAAAAATTGTTTAAATATTCCAAGCGGTTAAGTCACTATCACCAATTTTCACAAACGGGTTACGGACGGACAGACAGACTTGACAGACTGACCGAATGACAGAATGACACGGTGATTTTAGGGCACTCTTAGAAAATCAACCGACTTCAGTCGGTCGCTTTTTCTGCGGGTCGTGCAATAGATCAGCTCTAGCAGTGATTAGTGTTGAGTAAAAAATGGAGGTCAATTAATAAAGTAGCTCAACTCACGAGCGCGTATCGCGAATGATTTTTCTACTTACAACTGACCTACAAACCATGATTTATTACTCGGCAAATCATTGCTAGAGATGATATATCGACTGTAATTCGCCCAATCTTCCACCATTTTTAGAAGAAATCCAGCGTATTTCATTGACTATGTCATACACATTTATGTCCTTGTGTAACGTTTCACCGTCTAACGTCAATGAGTCTAAGCGTTTACGTCATGAACTGGTTGCTTTTAGTGACGTCACTCGTCACCCTCTTTCGACTAGTGCTTTGTTGCATGATAAATCACAGTTCCTTTCCATTGCCTACATAGGCGTGATGTGTTAGAATGGCAATTTATTACTTTCAAAATAGAGGTGAAGCAATGATCAGAAACCGATACAATTAACCTACAGCTCCCGCCAGGGATCCCTACAAACTGGTACAGATACCTATGCGAACAGTGTAGGTCTACTTAGATGGCTCTTCTGGGCTTCAGGATATAAACTGTTCGCTATCCTGTCAACCCTTAAGATGCCGGAAGAACTGTATCATAACATGCCGCCTGTTTTTGTCGTCTGCTGAATCTACTTGCAAACTTCTTGCATACTGGCAAACAGCGTAGGCCCCGATCAGACTGCTCCTAGAGGAGCAGTCTTATCTTGATCCATTCGGTTTCCATCAATTACCTTTTAAGTAACCAACGGACGACAGAGCATACGACAGTTGTTGTGACTGGCTTAGGGTTGAGATTGTGCTTGGGTGAATTCCAAGGAAACTTCCTTCCACGTAACTCCCCATGCTACTTTTTCTCAGCTGGGTTCCCAGGAGACTTGCTTACCTCGCTCATCTGAGGTCCCTAGTATAGTTCGTCCCAGTTAAGTGCTTGCTGTCAGTTTTATCATTAGGCCTCTCATCGCTTTTGATTCGAGCCTCGCTAAGGTCACAGGTCTGACGCAAAGTTCTGTAACGGAAGGTCAGGTGGTTTTTGTCCGGGTACTTCTGTTTTCTTAAAACTTTGACTAACGATCGGCTCGAAATGTGTAAAAAATCTTGAAAGGGACGTAAAAATATATATAAAAAATAATTGAAAAAGATAAATGAATAAATGTTTTATTGCATCCCTTACAGACCTTGCTTATGTGTATTCCGTAGATACCTTCGTCTTACACAGAGACTTCACCTTATGTGACTTCCCTAGAGAATAGGCCCCGCCCGCCGGGGCTTCTAGAAATAGATTCGGTTGCATGGTGCTTCCACGCAGACGTGAAACTGACGGTACATGAATACTGCCATCCCCTTAGCACACAGCTTCTGCATGCAAAGTGGTGCGAGTCGGACCACCCACTGCATATAAGACCGAGAGAGGACTTGAGATGCCATTTCATCTCAATGTCGGATAAAAATACCACATATTAGGAAGTAAAATCCCCAAAATGGCTGAAATAGTGTCAACGGGGACATTAAACCTAAATTCAAACAAAAGTTCCATGGAGACCTCCCTCATGTGAGTTCCCTTGAGACTTCACCTGAGGTGAGTTCCCGCGGACTACGCCTCAGGTTACCCTGCAGACTCCGCATTTTGTCAGTCCCCTGGAGACTTCTATTCGATAAGGAGTCTGGATATTCACCTCAGGACTAGTAGGTGAGGCCTAAGTTGAGTTCAGTGGAAATTTTGCCTCTGGTGATTTCCCCGGAGACTTCGCTTCAGGCAAGTATCTGGAGACTTCGTCTTATGTGAATTAAAAACTGTCACTCTATCAGTGAACAAGAGGTGAAATGAACACCCCATTAAAGCCCACTTTATAAAGAAGAAATTGGGGTTTACGGGGGCATACATAATTTTCCTTATTTTTGCTCCAAGACATAGGTACGGGTCTCCGTGGCCTAGCGGATAAGAGCGCTGACTCTTAAACATTAGGTCTCTCACCGCTGTGGGTTCGAGCCTCGCTCGGGTCACATGTGAGACGCCAAATTCTGCAAAGGAATGTTAGGTGATTTTTCTCCGGGTACTCCGGTTTTTCGCCCACCTCTGATTAACGATCGGCTCAATATGAGTGAAATAATCTTGAAAGGGCCGTAAAACCAAAAAAAAAAAAAAAAAAAAAAAAACAAGACATAGGTTGTGGGTACTCGTTAGAACGAGCACCCATAACATATGACTTGGAGCAAAAATAGGAAAAATATCATAAATTTTCGTCAGAAAGTAGCAATTTTGGAGATGAGAAAATGCACTATATATGTCGCACGGGCGTGCTTTCGTAATGTTTGGACAAAATACACTGCTTTCTCCGTTTTTCTAGATACGCCTTTTATTACAGGTAAATTATGGTTAAAGGTAACGTTGAGAACATCCCAGCGTGTAACTCCGTTCTCGATCTTCGAAGTCCTAATTCGGTCTTCGTGAAAAATGTCTATTAGCAACACGTGTACATAGGCTTCATGTAATAGACACTTGGCGTTTTGAGGTGAAAGGTTTATTCAGCGCCCTCAGGATGTAAGAAGGACTTGTTCGCCCGAGGGCAAGTCAATTAAGAAATAGATCAGCTCTAGCTGTGATTTGTTGAGTAATAAATCACAGTTTGGAGGTCAGTTGTAAAGTAGACAAATCACAAGCGCGTAGCGCGCGTGATTTGTCTACTTACAACTGACCAACAAACTGTGATTTATTACTCAACAAATCACAGACAAGAGCTGATCTATTTCGATTCTAACACGCTGAAAATCGGCAATAATGTTGTTGTTTCCTTCAAAATCTCACAACCTTTCGCCATTGTTAGAAGAAATCCCGCTAAAATTATCGACTGAAACACATGCATTTATATCCTTTTCTTACGTTTTCGATGCGAGAAAATGACGTTACACCGTCTAACGTCAAGGAAATCGACTAGTGACGTCATAAATTTGGAATTTTAATGACGTCACTCGTCACGCTCTTCCGAGCTGAGATTTGTTGCAGAATAAAACACAGTTATTTTCCATTGCCTATATAGGCGCGCTGTGTTAGAATAAGTAACCATCCTATCCTATTTCCAATTGACCGAGACAACCAAGGTTTTCATGCCTTGTTTCAATACATGTTTTAGGCATGATGGCTAAATTGCCCCCTTATATAAGACATGGCTAGCGATGCCAAAGCACGCTTTTCGTCAAAAGTTGAGTACCGTTCTGTAATTGAAAGAGAAAACAGATGATTTGACCAATGTTTAAGGGTCTTCTGCACCATCGTAGGCACAAGTTCTGGGTTGGGGAATTCAAACACGGTAGATCGGAAGACGAAACTGGGCCATCAGATGAAGAAATGTGTAACAAAGTACGGGATCTGGTGTATTCCGAATTAAGTGGGAAGAAATAGCGAATGCATTACACATTTCACATGGTAGCGTTTCAACAATTTTACATGATCGCTTGGGTATGCGCAAGCTAACGGCCCATTGGGTCCCAAAATTCCTTTGCGACGATCAAATAACAACCAGAGCATCAATATGCAGCGCATTGTTGAAGCGGTATAGGTCTAAGGAAGATGATTTTCTTTCACGTCTGGTGACTGTAGATGAGACCTGGGTCCATTATTATGAGCCAGAGAATAAAACTCAAAGTAGCCTGGCAACTGTATTTTGGGACGCACAAGGCGTTATTATGTTGGACTGTCCGTAGCAAAGAAAAGTACCATAACAGGTGCGTATTATGCAAATTTGCTCGACCAACTGAGAACTGCGATCCGTGAAAAACGCCGCGGTAAACCCTCTAAAGGTATTCTGCTCCAACAGAACAATGCAAGAGTCCACACTTGCAAAGCTGCAATGGATGCTGTTGGGCGGAATAGGTACGAGCTAATACCGCACCCCGCCCATTCTCCGGACTTAGCTCTTAGTGACTCCTCCTATTCCCAAACTATTCCGGTCCAACGAAGAAGTCGTGGCGGCAGTTGAGGAGTGGGTCGGAGACAAGGACACTGGCTTCTTTTGTTCTGGACTGATGGCACTGGAACGTTGGTCAAAATGTATCATTCTAGGGGGTAATTACATCGAAAAAGAAGCGATCGATCTAACCCAGAAATAAGTTAGGCTGGTTGTTCATTGACTCGCCCTCGTATTTTTGTCCGGGTCCTTAGAGAAAAATTGAAAAAGTTCAGAATATGGCTGTCAGCCTTGTATCGAGCAACTGGAAGTATAACTGTATTACTAAAAACTCTTAATATGGGAGTCTCTCAAGAACAGAAGGAGAGATAGTAGGTTTATACTCTTTTACAAAGGTCAGAATGGTGCTTCTAGCATTCCAACAGATTACTTTATATTCCCCATATTAGGAGCTGATATTTACGGCTGATCCTTCTTCCGGTATCAAACAATGTCCTTCCAGTCTGTTGAAGGTGATAAAAATAAAGTAGTAAAGTTTACTTCTTTGGCACTGTTAACAAAAAGTGAGGATGTTGACTATATATAGATACTGTCATACGAAAACACGCATATACAAATACATTGCGAATTTTACCACCGAAAGAACGAAAATTGTAATATGAATATACAGTCGAACTTCAATGGCTCGAACACCTTTGGGACCTCGAAAATCTGTTCGAGACAGGGGTAGTTCGAGCCACTGAGGTTTACTATCAGGAGATACTTTTGGACATCTTTTCGGTGTTTTATAATGAAAATGTATGCTGTGTGTACTCATTAGAATCGCCTCATCGAGGCGATTCTAATGAGTACACACAGCATATATTTACAAGATAAAAGACTAAAATCTCCTTAATTATGCCCCACTATTTCTTATGTAGCGGATTTCGCTAGGGGGCCAAAAAATGGGTTCGACGCATCCATGGTAAACGAGTCATCGGTGTTCGAGCCATCGAAGTTCTACTGTAAGTGATATTTTTCTTATTTCTGCTCAAAATATAAATTGTGGGTGCTTGTTTGAAGTGCCTCATCGAGAATCGATGTGGTTCTAATGAATAGCCACAATCTATATTTCAGAGTAGAAATAAGAAAAATAAAGTTTACCCCTGTAAACCCCAGTTTGGGGGCCGGCCTCGGTAGCTCAGTCGGATGCGCGTCTGACTGGTGATCAGGAAGACGCAGGTTCGATACCTGCCGGGGTCGGCAACATACTTTCGTTGAGATTCATCGGATCATGAAACCTTTTCTTTGGTCCTTCTCTCCCTTCCGTTGATTTAAGGTTTCTGGCGAAAGAAAATGCACTGTACTGGTTAACCGCTTACGTATAAGCCTACCCAGAAAAGTGTGGATAGGTAAACTGACCGGCTCAAAAATTACCTAAATAGTGTTGACCGGGCCGTTAAACTCCGATACAAAACCAAAAACCCCAGTTGACTACAGAAAAGTGGGGTTCACGGGGTCAAAATTATATAGGCGTGTTTTCGTGATGTAAAATTTGGATTGACTACTATAAAAAGATTAGAACGTAATGATGCTTATTTGACATCAGTCCAATCAGCTACAAACACGTGATGTCGATGTTATTAGGCCACGTTACTTAAGGGGAACGGGAACACCTTCCGGGGAGGCAACTCCTGCAAAAGTATTTTTGTCTCCCATGTCAAATAGGAGTAAGGAGCAAATTCTTTCTTTTAAGAGTACACCACTCTTTCAGCGGAACAGGACTTATAGGAACGCGAACAGGAAGTCCCGAAAGTTGTCTCCCTTTGAAAAATGGCGGAAAAATATGTCAGGTGTTTCCATTCCCCTTTAACGGGAATGATGAAAGCACTAAATACTTGAGTAACCTGTGTTTCGTATTCTACTCACATTTAGGGAGGTTCGTCTCTTAAATTTCATACGAAAAGTTCCTCTGTTACTTTCAGGCACTGGTTATTCAAGATACTGCAAGCAAGTTAAAAGCCCACCAGGGTGTACACGGACTGACGAGTCCTATGGCAAAGGAACAACTCATATGGAAATGACCACGTGTTATTGTGACAGGAAATTGTGTAACAATACACCTACTGTCAGTTGTTCTATTTATACATCAACAGCAGCCATTGTCTTGTGGCTTTTTACGCACCAAGTTTGAGAATAGAATTTTAACCCTTTGAACACCAATCCCGCGTAGCAGACGGCCATTTTCAAAATATCTTTTTCTTAGGTTTATAGAGATAGTGGGACTTGACATTACATGTGCAGAAGACAGCATTTTCAAAGTATCATTTTCTCAGGTTTATATTAGTGGGGCTTATGGAGAATGCGGGCTTTGACATTACAAACACAGAAGACAGCATTTTCAAAGTATACTTTTCATTCACCATATTTGCATTATTTGCTGGCTCCCAGCTTGCACATTGTCAATAATGGAAAAACAGGTAACCAGACCCCCCTGACCTTGAAAGGTCAGGGGGGCCTGCTTACCTGTTTTCCAACACTGATAACCTTCAGACTAGGAACCAGAAGATAATGCAAATAAGGTGATTAAGGTTATAAAGTGCGGCTTGGCATTACAATAGTAGTAGACGGCATTTTCAAAATATCTTTTTCTTAGGTTTATAAAGACTGTTGGGCTTGACATTACATGTACAGAAGACAGTATTTTCAAAGTATCTTTTTCTTAGGTTTATAGAGAAAGTAAGACTTGACATTACCTTTGAATCGTCTGGCACAGCAGGGATCTATCTCATTACGATAACACACCTGTGCGACATAATGCATTTTTCAAATCTCCAAAATGACTACTTTTCAGATGAAAATCTGTGACTGTTTTACCTTATTTATACAGCAAACATAGGTTGTGGGTGCTCGTTAGAACCGCCTTATTGACTTCTAACGAGTACCCACACTATGTCTTTGGGCAGAAATGATAATAGAGGGACATAATGGCCATGGATCGCTCACCTGATCCTTATTGCAAAGATAAAATGGTAGGTAATATAAGGTGGAGTGGATGGTTTGAGCAATTTTGGTTGATAGTGACCCAAGGAACATTTCTGTGAAACTGTTTCAAAACCAGTCTACCTATTTAGTAGTATTAAAATAGAAGTGGAGGCAATGATCAGGAATCGATACAATCAACCCACAGCTCCCATCAGAGACACCAAAGGGAAAGAAACACAAACATGAAACAACATACCCTAATGGAAACATCAATAGCGGAAAGCCAAAAGGACAGTTACTTTCCCACAAAATGGCCAATAGGCTATCCAAAATGAAATAATATAAGCGACACAAATACACAAAGACAAAACATAACAAAAATTAACCGCGACAGAAGAACCGCATTGGAACGGTCAGCAGAAACAGATTCCACTGGGGGACTTAAATCGATTTTACGTGGCCACAATCCTCGCCCTTACTTCCGTCGCGATTTAGACAAATAGATTGTTCAGTCCACATGAAGGCCTCCTAAGTTTAAGGGTTTTTTTTATTTTTTTAGTTTTGCTGGCTATTATGTTCAGGGCAGCGTAACGATTTTGAGCAATTTTGATAAAGGGTCACCCATGGAACATTCCTTCCTAATTGTTTCCTTTCTGAGGGTGAAGTCTTTCAAAATTCCCTTCGACAAAACAGAGCTGACTTGTATGTTACTATCTGGGTACCTTCTGGACATTAAGGGTCAGGTCCTAGTGCACGGTGATGAATTTGCTCAGTCTAACTTACAATGCCTCGTTGTGGGATGGCAATAACTGGCATAAGATGCTAGACATATGAGTCAGTGGTTCTCTTTGACAATACGGATTGTATGTCACTATCTGGACACCTAGTGGACATTGAGAGTCAGGTCATAATGCACCAGAAGGGGATTTGTTTGTTTGTTTTGTTTGATTTCAGGTTTAACGTCCCCGTCAACACTGTATATGTCATTTTGGAGACGTTGCTTCCAATTTTGTTGGACTTTTACCCGAAACTGAGATAAAATGACATTTCAAGCCCTATCACCCAATGAAACCAATAGGGTTTATAAGCATGGATAGACCGACTCGCACCGCTTTGCCTGGGCAGACTTAGATCCTCTAGGCGGTTTACCAGTACTCGTGTGCGGTCGGTTTCAGCTCTGCGTGGAAGCATCATGCAGCCCAATTATTTCTTCAAGCCCCAATGGGCGGAGGCCGTCCAGAAGGAGATGAAGGGTCAGGTCCTAGTACACCAGACAGAGATGAACCAGCTCAGCCTTAACCTTATATAAAACCAATGGTCCCCCGCCAGGTTCATTTTTGGCCCCATGGGGTTATAATTTGAACAATCTTGGTAGAGGGCCACAAGATACAGCTTCACTCCAAATATCAAAGACTTGGGCCTTCTGGTTTCAGACAAGAAGATATTGAAAGATTTTTCCCTATAAGTCTATGTAAAACCGGTGGGCCCTGGGAGGGAGGCGCATTTTTTACCCTATGATGTGAATAACCTTGATAGAGGTCCCCCACATGGAGCTTCATGCAAAATGTCAACAACATGGGCCTTGTGGTTTCAGAGAAGATTTTTTAAAGCTTTCCTTATCTAAGTCTATGTAAAACTAGTGGGACCTGGGCAGGGCCACCTTTGGCCCAAGGGCTATAATTTGAACAATCATAGTAGAGGTCCACCAGATGAAGCAACATACCAAATATCAAAGACCTGGGCCTTCTGGTTTCAGACAAGAAGATTTTTAAAGGTTTTCCATATATAAATCGAAGTCAAGCCAGTGGACCCTAGGGCGGGGCCATATTTATCTCCAGGGCAATAATTTGAACAATCTTGGTAAAGGTCCACTAGATGAAGCTTCATACCAAATATTAAAGAACTGGGCCTTCTGGTTTCAAACGAGATGGGTTTCCCTGTATAAGTTTACAGGCCCCTTAGCAGGCTCTTTTGAAAATAAAGGCTTTTTCTAAAGGCTATTTTAGGTAAAATAAAGACAGAACTTTGAACAAAATAAAGGCCTTTTCCCCACATTGTTTCTGTTTTGCAATGTAATAAATACATGCTTTGATCATCAACAATCATGTGACATGACAAACTAGAACTGTGAGAAAATATAACTATACCCCAACTGTGAGAAAATATAACTATACCCCCACTATAGCACATTTTACAGAAACACACAACCTGTTGATCACCATGCATTCAGAAAGCCTGTTGTATCTTGCATGATATTAGTAATCATTACTGTATTGCATAGTAAGTTGGCGGCTTAAAGAACAAATAAACAAAACCATCGTCTCTAACATGATATAAGTCATCATTATTGCATTGCAAACCAAGCTTGATGCTTCTAGCTTTTGTATTTTCCTGAGAAAAAAAAATAAAATTGGCCTATATGGACAGAAGAAGAATGAAAGAACAAATGAACACTAAGCTGAGGAACTCATCGTCTCGTACACACTATTAGCTGTCATTATTGCATTGCAAACTAAGTTTGAGGCTTCCTGATTTTGTAATTCCTGAAAGGTCTGAAGAATCAAAGCGCCAAAGGCACTGAAATGACAGATTCTATGAGAAAATCATAACACTGTGAAAACTTACAGAAAACCTTTCTAAAAAGAGCTTAAAATTTAGAAAGGTAGTTCTGCAAATTCCAATATATGATATGTTTGCAGATGTCTATATACCGGTGGTATTATGAAACGCCATTCGATGTTTCAAATTTTTGAAAGAAACTATTTACGTTTTCAAAACCAAACATTAAAATTCAAGTTTTAACAATGCTGCTGTCCATAAGTAACAGTTTTTATCTGGTCGGTTGTGGACAACTCTACCCAAAGATACTCTATGGGAAAGAGATCGGAGGAGAAAGGCTGGCTAGTCCAGTACATGAATTCCATTGGCTTGAAGACATTTTTGAGTAAGAACAGCACTATGAGCCCGCTCGTAATCCTGCTGGATAAGATATCCCGGATTCTGAGCGTAAACAAATAAATGGAACCATGTGAGGCCGAAGCACTTGATTGATGTAACGTCTCGCTGTTCAATCCACGTCTCAGCTATGATCTTGAATGTTCTTAATGACACTAAGCTGCGTTCGCTAACTACACGCAATAGCTCGCCACACAATTACGCTTACATGTATGTCACCCGATATGTCATGCTCTATTACGCACGCGTCGCCTCAGCAGACCTTACACCTATACGTCGAAACACCCGGAAACGACAACCGGCGTGATTCATGCTGAAGTGCGATTTGTCACTGAAACGCATATGTCAGTCGCTTAGACGCCAATATACGTATTCCAGGCACTAGCGTACGTGTTCCGTACTGTGTCGACGCGGTAACTTTGGTCAAGACAGGGACGTCTAGCTCTCAAATGTGCATCGCATAAGGGCGACGATCAGTGTCAGTGCTTATTAGTCGGTAGTTGAGACCCCTTGTTTATCTACAGGTACAGTGTAGCAGCTGCCGGCGGAAATCTGTTTCGCTTATGCGCCTGGCGGTCGAATCGTTCTTGACCTACTGACGTCGGTTTTCCGTTACGTCGACGCCCACTAGCGTCTTCTGTATATAGTAAGATGTCGCTCCAACAGACGATAGATCACGAATATGTGGCACCCAAAATCAGAGTCAACGCCATCCGCCTTCCGATCAGCTTCTTACTGTCCAGGGGCACGCTTACGATCCTTTAATATGTTGCAATACGCTCTCACTAAATGCTTTTTTGAGAACAAATTTCAGTTTCTTCTTTTCTAGGCACGACCTTAAATTACACATCAAAAGTTTGATCCTGAACATGTGGTTTTAGCCGTACTGGTGTGAGGGTGGTGCACAGGATCGACGTGGCCGGACTGGTAACCAGACGTCACGGTTGATTGATTTAACCTTTTTCATAGTGCCTAAGTGTGTTCTAATCGTTTGGTTTCAGAATCAAAGCACTGAGAGTGTGGGGTGTAGGTTCGAGTAATAGGCATGGGCTGAGATTTAAACTGTTTCATTTAACTCTGGAATTCCAAACAAATAGTGAAGATTTTGAAAAGAAGACGCGTTCGGCAGCGTCTGATTTTGGTCTACACTGTTTGCCAAGCTCACCCTATGATTCCAGGATAACCCTCTTCCGTCTTATGGAATACCCCGATCTCACTACGGCTTTTTTCTACAAGACAAAAAGTTATTCTGACAAGTCAGTGATAGTCACGTAGACATTAGCACTGAAGCGCTTTTCTTATTATCAACTTCGGGTCGAATGCCAAACAATCAACCCAAACATAGTCGCGTCGTTTGTCAGTGTTGGGTACATGTAAGTGTTATCTGTAAAATCTGCACATGAATCAAATGTTGGATCTGGCAAACAATGTAAACTCAGTTCAAAAGCCACACAACATGGTGCTGATCGTGTTCTACACTTTTTTGCATTAGATACTAACTAAACGAATCAGTCCAAGTTCCCGTTCATGACCAGCCTGCATTTAGAGACAATCGGCATGGGTATTGTTTGTGCTTTGATTTATTCACTGCCTTGGGTTTCTTGAGTGCACTCTTCCATCACTGAAGTTGGGCTCGTCCATTCTGCTAAATATATGGCACCTAGAATTATATCACAGGACCTACACTAAGTATCTGTACCATATTCCAGGGTTGAAAGGGACAGCCTTTCTTTTCAATTACTCCACGCAAAGTCAATATACACCTAAGTTGTAACTGACCTAAACTTGACCTCGAAAGTCAGAAAAAAAAACATTAATATTCTTGTCTACAGCTGACCTGGTCCATCAGCAGGCTGGTCTTTAAGGATTAAATATTGACAGCACTGACAGAAAACAGTGTAAAACCTGAGCAGACTGCTGAGCAGACGCCGCAATGATCTGGGTATACAGCGTCGCGTGATGCAGCTCGTCTGCTCCAAAAGTTTGTATTACGCTTACAGGATAACTAATACGCTTATACAATTTTGATTACTGCGCCAAACCGGACTACATTTTGGGCGGACTCATATTTCGATGGCGGTCAAAGCCGGAAGAAAAAAGCCTGAATTACTTTAAACGTGCAGCACGGCAAGAAAAGACAGATGGAATCTGTCATTAAAAATAAATCCTTTGCCTATATGGAGACATAGAAGAAAGAAAACACAAATAAGCCAAGAAAGCCAACTGTCTCTTGCACAATAGTAGACAATCTCTTAAATATTATTGCATTGCATACCAAGTCTGAGGCTTCTAGCTATTGTAGCTCCTGAGAAATCCTTGAGGAAAAACTTATAATTGGCCTAAATTGAGTGAAATATGAATGAGAGTAAATAAGCCAAGAAAGCCCATTGTCTCTTACAAAATATAATTCATCATTATTGCAATGCACGCCATATTTGAGGCGTCTAGCTTTTGCTGTTCCAGAGAAATCTTCGACAAAAAATTACACATATTGACCTAACATGAAAAGAAAGAAGAATGAAAATAAGACCTGTTGCCGGACAGGACAGCTCACCGGAAGTTGCGCTTTAACTCAGTTGCGCAAAGGCGAATTTCCAAACCCATAACAGAAACAAAGTCACAAAGAAAGAATACAGTGCTAGATCAATGTAGTTATATTAAAATATATCAATGAATGTAGCCACTAGAGCAAAGACAAAGATATTTCTAAAAATAGTCACAGTGACCTTGACCTTGACCTGAGGACCCTGAAAGTCAAACTCCCTTGAGATATTATCATACCCAACATTTGTATGAAGTTATAGAGTGATGAGAAAGTTTTTTTTTCTAAAAATAGCCACACTGTCCTTAACCTTGAGGTCATGTCCTTGAAAGTCGAACTCGCTCGAGATATTATCATAAGCAACATTTGTGTAAAGTTATGGCAAAATTCATCAACAAATGTAGCCCATACAGCCATGACAAAGTTATTCTGAAAATAGCCAGTGACCATGACCTCTACCTCAGGACCCTGAAAGACAAACCTGCTCAAGATATTATCATACCCAACATTTGTGTGATGTTATATTAAAATCTCTCAATAAATATGGGTGCTAGAGTGATGACAAAGTTTTTCTAAAAATAGCCACAGTGACATTGACCTTGAGGTCATGACCTTGAAAGTTGAACTCGCTTGAGATATTATCAAATGCAACATTTGTGTTGTATGAATTTATATAAAAATCCGTCAATAAATGTAGGCCCTGGAGCGATGACAAAGTTTTCTAAAAATCGCCATATTGACCGTGACCTTGAGGTCATGACCTTGAAAGTCAAACTTGCTGGAGATATTATCATAAGCAACATTTGTTTAAAGTTATATTAAAATCTGTCAATAAATGTAGGCGCTAGAGTGATGACAAAATTTTCTTAAGATAGCCACAGTGACCTTGACCTTAAGGTCATGACCTTGAAAATCGAACTCACTCGAGTAATTTAAAGCAGTATCTATCACCATTCCAAGTCTCAAGTAAATTCGTCTGAAAGCAACCAATTGCAAGTAATGATCTTAAATCTGCAGTGCAAAAACATAAAAGTCCTTAGTCTGTGACCTTAACCCAAAGGTCAGGGTCATGTATGATGATGCTGCTGATAAAAACTTTTGACTCGTACCTATCACCAGCCCAAGTATGAACTAAATCTATCAAAAGGGAAATAAGTAATGAGCTTTAAAAAACTTTAATACAAAAACTTTAACATAAGAATTCTAAGTCAGTGACCTTGACCCCAAGGTTATGGTCATGAGCGCTGATGCTGCTGCTAAAATTTAAGACAAGTATCTATAACCAAACCGAGTATAAACTTAATCCATCCAAAGGTAAAGAAGTAATGAGCTCCTAAAAACTTTAACACAAAAACTTTAACATTAAATTTCGAAGTCTGTGACCTTGACCTTTAGGTCACGGTCATGAGTGCTGATACTGAAGATAAAACTTTAGCCCAGAATCTATCACAATACGAAATATGAACTTAATCCATGTTCACGTAAAGAAGTTATGAGCAACTAAAAAACTTTAATGCAAAAACTTTAACATTTGGGGAAGCCGACGCCGAAGAATAGCTTACCGGGACTTTGTTCCGGTGAGCTAAAAATGAAAAATAAGCCGAGAAAGCCTGTTGTCTCTTACACAATATAAGCCATCATTAGGGCACTGCACACCGAGTCTGAGGCTTCTAGCTTTTGTAGTTCCTGAGAGGTCTTTGACAAAAAAATTAGCATTGGCCTCTTTGAAAAGAAAGGATAATGAAAGAACAAATATAATGAGAAAGCTCATTGTCTCTTACGTAATATAAGTCACCATAATGGCATTCCATGCCAAGTTTGACGCTTCTAGCTTTTGTAGTTTCTGAGAAATCTTTGAAGAAAAATTAAACATTGACCCATATGGTAAGAAAGTAGAAAGAACAAAAGAACAAATAAGATGAGGAAGTCCATTGTCTGTCACACGATATAAGTCATCATTATTACACTGAATACCAAGTATAGTACATGTATGAGCCTTCTAGCATTTGCAGTTCCCGAGAAATCTTTGACAAAAAATTAAACATTGGTCTATAAGGTGAGAAAGAAGAATGAGAGAACAGATGAACAAAACAGGCAGAGAAAGCCCATTCTCTCTTTCACAATACAAGTCATCATCATTGCAATGGCAGCCCCCGCCCATAGGGGCTTGAAGAAATATATGGGCTGCATGATGCTTCCACGCAGAGCTGAATCCGGCGCGCACACTAGTACTGGTAAACTGCTTAGAGGATCTAAGCCTGTCCAGGAACTGCAGTGCGAGGCGGACCGTCCATGCTAATAAACCCTATTGGTTTCATTGGGCGACAGGGCTTGAGATGTCATTCCATCTCAATGTCGGGTAAATGTCCCACAAAATTGGAAGCAACGTCTCCAAAATGACCTTTACAGTGTTGACGCGGACGTTAAACCTCAAATCAAACAAACAAAAATCATTGCAATGTATACCAAGTTTGAGAAAAGTTCCTGAGAAATCATTGACAAAAAATTTAACACTAATTTAGATATGGAGAAAGAATAATGCCAGAACAGATGAACAAATAAGCAGATAATGTCATTGCCTCTTACCCGATACAAGTCATCATGATTGAATAATATGCCAAGCTAGAGGTTTCTAGCTTTTAGGTTTCTAGAGAAATGTTTGACAAAAAAAAGTTATACATGGACGGAAGGACGAACGTTCTTACCAGAGGTACATTGTGGGGTTAACAATGTTAAGTCTGTTCAGTGTAATGTAGCATTGTACAGGCAGTAACCCAACAAGCACTCAAATTTTAACCCCACTTTCTGACAAGATGCGTTTGTGAAACACGAACATGTCCTCGGCAAAGGTCAATTTTTTCTTCAAAATTGGTCACAGGTCAAGGTCAAAGGTCAAGATTTATTGTTTGAGCGGGAAGCCCTCGTCACAAGAAACCTACATGCTAAATGTGAAGTCTCTATCTCAAATGGTTCTTAAGTTATTACCAATGAAATGATATTTTTATTTAAAGTAGGTCAAGGTTACAGGTGAAAATTTTTGTTTGAGTGGAAATCCCTTGGTACAAGGAATCTACATGCCAAATATAAAGGACACATTTCAAAAGTCAGGACTAATGTTAAGTTTTTCTTTTCAGTAGGTCACAGGTCAATGACAAGGTCACAGGTCAAAAAGTTTTGCATTAATGTAAAGCTCCTGTCGCAAGGAATCTTCAGACCAAATATGAAGGTTCTACTTCAAACGCTTCAAAAGTTATGACCAATGTTAAGGTTTTCTTTTAAGTAGGCCAACGGTCAAAGTCACAGGTCAAAATTTTTGAATGGGCTTAAAGCCCTTGTCAGAAGGTACTACATGCAAAATATAAAGGCTATATCTCAAACCATTCAAAAGTTATGACCCATGTTATTTTTTACTATAAAGTAGGTCACAGGTCAAGGTCAAAAGTTTTGTATGAATGTGAAGCTCTTGTCACAAGGAACCTACAGGCCAAATACGAAGGCTCTATCTCAAAAGGTTAAAAAGTTATGACCAATGTTAAAGTTGTCCAACAAACCAACAGATAGGGCAAAAACAATATGTCCCCGCTATCGCTACCGGAAACATAAAATAATATGAACTTAGGCACAGCCTAGATACGGACATGAGCATTACCGGTCAGTTAATGTTTAAAAGCAAAGATGATAGTGTTTTGACCCATCCGATGAAAAAGAAAAATGATATTTCTCACTGAGAAATAATTCCCACTGAGAATTTGAACAATCTTGGTATAAATCATCAAGACGAGCTTCATGTCAGTTATCAAAGACCTTGGCCTTCTCCTTTCAGACAAGAAGATTTCAAATGTTTTCATTGCCTTGACTTCTATTTCCTATGGCTATAATTTGAACAATTTTGATAAGAGGTCCACTTGATTTTGATAGAGGTCCACCAAATATCAAAGACCTGGGCCTTGTGGTTTCAGAGTAGAATATTTTCTTAAATTTTTCTTTATATAAGTCAATGTAAAAACCGAAAGGCCCGGGAGTCCCTAGGACTGGCTAATCGGAGCTTAAAAGATAATCGATTATCAGTCTTGTCATTGCGATCGATAATCTATTAGTAATCGGTGAGCTTTTTGTCAATTTTACCTGTCTGCCTTTCTGTCTGAGCATGACTCTTACCATATGTTGCACTTGGCCATATGTATATTTGAACAGACAGGCCTGAGCAAACAGTGTAGACCTAGATGAGACGCCACAGAATGCGGCTTCCCATCATGGTCTGCACTGTTTGCCACTCATCCAGCTATTTTAGGCATAACTTTGGGTAGTAAATTGTACCTATCAAGTAATCGATTAAAAGCAAATCAGAAATGATAATCATTATTGTGGAATTTATCGATCAATTAATCGATTATACGATTAATCGTGTCGGCCTTACCCAGGACAGAGGCATTTTTGGCCCAAGGGCTATGATTTGAACAATCTCGGATTCGGAGAAGATTTTTAAACATTTTCCATGTATAAGCCAATGTTAATGAGAAGAAGGTTTTTAATTTCCCTATATAAGTCTATGTAAAACCAAAGGGCCCCAGGGCGGGGGCATTTATGGCCCTAGGGCTATAATTTGACCAATATTGGTAGAGGTTCAGTAGATGAAGCTTCATACTAAATATCAAAGACCCGGGCCTTATGGTTTCAGAGATGTAGATTTTTAAATATTTTCTCTATATATGCCTATGAAACCAAAGGGCCCCGGGGTGGGGGCATTTTGGCCTTATGGCTATAATTTGAATAATGTTGATAGAGGTTCACTAGCTGAAGCTTCACGCTAAATACCAATGACCTGGGTCTTGCGGTTTCAGAGGAGAAGATTTTTAAAGATTTTCCCTAGATATAAGCCTATGCAAAACCAAAGGCCCCTGGGGCGGGGGCATTTTTTGGCCCCATGGGTATAATTTGAACAATCTTGGTAGCCGTCCATTAGATGAAGCTTCAAACCAAATATCAAAGACCTGGGCCATGCGGTTTCAGAGGAGAAGATTTTTAAAGATTTTCCCTATATAAGCCTTTGTGAAACCAAAGGTTCCTAGGGCGGGGGCACTTCTCGCACTAGGCCTATAATTTGAACAATCTTGATTGAGGTTCACTAAATGAAGCTGCACACCAAATATCAAAGAACTGGGCCTTGCGGTTTCAGAGAAGAAGATTATTAAAGATTTCCCCTATAAATCTATATAAAACCAAAGGCCCCCAGGGCAGGGGCATTTATCACACTAGGCCTATAATTTGAACAATCTTGATAGAGGTTCACTAAATGCAGCTTCACACCAAATATCAAAGAACTTCGCCTTGCGGTTTCAAAGAAGAAGATTATTAAAGATTTATCCTATAAATCTATATAAAACCAAGGGGCCCTGGGGTGGGGGCATTTTTTGCACCAGGGCTATAATTTGAACAGGTTTGGTAGAGGTCCACAAGATGAAGCTTCATACCAAATGTCACAGATGTGGGCCTTGTGGTTTCAGAGAAGATTTTTTAAATGTTTCCCCTATAAAAGCGTATGAAAAACCAAAGGGCCCCGGGGCGGGGGCATGTTTGGCCCTAGTGCTATAAATTGAACAATCTTGATAGAGGTCCAGTAGTTGAAGCTTCACACCAAATATCTTGCAGTTTCAGAGAAGAAGATATTTAAAGATTTTTCCTATATAAGCCTATGTAAAACCAAAGACCTCAGGGGCGGAAGCTATAATTTGAACAATCTTGGTAGAGGTCAACTAGATGAAGCTTCATACCAAATATCAAAGGCCTGGGCCTTGTGGTTTCAGAGAAGATTTTTCAAGTTTTCAGTGAAAAAAAATCTATTTTTGGCTCCTGTGACCTAGATGTGCAACGGACGGGAACCATTCGAACAAATTTGAAAGGGGTCCAGATAAGAATCATTCCTGTGAAGTTTGGTCAAAATCTGATCAGTGTTTTAGGTGAGATGTCGATTGAAGAATTGTTTACGGACGCACGCATGGACAACGGACGAAAAGTGATCACAAAAGCTCACCTTGTCACTATATGACAGTAGAGCTAAAAAGGAAAGTTAAGGGTACTTGTTGGAACAGTCACAACATAGCATTTCACGGGTATCTGTAACATCTTTTTCAAATAATCAAAAATATTATCACCATTTTCCCATCTTTTCTCTTTATCTGAATCACAAATATTTTTTTCTCTTTTCTCCTGTTACTGCTACCCGCTCACATCTGAGCAGGATTTCCTGGGTGGTAACCAGTATTTATTTTTTTTAAGCGATGTGGATGAAGTGCCTTGCTCAAGGGCACAACACTTTCGTCAGCGTGAGGCTTGCACCAAAGCGCTCCACTACTTTCTTGCAGCATGAATGAGTTCAGATCCCATGGACTGTAAATTTGTTAACCAAGTCATCTTCATCTGCCAGTCATGTGCTGGGCTCTGCAGCGTCGTACGAACATCCGACTCATTCTGGTTGTCCATGAACAGATCCAAATCAAATTAGCTGCCTTACGGGTACACAAGAAGCAAGTCAAAGAAACACTACTTTAACTGACAATGTTTACAAATGACATGCAACCAGTGTCTTTCATGGATGTGTCCTGATCCATCGCCGTTGGTCCCAAGTCAGGCTCTAACTGCTCTCTTCTTCATCCAGATAATGAGTCTGCTGTACGAAAGGCTATCAATCGAATTTGCCATCCATTACACTCATTTGCCATAGTTTTCGTTCATGATTAGAGCATCATCTGATCATCTATTAATAGACAAATCAGCTGATCAGGCAAATTATTACCAAAGCGTTCTACTTTCTTACCTTGGTATCAATTCAGTTCATCAGGGATATATTACTATTTGTCAAATGAAAACATTAATTCAAGATTCCACTCCAATACAATATTATCAACTCTGAATTACGCGAACAATTATCCGTCCCGCGTTCACAAATACCAGACAAAATGGCGGCTGATCACGAAATTGGAAATCAATTTCTGAGTGTTTTCATCAGTGTGATTGACAGGTAAATGGCTGGGGCTCCAAATGGGGTGATACTCGTAAGTTTTCTGTAAAAAGAAAAAAAAACTGTCATTAAACCCATAAAAATTAACCAAAAGATAAAATTGAAAATATAGATTCAACTACGCACTCCTTTGTTTATCAGATTTGTACCCCCCTCAGGAAAGAAATCCTGTATTTCAAAACGAAAACTGATATAACCTGTATTTAAACTAAACCAACACTGTATAGGTCATTTTGGTGATGTTGCTTCCAATTTTGTAGGACTTATACCCGACATGCAGAGGAAGTGATATCTCAATCCCTGCCACTCAATGAAACCAATAGGGTTTATAAGCATGGATGGTCCTACTCACACCTCTTTGCCTGGGCAGGCTAAGATCCTTTAAGCGGTTTACCAGTGCCCATGTGCGGTCGGTTTCAGCTCTGCGTGTAAGCATCATGCAGCCCATCTATTTCTTCAAGCCCTGATGGGCGTGGGGCAAAATTTTCTGCAATATGTGTACATATGATTTTTCGGTAATTATGCTTTTGGAGAAATTTCCATTAAGAGCTGCACTTAAAAAGAACCGAGAAAGCAGTTTCCATCACCTGGTGCCCTGAATTTGGAGTAAACAATACTCTCAGTGCAGACTGGCTTCCTATACAAACGTAAAAGAAACAATGAAACTAGAAAGTGACAAGATAAACGATCTGCAGAATGGCTTGAAAAAGTAGGGAATTAACTTCGTTTGCCTATGGAGGTTAGTGCAGTTGCCTATCATGCTAGAGGCCCCCAGTTCAATTCCGGGCAGCGGTAAGAACATCGTGGTGTCCGAACTGCTACGCTGGCATCAATTGCAGGAATGAATGCCACCAAGTGCACCGTCCTTCGGATCGGGACGTTAACTGGAGGCCCCTTGTGCAGGGAGAACCATCCCCTGCGCTAGTAAAAGATCCCTACCATATTTATCTCTGTTTACTGCCAGCCCCTCTGTCGAGTCACAATGTAGGCTTTCGAATGTATCACGGGCGTCTGACGTTGCATCAATGCAGTAAATCGACTGATCAAGAGGGCAAAATGCCCTATTTCTACCTATGGCGAGCGAAGCGAGCAGCCAGCTCTTTATGTGCACAAATAGGACGTTTAGTCCTCTTGATCATACGATTTCTTGCATTTATGTAACGTCAGACGCCCGTGAGTGTATGTAATGTACACCTGCACGTAATCCTCGTGTGAGGGTATTGGAGTAAAAGAAAAAAAGGGAATTCCAAGGCCCCATTAGGCATTACTTCATGCTTGATATTATCACACACTGCGAGTCGGAACTACCATAGGTTGAAAGTTGGGGCAAATAGCTTTAGTATCAGAGTCATTGACTCATGGAATTCACTACCAGAAAGTGTAATAATGGCACCCTCCCTGAACTGTTTTAAGGCTAGACTAAACTCATTTTGGAAGTTTCATCCATACAAGTTCCATCTCTGGTGCAACGACCCCGACCAAAACCCAGATATTATTACCAGAATGCACCTTCAGAGGCTAGATAGCCAGTTCCGGCGTTCCAGTTATGTGAGTTAAGTTGTTGTTGTTGTTGTTGTATATCTATAAGGCATTTTATCACTGCTTATAGTCTCCTATAGTCTGCCAAAGTTATGTGAGTTATGTGAGAAAATACTGGAAATAAACGAAAACCCTCAAAAAGTAACGCAGCCGGAAGGTAAACAGAAGACCGGTACTTGATGTTTTTATTTTGCGCCAACTGTCAGAAAGTTTGTCTATGAAAATGCAATAAGCGTCTCTGCAACATGGATCAATAATAGAGAAGCAGTTATCGTGACGTTTTTTGAAGAATCCGAATTTAGTTTTTATTTATTTATTTTTATTTGGTCGGATACGTCAAAAATATAGCGGATTGAAATAAGAAAAGGAGGAAAAAGAATCGTAAAAGATGAATGTTGTACCTGACTGGGGACCGACTGTGTTAAGGCCGACATTTTATTAGAAGGAAGAACGCGTGAACCATACACAGGAAGTTGTCTCGCATAGTCTCACCGAGAATTCACGTGATTTGACCATTAAAAATATTTATGAGGGAAGCGAATTACGTTGTTATGACAACGCGTGCACCTCTTAGTCTATAGACGGACATGTTCATGTCCGTATTACTTTGCCTTACTGAATAAACCCCATTTCTTTCAACTGTACAGAATCGTAACCCCGTAAGGTAGCTCTCATATGTATGGACCGACAGACTGGCAGACAGATGTAAACCAGTATACCCAGTGGGGGTTTAATCAACTTCTGTTGTCTTTATAACTGCATCATGATTATGGAGACTCATCCTCAAGAGATCGAAGAAGTTATTTATCGTGCCTGATAGAAAATTTTTACAAGAGCCACTTTTCTTGAACATTTTAAGAAATTTGCCAAAATGAAGGTTTTTCCAACAAAATAAAGGTTTTTCAGACAATTTTCAAGGTTTTAAAGGATTTCAGGTAAAATAAAGGTTTTTAAAGGTTTTAAAGGTTCCCCTAGGGGGCCTGAAGTTTATGTAAACCAGTTGGCCCGGGTTCGTGGCAAGTTTTGATTCCAGGGCGGGTCAATTTTTGTTCCCATGGCTATAATTTGAACAATCTTGGTAGAGATCCACTAGATGAGGTTTCATACCAAATATCGAAGACCTGAGCCTCTGGTTTCAGATGAGAAGATTTTTAAAGGTTTTCCCTGTATATGTCTTTGTTAAATCAGTGGGCACCCGTACTGGGGCATGTTTGGCTATAATTTGAACAACCTTGGTAAAGGTCCACTAGATGAAGCTTCATACCAAATACCAAAGACCTGAGCCTTCTGGTTTCAGATAAGAAGACTTTTAAGTGTTTTCTCTATATAAGTCTTTGTAAAACCATTGGACCTCCGTGCAGGGGCATTTTTGGCCCCAGGGCTATAATTTGAACAATCTTGGTAGAGGTCCACTAGATGAAGCTTCATACCAAATATCAAAGACCTGGGCCTTCCGGTATCAGACAAGAAGATTTTTTAAGGTTTTCCCTATTTAAGTCTATGTAAAACTGGTGGGCCCCGGCACGGGGCATTTTTGGCCCCAGGGCTATAATTTGAACGATATTGCGCAGAGGTCCAGATACAACTTCATACCAAATTTCAAGCACCTGGGCCTTCTGGTTTCAGATAAGATGTTTTCCCTATATGTCTATGTAGAACTGGTAGGCCCAAGTGTGGGGGCATTTTTGTCCCAGGGTATAATTTTAACAATCTCGGTAGAGGTCCACTATATGAAGCTTCATACCAAATATCAAAGACCTGGGCCTTGCAGTTTCAGAGAAGAAGATTTTTTTAAGTTTTCAGTGAAAAAAATCTTTTTTTGGCTCCTGTGACCTAGATGTGCAACGGACCAGAACCATTTGAATAACTTTGAAAGGGGACCACCTAAGGATAATTCCTATGAAGTTTGGTCAAAATCTGATCAGTGGTTTAGGAGGAGATGTTTCTGATTTTGTGGTACTTTTACCCAACAGTCAGATGAAATGACATCTCGAGCCCTGCCACCCAATGAAACCAATAGGGTTTATAAGCATGGATGGTCCGACTCACACCGCTTTGCCTGGGAAGGCTTAGATCCTCTAAGCAATTTACCAGTACTTGTGTGCGGTTGGTTTCAGCTCTGGGTGGAAGCATCATGCAGCCCATCATTTCTTCAAGCCCCGATGGGCAGGGGCCGACAAGCATCCTGTCACCCAGTGAAACCTGTAGGGTTTATATGCATGGACAGTCAAACTCACACCACTTTGCCTAGGCAGGCTTAGACCTTCTAAGTTGTTAAACAGTACTCATGTGCGGTTGGTTTCCTCGTTCTCCCTTGAAGGTACCAGTGGTGATGTTTAAGTGGGATTTAATGGCCCAGTCAACACTTTTAAGGTTATGTTAAGCCAGTCAGTTTACCTAACTAAACTTTACCTACCCAGGTAGGCTTATACAAAAACAGTTAATCAGTACAGCACACAAGTGATAGCTGCCATTCTAGAATCAACAGAAGGGAGAGAACTGATGTACAAATAGCAAAAAGACAATAAAATTTTTATTTTGTTTATTTTAATTTATTTTCTTAAATATCAGATATAAACATAATAACATTACATGTTTAATAGTTAAAGAAAAAAAAGAAGAAAAAATAGTTAACACAGAACATGTATAATATTTTATGAAAACAATAGGTCCATGATGATTCGCTCACCTGATTAATATTGAACAAATGAAATATTAACTTAGGTAATAAGAGTGGAGTGGAGGATTTGAGCAATTTTAGTTGACAGTGACTCTAGGAGCATTTCTGTGAAATTATTTCAAAATCCATGGCCTGGTTAAGGAGAAGAAGATGTTTCTATTTTTAGCTCTGGCAGCCATTCTGTTCATCGGAGCAAAATGGTTTAAGCAATTTTGTAGAGGGTCATGTAAGAAAGATTCATTTGAAATTATTTCAAAATCCTTCCACTGGTTAAGGAGGATAAGTTGTTTAAAGATTTTTCTATTTTTAGCTCTGGCAACCAACTTGTTCATTCAAGGTGAATGTTTTGAGCAATTTTGGTAAAGAGTCATCCAAGGAATATTCCTCTGAAATTATTTTGAAATTAGGCCAGTGGTCTTGGAGGAGATGTCCTTTAAAGGATTTACTATTTTTAGCTCTGCCGGCCTTTTTGTTCAGTGGACCAGAACCATTTAGGCAATTTAGGTAGAAGGGCCCCAAAGGAACATTCCTGTAAAATTATTCCAAAATCTGTTCACTGGTTTACGAGATGTCTAATGTTGACAGATGAGATGTTTTCTATTTTAAGTCCAAGTGACCCTCTTCTTCATCCATTGATTGATTGATTGTTTGGGGTTTAACATGTCAACCGCTGTCAGTCAGTTTGTGCCGTCTCCCAGAGAAAGGGAGAAAAGAGATAGAAGAGATAGTAGAGGAGATGAAAGTGAGGGACAGAGGACAAAGAGGAAAATGAGTGAAGTATAGAAACAGAAAAAATAACTACACTTCCCCTCTCCCCTTACCTGCTGCAAGGACGGCAGGTTTGTCCAAATGTGAGCCAATATCGGCTGGATGACCCAGTGAAGCAAGATATATGTCACGTTTGCCTCGACCAACCACCCCCTCTTCTTCAGCCAAGCTGAATGGTTTGGGCAATTTTGGATAATGGTTCACCCAAGGAATATTCCTGTAAAATTATTCCATTCACCAGTTTAGGAGGAGATGAATTTTAAGTAAAATGTTGACAGAAGAGATGTTTTCTATTTTTAGCTCTGGTGGCCATATTGTTAATTCGAACAGAACAGTTTGGGCAGTTTTGGCAGAGGTGACCCAAGGAACATCCTGTAAAATTATTTCAAAATCAGTTCACCTGTTTAGAGGAGATGTCTTTTAAGTATATTGGTGACAGACAAGATGTTTTCTACTTTGAGCTCTGGAGCTGAGTGGAACAGTTTGAACAATTTTGGTAGAGGGCCTCCCAAGGAATATTCCTGTGAAATTATTTAGAAACTGGGCCAGTGGCCTAGGAGGAGATGGTGTTTTTAAAGTTTTTATATTTTATTTTTTCTATTTTTAGCGCAGGCGGCTATCTTGTTCAGCGGAGCGGAACCATTAAGGCAATTTTGGTAGAGGGTCAGCCAAGGAACATACCTGTAAAATTATTTCAAAATCCATTCACCAGTTTAGGAGATGTCTTTTAAGTAAATTGTTGACAGATGCACAGCACACAACTGACATCAAGCAGTCACAAAAGCTCACCATGAGCCTTTGGCTCATGTGAGCTAAAAAAGTTAACAATTTTAATTGTTTAATTATAATTTTACTAGGCAAGCCACAAAAAACTGGCCTTCATCACATGCAGAAAAAGTGAACAGTAGCAATTTAATTTTTTGGATTCACTGTTTATCAATCACATGGTTTCTGGCATGTACAGGAGAATCTCAAAAACTTAAAACTCCAATAATTCAAAATACTTGATAATTCAAAATGGTTTGGGAGTCTTAGTCATACCAAATCAACACACAAGAAACCATGATAATTCAAAGTCTTGATAATTCATACAAAACTAGCATCTACCCTTGACTTTAATTTTTTTGTTGCTTTTTGTTTTAGTTTTACAGCCATTTCAAGATCATTTCACTTATTTCAAGCTGTTTGTTAATCAGAAATTGGCGAAAACCGAAGTACCTGAAAAAAACAACAACTGACCTTCTGTTTCAGAACTTGACCTCACATATGTGGTCCAAATAAGGCTCAAACAATACATAAACCCCACTTTATATAGAACCACATCACATCTCAATGATTAAGAGTCAGCGCTCTTACCCATTAGGCCACAGAGGCATATTATACTGTATAATATTTCAAGAAAAAAACAACTCTTGTCCTGCTGAATAATTTAATTTAGTAACACCCATTTCTGACTTTCAACCATTCAGATTACTTGAGGTAATTAATTCCTACAATTTCATGAACCAAAAGTCAAACAGTGTAGATACTGGCAAACTGTTTGCCATACAATTTTGTAAATTGAACAAATACATTATATCAAGTAATTTCATTTGTTGATAGTCAGAAATGGGGGTGGCTTACTTAATTTATTCAGCAGGACAAGGGTTAACAATTTTGTTTTATTAGACAACTCCTGAAAAACTGGCCTTTATCACAAACCAAACTGCAAAGACTGAAGTAGGACTTGTCATCCCAACATTTGTTTGGGGAATTGATACACCTGAAAGCTTCCTTTTAACAAGGCCAACAACTTTCACAACTTTCTGTCTGCTTGTTTTGAAATGAATCCCTCTAAAAAAGACCTCCTTTTGGGGTCTACTCTTGAAAGAAAGAACAAGATGTGTTTGTGAAACAAGAACATGTCCCCGGGCAAGGTCATTTTTTTCAAAGTTAATCACAGGTCAAGGTCAAGGTCAAGGTCACAAGTCATAATTGTTGTATGAGTAGGAAGCCTTTGTCACAAGGTCCCTACATGCCACATATGAAGGCTCTATCTCAAATCGTTAGAAAGTTATGATCAATGTTATTTTTTTATTTAAAGTAGGTCAGGTCAAAATTTTTTGCATAAGTGGGAAGCTCTTGTCACAAGGGACCTACAAGCTAAATATGAAGGCTCTATCTCGAACAGTATAAAGTTATGACCAAGTTAAAGTTGTTGAACCAACCGACAAACAGACAGGGCAAAAACAATATTATGTCCCCACTATCGCTACCGGGGATGTAAAAACATCTACTTTCTGGCCTTCTCTTGAAGGAAAGAATTTGCTCTAAAAGTGAGCATTTGCTCTAAAAGAGAGCATATTCTTTCCTTTCAGAGAAGACCACCATTGATACAGGAGACAACTAGAAATGTGTTGATACATTATGCATGCCCCCACCCAGAGGCTATTTTCAAACAGAAACAAGCATTTTGCAAAACTTGAAGTTGAAAAAGGGCCATAACTTCCATAATAATTGGCACATTTAAACCTAAATCAAACTTGACCTCTATTTTTACAGATTGTATAAATGTGAATAAAATAATACACTTATCTTTTTGAAAGATATCAAATGTAAATCATTTCATACATACAGGATGGACAAGACTTGCATAAGTATGGATGGACAGACATTTTCCTTAACACTGCCCTGTTAACCCTTTTTGTACCAAATAGAATCTTCCTACTTGTATATACAGAAGGAGTCCATTTCAAAATTTAGGGGTGTCAGGATGTGTTTCCTTCAAAATCTATTTGGAAACTGGCTGAATGTTTTGCAAACAGTGTAGGCCCTGATCAGACGCTGCATTCTGCGGCGTCTGATCTGGGCCTGCACTGTTTGCCAATTACCCGTTTTGGGGTATTTGGTACTAAATGGGTTAACACAATTGGCTGTGAGGAATACTGTGGGTGGGGAAAGTTTAAATAATGCAGGAGAAAGACTGAGAAAAAAATCCTGTTTACTGTGAATTTTAGCAAGTGTATCACAAATGATGATAAAATGTCTTTGGAGCTGCTATTTGAGGAGTAAGGAAAGCTGTCTGTTGCACAGTCAAAAAACGTATATGTACTTTACAGCATTGCACTAAAATGAAATTCGCAAGTGTAAGATATATGTAATTTTCCATTTGAAAAACTAGAGATTCTTAGACATGTTGCATGCAAAAATGCTTCAAGAAAAATACCTTCAATCGATTAATGAATTCCATGCATAAACTTGACAGCACAATAGGAACTTTGAACTTATTTCGGTTCCCAAGTTGGACACTGTATTATTGTAAGATTATACTGTATTTAACCCTTCTCTTGCTGAATATTCATTTTAGCCACACCCATCTGTGACTTTGAACCAATCAGATTACTTGATGTAATTTATTCCTACAAATTCATAAAATGAATGTCAAACAGTGTAGATCCTGGTCAGATGGCTTCTTTAGAAGCCATCTGATGTGGATCTACCTGTTTGCAAAGATATGGGTTGTCGTGAACAGCAAGATAAGAGTTTTTACTTGAGTGTATGTAATGTGACTAATTAGGGGATAACTGTGTCCAAAATTGTTATTTGGGGAAGTAAATTGTCAGATCTCAGTCACAAATTCAGAATTTACAACCATAAAACCAACAATATAACTCATCAAATAGTAATTTTATTCCTAAAGAGTATTAGAATGCATATGTACATATAAAACACTGAAAAAAAGTAAGGAAATGCCAAGCACAGACGAGTTTTGTAATAATATATGAACCAACAATAAATAATAAAGAGAATATCATTACCATAATGATCCTTAGTATTGGGGCAGACAGGCCTAAGCATACAGTGCAGACCCAGATCAGACTGCTCCTGAAGGAGCAGTCTGATCAGGGTCTACACTGTTTACCATTCTGTCTGCAGTTTTTAGACTCCTTGCTGGATCAAGAAACAAATTTGTTAAAATTTTAGGAGAATAACAGCAAGTTCTCAAGGTGTCCGATTTTTTTAGGATTTTTACGGAAATCCTTTCACCTCTGAGTTTCTGGAGTGGACTCTTCTGTCTTTGAATTTGGACACGCCCATTCTTGAAAATAGGGGGATTTACTCAAAATCCATAAAAAGTTGGCAAACAATGATCTAGATGACATCACATTAACAAGTTTGTGAAATTCACCCCTCAAAACCCTTCTTTATACAGTGGTATACATTATTTTGCTAATTTCTGTTCCAACACATAGGTTGTGGGTTCTCATTAGAACGGCCTCGTTGATGTGGTTCTAACGAGCACCCATAGCCTATGTTTGGGAGTAGCATTAAGACTAATATCACAAATTTTCAATGGAAAAGTTAACCTTTTGCAGATCTGAAAAAATGCTTCTCAAAACCCCTCTTTATACAGGGGTATACATTATTTTGCCAATTTCTGTTTCAAGACATAGGTTGTGGGTTCTCATTAGAACCGCCTTATTGAGGTAGTTCTAACGAGCACCCACAGCCTATGTTTTGAAGTAGCATTACCGATAGACTAATATTACAAATTTTCATCGGAAAAGTTAACCTTTTGCAGATCAGGGGCCAGTTGTTCAAAGCATCGTTAGCTTAACAAGCTCGTTAGTGGTCAAATTGTTAACTGTTCTAGCAAGAACAATGTTGAATATTTTGGATTTTTGCTAAAAAAAATTGTGAGCAGCCTTTGCATCCACAAAAGCTGCTCACATTTTTTCAGCAAAAATTTTAGCATATTTGCCATGTTTAATGATCTAAGTTTTAAGGATATGTTAATAAACGATGTCGTTAGTTTTGAACAACTGGCCCCTGAAAAAAAGCGTTATGTCACATGGTAAAGTTACCGTAATTAGATGGCTCATTACGAGCCACCACATCTGGATCACATTGTCTACATAGGCCTCTGTACCTACAGGGCTGAAATAGTGAAATCAATATAACAAACAATCAAATATAGGCAAATATAAATATGTAAAAGCAAAAGAATTTTTACACCTGAATACAAAATGCACCAAAATTGGAAATATTTGTTAACATGTAAAATAGTATGCTTACTGAGTAGAAATAATAATATCTATAAATAACGACAAAAAGAAACAATAATACTAGTGTTTTTTGATGTTTTTTTTTTGTTTTAATCTGTTTTTGGAGTTTAACGACCAAGTCAACACTTTTTAGGTCATATCAAGCTGGCCCATATACCTAACCACACTTTTCCCATAAGCTCACCTAAAATTGACAACTGCCCTTCTTGAATCAGCAGGAGAGAATGACTGTAGAAAATCCAAGATAAAACATTTTTAATTTTTGTTTGATTTGAGGTTTAACGTCCCCGTCAACACTGTATAGGTCATTTTGGAAACTTTGCTTCCAATTTTGTGGGACTTTTACCCGACATTGAGATAAAATGACATCTCAAGCCCTGCCACCCAATGAAAC
The DNA here is from genome assembly GCA_963580285.1 of Lucinisca nassula. Classification (NCBI taxonomy): domain Eukaryota; kingdom Metazoa; phylum Mollusca; class Bivalvia; order Lucinida; family Lucinidae; genus Lucinisca; species Lucinisca nassula. The sequence continues at coordinate 41,852,316 of OY757016.1, forward strand.
CAATAGGGTTTATATGCATTAGCGGTCCAACTCACACCACTTTTCCTGGGAAGGCTTAGAATCTCAAAGCATTTTACCAGCACTAGGGTGTGGTCGGTGTCAGCTCAGCGTTGAAATATCATGCAGCCCATCTATTTGATAATTTCTTTACATTAGAAAACATGCTTAAACAAATACATTGAAACCGTTATAGCCGAAAAAATGAAAATTTTAAGATGAAAAAATGTGATATTTTTCTTATTTATGCTCAAAATATAGATTGTGGGTACCCGTTAGAACCGCCTCATTGAGGCGGTTCTAACGAGTACCCACAACCTATGTCTTGGAGCAGAAATAAGTAAAATAATGTGTACCCCCCTAAACCCCAGTTTTACTATATAAAAGTGGGGTTCAAGGGGGTCAAAATCATATAGGCGTGTTTTTGTGATGAGCCCCGATCGGCTGGGCCGCTTTAAAGATGTACATGCAATTATGAAACAAGGCAATGTCACACCAGTGATTATAGTTGTTGAGAAATGGACTTGAACGTTTAAGTTGACTCTTTGGATGATGTACATTACAGTGACATACCCATGTGTCATAGTGCATTTTTTCACATCTCCAAAATGCCTACTTTTCTGATGAAAATCTGTGATATATTTCTTATTTATACTGCAAACATAGGTTGCAGGTGCTCGTTAGAACCGCCTCATTGAGGCGGTTCTAACGAGTATCCACAACCTTTGTCTTGGAACAGAAATAAGAAAAATAATGTTTATCCCATAAACCCCAGTTTTCTCTACATAAAGTGGGATTTAGGGGTGCTTACTTTACAGATGAATGTTGAGCCAATTGACTGATGTCAGAACACACTCGGAAAACCCCACTCCAATTTTGTGACATGCTTAAAGCAAGCGCAACAAAAAACAAAAACAGATTTATAGTTCATATTCACGTGAAATATAGAATAAAGAATCATTTTAAATAACAAACTGTGTAATAAGAATAAAGTACATCTGAGAAATACATAACTTTACATTTATCATATGTCATCGCGTCTGAGAATGTTATAATGCCATGTGATACATTGGATAATGCATTAGTGGATTAAATATGCAAATTAGTTGGATACACCATGTAACGTCACACTTAGGACGTTCTTAACAACATCACATTTACTAATGGCAGAATATTGACATTTTGTTAAAAATCGCAAATAAAATGCATTTTTAATAGAAACTTGCATTCGTGCCAATGTATTATAATGATTTTGTTAAATTCAGTAATACATGAGCACGCATTAAAACCAACAGTAAGACCTGTGCAACCAAGAAACACACAGATCATCCTTCACATCTGCCCAAAACCATCCGGGACCCCCACCCATTGCGGCAGAGGTAGAGACTGACCACACATGAGTACTGGTAAACAACTTATAAGGTCGAGGCCTGTCCAGGAAAAGTGGTTCGAGTCCAACCACTCCTTAAGCCCTAAGGGTTTCTTTTGGCAGTAGGGCTTGAGATGTCATTTCATCTCAATGTTGGGTAAAAGTTCCATAAAATTGAAAGCAACATCTCCAAAATTACCTAAATAGTATTTAACCCATTTTGTACCAGAAACCCTAAAACGGGTACCTGGGCAAACAGTGCAGGCCTAGATCACACGCCATATAATGCGGTGTCTGATCAGGGTCTCCACTGTTTGCTAAAAGTTCAGTCATTTTCCAAATCAATTTTGAAGAAAACACAACATGACACTCCTAAATTTTGAAATGGACTCCTGCTATATATAAGGAGGAAGATTCCATTTGGTACGAAAAGGGTTAATGGGGATATGGAATCTCAACAGAAACAAACAAACATGAGGTTTCATTTATCTCTATTTGGTGTAGATCGAAAAATTGTGTTGGGGTTTAACCACACATCAACCCTCTGGATCATTTTGTGTTGTCTCCCAGAGAAAGGGAGAATTTGATTGTTTGATTTGAGGTTTAACGTCCCCGTCAACACTGTAACGGTCATTTTGGAGACGGTGTTTCCAATTTTGTGGGACTTTTACCCAACATTGAGATCAAGCCTTCCCACCCAATGATACCAATGGGGCTTATAAGCATGGACAGTTCGACACTTGCACCGCTTTGCCTGGGCAGGCTTAGATCCTCTGAGCAGTTTACCAGTACTCGTGTGCGGGTCAGTTTCAGCTCTGCGTAGAAGCATCATGCAGCCCATCTATTTCTTCAAGGCCCAATGGGCGGGGGCCCAGATAAAGGGAGAAAAGACATAGAAGAGATAGTAGAGGAGCTGAAAGTGAGGGACAGGGGAAAAAGAGGAAAATAAATGGAAGTGTAGAAACAGAAGAAACTAGAGCTGTCAGAGGATCTGACTATAGCCCCGCTTCAGCGCTGTCAGAGAAGAAAGTTATTTAAGCTGCAGAGAAAACAGTTATGAACAAGAAATAACTGTTGAAAATTTTACATTATCTGGAAAAACTCTCCTTGTCCCTCATTTCAATGAGCATGATACATTACCAGAATGTCCATGTTTATACTAAATTTCATCTTCCATTTTTCAATGTTCAAAGGGTAATAACTCCTAAAGTAGGCAAATCAGAGTCAGGGTTCCTGCGCTCTGCACATTGTCTCATGGTGCTTTACACTTGTGTGAAGTGTCATGAAAATATCTCAAATGGTTTGTGAGTTATGGAGCCGACACAGTCAAAATTGCCTTTTTAAATGTTCAAAGGGCAATAACTCCTAAAGTAGGCAAACCAGAGTTATGGTTCCTGCACTCTGCACATCATCTCAAGGTGCTTTTCATTTATTTGAAGTTTCATGAAAATATCAGAAACGGTTATGGAGCGGATATAGTTAAAATTGCCATTTTTTAATATTCAAAAGCCTATAACTGAAAAAGTAGACAATCCAGAGTTTGGGTTCCTGCGCTCTGCACACGTAATATGGTGCTTTACATTTGTGTGAAGTTTCATAAAATTATCTCAAACGGTTTTTGAGTTATCGAGCAAAGACGGCTAAAATTGATATTTTTCAATATTCAAAGGGAAATAACTCAAAAATTAGGCAATCCAGAGTTATGGTTCCTGCACTCTGCACACCATCTCATGGTGTTTAATGTTTTTGTGAAGTTTCATGAAAATATGTGAATGGGTTTTAAAGTTATGGAGCGGACACGAAAATTGTTAACAGACACAGACAGACACACAGACAGACACACAGAAAATACGAAAACCAGAGTTATGGTTCTTGCGCTCTGCACATTGTCTCATAGTGCTTAACATTTGTGTGAAGTTTCATGAAATTTTCTCAAACGGTTTTCGAGTTATGAAGCGGACACTGTTAAAATTGCCATTTTTCAATGTTCAAAGGGCAAAAACTCCAAAAATAAGCAATGCAGAGTTTTGGTTCCTGCGCTCTGCACATCGTCTCATAGTGCTTAACATTTGTGTGAAGTTTCCTAAAAATATCTCAAACGGTTTTCGAGTTATGAAGCGGACACAATTAAAATTGCCATTTTTCAATGTTCAAAGGGCAATAACTCCAAAAGTAGGCAATCCACAGTTATAATTCCTTCGCTCTGCACATTGTCTTATGGTGTTTAACATTTGTGTGAAGTTTCATGAAAATATGTTAAGCAGATACAAAGTTATGGAGCCAACACAAATTAACGGAATCACGGAATTACGGAATTACGGAAAATGTTCAAAGGGCAATAACTCCAAAAGTAGGCAATCCACAGTTATAATTCTTTCGCTCTGCACATTGTCTTATGGTGTTTAACATTTGTGTGAAGTTTCATGAAAATATGTTAAGCAGATACAAAGTTATGGAGCCAACACAAATTAACGGAATCACGGAATGACAGAAGGACATGGCAAATCCAATATAGCCCCACTTTTTCAAAGCGGGGCTATAATAACAGCAATGGTATCCTCCTCTACCCATACCTGCTGCAAGGACAACAGGCCTTGCCCAACTGTAAGCCAATATTACCTGGATGCTGTAGAAGGTTCATGTGTTCATTAAGAGTGATCAGGCCGAGCAGATGTGCAATCTGATCGAAGTCTTCACTGGTCACATGCATCTTACTGTTGGTTTTATCTAGCTCTAACTCATTTACATACAGTCAAACGTGTCTTAGTGGCCACCTCTATTAAGCAAGCAACCTGTCTTAAGCAAGCAGGCATTCAGTTCCCGAAAAAGGATAATGCATTAAAATTCACCTGTGTTAAGCAAGCACTTGCCTTAAGCAAGCACTTTTTGAATATCCCAGAGGTGCTTGCTTAATACAGGTTGGACTGTACATGTGAAAAATGCCTCATTTTAATATTAAATTTTGAGAAATTCACAACTCTCACACTATTAAAGACATTACATCAACATTTAACCATAAACACTCTCTGGGCTAATTCAGCAGACAATAAATTGTTGATATTCTTCTTATCTTTCCCAGAAAACAGGAATTGACATCTCATGCAAATTGTCTCCATAGGAGACAATTTGCATGAAATGCCAAATCCTGTTTTCTGGAAGTCTTAGATAATAAAATGAAAATTCAAAATGTCGTCTGCTGAAAAAAAAATACCCAGGATGCAGAGCGTTAAGAAGTTCACAACAACATATAAAACCCACCGTTCTCATCATGAAATAGCACTTTTAACAAAAATAGCTCAATTCTCAGCAAAAAGTAAGTCCCTATATAAATATCAACACATCTAGGAAGCTTTTTCACAAATGCTAAAAGGACCAATGAAGGTGCTTAATAACACGACATTACAACATTTAAATATTCAATATTGCAAAGACACTGATATTATTTCAGCAACACGTGTGTTATGGTTTAACACGTGTGTTGGGCAAATTTGGCAGATGACAAATTGTTGATTTTTTTCTTATTTTTCTCAGAAAACAGGACTTGACATCTCATGCAAATTGTCTCCATGCTTGAAATGTCAATCCTGTTTACTGGGAAAATCAGAAAAATATCAACAATTTGTCGTCTGCTGCGTGATTTGATCTACTTTACAACTGACCTTAAAACTATGATTTACAACACAACAAATCACAGCTAGAGCTGATCTATTTCTTAATCAAAAGAATATTTCCAAGTGATCCTATGTCTTTGATAAACACACTATGATAACACACCCGTGGGGAATAGTGCATTTTTTTTTCAAATCTCCAAAATGGCTACTTTTCTGATGTAAAACTGTTTTCTTATTTGTACTGCAAACATAGGTTGTTGGTGCTCGTTAGAACTGCCTCAATGATGCGGTTCTAATGAGTACCAACAACCTATGTCTTGGAGCAGAAATAAGAAAAATAATGTTTCACCCGTAAACCAGTTTTTTTCTACATGAAGAGGGTTTAGATGGGGTGGGGGAGGGGGGATGCATTTCACGGATGAACGTGAACTACCCTATCATGAATACATTTTCATGGTCCCAAAGCTGTTTGAGGCATTAAAGTTTGACTGTATAAAGAAACAAATTTTTCCCTTCTTTTACGTAGTCTTATGACATAAAAGCCATAACAAATGAGGTATAGCTGGAAAAAATATCCCGGCCTTTAGTTGGATTCTCAGATTGGAACCCAGGCCGCTCGGGTGAAAGTCCAATCTTCTAACCACTGAGCCAAAGGGTCAACTCAGTGACGCAGTTATCAGAGAATGGTGATAACCTGTAAGTTATGTATAATCTACGAAGGTCGATAAATAATTCCAACTCTCTATCATTATATACGTTTCGAGCGATTTGATTGGTTGAAATAAAAGTTTTATACTTCGATAAATTCCATAAGCAAGAGTCTCAGAGTTATTTCACACAGCAACAGGTAGTAATATAACGATGTCAAAGAGCATGTTTAGAACCCACGCGCTATGTCATTGTATTATGAAACAAGAGCACCGCATGCGGGTGCCAACGCTCGGATGCAGTTTCTTTTAGTTAAACAAAATTTCTAAGTCGAAAAAGGGATATAACTGTGCCAAAAATATTTTAAGGGTCACCTCACTTATTGGTATGAGTTCCCCTTTTCATAATGAACAACTATTCCGAGTTTCAAGTAAATATGTTCAGTAATGACAGAGATATTACAAAATGTCCAAGTTTTTGCAAAAATTCTAAGTCCAAAAAGGGGCATAACTGTGCCAAAAATATTTTGAGAGTTATCTCACCTAGTGGTATGAGTTCCCCTTTTCATAATGAACAACTATTCCGAGTTTCAAGTTAATATGTTCAGTAATGACAGAGATATTACAAAATGTCCAAGTTTTTGCACAACGACGACGCAGACGACGACAGAGCTATGACAATACCTTGTCGTTTTCTTCGAAAACAGCCGAGCTAAAAATGGGAAACTATTGAAAACATAGCTGTTGGAAGAGAAATAAATTGAATTTAAAGACTTAAATTTTTTTTTGGTTGGGGGACTTTCAAAGATGGCAGCCTCTGATTGAATAACCATTCCCCCGTGGACGTTGATTAAGTTCATTCTTACGCTTTTGAAATAATTCCTAAAAAAATACCATCTTGGTGGCATTTTTAATATTTCGATGACACAGTTGGAATTATAAGGAACAAATTATCATTTTTGTGGATTTTATCGATGTGTAAACTCCGGCGAATTGCTGGAGTTTACACATCGATAAAATCCACAAACATGAAATTCGTTCCTATAATGAAAGCAGGAGGTGCAGTCCGTACCACTCCCTTTCTTTACAGAAGTCATGATTTATGATGACGCGAAGCCAATTTCGGTGAAATAGAGTCCATTTCCGGACGAGCGCCCATCTTACGGCATGAAAGTCGTAACAATGGAATGAAGTATAGCTATTAAAAAATCCTATGGTGGGATTTAACCCCGGCTACTCGGGTGACAGTCCAATGCTCTAACCACTGAGCCAAAAAGTCGACTCCCTGACGCAATGTCTGTAACAGTAGACTGCATTGATAATGGAGACAAAAGTACTTTTGATAGAATAGCCTCCCCTGAAATTCTCCATTCTCCTTAAATGTAAATGAATAAATTATAATCATCATGTGAACAAGTCCATGAAATAAAGACCCTCCTAAACCCCACTTTATATAGGGAAAACTGGGGTTTACGGGGGTAAAAATTATTTTCCTTATTTCTGCTCCAAGACATAGGTTGTGGGTACTCATTAGAACCGCCTCAATGAGGCGATTCTAACGAGCACCCAAAACCTATGTTTGGAGTATAAATAAGAAAAATATCAAATTTTCATCATAAAAATACCTTTTTTGAGGTTTGAAAAATGCACTATATCACATGGATGTGTTATTGTAATGGTGTAGCATAAAAGTTCAAGGATAAGGTGGGGCAGAAGCCCCTGGTGGCTGCCTCTGAGACCCACCATGTTGGTATGATGATCCAGGTTGTCCTCCTGTGGGGTAAGGTGGTGCTTGTCCTTGTGGACCAGCTGGTCCATTGTGTGGGTATGGGGCTGATCCAGGCTGTCCTGTAGGATAAGGAGGGGCTCCGCCTTGGGGCTGACCATGAGGTCCAGCCTGGGGGTATGGAGCTGAACCAGGCTGTCCTCTCTGTGGATAAGGTGGTGCTTGACCCTGTGCCCCTGCCTGGCCCTGTGGGGCTCCTTGTGGATATCGCCCCTGTGCCCCTGTCTGGCCCTGTGGGGCTCCTTGTGGATATCCTGGCTGACCTGCCTGTGGATATCCTTGTGTTCCTCCAGCTTGTGGATAGCCTGCTCCACCCTGGGGGTAACCTGAGGGTGGGACATTTTGTGGATATCCCTGCTGCTGACTAGGAGGTCCCTGTGGATATCCCTGTGGTCCTCCTTGTGGATACCCAGGACCCTGCTGAGGCATACCACCACCTCCCCACTGTCCTTGACCTTGTGGTCCCTGACCTGGTGCTCCTGAAGGTGGAACACCTCCTGCTGCCCCCCACTGTCCTTGTCCTTGACCCTGTGGCTGAGCCCCTGGAGGTGGAGGTCTACTGGGTGGTGCTTTTCTCTGTGGCTTTGGTTGTACTCCATGTTTCTTCATATATGCCAGGACCTGGTCAGGTACCTCTGCTAACACTGCCTTAGCCAGGGCAGCTTGTGATAAGGCCATGTTCTGTCCGTGTTGACCTCCTAGGAAATTTCTAAATGGCACAAACTGAAATAAAATTGAAAAATATTGAAAACTAGAGAAAGTGCCCAGTGGGGCAAGTATACCCCCTGCCAGTGTCATCCCCTTTAAGTGGAAATGACTATTTGTCTGCAGCAATGAACCTTTCCATATAAACTTTCCATTTAGTCCACTGAGAAGAACTGTTGCATTTCAACAACAAGGAGTATAATGAAAACAGTTAACACATAACTCGGACATAATCAAAATGCCTAAGTCTTAATTATTGAACCCTAGCCCCAACCAGGGGCTTGACCCAGGAGCTTAGATATTCCATATGAAAGTTAACACTATAGCTATATTCTGTACCAAATATGAAGAGAATCTAACATGAGGTTACAGAGATATGAGCAATCAAATAGGTTTAACACAAAACTTTGACGTCAAAGTAGACAAATGGACAGACAGCCCATCCAGGGACTTGACCCAGGGGCTTAGATATTCCAGATGAAAGTTAACACTATAGCTATATTCTGTACCAAATATGAAGAGAATCTAACATGTGGTTACAGAGATATGAGCAATCAAAAAAGTTTAACACAAAACTTTGATGTCAAAGTTGACAAACGGGCAGACAGTTCACCCAGGGGGCTTGACCCAGGGGCTTAGATATTCTATATGAAAGGTAATGCTATAGAGATATCCTTTACCAAACATGAAGAGAATCTAACATGTGGTTACAAGAGATATCAGCAATGAAAAAGGTTTAACACAAAACTTTGACGTAAAAGTAGATGAACAGACAGACAGCCCAGACAGGGGCTTGACCCAGGGGCTTAGATATTCTATATGAAAGGTAATGCTATAGAGATATCCTTTACCAAACATGAAGAGAATCTAACATGTGGTTACAAGAGATATCAGCAATGAAAAAGGTTTAACACAAAACTTTGACGTAAAAGTAGATGAACAGACAGACAGCCCAGACAGGGGCTTGACCCAGGAGCTTAGATATTCCATATGAAAGGTAATGCTATAGAGATATCCTTTACCAAATATGAAGAGAATTTAACATGTGGTTACAGAGATATGAGGTATCAAAAAGGTTTAACGCAAAACTTTGACGTAAAGGTTGACGAACGGCGGGACAGACGGAAGTACGAACGAACAAATGAACTAACAGACGAACCAACCAACGAATGGACTAACGGACGGAAAGACGAAAACTATATACCCCCTGACATACTTCGTATGCCGGGGTATAATAATCATTACTCTATGTATGTATTCTACCCAAGAGAATAAGACAAACATCAAAAGTTTAACTTTAATCCTCATCCATGAAAAACAAAAAGGAGCAGAAAACACTGAATTTATGCATACCATAAAAAACCTAAAAATTCATATGCCTTGAGGACTTGCTGTAATTCTCTTAAAATTTTAAGAAATTTCCTTCAACAAGGAGTCGAAAAGAGGCAGGTAGGGCAGGGTACACTCTTTCACAATTTCTGGCAAGATCTGCAAAGTGACAACCCATGGTTAAGACTTCTGTCTCATTCGCAAAGACAGGGATATATAAAAAATCTACTATTAAGGCACATGAAAACTAGCACTAATTCTTCTTTAATAACATATTTAAAGGTTTCAGTCGTTCTTTCTTTTAGTTTTCTTTACCCTGTGTCCTTTGTTAACCCTTAAAATGCCAAGAATAACCACATCTGAAAATGTCGTCTGCTTATGTCGTCTGCTGAATCTTCTTGCAAACTTTTTAAAAATATTTTTACATACAGGCAAACAGTGTGGACCCAGATCAGACTGCTCCTAGATGAGCAGTCTGATCTTGGTCTACACTGTTTTCAACAATGACTTTTAAAGTAACCGACCGGTGACAATGCAGACAACCAATATCGTGATTGGAATTTTATGGGTAAATTTCTTAACTTTGAATGTACCTATGACATATCAACTATGACATGAGAAAATCAGTTTCTGTCATTTGCAAACAGCAAGGAGCACATTGTCTGAACAGTACCTTCGTATTCCCTGCTTGGATAGTTCAATATCTCCAGTTTCTATATTCTATATTAACCATAACATTCAGGAAACCCCTATAGGGACACCTTGGCAAACAGTGCAGGCCCAGATCAGCCGCCGCAGAATATGGCATCTGATCAGGGCCTGCACTATTTGCTAACAGAATTTTCAATCAACAATAGAATACAACTGGAAAAATAGGCCTGACACCCCTTATATGACAAATGGACTTGTCCAAAATATAGCGACGGGTGAGTTTACTAGTATACAATGGGTTAAAATTTCATGACTCTTGCTCAGCTGCTAATATGTGCCTGAACAGGCTGGTTTGTGTCTTAACCCTTATCTTGCTGAATATTCATTTAAGCCACACCCATTTCTGTCTATCAACCAATCAAATTACTGGATGTAATTTATTGTTACAAATTCATTAACTGAATGCCAAACAGTGCAGATCCTGATCAGATGGCTTCGCCATCTGATCTGGATCTACACTTTTTGCAAAGATAGGGATTGTCGTGAACAGCATGATAAGGGTTAACTGATTAACAAGCATTTTCCGATGTGGCATATACCTCAACAAAGTTCACTTACTTGCACAATGTCCCTCTCGGCATATCTTCCTTCAATGCCTAACCTTCGACCATCTGCATCTAATACATCCATTGCTGTGAAAGGAATAGAATGGGACATATTACTGTGCAATTTAGCTGCAGGCAGTGTTGATAGCTCAGTGGTTAGCTCATCCAACTTATGATCAAGAGGTTGAAGGTTCAAAACCGGCCACCAGAGGTGGTGTGTCCTTGGACAAGGTAGGTATTGCTAATGCCCCATTCAACCCAGGTGTAAATGGGTAGCAGTGGTGTAAATGTCACTGCCTCTCGCTCATGTGCCTGGTATCATCTGGAATGAGTTTTCAAGAGAGATTTAAATAAGCTTGAAGTTTTCATTGCAATCAAACTAAAATAAATCAGTATAAACTAATTCTGCAGTAAAGTTTTTTTTTCTTTTAATTTCATTTTGGTTTTATAGCCATTTCAAGATTATTTCACTTATTTTAAGCCAAACATAAATAGGAGTTGTGCAAAACTGGAGTACGGTGCAGTCCGGTAACATTGCGCACATAAAGTTTTGATAGCTACGTTTGACTTTGTTCAGGCCACCATTCAAATTTCACAATCAACTACATTGCAACATTTCCCTATCGACAAGCTGCAATGAAAATTGGCCTCTGAAGTTATTGACATACAGGACAAAGAATACTATGAAAAGGAATACCCCCTTGAAATTGAACTACAAATTTTGTCGCCCAACTTTGCGCACGATAATTATTTCGAGTAGTTTGAACACGAGGGTTGACTCAAATAAGTTGTTGATTAGTTCTTCTGCAATGTTATCAGATGCAGTATGTTTAGATACAAGACAATATTGCCGTTGGCTAGTTTGAAACTTAATCTTGACTTTTAAATTTTCGGATTTTTCGTATTTTGAGAAAATTGAAAAATTCCGCGAAACAAGCTCATCTGCACGTGCAAGCCTATGTTTTTCAGGGCTTAGTTAAACATAATGCCAGTGCACTGATAATAGTGAAACTGATAATTAGGGATACAGTTAGAGAAAACGTGAATGCAGGGTGCGCAAAATAAACGGCCGCGCAATGTTACCGGACTCGACTGTACCTGGAGGAAAACTGCCTCATTGCAGAATTAGGCCTCCCACATGTAACCAAAGCCAGGCTCAAAACAGACAGCAGCGACATACCTAATGTTGAATGGTCACCACTCTTAACCACTTGGCCATGGAGGCCCTGAAGTGAAACTTCAGAAGCTATCTGATCTGGACCTACACTGACTGTCATTCAGTTCATGAATATGCAGGACAAAAAAAAACATCAAGTACAGTCGAACTTCGATGGCTCGAACCTCTTTGGACCCATGGAAATTTGTTCGAGACAGCGGAAGTTCGAGCCACTGTTGCATACTTCCAGAAAACATAATGGGGGTATTTTTGGACTTCTTTTCGGTGTTCTGTAACATAAATGTATGCTGTGTGTACTCATTAGAATCGCCTCATTGAGTACACACAGCATACATTTGCAAGATAAAAGTCGAAACTCTCCTTAATTATCCCACACTTTTTTTTGCAGAGGAATTCCCTAGGGACTCAAAAACGTGTTCGACTCAGCCATGGTAAACGAGCCATTGGTGTTTGAGCCATCAACATTCGACTGTAATTGATTTGTCAAAAAACAGAAATGGGTGTGGCTAAATTAACTTATTCAGCAGTAAAAGGGTTACAACAAAACAGAAATAACCTACCATCAAACTCTGCTCCTCCCACACCTACTATGATTATTGACATTGGCAGAGAGGAGGCCTGAAATGGGTAAAGAATTCGGTGTAAGTGATCAATTATAAAATATTTTGCTTGTTTGTTTCTGGAGTATAATGGCCCAGTCAACACTCATTAGGTTATGTTTGCCTAACCACACTTTAACTGGGCATTGTTTTTCCAAAAACTGACAACTGTTGAGAATTCTAATGCACTTGCGTAAGTAACACGACATCTGATTGGATAGCATCAAACATTTGCGACAGTATATTTTGCAATATACTGTTCGAAACCCAACGTCGTCACATAACATCACTTTCAATTGGCTGGCATTTGGTTTTACGCAGCTCACAGCGCTTGCTGCCTTGTGCAGAATAGTACAATTTTTGTCTATACAACTGAATAACTATTTGAATGGGGATAACTGACCTGCAAAATTGTCATTTGGGAAGGTTAATCGTCGGTTTTATGGTCACCGATTCCTTTTAATGGCTCCGCTGAAGTGTCGCCGTAAAGCAAAATTTCCGACCATAAAACTACCAATTTTCCTCCCCAAATGACAACTTTGAATCCAGTTATCCCCTGATTGTTTTGCCAGAAGCTGACAACAGCAGAATGGAGAGAGCGATTTCAAGATCAATCTTCAGGAAAGAGATACCAGGAAAAGTCATCATATTACAAATTTGCTTTTATTTTGATTAATATTCGTGAACTGGATCACTAATGATTTCTGAACACTCACCAAATATCAAAAGAGCCAGTGCATGACAAAACATGCAATAAGTCCTGTGCAACCAGTGAAGACTCGGATCAGCCTGCACACATGCCCAGGCTGATCTGAGTCTTCCTTGGTCACAGTAACATTGTACAGCCTATTAGCTGTCCATGATGCTGGTCGACTAAGTGATAAGAACCCATTTCTCATAAGCTAGCTTAATTATTTTGTCAAGTCTGTTTTTGTTTGTTTGCGTTGAGGTTTTACATCCCCATCAACACTATTTAGGTTATTTTGGAGATGTTACTTCTGATTTTGTGGGACTTTTACCCCTGACTGAGATGAAATGACATCTTAAGCCCTACTGCCCAAGGAAACCACTAGGGTCTAAGAACTAGTCCAACTTGTGCCACCTTTCCTGGGCAGATTAAGACCTTCTAAGCCGATGACCAGTACTCATATTTGGTCGATTTCAGCTCTGTGTAGAAAAGTCAGTTTAGTAGCAGACATGTTTCGGCTATCTTACAACAAGTGTCAACCTTTATACTTATACTTAAAACGTTCATGTTTGAACCCTTCTAATGCTAATCACAACTAGCAGATGGCATTTTCAATAAGTTTTTTTCTTAGTTTTCAGAGAAAATAAGTCTTGACATTTCATGTGCATTGTCTGCCCAGCAGACAATTCACATGAAATATCAAGCCCTATTTTCTATTTTTCTGTCCAGCAGACAATTCACATGAAATATCCAACCCTAATTTCTATTTGTCTGCCCAGCAGACAATTCACATGAAATATCCAGCCCTAATTTCTATTTGCCTGCCCAGCAGATAATTCACATGAAATATCCAGCCCTAATTTCTATTTGTCTGCCCAGCAGACAATTCACATGAAATATCCAGCCCTAATTTTTATTTGTCTGCCCAGCAGACAATTCACATGAAATATCAAGCCTTATTTTCTATTTATCTGTCCAGCAGATAATTCACAAGAAATATCAAGCCTATTTTCTATTTGTCAGCCCAGCAGATAAATCACATGAAATATCAAGCCCTATTTTCTATTTGTGTCCAGGAGATAATTCACATGAAATATCAAGCCCTATTTTCTATTTGTCAGCCCAGCAGATAATTCACATGAAATATCAAGCCCTATTTTCTATTTGTCAACCCAGCAGATAATTCATATGAGATATGCAGCCCTAATTTCTATTTGTCTGTCCAGCAGACAATTCACATGAAATATGCAGCCCTAATTTCTATTTGTCTGTCCAGCAGACAATTCACATGAAATATCAAGCCATATTTTCTATTTGTCTGTCCAGCAGACAATTCACATGAAATATCAAGCCCTATTTTCTATTTGTCAGCCCAGCAGATAATTCACATAAAATATCAAGCCCTATTGTCTATTTGTCAGCCTAGCAGACAATTCACATGAAATATCAAGCCTTATTTTCTATGAAAAATAAATTAGTAAATCTAGAATTTTATGTAGAAGCTAAAGGGTTACAGTATTTACTGTATGAATTCAGACAGACATGCCTGAGCAAACAGTGTAAACCCAGATGATGAGCTGCCATAGCAAAATGTGGCATTCCAGGGTCTACACTGTTGGCAACAAATCCATCTAGTTTTACACACAACATTGGGTAGAAAATTGTACCTGTTCAGACTTTAGAACAAGTATGGAAACGAGATGAGTTGTCCGAATACTTAGGGTAAATACTGCTCAGGATTTTATCTAGAAGCTAAAGGGTTACTGTATTTATCCTATGTATTCAGACCGACAGGCCAGAGCAAACAGTGTAAACCCAGATGAGACACCGCAGAATGCGACATCTCATCAGGGTCTACACTGTTTGCAACTCATCCATCTATTTTTAGACACAGCATCAAATTGTAAATTGTACCTGTTCAAACTTTAGAACAAGTATGGTAAGGAGTTGAGTTGTCCGAATAAGGTAACAATCTTACGTTGACTACAGACATAATCGTGTGAGGCATATCTGTTATAACACCATCTGTGATAATGAGTAGTACAAAATAATTGGAACCATCTCGCTTTGCTGAGGCAAACCTGAAACAATACAAAGAAAAACACAAAAATCCAATGTAATGAACATTCACACCTGACTTTGCATACAGAAAACAAGGGTATGTATGATTCCCCATATTTCTGCTCCTTATTTCTTGTTTGAAATGTATGTTGTGGGTACCTGTTAGAATTTCCTTCCATTGATCAAAAAGGGCAGTTGTCAGTTTACTAGCACTGTACTAGTTAACCACTTATGTATACGACTGCCTAGGAAAAGTGTAGATAGGCAAATTGACAAGCTCGATATACCTTAGCCATTTAACTCCAAACAAAAAAGTAAAACTTGTTAGAACCACCTCACTGAGGTCATTCCACCAAGTACTCGCTGCATTATATTTTTCACTTCTTGTTACTTGTTAGATACACGTTTTGGCTATTTAAGGGAAATGGGAACACCTGGCAGATATTTCCACCATTTTTCAAAGGGAACCAACTTTTGGGACTTCCTGTATGCTTTTCTATAGACAAATTCTTTCCTTTAAGAGTTGACCCTATTGATATGGGAGACAAAAATACTTTTTGAGGAGTTGCCTCCCCTGAAGGTGTATACATTCCCCTTAATAGGATCCCCTCACTGTGGTGGCTCTAACAAGTATCCACAATGTATGTTTCTAATGAAGATTTGATTGTTTGGACTTTTACGGCTCAGTCAACACTATTTAGGCTAAACTGAGCAGGTCAGTTTAGCTAACCGCACTTTCCCTGGGCAGGCTTATCCGTAAAGGAGTACCAAGTACAGTGCAAATTCTTTTACCAGAAATTGACAACTGCCCTTCTTGACTCAGCAGGATGGAAGAGAATGACTGTAGAAAATATTTCAAGATCAAACTCGTCAAATAATTGTTGCTGACCCATTCTAATGAGGGTTGTACAGTTTGACAACTCATGAGCTGCCTTCGGCCCCCGCCCATAGGGGCTTGAAGAAATATATGGGCTGCATGATGCTTCCACGCAGAGCTGAATCCGGCCCGCACACTAGTACTGGTAAACCGCTTAGAGGATCTAAGCCTGTCCAGGAACCGCGGTGCGAGGCGGACCGTCCATGCTAATAAACCCTATTGGTTTCATTGGGCGACAGGGCTTGAGATGTCATTTCATCTCAATGTCGGGTAAAAGTCCTACAAAATTGGAAGCAACGTCTCCAAAATGACCTTTATTGTGTTGACGGGGACGTTAAACCTCAAATCAAACAAACAAACAAAAACGAACATGAGCTGCCTCAATCCAACCAGAAGGAGAGACTGTTTGAAGAATTTCAAGATGGGTGCCATCTTGGTAATCTGAATGGAATGTCTTTAACAAATCTGAATCTCCATGATTTAACCCATTGTATACTAGTGGACTCTTTCATTGCTATATGTTGGACAAGTCCATTATCATTTAAGGAGTGGTAGGCCTAATTTTTCGTTTTATTCCGTTTTTTGATGTAAACTTCTGTTAGCAAATAGTGCAGGCCCTGATAAGATGCCGCAGAACACGGCATCTGATCTGGGCCTGCACTGTTTGCCAAGGCACCCCTTTAGGGGTTTCCAGCATACAATGGGTTAAGCAATTCTGAATCTCCTTGTTGCCCCAATGCCTCCCACCAACCATCAGCTCAATCCAACCTGTGACTCTGGAAGAGATGTCATACCGACAGACAGACAACAGGCCACGGCATAAGCTGACGTCGAGTGTAGCTCAAGGCCCCGAGGTTATAAAACTTTTTTCATGCTCAACTCACTTGAGCATGAAATTTGTCCTGCTCACAAATTTTAAAATGCCAACAAATGTTGGCATTTTAAAATTTGTGAGCAGGACAAATAACATTCTCTGCTATCTGAGAAAGAAAAAACGCTCAACTGATTAGTGTTTTAATTTTTATGAGCACCACACATTTCATGCTCAGCTGAGTTGAGCATGAAATAAGTTTTATAACCTTGGGGCCAGGTGAGCTAAATATCCATGTACTCCTCATAATCTGGAGCTACGCATGATTACTTACTTTGCTACATGGTTAATGACTGGTGAAAAGTTGGTTGGTCCATAAAGCTGTACTTGTTTTAAAGATGTGTAGTAGGCCTGCATGATACCAGCTATGCCAGCACAGTAGGGATTGTTTGGATTAAAGTTCTGCAATAAATTAGCAGGGAACCTGTTTCAAGTCATTGTTGTATCAATAACCACCATGTCAGCCTTGGTGGCTCAATCTAATGTCTCAGTCAGATGCAGGTCTGACTGGTGATCAGGAGGATGCAGGTTCCATACCTGCCGGGGTCAGCAACATTCTTTCCTAGAGATTGATCATGAAATCTTTTCTACTGTCATTCTCTCCCTTCCCCTTATTCAAGAAGGGCATTTGTCAGTTTCTGGCGAAAGAGTGTGCAGTGCACCGGTTAATCTCATACATATAAGCTTGCCCAGGAAAAGTGTAGATAGGTAAATTGACCCGCTCAAAAATGACCTAAAATGGTGTTGACTGGGCCGTTAACCTCCAATACAAACAAACAAATCAATCCAATGTATGTCTAACAGTGATCAGGTCACGGGTTCGATTCCTGCCCTGTCACACAATATTGTTTCACAGAGATTGATCATGAAATATTTTAACAGGCACTTTTTTTGTTTTTGGTTTTTGGGTTTTATGGCCCATTCAAGATTACTTCACTTATTTTGAGCTGATCACTAATCAGAGGTGGGGGAAACTGAAGTACGCAGAGAAAAAAAACCTGACCTTCTGTTGCAGAATTTGGAACCTCACATGTGACCTGAGTGAGACACGAATCCAAAAAGAAAAATTGTCAGTTTCTGGTGCAAGAATATGTGCACTGTACTTATAAACTGCTAAAAAATAAACTTTTGATTTTTTATCCTTATCCTTCTGAACCAGGATATGCTATACCTTTGTGAGCAGTGTAAATCCAGATCAGATGGCTGTTAGTCATTCAACTGGTGAATTTAAAGGGAATTAATTACATCAAGTACACCACAGCTACATTATAACACGGTTCCTTATAACACAGTTTAGGATGTAAAGTGGTTTCAAGATGGATCCCAAAAATATATAGATTATATAGAAAAATGACCATAAATGGTCATTTTTCTATATAATCTATACATTTTTGTTTGACTATAACACGGTTGTATAACTAACACATATTCTGCTTTTGACCCCATAAATAGTGTTATAAAGAGGTTGTGGTGTAATTTGATTGATTTAATAGTCAAATACGGGTGTGGTAAAATTAATTCATTCAGCAGGGCATGGGTTAAAGGCAACCTCAAAATCTGAACTTACACAAGGAAACTCATGTGAAACAGTACCATCTGGAAGCTTTGCACCAAATCCCAGCACTGGGAACATTTTGTCTCTGAAATGAAATATCTTATTTAAGAAATGAACATATTTTTTAATATTCATTGTGAACGAACAACATAGGTCAGGTGCAAAGAAAGTGAATCCTGAGGGACTTCTTTTAAACTTTACTCATGTTGCAGGGTTCACTTGTACTTCATACTTCAGTGAGGGGTTTATTTCTTATATACTCAGATTCAATATAAACGTACCACTTTTAGAATTTTGTTTTCTTTAGTTTAAGGTAAAAATGACTGACTTTTTCAACTGATAAATACGGTATTGTAAAGTTGTCACCAAAACAGTCTGTTTG
This sequence comes from Lucinisca nassula, assembly GCA_963580285.1. Lineage (NCBI taxonomy): Eukaryota > Metazoa > Mollusca > Bivalvia > Lucinida > Lucinidae > Lucinisca > Lucinisca nassula. Next base: position 41,871,226 of record OY757016.1, read on the forward strand.
GCATCAATACTGCGTGATATTCATGATGTGCATGTGCACATGCAAAACGCAGAAATGGCAAAATTTTCGTAATCACGATATTTTTGGCACTTTCTTTACTGTCATTATAAGGTCCGAATTATTTTGCGTTAAAAGCTATCAAAACATTTAATAACAACAAGCCAATGGGACGTCTAAGTAACGTCGATCGTCATCGTGCCCTCAGTATGGTTGAAGGTGGGCTTTCATACTGCCAAGTTGCAGAACGTATGGGTTGTTCGCACACTACGATTGCTCAATTGGTTGAAAAACACAACACTATGGGGTCTGTGGACGATAGACAATGCCCTGGACGTGAACATGTTACTACACAGCAGCAGGACTGGTACATTGTTTTGAGTCATTTACGTTACCAATTCAGGAAGTCTGTGGAAACTGCCCAGGAGACAGTGGGAACCCATAACCTATGCGTAAGTGCCTTAACTGTACGGTGGCATCTCCAGGAATGCGGTATTTCTAGCCATAAGACGTATAGGGGGAACATTTTGAAGACAGAACGTCGAATCAGTCGCTTTAATTGGTGTTGACAGCATATCTGATGGACACAACAGCGTTGGCGTGGTGTACTGTCACGGACGAGTCCCGGTTTTGTGTTGAAATGTTTCAAAGGCGGCGTAAAGTATGGCGTCGATGTGGGAAGCGATTTCAAGACTGTTGTGTTAAACAGGAGTCACGTTGGGGTGGTGGTAGCGTGATGGTGTTGGGATGGATCTCAAGGTGCAACAAAACCCAACTCACTGTTGTTGATGGCAATTTGACGGCATGTCTGTACATCAATGAAATCTTAGAGCCTGAGGTGGTACTGTTTTTACGCAATAATGGTGACTTTCCAACAGACAATGCACATGCTCATTCTGCGAGGCTAACTATGGACTTTTTCAATCAAAATGGTGTGCAAGTTCTTCCATGGCCTGGGTTTTCACCGGATTTAAATCCAACTGAGCCCTTTGGTGATGCGGGTGCCTTAGGTTATGCGGGTAACTCAGGTGATGCAGGTGCCTCAGGTGACGCGGGTGCCTCAGGTGATGCGGGTGCCTCGATGATCCGTGACCTTGCAGTTGCAATCATCCGCGATGGGAAGGTACCCTCTGACTGGGAACAGAGTTTCATTGTCTGTCTCTACAAGGGCAAGGGCGATGCATTGGAACGGGGCAACTACTGTGGTCTCAAGCTGACAGAACAGGTCATGAAAGTCCTGGAGAGGATTGTGGATGGCCTCATTAGGCAGTTGGTGTCCATTGACAATTCCCAGTTTGGCTTTGTCCCAGGAAGAGGCACAACTGACGCAATTTTTGTTGTACGGCAGCTGCAAGAGAAGTATCTGGCGGCCAACAGGAGACTCTACATGGCTTTTGTAGACCTGGAGAAGGCATTTGACCGAGTGCCTCAGAAAGTCATCTGGTGGGCACTAAGAAAACTTGGAGTGGACGAGTGGATTGTGAAACTGGTCCAAGGGATGTATGCTAATGCTCGGAGCCGTGTCCGCGTTAGTGATGGTTACAGTGAAGAATTCGAGGTGAAGGTGGGTGTTCCTCAAGGCTCTGTTCTCAGCCCACTGCTTTTCATCATTGAACTTGAAGCCTTGTCATGCGAGTTCCGCTCTGGAGTCCCCTGGGAGGACCTGTATGCTGATGACCTTGTCATCATAGCTGAATCCCTTGAGGAATGTGTCAGGAGGCTCTTAACTTGGAAAGACGCAATGGAGGCGAAAGGGCTGAGAGTGAATGCAGGAAAGACAAAGATCATGATCTGTGGTACAGGTCTGGACCTCTTGCAGAGTACAGGCCATTTCCCATGCGCTGTATGTCGCACTGGAGTGGGCAGCAACAGTATCTTTTGTAATGGCTGCAAGTTCTGGGTGCACAAGAAATGCAGTGGGCTCAAACGCTTGATAGAGGACCCTGATTACAGGTGTACACGGTGCCAAGGAACTGCACGCCCCTTAGATGGCAGACCCTAGAGGGAAGTCCAAGTCGGATCCGACAAGCTTGAGGTTGTAGCTTCCTTTTGCTACCTAGGTGGTATGCTCTCTGCAGCGGGTGGTTGCGACCTTTCAACTACATCACGTGTGAAAACAGCCTGGAAGAAATTCAAGGAGTTGCTACCAGTTCTCTCTTCCCGCCACCTCTCGTTCAAGACACGTGGCCGTGTGTATGGCTCTTGTGTGCGGAGCGCAATGCTCCATGCCAGTGAGACATGGCCATTGACAAAGCCAAACCTCCAACGTCTACAGCGAAATGACAGGACAATGATCAGACAGATCTGCAATGTCAAGCCACAGGACACTGTCACCATCAGGTTCAGTGAGTTACTTGAGCGTCTTGGCATTGAGGACCTGGACCTCATCCTGAAAGAGAGAAGGCTTCGCTGGTATGGACATGTGGAACGCTCCAACAGTGCAGTCAAGACTGCCTATGACATACAGGTAGGTGGAAAGCGGGGGCCAGGAAGGCCCAAGATGACCTGGAAGCAGTTACCAGAAAGAGATTGCAGAGAATGGAAGCTCTCTGCTATCGATCCTCATGATAGACAAGCCTGGAGATCTGGTGTAAGATCTGCCATGCGCGCAGCAAGCCAGCTACCTGGAAGGGGGCCCACTTATGTGGACGTTGCCCCTGTACCTGCATGTTAATCAAAAATCCGTTGATGATGATGATGATTTGGGACCAGCTCGGAAAACGTGTGTACAGCCGACGCCATCCAGCAATCAACCCTCAGCAGTTCGCCATGGCACTACAGGAAGAATGCGACAACATCACACAAGACCAGATACAGTGTCAAATTCAAAGCATGGGGAGTTGATGCCAAGCAACAATTCATGCTAATGGTGGACATAACCGGTATTAGGATATGTGATTTTGATTTTTCGGGTGTGTGGACTTAATTGAGTCTCTGTATCTCTGCATCAATCTGTAGTGAGTCTTGTTTGTTTGTTTGTACTGGAGTGTAATGGCCCAGCCAACACTATTTAGGTCATTTTTGATCCAGACAGTTTTACCTATCCACACTTTTCCTGGGCAGGTTTATATAAGCAGCCTGACACACATTATATGGCAAATGGACTTGTCCAACATATAGCAAAGGAAGAGTTTGTTTGTTTGATTTGAGGTTTCACGTCCCCGTCAACACTGTAAAGGTCATTTTGGAGACATTGCTTCCAATTTTGCGGGACTTTTACCCAACATTGAGATGAAATTACATCTCAAGCCCTGTCGCCCAATGAAACCAATAGGGTTTATTAGCATGGACGGTCCGCCTCGCACCGCGGTTCCTGGACAGGCTTAGATCCTCTAAGCGGTTTACCAGTACTAGTGTGCGGGCCGGATTCAGCTCTGCGTGGAAGCATCGTGCAGCCCATATATTTCTTCAAGCCCCTATGGGCGGGGGCGGAGCAAAGGAAGAGTCCACTAGTATACAGTGGGTTAAATAAATTGGCCTTTTTACTTATATTTACATTATTTTCCATCCATTACTTGACAAACAATCTGGTTTGAGGGTTAAAGTTGAAAGAAGAAAAGAAATGTAATAGCTTTTCTATTTACAATGAAACAGTGTCAGTGATGTCAGAAAGTTGCCACCATAATGGGGAGAACCATGGTTTCCTTTTATGTCTGTTAATGATCGGGTGATGTTATAATAATAATAATAATAATAAAGTCTTTATTTCAAGAGGGTAACACAATTAGAACAATAACTAATCTCCCTTGTATGTTGTATGAGTCATTGTATTCACTGAAGTATGAACAACATAAAGAGGATCTCACATGAGTGCTCAGTGTCAGTGATGTCAGAAAGTTGCCACCATAATGGGGAGAACCATGGTTTCCTTTTATGTCTGTTAATGATCGGGTGATGTTGTATGAGTCATTGTATTCACTGAAGTATGAACAACATAAAGAGGATCTCACATGAGTGCTCATGTATTATTGAATTTATTAAACGAGTTGAGGAAATGGGATAAAATGCGAGGCTTTGCCGAGCATTTTATCCCTTTTCCTCGACGAGTTTAATAAATTCAATAATATATGAGCACCAATGCAAGATTCTATTTATCAAGTGACATTTAAAACACATTTTATTCAAGATTGTTTACAAAAATGTCAATATTCAGCCATTAGTAAACGGGACGTTGTAAAGGACGTCGTACATGCAACGTTACGGGACGTATCTAGCTAATTTGCATATTTAATCCACTAGTGGATTATCAAAAATATTACATGGCGTTATTACACTCTCAGACGCGACGTCATATGATAAATTCAAATAGTAAACTAGAACTGTCAGAGGATCTGACTATAGCCCTGCTATAGCGCTATCAGAAAAGAAAAATACAAGAAAAAAAATGTTTTCAGCTTTCAGCCTCTAATTAAAGGTGGTAAAAAGGATTGAAATTTATGCAACAGACACAAATTACTACTGTACTGAGTTTATTCCAAGTGCTCGTAACTTCAAAAGTAGGCAATCCAAAGTTTACATTTGTGTGAAGTTTCATGAAACTAGAGCCAGTGTTTATGAAACACAATGCCCCCAACTGCTTGACCCTAACACTGCTTGTCCCTAACAGTAATTGAGATATCTTGTTTTTATGTGGCTGTAATGCTGAAATTACACAAGAAAAGCTGTAGTTAATCATCTACTCATCATCCCTGACCAGTCTGTGAAGTTTCGGGGAAAAACCTAAAATAGTTTTTTAGATATCTTGCTTACAAACTTAAAACGCGAAAAATTTCAAAGGGCCATAACTCAGAAAAAAATTTCGGATTTTTTTCAAAAGTTAATCAGTTCATCTACTCATCATCCCCAACCAGCCTGTAAAGTTTCAGGGCAATAGCTCAAACAATTTTTGAGATATCTTGCTTACAAGCTGAAAACACGAAAAAAATCAAAGGGCCATAACTCAAGAAAAAAAAATTGGATTTTTTTCAAAAGTTAATCAGTTCATCTACTCATCATACCCAACCAGTCTGTGAAGTTTTGGGGAAAAACCTCATATAGTTTTTGAGATATCTTGCTTACAAACTTAAAACGCGAAAAATTTCAAAGGGCCATAACTCAAGAAAAAAATATAGGATTTTTTTTCAACAGTTAATCAGTTCATCTACACATCATCCCAAACCAGCTTGTAAAGTTGCAGGGCAATCGCTCAAACAACTAGACTATCAAGTGAGCATATGCTCACTAATACCCCCGGCCAAAGCCATCGGTAACTTTCTGGCAATTCAAAGCCATCAAGTTTGACAAAAACCTATTATGAACACAGAATTAATCTTGCAAAAGTAAGGAGAATACCATTACATCTAAATAACTCACCTGATAACTAATGAGATCTTGAACAGATGTTTTTCAAAGGGCAATAACTCTTGAAAGGAGCATAATCCGGACGAGAAAAAAAATACGTGTCGGCTAATTTTCCATGAGGAATCCATATATGAAATTTCAAAACCCTAGCCTACACGGTTCTAAAGTTATGCTATGCATCACTTTTACCATACAGTACAATGGCACAAATTACCAAAATGACAAAGGGCCATAACTCACAAAGTATTTTTCGGAATTTTGTCAAAAGTTAATCAGTTCATCTACTCATCACCACCAATCTATTCACCAACTTTCAAGGCTCTAGCTCCAATAGTTTTTGAGATATCTTGCTGACAAAATTTTATAAAAAAAATATAACAAAGGGGAATAACTCTAAAGAACCTGGCCCCACAGCCCCAATTTTCTTTCCCACAATACAACTAGTTATGCATGTTGTTTGTACCAAATTTCAAGTTTCTAGGTACAGTAGTTCCTGAGAAATCTTTGACACAAAATTTAAGGTAACTCACAAAATACACATCTCAGTAGCAAATATAACAAAGGGGAATAACTCTAAAGAACCTGGCCCCACAGCCCCAATTTTCTTTCCCACAATACAACTAGTTATGCATGTTGCTTGTACCAAATTTCAAGTTTCTAGGTACAGTAGATCTTGAGAAATCTTTGACACAAAATTTAAGGTAAGTCACAAAATGCACATCTCAGTAGCAAATATAACAAAGGGGAATAACTCTAAAGAACCTGGCCCCACAGCCCCAATTTTCTTTCCCACAATACAACTAGTTATGCATGTTGTTTGTACCAAATTTCAAGTTTCTAGGTATAGTAGTTCCTGAGAAATCTTTGACACAAAAAAAAGTTTACACACACACACACACAGAAAAGACGAAAACTATATACCCCCATGGCATACTCCGTATGCCGGGGGTATAATTATTGAGATATCTTGCTTACAAGCTGAAAACACGAAAAAAATCTAAGGGCCATAACTCAAGAAAAAAAATCGGATTTTTTTCAAAAGTTGATCAGTTCATCTACTCATCATCCCCGACAAGTCTGTGAAGTTTCGGGGAAAAACCTCAAATAGTTTTTTAGATATCTTGCTTACAAACTTAAAACGCGAAAAATTTCAAAGGGCCATAACGCAAGAAAAAAAATTTCGGATTTTTTTCAAAAGTTAATCAGTTCATCTACTCATCATCCCCAACCAGCATGTAAAGTTTCAGGGCAATAGCTCAAACAGTTTTTGAGATATCTTGCTTACAAGATTTCATAGTATTTTTTGCAAAGGGGCATAACTCAAAAAAGGGGCATAATCCTGACGAGAAAAAAAACACGGGTCAATTATTTTTTCATGAGGAATCCATATATGAAATTTCAAAAACCTAGCACCCATGGTTCTAAAGTTATGCTATGCAGTAAAAAGTGGGACGGACGTAAGGACGCACGTTCTCACAAATGGATACTTATGTGGCTATTTTGAGCAAGATTGATACTTAGGTGGCTAATTTTAACCACATAACAGACCTTTTATGTGTCTAACGGAATAAATCGCACTTTCTCTCATTGACTTACATTGATTCTGTCCAAGTTCATAGCCACCTATCTATCCATTTGTGTGTACGGAAGGACGGAAGGACGGACGGACGAACAGGGCAAAACCAATATGCCAAAACGCGAAAAATTTCAAAGGGCCATAACTCAAGAAAAAAATTTCGGATTTTTTTCAAAAGTTAATCAGTTCATCTACTCATCATCCCCAACCAGCTGTAAAGTTTCAGGGCAATAGCTCAAACAATTTTTGAGATATCTTGCTTACAAGCTGAAAACACGAAAAAAATCTAAGGGCCATAACTCAAGAAAAACCAAAAAGAAAAAAAAAAAAAAAAAAAGAAAAAAAAAAAAAAAAAAAAAAAAAAAAAAAAATGAAGTTTTGGGGAAAAACCTCATATAGTTTTTGAGATATCTTGCTTACAAACTTAAAACGCGAAAAATTTCAAAGGGCCATAACTCAAGAAAAAAATATAGGATTTTTTTTCAACAGTTAATCAGTTCATCTACACATCATCCCAAACCAGCTTGTAAAGTTGCAGGGCAATCGCTCAAACAATTATTGAGATATCTTGCTTACAAGCTGAAAACACGAAAAAAATCTAAGGGCCATAACTCAAGAAAAAAAAATCGGATTTTTTTCAAAAGTTGATCAGTTCATCTACTCATCATCCCCGACAAGTCTGTGAAGTTTCGGGGAAAAACCTCAAATAGTTTTTTTAGATATCTTGCTTACAAACTTAAAACGCGAAAAATTTCAAAGGGCCATAACTCAAGAAAAAAATTTCGGATTTTTTTCAAAAGTTAATCAGTTCATCTACTCATCATCCCCAACCAGCATGTAAAGTTTCAGGGCAATAGCTCAAACAGTTTTTGAGATATCTTGCTTACAAGATTTCATAGTATTTTTTGCAAAGGGGCATAACTCAAAAAAGGGGCATAATCCTGACGAGAAAAAAAACACGGGTCAATTATTTTTTCATGAGGAATCCATATATGAAATTTCAAAAACCTAGCACCCATGGTTCTAAAGTTATGCTATGCAGTAAAAAGTGGGACGGACGTAAGGACGGAAGGACGGAAGGACGCCAAAACGCGAAAAATTTCAAAGGGCCATAACTCAAGAAAAAAATTTCGGATTTTTTTCAAAAGTTAATCAGTTCATCTACTCATCATCCCCAACCAGCCTGTAAAGTTTCAGGGCAATAGCTCAAACAATTTTTGAGATATCTTGCTTACAAGCTGAAAACACGAAAAAAATCTAAGGGCCATAACTCAAGAAAAAAAAATTGGATTTTTTTCAAAAGTTAATCAGTTCATCTACTCATCATACCCAACCAGTCTGTGAAGTTTTGGGGAAAAACCTCATATAGTTTTTGAGATATCTTGCTTACAAACTTAAAACGCGAAAAATTTCAAAGGGCCATAACTCAAGAAAAAAATATAGGATTTTTTTTCAACAGTTAATCAGTTCATCTACACATCATCCCAAACCAGCTTGTAAAGTTGCAGGGCAATCGCTCAAACAATTATTGAGATATCTTGCTTACAAGCTGAAAACACGAAAAAAATCTAAGGGCCATAACTCAAGAAAAAAAAATCGGATTTTTTTCAAAAGTTGATCAGTTCATCTACTCATCATCCCCGACAAGTCTGTGAAGTTTCGGGGAAAAACCTCAAATAGTTTTTTTAGATATCTTGCTTACAAACTTAAAACGCGAAAAATTTCAAAGGGCCATAACTCAAGAAAAAAATTTCGGATTTTTTTCAAAAGTTAATCAGTTCATCTACTCATCATCCCCAACCAGCATGTAAAGTTTCAGGGCAATAGCTCAAACAGTTTTTGAGATATCTTGCTTACAAGATTTCATAGTATTTTTTGCAAAGGGGCATAACTCAAAAAAGGGGCATAATCCTGACGAGAAAAAAAACACGGGTCAATTATTTTTTCATGAGGAATCCATATATGAAATTTCAAAAACCTAGCACCCATGGTTCTAAAGTTATGCTATGCAGTAAAAAGTGGGACGGACGTAAGGACGGAAGGACGGACGGACGAACAGGGCAAAACCAATATGCCCCCACAACTTCTTCGAAGTTGGGGGCATAAATACCTCAAATGGTTTTTGAGTTATGATGAATAATGGAATTATGGAATCACAGAAGGACAAGGCAAATCAAAGCAGGGCTATAATTACAGTAAAATTCCGCTATTAAGACCACCTGAAATGAAGACTAATTCTGCTGTGAAAAGCTAATGTAGAAGGGTGCAGTTATTCTGTCTTCGAATTTTCTGCACACAATGTCCTTTGGTCAGGGACAACCTTTGGGACTGTTCAAAGAGTTAGGTCCCCTCAATTGTTTACTAGTATTATGTGCACATTCTTGGCTTAGTAACTTTCAACTGCAGTTCTTGTTTCAAATGCAGTTCTTGTTTCAACTGCAGTTCTTAAATTAGTGGAAGGTGAAAATATGTGTTTGTTACATGTTTGTTTCTTTGTTTTGGAGTTTAATGGCCCACTCAACACTATTTTGGTCATATCAAGCCCATCAGTTTACCTAACCACATTTCCTGGGCAGGCTTAAACATAAACAGCTAACTAGTACAGTGAGAACTGCCCTTCTTCAGCAGAAGGGAGAGAATGAGAGTAGAAAATAACTCATGATCGATCTTCACAAAAAACTGTTGTGTCTGCAACAGTTTTTTGTGAGGATTGATCATGAGTTATCAAACCTGTGAACTCCTGATCACCAGTCAGACACCCATAGGACTGACTACGTAAATCATTGTCAATGTTAATGAAAATGGAGCAGCTGGCAATGATTTCAACTCCAGACCTCTGGATTAACAGATGTGTTGCCGTCAATCACCAATTTTTTTAATTGCTAACTTACGTGTCATAATCCTGTATAATTTCTCCGACAGCTTGTATTGCAGCAGCGTACTGGTTTAAGAAGTTAGGCTGATAATAATGGAGTGAATTAGGCTGGGCAGGGTTTCCGTTTGATGCAGTGAAATCTATTGCAACAGTGAAGTTCATCTCCATCCTATCAAAATAAACCATCAACATTTCAAGGTAAACATAACAGTGACACGTGGATAACTCAAACACGAATGGCTTGTTCATGACAGATAATTCAAAGAGGCCTTAGAGAACTAGAGCTATCACTAAAGGTGATGAATACCCCCACAAAAACTGCCTTGATAGTACAACAGCGCCATTTTGCAATTTTTTCACTTGAAAGGGGCCATTACTATGTCGAAAATTGACAAATTGTAGTGGAAATCGAACTTGACCTGTACATTATGATGTTACATCAGTGTACCAAAAATTATAAAAATCGGTGAAGCGCTTTTTGAGTTATCATCTGGAAACCAAGTCAACAGACCGACAGACCGACCGACCGACCGACAAGGTCACTCCTATATATCCCCCCAAATTTCATTTGTGGGGGTATAACTATCTGTACCAGTAACTTTAGATATTTAGGATGATTTATTGAGGGGTTTTTTTCTGAAAAGGTATATTACGTGTACACATTAGAATCACCCCAGTGAGGTGATGCAACACTCCATTTATTTCATAGAAGATCCAAAAATATCCTCCAGTCATCCTCGTCATCCACCACATGGCCTGGATATAAGATTAGCCCTAAGTAGTTCGAACTATCCCCATCTCAAAACTTATTCCCATGGTCTCCAAGGTATTCAAGCTATTGACGCTCGACTGCAATGTGGACAGCAAATCAACAGTCACACTACAGGTCAAGTCAACTTGACAGTAATTAACACATTAACTTTGTTTCCCTTCAATTTTCATAGCTGTATTTGAAGAGACTGAACGAAATCTTGATTAACCCTAAAGATGCCATGTAAAACTGCATCTGAAAATGTCATCTGCTTATGTCGTCTGCTGAATCTTCTTGCAAACTTTTTAAAAACATTTTTGCATACAGGCAAACAGTGTGGACCCAGATCAGACTGCTCCTAGAGGAGCAGTCTGATCTGGGTCAACACTGTTTCGAAAAAATGAGTTTTAAAGTAAATGGCAGACGACAAAGCAGACGTCAATTGTCGTGATTGGCATTTTATGGATTAACATGGCTCCAGATAAAGAGGCGTAATGAGGATAATTTCAGGATAATTTGTCTATTTCTCCATAAAATATATGTTGTGGGTACTTGTTAGAATCGCATGACTTCTATCTCTGTGCAGGGTTTAACATTCACTTTTCCAATAACTAGACAGTGTGGTCCTGTAACTCTTGGGATGCACTGGACCTGACCAAAATTGAAATGGACCAAAGAAATAATGAAATCATACTAAAATGAAACAATAGTTCAACATTCATCAGATTATTTTCTATTATTATTTATTTACACAGAAAGTAAAACTACTGCAAGAAATTGAAAACAGAAACCCATTTTATGGTGATTGCGTTAAAAACATGGATTTTAATATTTGTGGCATTTGATTTTCAACTGGACCATTTGGACCAGCCAGCCACTGACCTTACTAGACCTGACCAGCTTTTCACTAGACAATATCCATCTGTCTTGGGTTAATGTCGAACCCTGCTGTTTATGTTCTTTGCTTTCAAAGGTAACCGTTGCAAACTTGTTTGTTTCTATACTGAAATTTATTATGGCAAGGTTAAGAAAATTACCATATTCCTTCGCCCAGCCCCCAAACGCCAACCTACAAACCCGACCCGACCAACATCTGGCTTGACCCGGACTGCTAAACAAACTCACCCGCCTTGTAAGTAGTCAAGAAATGAAGGAACATGCTTTACCCAGACTGCTAAACAAACTCACCCTCCTTGTAAGTAGTCAAGAAATGAAGGAACATGCTTTACCCAGACTGCTAAACAAACTCACCCGCCTTGTAAGTAGTCAAGAAATGAAGGAACATGCTTTACCCAGACTGCTAAACAAACTCACCCGCCTTGTAAGTAGTCAAGAAATGAAGGAACATGCTTTACCCAGACTGCTAAACAAACTCACCCTCCTTGTAAGTAGTCAAGAAATGAAGGAACATGCTTTACCCGGACTGCTAAACAAACTCACCCGCCTTGTAAGTAGTCAAGAAATGAAGGAACATGCTTTACCCGGACTGCTAAACAAACTCACCCTCCTTGTAAGTAGTCAAGAAATGAAGGAACATGCTTTACCCAGACTGCTAAACAAACTCACCCGCCTTGTAAGTAGTCAAGAAATGAAGGAACATGCTTTACCCGGACTGCTAAACAAACTCACCCTCCTTGTAAGTAGTCAAGAAATGAAGAAACATGCTTTACCCAGACTGCTAAACAAACTCACCCTCCTTGTAAGTAGTCAAGAAATGAAGGAACATGCTTTACCCAGACTGCTAAACAAACTCACCCGCCTTGTAAGTAGTCAAGAAATGAAGGAACTATCTCAATCTTACTACTCATCACCATCAACTGAAAAACAAACAGAGGATATTTACTTTTTTGAGATGAATTCCAAAAATATTTCATTGAGTGTGTTGAAAATATCAGAATTTTCACGAGTGCAAAGCACGAGTGAAAATTCTGATGTTTTCAACACACGAGATGATATATTTTTGGTATTTATCGAAAAAAGTAAATTTTCTTTTTATTTCATAATATTTCAGAACACTTACTGAAATTGATCAATCGGATCTTATGTCACAATTTTTGACTTGGCTATGACGTCACAACTGTCAGATGCAAAACATAAACAGATCGCCATTTTTAATACAGCATTTTTACAGTTCAAAGAATGCTTTTTCAAGGTATTTATAAAGAATTATTTTATCGACAACTAAAGACTTTGGCGAAAAAGTAGACTGGGCTGCTACTGTGAAAATAACAAGGTCTTGATATTATTCAAAGTATGAAAATAACATTTATATTTCACACTGAAAATATCACTTTTATTTGTTTCGGATATGCAGTGTTTTCACTGCTCAGTATAAAATAAAAGCATTTTATTTTATCTGACATCACAACTATTCATTCGTAAAAATAATACAGTCGCACTTTGAGGGCTCGCACCCCTTTGGGACTGTGAAACTGTGTTCGAGACAGCGGTAGTTTGACCCACAAAGGGTAACTATTAGTGTTGTACCAGGAGGTATATTGGAGATAATTGTAGAATATATTTTTGATGTTCTATATTATAAATGTATGTTGTGCGTACTTGTTAGAATCACCTCATCGAGGCGATTCTAACGGGTACACACAGCATACATTTGCAAGATGAAAGAAGAAAATCTCCCTACACTATCCCTATATCATATTTGGAGAAATTCCCAGCGGACCCAAGAACAGGTTTGACTCATCCGTGGTAAACGAGCCATCCGGGTTCGAGCCATTGATGTTCTACTGTACAATGAAAAAGCTAGACTACAGTCCAATTTTCAAGCATTTTCTTCAACATCAGTGTTATTGAAGTAAAAAGTGACAAATTTTAGGACTTCCTCTTTTTTTTTAAATACTTAGGCCCATCTGAAAATGGAGTCTACTGCAAGAAAAAAATTTGCTCCTCTTTTGGTCATTTTGTTTGTTTGTTTATTTGGAGCAGTCAACACTGTTTAGGTTATATCAAGCAGATCAGATAACCTAACCACACTTTTCCTGGGTAGGCTTATACATAAGTGAATAAGCAGTACATTTTGCATCCTTTTGCAAGAAACTGACAATCTACCATTCATTAAATTAATGAGATTAATCTGTCAAAATGTTAACTGTTCTTTTTATACCTGCATTTTTGTAAAAAAAAAAGAAAAAAAAAGGAAATAGAGGATCTTACATGAGTGTTCATGTATTATTGAATTTATTAAACGAGTTGAGGAAAAGGGATAAAATGCGAGGCTTTGCCGAGCATTTTATCCCTTTTTCTCAACGAGTTTAATAAATTCAATAATACATGAGCACGAATGCAAGATTCTATTTATCATATGATATTTAAAACGCATTTTAATCACGATTTGTTAACAAAAATGTCAATATTCCGCCGTTAGTAAACGCGACGTCGTTAAGGACGTCGTACATGTAACGTTACGGGACGTATCTAGCTAATTTGCATATTTAATCCACTAGTGGATTATCGAAAATAATACATGACGTTATTACACTCTCAGACGCGACGTCATATGATAAATATGTTTTGTCACGGGTGTATGTCCATCTTTCAGTCTGTTACAAACCTGGTGAATGCAACTACTTTTTCATTTCTTGGCCTATGATGACCAAACTTGATACACATTTTGCTTGGGGACTGCAGATGCGCATGAAGTATCCAAATTTTGATCTGACCCCCTGGGGTCTTGGGATGAAGTCAAAGGTCAAATTCAGAAAAAGCGGGTATTTGCGATGGTGCACCATCGACTGCATGATCTAGTTGTTTTGTCTGTTGTTTTTTTTTTTCAGTTTTACGTCCCTTTCAAGGTTATTTTGCTTATATGGAGCCGATCCTTAATCAGGGGTGGGCAAAAACCGGAGTGCCCATAGAAAAACCACCTGACTTTCGGTTGCTGAACTTGGCGTCTCATATGTGACCCGAACCAGGCTCGAACCACCCCGTGGAGAGACCTAATGATTAAGAGCCAGCCGTCTTATCCACTAGGCCACGGAGGCCCATTGTTAACTGTTCTAGCAGTTGAAACATCTAATACTCTGATAATTCTGCTGAAAAAATGTGAGTAGCTTTTGCAAATGCAAAAGCTACTCACATTATTTAAGCAAAAGTATCAGTGTATATATGCCATACTAAATGATCAAAGTTTTAATAAACAACATTGTTAGCTTTGAATAAATAGGTCCTGTATGGTTCACCTCATTACTAACTATTCAAGCAAGTCAAATATCTAATACTCTGGTATTTTTGCTGTCAGAAAAAATGTGAGTAGCTTAAGCATATTTTTGCTGAAATAAAAATGAGTAGCTTTTGCAATCACAATTTTTTCAGTAAAAATAGCAGTGTATATGCCATACCAAATAATCAAAGTTTTAGCAGATTGTAACTAACAACAGTGTTAGCCCATGTTTAGTTCATGCCATTGCTAATTGCCCTATCAAACTCTCTCCATACAACAAGAATTGCACCGAAGGATATGCCCAGCCTGTACGGACTTTGGGGTTTGATGAAAATGCTGACAGACTAACAAATGAAGAATGAACGAACAGACCAATGAATGGAAAACCAGACTCCTATATCGTGCCATGCTTAAGGCAGGTGTGACAAAATTACAACGAGAACCAGTCAGATTATACTGCAATCCAGATTCAATGACGGCTGTGCAATTCAAATTTGTTCATTTTGGTATGGAAAAAACACACTTACCTCCCCTGAATTCTTATACCCTCTTTTCTTGGCTTGTTTCTTTGGATTGATAACCTGTTATAAAATACAGTAGCATTCCGCTATTAAGACCAGCTAAAATTAAGACTAATTCTTCTTTTAAAACATATTTGAGCCAGGGCACAGCATTTCCTACACTTTACATGTGCGCCCAGCGAAGAATCAGATCAGCCTGCGCATCCATACAGCCAGACCAGAGTTTTGGTTTGCTGCATGAAGGAGCAATGGGCCCTTAGCTATCTTCAAAGCACACAATGATGACTCAGACTGCCTATGTTGTGTGTATTCATCAGAACTACGTTGCTGAGATGAATGATTTTGACCAGCAGGAATCAAACCCATAACCTCCTGATTCTGCTTGCACCTTTTAAAGGATTGTGAAACAAATTTGTTAAAAAATTTTTAGAACTGCAGCGAGTTCTCAAGGTGTCCAAATTTTTAGGATTTTTGCTGCAAATGAGGATTACTATGAGAAAACTTTACTTATTTCTCTATTAAACAAAAAAATGTGGGTACTTGTTCAAATACCATGATTCTAACAAGTGTGTGTGTGTGTGTGTGTTCGAGTTTTACATCCAACCAACACCTAAGGTCATACAGAGATGGGACCTCGGTTTAAAGACTCATCCGAATGTCTGGAGAAGCCCGGGATAGAACCCACGACCCGTTTCATGAGCCGAGTAGCATAACCACTACAACACGGAGGCTTCTGATTCTAACAAGTACCCACAACATAGATTTCAAACATAAAATAGAGAAACATATCCCAAAATAATCCTCAATACTTCTCCTCATCTAAAACTATGAATGGGGTACATTTTAAATGAAACAAGCTCTGCAAGCGGGGCATTATATACCCTTGGCAATTAGTAAGATGGCGCATATATATATACTGACTGTTTCACAAGTTTGGGTTTGTGGAATGTAACCAAGGAACAATATGTGCTCCATATATTCTTACCTGGCACTATTAATAACCCTCAATGGCTCAAACTACCTGTCTCCAACAAATTTTCATGGTCGGTAATATTTGTTGGACCATAACCTCAAAATACTATAGGCATAACTCTGACAATAAGTGGTGGACTGTAACCGTGAAATAATATGCACTGCTCCACATCATAGTCTAACTATACATAAAGTTTCAGCTTCATCAGATGTAAAATGTGGGAGGCAATATCCGGAAACAAAATATGCTTAGAAAAATATTTGAAAGGGGAATAAATCTGGTAATATTTGGCAGACTGTAACCTCAAAATAATATGCACTGTTCCACATCATGGTTTTACTATATTTAAAGTTTCAGCACCATCAGATTTAAAATGTAAGAGGAGTTATCCAGAAACGGAATGTTTACAAAACAAATCTGTGTGTCGACCTCGGTAGCTCGGTCGGATGCGCGTCTGACTGGTGATCAGGAGGACGTGGGTTCGATTCCTGCTGGGGTCGGCAACATTCTTTTGTGGAGGTTGATCATGGAATCTTTTCTATGGTCATTCTCTCCCTTCCGCTGATTCAAGAAGGGCAGTTGTCAGTTTCTGGCGAAAGAATGTGCACTGAACTGGTTAACTGCTTACGTATAAGCCTGCCCAGGAAAGTGTGGATAGGTAAACTGACTGGCTCAAAAATGACCTAAATAGTGTTGGCTGGGCCGTTAAACACTAAACCAAACAAACAAAAAAACAAATCTGTGAAAGGGATATAACTCTGGTAATATTTGGCAGACCGTAACCTCAAAATAATATGCACTGTTCCATATCATGGTCTTACTGTATGTAAAGTTTCAACATCATCGGATCTAAAATGTAGGAGAAGTTATCCGGAAACAAAATAAATACAGAATTTTTCAAAGGGGCATAACTCTTTTATCATTTGGTGGACCATAACCTCGAAATAATATGCGTTGCCCCACATCATGGTCTAATTATATATGAAGTTTCAGCTGAATCGGATGTAAAATGTAGGAGTCATCCGGAAACAAAAAAGTTTATAAAAAATTTCAAAGGGGCATAACTCTACTAATATTTGGTGAACCTTAACCTCAAAATAATATGCACTGCCCCACATCATGGTCTAACTATGTATGAAGTTTCAGCTTGATCAGATGCAAACTGTAGGAGGAGTTATCCTGAAACGAAAAAATTTCAAATGGGCATAACTCTATTATTATTTGGTGGACCGTAACCTTGAAACAATATGCGCTGCCAAACATCATGGTCTAACTATGTATGAAGTTTCAGATTGATCTGATGTAAACTGTAGGAGTTATCGGGAAACGAAGAGTTTACAAAAAAATTCAAAGGGGCATTTCTCTAGTAATATTTGTTGGACCCTAACCTCGAAACAATATGCCCTGCCCCACATCATGGTCTAACTATGTATGAAGTTTCAGCTTGATCGGATGTAAACTGTAGGAGGAGTTACCCGGAAAAGAAAAGTTTACAAAAAAGTTTCAAAGGGGCATAACTCTATTTATATTTGGTGGACTGTAACCTTGAAACAATATGCGCTGCCCCACATCATGGTCTAACTATGTATGAAGTTTCAGCTTGATCGGATGTAAATTGTAGGAGGAGTTATCCGGAAACGAAAAGTTTACAGACGGAAGGACAAACGAACGGATGGACCGATGCCGGGGGCATAACATAATACGACCGCTTTTCAAATGGGCGTATTAAAAAAGTTTGTATCTCTGACATGGAATATGTTGCAGAATATTAGTTCACTCTGAACTTACCTTAAGATATCCCTGACTAACTTGATATTGATAATTTTTATGTTGAAGTTTTATGTCGCTGTCAACTCTTTTCAGGTCATTTTGCAGAGATTGCTTCCGATTTTTGGGAACTTTTACCTGACATTGAGATGAAATGACATCCCAAGCCCTACCACTCAAAGAAAGCCCTAGGGTTTATTAGCAGGGATACCGGAGGTTCATGTAGCACCACTTAGACTGGGCAGACTTAGACCTTCAAAGTGGTTTACCAGTGCTCCAATGTTAAGACATTTCAGCAGAAGCACCATGCAGCCTAATCTATTTCTCCAAGCCCCAATGGAAAGGGCAATCGTGATCATTATAAAAAAAAATGCCCACCGTGTATTCGGACAGACAGGCCTGAGCAAACAATATAGACTCAGATGCCGTATTTACCGTACAAATTGGGACAGACAGGCCTGAGCAAACATTGTTGACCCAAATGAGATGCCGCATAATGTGGCATCTCATCAGAGTCTACAATGTTTGCCACTCATCCTTCTATTCTTAGACAAAAAAATTGGCAGTAAATAATAATCATTCAAATTTTAGAGCAAGTATGATAAAAAGTTGAGGTGTCCGAAAATTTAGGGTAAATACGGTAACAAAGGTTAACTTATAACTCTAACCTGGTATACTGTGTTTGAAGTCGGAGCCTTGTTCAGTTCCTTTAATGTAGTTCTACACTCTCCTATCAGATCATGGCTGCTGAAACAAAGTTCTGGTCTCTACTTCACACTGACCAATAAATAGAGGATCTTACATAAGTGTTCATGTATTACTGAACTTGTTAAATGAGTTGAGGGAAAGGGATAAAATGCGAGGCTTTGCGAAGCATTTTGTCCCTTTATCTCAAAGAGTTTAATAAATTCAACAATACATGAACATTTGATTCACCCTAACTTGAGAGGAGTCAGACATGGTTTACAATGCAGAGCTAATAATTTAAGTTAAAATGTGTTCTTATGGAATCTACTTATAAATTTTATATTAAAAGAAAGATCTTGAAACAAGGATTTAGGATTTATAATTTTTAAAAAGAAAAAGTGTTGTGATAAAAAGTTATTTGGGTGTATTTACTCAGCTTCTTTGTTTCTTCCTGAGACCCCTGGGGAGAAATGGATACCTGTTGTATCTGATAATGGCTGACTGTTAAAGAACAGTGATAAAGGTTCAAAGTGGAGAGTTACTTGCACAATGGCAGGATTACAAGGAGATTCTACAAATTCAAGTGGACTGACTGAGTCTTCTCCTGGAAATAGTGTTTTACTTTCAGACAGCCGTGCTATGGAAGAACTTTCAGGATTTGCCAGTAGTGATGTCAGCCCAGAATCAGGCATAACTGACCCATTCAATAACATTTTTTTCCATCTGATGCCAGCCCAGGACAGCACAAATATTCTGTTTTATAACAAACCACTATACAATAATATACTGACAGTGCTAAGTAAAGAATTCAAATTTCCATCTGATGATGCTAAGAAATTTCATATCAAGACACATGTGGACAGCAAAAGGTGTAATATTTATATAGACAGGGAAGTCATGTCAATTTGTGCCAGTGGACCTGGTCATGTCCTCTGGAAAGAAAATAACTTCAGGAAACTCTCAGAAAATATGTATAGGTGTTTTGTAGATAATACTAATTCTATACTCAACTCAAGCTCACAAAACCAAAACAATCAAATCTTATCAGATACCCAGATCTCAACACATGAAAATCAGTCTGGGAGTAATTACACCACAATAGATGAAACACATGTGATACCCCCTACAGCACCAGTAACACAGCATTCAATACAGCAGCCAGAACCTTCTCAACAGGTAGAATCTACTCAGCCACAAGATGCACAAATATTGAGACAGATATCTACTCTAATGGACATGATTCATATGCTGCAGTGTCAGATGACTACACTGACAAAGCAAGTAAATGAGTTAGTATGCCAGGCAGCTAGTAAGACAGTCTACAGGACAGTCGATGAAACGTACATCTCGAGCACATTAGGCAATACATCAAATGAGGCTGAAAGTCAATCAAGAGAGGGCAGGAATAACACAGAGGTACTGCCCATTGCAGAGACCCCCCAACCAGGCAACTCGTCATATAGTGAAGTGGTTCAACGTACCTCTACACCTAAGACCACCAAACAACAAAATACAAACAGACCAAGCCCAAGACCAAGGCCTAGACATCAGCATAGGTCAGACCGCCCATCCAGACCTACAGCCAATCCTACATCACAGAACAGAAATATCCCACAGAACATTCTGCTTATGGGTGACTCATTAATTTCATCGGTTAATTCTAAGGGTTTAAAACAAGGAGTCTTTAAGCAAGGCATATCTGGCGCAAAAGTTGATCATATATTGAAACAAGCTAAAGTGTTTAACATTGATCAGTTCTCACATGTTATCATATATGTGGGAGGAAATGATGCGTCGAGTGGTTCAGATACTGAATACTTTGAAGAAATTTACGAACAAGTCATTCAGTATCTGAAGCAAGCGAATAACTCTTGCCAGATATACCTTTGTAATCTATGCCCTAGGGGAGACACGGACACATCAGACATGAATGAAGTTATTTATAGATTGTGCCAGCACCACAGCATTAGCATGATTGATATTAATAAGGCTTTTTATGACAAACATGGTTCTATCATTGAAAGATACTATGCTAAAGATTCAATTCATCTGTCAGCCTCAGGAGTGAAGAGGTTGCTAGGTGTTATCGACTCAGAAATTACGATTGTGTCTAATTTCGACAGTTGTGTTTACAAAAATCACCAACAGAAGAAAGTTCATTTTCACAACAGACAAGTTCAAATGAATGGTCAAAGACAGTCTGCCCGTTCATCAAGGTCTACAGGTAGACACCATACGGAAAGTGCTAAGAAAGACTCTGCTTGCTATAAATGTGGAGAAACTAATCATGAAACTTATTTATGTAGACATGCTGTGCAATTAAAATGTTTCCATTGTGGCTTCTATGGTCACAAATCTTCTAGGTGCTTAAATAAATAGGAACACGGCAATGGTGCCGCTTGCAAATATCAGTCTTTTTCCGTTTCCAACAGGTTTTCCTCTTTATATGCAGTTTGCTCAGAATGTAACTCAAGTATTTGTTATTGTATCACTGACAGTCATGTTGTTCATTCAGATGAACTGAATCACACTTCTTTCAATGATAAGAATAGTGTGACACTGTTGAGTGAAGTGCTTATGTCTCAGAATAACACTTCCCATATAACAGAAAGTCACAACAGCATAGCAGAAAATAAAATGTTAAACTCTAGCTACATTAACAATAATCTGTCAGAAAACACTACTTTATGTTATACTGATTCCAATGTTCACGATACTTTGTTCCAGAGGCCCTCATTTACTTATGAAGACAATGTTCATGTACATGTTTCTAATACTTCAGTCAGTGATAGTAATTGTATGTTGCTTCACAGTTCTTACCAATGTGATTATAATCAAAATTATTACAATCAGCAGACTAATGATACCCTGCAGTCTCCAAACACCATTTCTGATAGTAATCTGAGCTCCTCTCTTTATGATACCCAGCAGGTATCAGTTAGCCAGGTACCTGTGCAAAATACACAGGTATCAAGTTCCACTTCAGGGAGTATCCTTAGTTCAGCCATGCATGATCCACAGGAGGTATCTTTTAGTCAGGCTGTAGAAAACAATCACAATGCTTTAAACCTAGGATTCAGAGATAAAGGTTTTAGAATAGGGCACCTGAATATTCAGGGTCTAAGTAACAAAATAGATCAGTTAAAATTACTTCTTCAATCTGAACATAATCTTATTCACATTTTAGGCGTGAGTGAGACCAAGTTACATGAAGCACATCCTGACAGACCTTTTGAAATAAATGGCTTTCAAAAGCCATTTAGGCGGGACAGAAAAGAAAATTCGGGTGGGGGACTATTAGTCTATGTAAAAGATGGTGTCTGTTGTAACAGACGATCAGATCTAGAAAGTGAAAAACTTGAGTGTATATGGATCGAAATAAAACCAGTGAAAAGCAGGCCTTTTTTAGTCGGTCATATATACAGACCCCCAAATTCCACTGTTCAGTGGAATGAGTTCTTTGAAGACAGCATTGAAAAAATTTTACAGGAAGAAAAAGAAATTTATCTACTTGGTGACATAAATAGAGATCTCCTTAATGGTCAAATACACAGGGCATGGGCTGATTACATGGAACCATTTGGTTTAACTCAATTGATCTCTGAAGCCACAAGGGTAACCCCTGACACTAGAACTCTACTTGATCACATTTATACAAATTGTCCGGAGAATGTTAAATCTGTAATTGTACCTAAGATAGGACTAAGTGACCACTTTCCAGTATTTTTCACAAGAAAAATGCATAATCGCCCATCAACAGGTAATCATTACACTATTTCATATAGGTCATTTAAAAACTTTGATGAGGCTAAGTTTATTAGTGATCTCCAGTCCATTCCTTGGGACCTTATCAAATTATTTGATGACACAAATGATATATTGGAGACATGGACAGATCTTTTCTTGGAAGCAGTCGACAAAAATGTTCCTATTAAACAACATAGGGTCAGGCGCAAAAACCAGCCTCAGTGGATAACTCCTGACATCATAGATGCCATAAAAACCAGAGACAGGCATAAGTCCCTTGGAAATGAGAACGAATATAAGTACTGGAGAAACAAAGTTTCCAAGTCAATAAAAGAAAACAAAAAGTTACAGTATCAAACTTTTATAGAAAATAATAAGAATAAACCAGGCAGTATCTATAAACTTTTTCAAGAAGTAGGTGCGGGCAAAGGTTGTAGAAAAACATCTAGTATTTCATCTGTCACTAATAATGGGTCGCATACTGAGGATCCTACTGAAATTGCCAACACATTCAACAAGTTCTTTGTTAATGTTGCTACAAAAATTAAAGAACCCGTCGTTAATTCCAGCCATGAAAAATTAAAAGAATTTTGCCAAGCCAAGCTTTCAGAAAATACAAAATTTAAAATCTCTAATATTGAAAAAGAAAAAGTCTTAAAACACCTTTCAAGTATAGACATAAGTAAATCAACTGGTACTGACAATATTGGACCCCGTCTGCTTAAACTTGCAGCACCCTATATTGCTGAAGATATTGCTTTTATCTGCAATCATAGCATAAATAATGCTACATTTCCAAATAAATGGAAAGAAGCTAAGGTATCTCCTCTTCATAAAAGTGGTCCCCATGACGATGTTAATAACTATCGCCCAATATCAATTTTACCTGTTTTGTCAAAGGTCCTGGAGAAACATGTCCACGACTGCCTTTCTAGCTTTCTTCAAGACCATAATCTATTGCACAAAACTCAATCCGGATTCAGAACCCAGCATTCCTGTGAAACTGCCTTGGTACATATGACTGATTCATGGTTAAATGCAATGGATAATGGGAATATGGTAGGAGTTGTACTGGTTGACTTTAAAAAGGCCTTTGATCTTGTTGATCATCAGATTCTTTTGTCAAAAATGAAACTATATGGTATTGAAAGCAAAAGCCTTAAATGGTTTGATACATATCTTTCACACAGACAACAGCAAGTTTCTGTAAACAATAGCAAGTCTGATTTTGAAACAGTTAATTGTGGGGTTCCGCAAGGTTCCATTCTAGGTCCTCTGTTGTTTTTGCTTTTCATAAATGATTTACCTTTATGCATCAATAATGTTTCTGCCGATCTGTATGCCGATGACACTACTCTATATGACATTCAAAATTCTTTGGAAATGATCGAACAAAATCTTCAATTAGCTCTCAGTCAACTTCATATGTGGTGCAAAAGTAATGGTATGCTTCTTAATACTGCAAAAACTAAAGTCATGTTGGTCACTAATAAGCAAAGACGTCAAAGATTAAATGCTTCTGATCTTAAACTTCAATACATGGAGGAATCTTTGAAGACTGTTTCCAGTGAAAAGGTCTTAGGTGTCTTTGTGGATAATAATTTATCATGGTCTAACCATGTTAAACATATAACAAAGAAAATCTCATCTAATATATGGCTATTATCTAAAATCAAAACTTTTTTATCACAAACCCATCGTATTCAATTTTACAAATCCTACATACAACCACACATTGATTTTTGTAACATTGCTTGGGGCAGCACTTCAGAGTCTAATAAAATAAAGATTTACAGACTTCAAAAGCGAGCATGTAAAGTAATCTTGGATTATAATGTCGAAAACTCTTGTGAGGCTTTGAGTTCTTTGAAAATTCTATCCATATATGAACGACTTTTCCTTAGAAAGGCAAAATTTATGTTTAAGGTGTATAATGAGCTGACACCTGTTTATATTTCTGAAAATTTCATATTGAGAAATGAAACTTATATGTCAGTAAATCTAAGATCGTCAGCATCTCGCTGCTTTGTTCCTCCCCAACCTAAAAAGGAATGCTTTAAGCACAGCTTGCGTTATTCAGGGTGTCTTGTATGGAACAGTTTGCCCAAAGATATTAAATATGCACCAACTCTTGAAACTTTCCACAATCGATGTATAAAATGGCTGACTCAATGATGCAGGTCCACAATCCTCCTTCATTTTGTTCTGTATTCTTGTTTTGTATTTAATCAGATCAGTAAACATGGAGTATTGTACACCTTATCTAAGTTATAGTACTATTCTTTTCTACATTACTAGTAATTTTCTACATATTTCTTGCAGCTAAATTATAAGCATTCAAGAAATATTGTTATCTTTGTCCCGTATTAATAACAGTAATGATTATTATTTCAATAATGAGTACTTTGAGATACCCACACATCATGCTACAAGCATTTCATATTACAATACTACATACTGTTTACCTTTTGTATATTGTATATATTTTGCATATTTCATTTGTTGTTGTATAGAACTGTTTATTATGTAGATTTTGTACAATAATTCGAGGGCCTCATGGAAGATTAGCTACACTTATATGCTAAATGTTGTCACCCTCGTAAAATAAAGTCTTTACTTACTTACTTACTAAGAATGCAAGATTCTAGTTATCAAATGGCATTTAAAATTTATTTTATATACAATATTTTTAACAAAACTCAATATTTCGCCATTAGGAAATGTATGCCAAGAGGCATAAAAGATATGTACCTTTTTTCCATGTTCTATAATATAAGGGTGTATTATGTGTTCTGTTTGTTGTGGAGTTGAACTGCCCAGTCAGCTCTATTAAGGTCAGTTTGCCTATCCATATTTTTCCTGGACATACTTATACATAAGCGGTTAACAAGTACAGAGCACATTCGTTCGCCAGAAACTGACAACTGCCCTTCTTGAATCCACGGAAGGGAGAAAATGACCGTAGAAAAGATTTCATGATCAATCTTCACGAAAGAAGGTTGCTGATCCCAGGCAGGTATCAAACCCGCCAGCTCGTATGTTGTGTGTACTCATTAGAATCACCTCTTTGAGGTGATTCTAATGAGTAACACAACATACTTTTTCAAGATGAAGAAGAATCTGCCTAAATCATCCCTCACTATTTCTTATCTGGCACTGTGAGAAGAATTCCCTAGGGACTCAAAAAAAGTTTGACACAGCCATGGTAAACAACCAATTGGTCTTCGAACCACTGTGCTTTTTATTTAACCCATATCCTGCTGAATAAATTAGTTTTGCAACACACATTCTGACCATCAGCCAATCAAGTAACTTGATACAATGTTTCTGTTCATTGCACAAACTGTATGACAACAGTGTAGATCCTGATCAGATGGTCTCTGATCTGGATCTACACTGTTTTGAAAAGGTAGGGGATAAGGGTTAAAATAGAACAAAAAGATAGCCAGCATTCATCCCAATTATTCAACATTACCTAATGTCATAATTAACCCTCAATGGCTAGACCTACCCATGTTTCAAACAAAGTTCAGGTCGCTAATTGTTTGAGCCAATTTAGTTTGTTTTTTAGATTTTATGTCCCCCATAAACACTATTTGTGCCATTTTGGAGATGCTGCTTCCAATTTTGTAGGACCTTAACCTGACACTGAGATATCTCCGGCCCTTCTGGCCAAGCAAACTAATAGGGTAAATAACTTTATAAGCAGGGATGGTCAGTCCTGGTAAAAGTCCCACAAAATTGGAAGCAACGTCTCCAAAAAGACCTTTACAGTGTTGACGGGGACGTTAAACCTCAAATCAAACAAAACAAAAACACTTTTCCTGGGCAGGCTTAGACCTTCTAAGCTGTATACCAGTAATACCAGTACCCGTGTGGTTGGTTTCAGCTCTGCTTGGAAACACTATGCAGCCAAATCTATTTCACGAAGCCCCGATGGGCAGGGGCCCAATTTAGTTAACAGTATTTTCTCTTTTCAGACATTTAATCCTTGTCCTGCTGTACCAGGAGACACTCTATCTTAGCAAACAGTGGAGATCCTGATCAGATGGCTTCTTCAGAAGCCATCTGATCAGGATCTACACTGTTTTTCAGATTGTGAATTAGCAAGAAGTAACTACATAATTTGATTGGCTGACAGTCAGAAATGAGGTTGGCAGAATTCATATACTCAGCAGGTCAAGATGAGAACTACAACAAGAGTAAAACAAACACAAAAACTTACCTTCCATCAGAATCCCAATCATAACATTCTATTTTGATATTCCTGAAAAAAAAGAGAGTAATTTCACATTTTGATTTTTCTTTTTTTTTCTTCCTTCCTTCTTACCGGCCCCAATAGCTCAGTGGTAGAGCGTCCGCTTCGGGCCATACCAAAGGCGTGAAAAATGGTACTAGGAGCTCCCTTGGCTGGCGCTCGCATTATCAGGGGTAGTCCTAGGAAGATAAATGAAGGCAGGTAAGTATTTGTTAGAGGATACTTTGTTTGTCGCAATAAAAGCTGTACAGAGCTTATGTTATTTGTTTCGAATATGCGACGTTAAATAAAGCTTCTTTATCTTTATCTTTTCTTATTTTACTTTTTTGAGTAGTTGTATTAAAGCACTTGTCTTGGGTACCACATAAATGTTATATGACATACTGCATGTATGGTAGTTAACCCAATCACGGTTGATAACTTTGCTGCTTCCCTCTTTAATTGCACGCCGGTGGGTCAGGCTTCAGTGATGGTTCCAGGCTTACTTAGAAGTCCTCACCATTATTTCATCTCTGTGGTAGATTGATTTTTGTGTTCTCGGAGATGTTGCACTCATGAGTTAGGAAGCCTTCATGCGGGCTGATTAAGTTATTTGTCTAAATTGTGATGGAAGTAAGGGTGAGGATTGCAGCTGCATAAAATTTAATCTTTCTCCTGTTTATTTTTGTTATAGTTCATCTTTGAATGTGTGTATCACTTACATCTTTTTGTTTTGTATAGCCAACTGGCCATTTTGTGGGAAAGTAACTGTCTTTTTGGCTTTCTGCTATTGATGTTTCCATTAGGATCTAGTTATTTCATGTTTGTGTTTCTTTCGCTTTGGTGTCTCTGGTGGGAGGTGTAGGTTAACCTTTACCCTGCTGTAGGCGAAAAACCCTATCTTTGCAAACAGTGCAGATCCAGATCAGATGGCTTCTGAAGAAGCCATCTGATCAGGATCTACACAGTTTGACATTCAGTTTATGAATATGTAGAAATAAGCTGCATCAAGTAATCTGATTTGTTCAAAGTCAGAAATGAGTGTGGCTTAATTGAATATTCAGCAGGTTAAAGGTTAATTGTATCGATCCTAGATCATTGTGTTCACTTCTATTTTACTTGTAGTTTGACCCTGTGTTTCCCGATAATGATTAATTATAAAATGTTGTACGGGTGTGTTATAGTAATGCTGATTTCTAATGGCTTAGCTATCCATATACCATTACACATTTGTTTGTTTGATATGAGGTTTAACGTCCCCATCAACACTGTAAAGGTCATTTTGGAGACGTCGCTTCCAATTTTATGGGACTTTTACCCGACATTGAGATGAAATGACATCTCAAGCCATGTCGCCTAATGAAACCAATAGGGTTAATTAGCATGGACGGGTCCGCCTCACACCCCGGTCCCTGGACAGGCTTCGATCCTCCAAGCGGTTTACCAGTACTAGTGTGCATCCAGATTCAGCTCTGCGTGGAAGCATCATGCAGCCCATATGTTTCTTCAAGCCCCTTTGGGCGAGGGCTAATACCATTACACATAATTTACATGAATGTTGATCCATTTTATGCAGGAACCCCAGAGCGGGTACAATGGCAAACATGAAGGCCAATATCTATTGATTAGTTTTGCGATTATATAAGAAAACACTTGTTGACTATTGAGTCACTGGACAAGATGTGATGTACAGAGAATACGGTACCAATACTGACTTTCCGGCTGACATCACATCATGTCCAATGACACAATAGTCAATAATTATTTATTATTACCCAACCTACTATATAAGAAGTTATTAAGCATTTTCGACTATCTAACACCTTTTCGCATGAAATCGGATTGAACCGGTTTTCAGAGAACTATCACACGGAGCACTGAACTATTGCCCGGTGCAGATAGTTTTAACTATCTCATGGTCACGTGATCACCTAGCAACCTTGACAAGTAGTAATTGCTTATTGTGATCAAAATAACTCTTTATACGAGTTGGGTAATAAAACAACTATTTCATACCTTTTTGGGCGACAGTCAAAACTATCAGCACCTCGGGGCTGATAGTTTTGACTGTCGCCCAAAAAGGTATGAAATAGTTGTATAATGTTCACTGAATTATGAACAAGATTGGGTCATGAGCAAATTTTAGTGAACCCCGTTCATTAAGTATAAACTACATCGGGGGCCCCCGTCCATCGGGGCTTGAAGAAATAGATGGGCTGCATGATGCTTCCACACAGAGCTGACACCGACCGCACACGAGTACTGGTAAACTGTTAAGAAGATCTAAGCCTGCCCAGGCAAAGCAGTTCAAGTCGGAGAACCATCCATGCTTTTAAACCCTAATAGTTTCATTGGGCGACAGGGCTTGAGATGTCATTTCATCTCAATGTCGGGTAAAAGTCCCACAAAATTGGAAGCAACTTCTCCAAAATGACCTATACAGTGTTGATGGGGATGTTAAACCTCAAATCAAACAAACAAACAAAAACTACATCGGGTCACATACAAAGTTTAAGTCAACCAAATTTTTAAAATTTTGCTTATGACCCAATATTGTTCATACTTCAACAAATGTTGAAAATTACCTGCATTACTTAAATGACATGGTGATGAAATGGTAAAAAAAATCAGCATCATACCTGTCATAATCTCCATTGCACAGTGTTGTTACAGAGACTCTAAACGGCTTCCAGGTTGGATTGAGAGTATTCTTGATTACTTCTGTTTTGTGAGTAGTCGTGTAGCTGAAATATACGGACAAAAATCTATAAAGAGAAATCAGGAAAAGTTGAGCAAGATCTTGAAAGAAATGTCTCATCATATTGGTGACCTGCCTTTGCCCCTCATAGACATGCAGAGGAGCCTATAAGGTAGCTTCATTTAGTCTAGCTTTATTACCGTGAAAATCCTAAAAGTTCGGTCACCTTAAGGCCTTGCGGTAATTGTCCAGAAAATATAACAAAATTATTTCACTATCCAGCAAGGAGTCCAAAAGGTGCAAAGGGAATGGCAAACAGTGTAGTCCCTGGCCTCTTAATCAGAATAGACTCTACCATTGCAAACAGTGTATATCCAGATCAGATGGGTTCTCCAGAAGTCATCTGATCTGGATCTTCACTGTTTGTCATTCCACTGATGAATACAGAGGAATAAATTACATTAATAAATTTGATTAGCTGGTAGTCTAAAATGGGGTGGCAAAATTAATCTATTCAGCCGAACAATGGTTATACAGGTCTGACAATCCACATACCTGCCATCTGGGTTTCCTCTATAGAAAATGAGAAAAGGATCTGACTTCCCGAGGAAATCTTTCTTGTCAAGACCGCTAGCTCTCAACTGCATCGTACAAACTTCCTGAAAAAATCACGGCGAGATTAAGGAATCTATAGCCAGTGAAATCTGTAATTTCAAAGTTTAAATTTATACTTAACCCATAAAATGCCAATCACGACAATTGACGTCTGCTTTGTCGTCTGCCGGTTACTTTAAAAGTGATTTTTGCAAACAGTATGGACCCAGATCAGACTGCTCCTATAGGAGCAGTCTGATCTGGGTCCACACAGTTTGCCTGTATGAAGAATATTTCTAAAAGCTTGCAAGAAGATTCAGCAGACGACCTAAGCAGACGACATTTTTAGGTGTAGTTTTTCTTGGCATCTTAAGGGTTAACTAAGTTCATTTGAATTATCAGTAACCTCAAAGTTTATGTTTACACTTTATTAATTTAACTTGGATTACAAATTAAATTCTTCCAAAAGGGCAGATATCCAGTTTTCTGGTGAAAGAATGTGCACTGTAATGTGTTAGCTTGCACAGAAAAAAGTTTGCTTAGGCGATATGACCAAAATAGTGCTGACTGGGCCATTAAATGCAAACAAATAAAGACTGTAAGCTCATGCAAACTCCATTATGCCTCCTTAGCTAGCTATCATGAGAACAAGTCCATGTATTGAACAACCATGTAAGCCCCACTTTATGCAGATAAAACTGGTATTTATGGGGTATACATTTTTTACCTGATTTTTTTCTCAATTCTAATGAGAAGACACAACACATTGTTTCATAGAAAATGAACATTCTTGCCCAACAGATAAGGAAATCCAAAGTTTAAGCTTGGGATAGAAATTCTGTTCTAACCCTGGTGTTCTTACCCAAAATCTAATATTCTTGCATGTTTGATAAATGCACTAGTTGGATATGACGTCACCAAACATTCCTGCAGTGTCATCACAATATGGCAGATGTTAGTAACCGAAGTGACTGCAGCATTAAAATTCTATGCTTAGGAATGGAAGGTATGCAAGAAAAAGAATCCTATATGGGTATGATGGTGGAAAGAAATATCCGTCCCTCGGGATCACTGCAGGACAGTGACCATCAGGCAGATTTTTCCATCCACCCCTCACACTCATGTAAGATTCTTTTATTATGCCCATATGCCCCCTGACATGGCATCACAATTAAATACGGCCCCCGCCCAACGGGGCTTGAAGAAATAGATGGGCTGCATGATGCTTCCCACAGAGCTGAAACCAACCCACACACAGGTACTGGTAAACTGCTTAGAGGATTTAAGCCTGCCCAGGCAGAGCGGTGCGAGTGTCGGACCGCCCATGCTTATAAAACCTATTGGTTTCATTGGGTTTCATTGGGCGGCAGGGCTTGAGATGTCATTTCATCTAAATATCGGGTAAAAGTCCCACAAAATTGAAGCAAAGTCTCCAAAATGACCTTTACAGTGTTGACAGGGACATTAAACCTCAAATCAAACAAACAAAATCACAATTAAACCATCACTGGCTCAAACAACCTGTCTCATTTTCATGGTCCCAAAAGTGTTTGAGCCATTTAGGGGGAATGGTAACACCTGGCAGATTTTTCCGCCATTTTTCGAAGGGAGACAACTTTCGGGACTTCCTGTTCACTTTTTTATTGGTTCGGTCCCAATGAAAAAGGGGTCTACTCTTAAAGGAAAGAATTTGCTCCTATGGAGCAAATTCTTTCCTTTAAGAGTTGACCCCTTAGCCCTATTGACATGGGGATTAAAAATACTTTTGCTGGAGTTGCCTCCCCTGAAGGTGTACAATGTATCTACTCCCCTTAAGTTTGAGAGTTATTTGTTTACATGGCGAAATGTAACATACCTTTGAACTACTGACTTCCTCTGTTCTCACTGTTATTGTAGAATTTCCTTGGATACCGCTGAAAGCGACAATAAAGTCATAAGCCTCTTTGTAACACTGTTCATTAAACACAGTTTTCGACATACAGTTGAACCTGTGGTGGCGACCACCTGTCTTAAGCGATTTCCTGTCTTGAACGACCGTCATGCAATCCTGCCGAGTGATTTTCAATGTTAAATTACCTGTCCTGAGCGCCCACCTGCCCAACGCGACCAACGACCATTTAAACCTTGTCCAAATTGTAAAGTTTCCCTACCGTGTGCGACCAAATAACTTTACTGTGACACCGGAAGATCAACCGGTGCACCAGTATCAATAATTATCTCTCTTCATGTTGTCTTTGGAAACCGAAATTTTGACACAGATTATGACAACTGAGGGGATTAAAATTAATTGTTTGCCAATTATAATCAAAACATGCACTGATTGACGCTAATAGGATTGTTTGTTCATAATGCATGACGCAACTTAGCATTTGAATAGGCGCGAAAAAACCGAAACGAATTACGGTCTTCTCAACAAACTACCATTGCGACTTGTAAACTACCACCATAACTTGTATCTGCTCGGCAAACTACCACCGCGAATCGAACATATTCGTGTAATCTATTTTTTTACTTTTTCATTTAAAAACAACTTCTTTTCAAAATCTTTTGAACTCATACTTTTCTCATTATCATACATTTAAATTAATATTCAGTTATTTTATTTTACTTTTTTAATTCATCTTAAATAACCTTTAGAAGCAACGCGATTCGGTAGATAAATGCATACATTTGAATAATGATCTCATATTTGCATAGTATGATTTAAAGAAAAAGAAAAAAAAACATCTTAATTTATCCTCCCTGCCTTAAGGGACCACCTGTCTTGAGAGACCACTTTTTGTTCTTCCCAAAGGTGGTCTCTCAAGACAGGTTTGACTGTAACATATTTTAAAGAGGGATCCATAGCTTCAGATAAAGCAAATGGTGCAGACTCAGATCAGGTGCTGTATTCTCTGGCATCTGATCTGGGTCTACATTGTATGCCAATGTCCCTTTTAGGGACACCATAGACAAAATGGGTTTACCAATCAAATATTACCACACATCTAGTATAAACCTATTTCCGTTCGAGCATAAACCCGACACATGAGCCTAGTCCAGGTTTAACAAATATTCCCCTTTGCAAAGGACTTCGATGTCACAGTGACAAGAATCTACAAATAACTGTTACCTTGATTTCGTACATAGAGGATGTTACCTGAGTGTTCATATATTATGGAATTTATTAAACAAGTTGAGTAAAAAGAGATAAAATGCGAGGCTTTGCAGAGCATTTTATCCCTTTTACTCAACAAGTTTAATAAATTCAATAATACATGAGAAGCCTGGCATTTTACCCCTTTTCCTCAAATTGTTTAATAAATTCAATAATACATGAGCACGAATGCAAGATACTATTTATTATATGCATTTTAGTCACTTGGACATTGGCAATATAACTCAGATTCATCAATAACTCTGGACTGATTGATAAAGATCTACCCAAAAAGTACTAAGTATGTGCATAAAAGAATAAAAATCATTTCTCTCTAAGCATTATATCAATCAACGCTAGGAAAGTTTAACATTTATGATGCAAAACACATTGTTGTCTGCTTTGTCGTCTGCAGGCTATTTTAAAAGTCATTGTTGCAAACAGTATGGACCCAGATCAGACTGCTCCTGAAGGAGCAGTCTGATCAGGGTCCACACTGTTTGCCTGTATGTACAAATACATTTGCAAGAAGGTTTAGCAGATGACATAAACAGATGACATTTTTAGATGTAGTTTTTCTTGGAATCTTAAGGGTGTAACAACATACACTAGTTTTCTTTCCAACTTCCCACTACCACAGCCCACAATTTCTCCCAATGTACATTCTAGTCTTCCCAGGAAATCCTGAAAAACAAATTTTCCTATTCAAACTGTATCTTAACCCTTGTCCTGCTGATCACGAAAACCTATACCTTTGCAAACAGAGCAGATAAGATCAGATGGCTTCTGATCAGATCCACACTGTATTTTGCAAACAGTGTAGATCCAGAAGAAGCCATCTGATCAGGATCTTTACTGTTTGGTATTCAGTTTGTGAACTGAATAAATACATATCTTGTAATTTGATTGGCTGGCAGTCAGAAATGGGTGTGGCAAAATTAATATATTCAGCAGGACAACAGTAAACATGCATTAATATTACACCAAACTTAATTTATTCAGACGAACAATGGCAAACACATGCATTGTTATGATACTTATAGTACAGGGACAATACTGCTTGAGTTGTATTATATTTACAGCCCTATTTGGGGCCCCCACCCATTGGGACTGGAGAAATAGATTGGGCTGCATGGTGCTTCTGCGCAAAGTTTAAATTGACCGATCATGAGTAATGGTAAACCTCTTACATCCAGGCCTGACCATTTAAAGTGGTGCAAGTCGGACCAGCAGTTTCTTTGGGCGGTAAGGCTTGAGATGTCATTTCATTTTGTCGGGAAAAAGTCCCACAAAATCAGAAGCAATGTCTCCAAAATGATCTAAATAGTGTTGATGGCAAAAAAAGGTCAAGGTCACAAAAACCTAATCAGTTCTTCATCCTGACCAAATGTTATATTGATGCAAATTTGATTAAAATCCAACCAGTAGTTCATGAGATATACTGCACACAACCTAAATTTGGCCTAAATTTGACCTATTTAGCATAGCTGTGACCTTGAAAATAAGGTCAAGGCCACCAAAACCTAACTAGTTCTTCATCCTGTCACAATGTCATACCCATGCAAATTTGATTAAAATCCACCCAGTTGTTCATGAGATATCTTGCACACAAGAAAGTGTCACGTCCATACATACGCCAACAAAATTTGACTTATTTAGCACTGCTGCAACCTTGAAAATAAAGACAAGGCCGCCAATACCTAGTCTGTTCTTCAACCTGTCCCAATGTTATATCCATGCAAATTTGATTGAAATCCACCCAGTAGTTCATGAGATACCCAAGAGTGTCACACCGACGCATACGTCGACGGGACATGTCCCCCTCCCTTTCGGTGGTGGGACATAATACTGTTCCAGCTGTGTTAAACTTTATGGCCCTGTTAAGAAAAGTGGGCCTAGCTAATGAAACAAGAGGGCCCACAGGGCCCTGGTTCGCTCACCTGTGTGTCACTGTCTCTAGTACATTCTATTTTTAGCTATGGTGGCCATCTTGTTCATCAGCAGAGTGATTTTAGCTTATTATGTAGGGAGTAACCTAGGCAACATTCCTATGAAGTTTGAATCAAATTGGCCTTAGGGTTTAGGAGGGGTTCACGTTTGAATCAGATTTACAATATTTTTCTATTTTTAGCTCCGGTGGCCATTTTTTTCATCAGAGCGGGATTGTTTTAGCCTTTTTGGTAGAGGATCAACTAAGCAACATTACTTCGAAGTTTGAATGAAATTGGCCCAAGAGTACAGAAGGAATTGTCATTTGAAGATTTTTTTTTTATTTTTAGCTCTGGAAGCCATCTTGTTCATTGGAGTGGAATGAGTTTTAACTATTTTAGTAGGGAGTCACC
The DNA here is from genome assembly GCA_963580285.1 of Lucinisca nassula. NCBI lineage: Eukaryota > Metazoa > Mollusca > Bivalvia > Lucinida > Lucinidae > Lucinisca > Lucinisca nassula. Next base: position 41,906,644 of record OY757016.1, read on the forward strand.
TCGGCAACATTCCTGTGAAGTTTTAAATCCAATTGGCCCAAAGGGTTAGAAGGAGTTCGCATTTGAAGCAAATTTACAATGTTTTTCTATTTTTAGCTCTTGTGACCATTTGTTAATTGTTATGCTATTTTCCTAGAGGGTCATCTACACAACATTCCAATGAAGTTTAGAGGCCTTCATGGTGAAGTGGTCATGCTACTTGCCTCGTAAATCAGGGGTAGCAGGATCAATCCCAGGCTTCTCCAGACTTTCAGATTGGTCTTTAAACAGAGGTCCCATCACTGTATGGCCTTTGCTGTTGGTGAGACTTCAACTCAAACACCCACTCCTATGAAGAAACTTATATGCCAAATATGAAGGCTGTATCTTAAATGCTTCAAAAGTTATGACAAAGTAGGTCAAAGGTCAAGGTCATGGCTCAAAAGTTTTGAATGCTTGGGAAAACTTTGTCACAAGGAACATACATGCCAAATATGAAGGCTCTATCTCATATGGTTCAAAAGTTATGATAAAGTAGGTCACAGGTCAACGTCACAGGTAAAATCTTTATATGAGTGGGAAGCCCTTGTCACAAGGAACCTACATGCTGAAGACTCTATCTCAAACAGTTCAAAAGTTATGACAAAATAACCTACTGATCTACTTTTTGATTTAACATGACCCATATTTGAACTTAACTGAGATATTGTCCAGATGATCATTCTGAGCAAGTTTTATGATGATTTGACTAAAACTGTGTCCTCTTGGAGTGTTCAAAACGTTTTTCTATGATTTGACCTGCTGACCTATTTTTTTACTTTGACCCGACATGACCCACTATTAAAAGGGGAGATAACTCAAAAAGTATGGCATCCAGAGTTCTGGTTCTTGCGCATGACACGGCGTCTCAGCCTTGTGAACAAGTGTGCCAAGAACCATCAATGAATCTCAAAGGGTATAGGAGTTATGGCCATCACAAGGTTGCATCAACGGAGGAATGGACGACAGGCTGATCGCTATATCCCCCGAACCTATTCGGTCGGGGGATAAAAAGTAATGAGCAACTAAAAAAATTAAACGCAAAAACTTTAACATTTGTGAGAGCCGACACATACGGCAGTAGAATAGTAAAAATGACTACATATGGTGATTTTCTACATGTCTTTAAAACAGTTTTATTTTGCTTCACCATAATAGTGTGGTGTGGTTCAGCACTGTTTGCCTCTATCTGTTCCAATAATTACATTTACTAGGGTATAATAACTTACATGAGCTGTCAGTCTTGAAGATGGTGAATCAACATCATATCTAAAAATTAAATAAAAAGTAATAAGTTCAATTTCTTATGCTCACAGAGACAGTAAAATGAACCAGTTCATAGTTTGTTGATTTTTTTTTTTGAGGGGGGGGGGGTTGGAGTTAATAGTCCCAGTCAACACTATTCAGGTTATATCAAGATGCTCAGTTTACCTACCTGGTAACCACACTATTCCTGGGCAGGATTATATATAAGAGGTTAACCAGTACAGTGCAAAACTGAAACTGGCCATGCTTAAATCAGCGGAGGGAGAGAATGACCTTAGAAAAGAAAAGATTTCATGATTACTCTCCATGAAAGGAAGTTGCTGACCAGGCAGGTACTGAACCCACAACCTGATCTAAACACTCAAGCAAATATTGCTCTCAATGTGATCCCATGTTCCCTGTCAAGAATCAAAATACAACCACACAACCAGCAGTTTAGCAAGAGGACTTATCCCTATATCACGTTTGATGCTGTTTGCAATGAACATCAAAGAAGCGCTGAAAGCTTTTTCACATTGTGTTAAGCTTCTGAAAGGGTATGAGAGATGACTGACAACATTGGCGGAATGATTGCATAGCTAGTCCTTCGCAGGTGACTGGCCGAAACTTTCAGACAATTGATTTAACGTCAATAATATTTTTTAATATGCAGCGAGAATCTGGAGAAGGCTGGATTGCAGTGATACAGATTTTTTAACAATTGCTAAGCTCCACCGAAACTTTCTGTGAGAATCGGAATTACCGGTATATGGATTACGTTTCCTTTGTACTTTTTATAATGAAAAGTGTTATAGATTATATGTATATAATGTTTATTTCATACCGGTAGATGACCATTTATGATCATTTTTCTATATAATCTATACATTGTAAGGGTCTTTTAACCATGTTATATTCAAACATCATGTTAACGAGTCCATGAAATGAAGACCCCCATACACCCCATTTTATACAGAGACAATTGGGGTTTACAGGGGTGTACATCATTTTGCTTATTTCTGCTCCAAGACATAGGTTGTGGTTACTCGTTAGAACCTCCTCAATGAGGCGGTTCTAACGAGCACCCACAAGGTATGTCTGGAGTTTAAATAAGAAAGATATCACAAAAGTGCCTCAGAAAAGTAGCCATTTGGGGAATATGAAATAATGCACTATGTCACATGGATGTGTTATCATAATGCTTTGTTAAAAAGAACAATGCCATAGAGAGGTTTAGGTGTACACATTATCAGTAACCCCCTGTATATATTGCATTGTAATGCATTGACCTGATAAAGATATGCTATCTCAGGACAAGTGAGCTTTATCACGTCAACGTGACATTGCACTTTTATGAATGAACTGGACTACTGGGAAATGACAAAAAATGTTATTGTACCTGGGAAAAATGTCAAAATTACTTGAAATAAAAAATATCATAGGAAAAACATGGTCAGCTGATACTAAATATATCGACCACCAGAATGCTTGTACACACTGAGGACTATCAATAACTGACTGTAAATTGCTATTTTAAGAGTGGACAAGGGGATAAACTGATAAATAGAATACCAGATTTGTGTCATTTGATATCAAGTTTATCAGGCTCCGCTTCAAGAATGCATGTAGAATCGCTCCGCAAGACTCGCAATTCTACAAGCGTTCTCGCAGCCTTGCCTGATAAACTTGATATCATAAGACACCAATCTGGTACTAGAATTTGTTTTTCTACAAAAACACAGATGTCTCCCCCGTTTTTGACCTCTAAGTATAACCTTGACATTGGAGGTATTGAGCCGGGTCTTGTGTGCAACACATCATCTAATGAAGATAAACATTTCTGCAAATTTACTTTAAAAATGTTCAAAAAATTTCAAAGGGCAATTACTCTTGAAAGGGGCATAATCCGGATGAGAAAAAAATATGCGTCAGCTTATTTTCCATTAGGAATGCATATATGAAATTTCAAAACCATAGCATACACAGTTCAAAAGTTATGCTATGCATCCCTTTTAACATTCATTACAATGGGCACAAATTACCAAAATGACAAGGGCCATAACTCAAAGTATTTTTCGGAATTTTGTCAAAAGTTAATCAGTTCGTATACTCATCACCATCAATATACTCAACAACTTTCAAGGCTCTAGCTCCAAAAGTGTTTGAGAAATTTTGCTGACAAGATTTTATTGAAAAAAATTTCAAAGGGCAATAACTCTTGAAAGGGGCATAATCCGGACGAGAAAAAAAATATGAGTCAGCTAATTTTCCATGAGGAATCCATATATGAAATTTCAAAACCCTAGCATACACAGTTCTAAAGTTATGCTATGCATCACTTTTAGCATACATTACAATGGGCACAAATTACCAAAATGACAAAGGGCCATAACTCACAAAGTATTTTTCGGAATTTTGTCAAAAGTTAAACAGTTCATCTACTCATCACCACCAATATATTCACCAATTTTCAAGGCTCTAGCTCCAATAGTTTTTGAGATATCTTGCTGACAAGATTTTATTAAAAAAATTTCAAAGGGCAATAACTCTTGAAGGGGGCATAATCCGGACAAGAAAAAAAATACGCGTCAGCTAATTTTCCATGAGGAATCCATATATGAAATTTCAAAACCCTAGCATACACGGTTCTTTAGTTATGCTATGCATCAAAAGCGTAACGGACAGACGAACGGACAAACGAACCAGAACCAATATGCCCCTCCAACTTTTTCAAAGTTGGAGGCATAAAAAGGCCCCTTTTTGTTCTTTAACCTCTTAGTACGACCTTGACATTTGAGGTACCAACTTGGGTCATGCACGCAACACATCGTCTTATGGTGGTTAACATTTCTGCCAAGTAATTTCAAAATCCATCTAAAAATAAGAAAGTTATTGACAGAACACAAAAAAGGCCCCTTTTTTGACCTTTAACCTCTATGTATGACCTTGACCTTTCAGGTACCAAACTGGGTCATGCGTGCAACACATCATCTGATGGTGTTTAACATTTCTGCCAAGCAATTTCAAAATCCATCTAAAAATAAGAAAGTTATTGACCAAACACGAAAAAAAGGCCCCTTTTTTGACTTTTGACCTCTATGTATGACCTTGACACTTGAGGTATCAAACTGAATCATGCATGCAACACATCGTCTCATGATAGTTAACATTTTTGCCAAGTAACTTCAAATTCTATCTAAAAATAAGCAAGTTATTGACAAAACTGGAAAAAAGGCCCCTTTTTTACCTTTGACCTCTAAGTATGACCTTGACCTTTGAGGTACCAACCTGGGTCATGCATGTAACACATCGTCTTATATTGGTTAACATTTCTGCCAAGTGATTTCACAATCCATCTCAAAATAAGAAAGTTATTGACAAAACACGAAAAAAAGGCCCCTTTTTTGACCTTTGACCTCTAAGTATGACCTTCACCTTCGAGGTACTGACCTGCCTGATGCACACCACACATTGTCTCATGGTTGTTAATATTTCTGCCAAGTAATTTTAAAATCCATCTCAAAATAAGAAAGTTATTGACAAAACACGAAAAAAAAGGCCCCTTTTTTTACCTTTGACCTCTAAGTATGACCTTGACCTTGGCGTTACTGACCTGCCTGATGCACACCACACATCGTCTCATGATTGTTAATATTTCTGCCAAGTAATTTTAAAATTCATCTCAAAATAAGAAAGTTATTGACCAAATACGAAAAAAAGGCCCCTTTTTTTACCTTTGACCTCTAAGTATGACCTTGACCTTTGAGGTACCGACCCGATTCATGCGCACCACACATCGTCTTATGGTTGTTAATATTTCTGCCAAGTAATTTTAAAATCCATCTGAAAATAAGAAAGTTATTGACCGGACACGATTTGCCCATACATATATACATACCAACAAACTTCCAAGGGAGATAATTCAAAAAGTATAAATGCGAGAGTTATAGTTCTTGCGCACTGCACGTCGTCTAATGCTGATTTATATTTATACTAAGTTTCGTGACGATAGCTCCAACGGTTTTCAAGTTATAGAGCGGACACGAAAGTGTGACAGACAGACGGACAGACGGACAGACAGACAGACGCCCGGGGGAAAAACAATATGTCTCTCCGAAAAAAATTTTTTCGGGGGAGACATAATTATCTATTTATATAGCAATAGATTAGAACCATTTCTTTTTTCATTTTTCAGTTCATATGTCACCAAATTTGTGGGAAATGATCCAGAGCTGGTACTATTTTACTTGTTCATCAACTTACATCTCAAACTTTAGTTTTTGACTCTCTTCGAAGAAGTAGTTCATCTGAAATTTCTTCACAAAGTCAGGACTGAGATTGTCTTTTATCATCTCTGTTCTACCATGCTGTGGATAAAAATAAAACAAGGGGTATAAGCATTATTTTTTCTGTGTAATCAATACATTTTGCATAAAATTTACATTTTTCTCCAAATCACGTGAACAAGTCTGTGAAATGAACACCCCCATAATTCCCATTTTATATAGGTAAAACTGGGGTTTATGGGAGTATGCAATATTTTTCTTATTTCTGCTCCAAGACATAGGTTGTGGGTACTCTTTAGAACCGCCTCATTGAGGCGGTTTTAACGAGTACCAACTACCTATGTTTGAAGCAAAGATAAGAATACATCAAAGATTTTCAGCGGAAAAGTAGCCATTTTGAAGATATAAAAGAATGCACTGTGTTGCACAGGCGTGTTAACATAACGATAAGTGGTCATTTTTCCTAGATTTATGGTCATTTTTCTATAAAATTCCAACATCTTAAGATTCATCTTCCAACCATGTTTTATCCAACATCGTGTTATAAAAGTCTTTGTTTTAACAAGGCTGTGGTGTAAAAATCTATAGTATCATACCATGCTTAAAGATAGGTAGATAAGTTGGAGGGCCCACAACTCAACGGCTGGTTAATCGTAATCAGAGCTGAAAAGATAACTGATTATCAGTCCTGCCATTGTGATCGATAATTGATTAAAAATCACTGAAGATTTTGTCATAATTTTACCTAACTTGCTTTCTGTCTGAGCATAACTCCTACTATATGTTGTACTTTACCATATGTATTTGAACAGACAGGCCTGAGCAAACAATGTAAACCCAGATGAGATACCACAGAATGCGGCATCTCATCAGGATCTGCAATGTTTGCCATTCATCCAGCTATTTTAGATACAACTTTGGATCATAAATTGTGCTTATCAAATGATCGAATACAAGCAAATGAGTAATGATAATCGTTTTTGTGGAAGTTACTGATTGATTAAACGATTATTCGATTAATCGTGCCAGCCTTATACAACTCTGCCAATATTTAATCCATCCCCTGTAGCTCTGTTACAATAAGCACTGCTTGACATCATAGAGTTTATATCCACCAACTTTTAGCTTCAATAGATTTATTCTGTAAGGACTTTCCAGAAACCAAATCCATGTTTACAATTTCAAAGAGAAATATCTTCTACAATACCAGATTGACTGTTTTCCAGAAACTAGGTATTCTGCCCTACATCCTACAAGTCCATTTGTCATATAAGGGGTGTCAGACCTATTTTTCGTTTTTATTCCATTTTTGACAGATAATTTTGTTAGCAAACGGTGCAGGCCCCGATCAGATGCCGCATTCTGTGGCATCTGATCTGGGCCTGCTATGTTTGCCAAGGTACCCCTTTAGGGGTTTACTGCATACAATGGGTTAAAAGCGCTTCAATGGCTCAACCCCGGTCTAGAACAAAGATGTTTGAGCCATCAAACTTCAACAGTATGTGACTTACCTCATGACAGCCCCCGCCCATCGGGGCTTGAAGAAATAGATGGGCTGCATGATGCTTCCACGCAGAGCTGAAACCGACCCGCACACGAGAACTGGTAAACCGCTTAGAGGATCTAAGCCTGCCCAGGCAAAGCGGTGCAAGTCGGCCCGTCCATGCTTATAAACCCTATTGGTTTCATTGGGCTTGAGATGTCATTTCATCTCAATGCCGGGTAAAAGTCCCACAAAATTGGAAGCCACATCTCCAAAATGACCTTTACAGTGTTGACGGGGAAGTTAAACCTCAAATCAAACAAAACAAAAACTTACCTCATGATAAGAGTTTGATTTCTTGTCCAAAGTAAAGAGTACACACAATGGATCTGACTTTGAAAATGTATCTCTGTCTCGCAAGTTTCTGAAATATATACAAGATACAGTCAACCCTCTTTTTACGGACATTCCTTTTAACGGCAAAACTCGTTATAACGACAATTTCAATAGAATGAATTCTTAGCTCAAGGCTTGGCCTCGATTCCGAGTGATGTGGGCTTCCCTCGGGCTGGAAATGCCCAAATGGAACCCACATCATGAAAGATTCTTGTAATTCAATACTCCAAAGAACAAATGTTATAGATATTTGTTAGAATCGCCGCCCTGAGACGATTCTAAGAAATGTCTATACCATTTGTTTCTTGGAATCATGACGTGGAAAAGACCTTTTATAAACACTCATACCCCAACCTGGGATTCTTTATAACGGCACAATAATAGGGAACACAAATACTGTCGTTATAACGCGAGTCCTCTGTATACATATAAAGGGAGGCAATTTTTAGTTTAAACATATTTTATTCAGATGTATGCAGAACAATTCTTTAAAAGTTAATAACTGTGAGAACACAGAAAAGGATCAGAATGAAACCAGAGCTTATATTGTTCTTCTCCTTAAGGCAATTCTTTCAAAGTATCCCCTTTCAATAGTGGCTCCTCTTAAAGGAAAGAATTTACCCCTAAGGAGCAAATCATCATCATCAAGTTTGTTTGATTTGAGGTTTAACATCCCTGTCAACAAGGTATAGGTCATTTTGGAGACGTTGTTTCCAATTTTGTGGGACTTTTACCCGACATTGAGATGAAATGGCATCTCAAGCCCTGTCGCCCATGAAACCACTTTACCTGGGCAGGCTTAGATCCTCTAAAAGGTTTACCAGTACTCGTGTGCGGTCGGTTTTATTTCTGTGTGGAAGCATCATGGAGTCCAATCTATTTCTTCAAGCCCCGATGGCGGTAACGAGATCATAATCAAGATTTTTTATTAACATGCAGGTAAAGGGGCAACATCCACATATGTGGGTCCCCTTCCAGGTACCTGGGTTGCTGCATGCATGGCAGATCTCACACCAGATCTCCAGGTGTGTCTATCATGAGGGTCGAGCCGAGAGCTTCCACTCTCTGCGATCTCTCACTGTAATCTGTTTCCAAAGCCAAACCTGAAAGAGAGAAGGCTTCACTGGTATGGACATGATGAACGCTCCAACGGTGCAGTCAAGACTGCCTGTGACATACAGGTAGGTGGAAAGCGGGGGCCAGGAAGGCCCAAGATGACCTGGAAGCAGCTAACAGAAAGAGATTGCAGAGAATGGAAGCTCTCTGCTTTCGATCCTCATGATAGACAAGCCTCGAGATCTGGTCTAAGATCTGCCATGCGTGCAGCAAGCCAGCTACCTGGAAGGGGGCCCACTTATGTGGACGTTGCCCCTGTACCTGCATGTTAATAAAAAATCTGTTAATGATGATGATGATGAAATCATCTTGGGCCTCCCAAGCCATGTCATCCTTTAATGGTAGACCCCTTTGTCGGAGGGGTTGCCGTTCAGCTTGCTGGCTCAAATAAACGACTGGCATGTAGTTAATCGGAAAATCAATTAATCAACTGATGAACTGCAGAAAAATTATTACTGATACGGGCATCCTAATAATATTGTTTCTGTTGTGTTCATTTTGATTTACATGTACGGTAATAGTTTTATTAAAGCAAGACTGGCTATGCATGCTATGCTTTGAGCCAAATAATAATGGTGAAACTATACAAAAAGACACTGTTTAATGACATCACTCGAAGTTTCCATGACGTTAGATGGTAAATGGTTATTTTCTCACATCAAAAACATTACAAAAGAAAATAAATGTGTGTGATACAATTAATTCTGTTGGCAGAATTTCTTCTAAAAATGGCAAAAGTTCGGGATAATTTGAAGGAAAAAAAAACAACAAAATTATTGTTTATTTTTAGTGAAATGGAATAAAAAATGATCAGCATACAGTGTTGATGGGGACGTTAAACCTCAAATCAAACAAAGATCAGCTCTAGTATGTGCTTTGTTGAGATATAAATCAAAGTTTGTTGGTCAGCTGAAAGCAGACAAGTCACTCGTGCTATGAACTCGTGATTTGATCTTCTTTACAACTGACCTCCAATCTGTGATTTATTACTCAACAAATCAATGCTGAGCTGATCTATTTCTTAAGGGGAATGGGAACACCTAGCAACTTTTTCTTCCATTTTTTAAAGGCAGACAACTTTAGGGACTTCCTGTACGCTTTTTATAGGCTCAGTTCCACTGAAAAAGGTGTCTACTCAACAAATCACTGCTGAGTTGATCTATTTCTTAAGGGGAATGGGAACACCTAGCAACCTTTTTCTTCCATTTTTCAAAGGTAGACAACTTTAGAGACTGCCTGTACGCTTTTCTTTAGGCTCAGTTCCACTGAAAAAGGGGTCTACTCTTAAAAGAAAGAATTTGCTCCACAGGAGTAAATTCTTTCCTTTAAGAGTTGACCACTATTGCCATGGGAGACAAAAATGTTTTTTCCAGATTTGCTTCCCCTAAAAGTGTACCCATTCCCCTTAAATGGTATCACAATTTGCACACAACTGGGACCAAGAATAGAATGTTGATGTTACCTGCATGAAACGCTTATTTCCACCTGGCTACAAGGGGCTGCAGCTGTCCCTGGGGTAAACCCCTGTCCTGGGACCCCCGACATGATGACTATCCTAGACAGCCAAGAATGAAACTCTGAAAAAGATAAGTTATTCTACCCTTAACTTATCAAATGCCAATCACGACAACTGCTGTCTGCCAGTTACTTGAAAGTCAATTTTGCAAACTTTAGGAGCAGTCGGATCTTGGTCCCCACTGTTTGCCTGTATGAAAAAATATTTCTAAAAAACTTGCAGGAATATTCAGCAGACAACATTTTCAGATGTAGTTTTTTTCGGCATCTTAAGGGTTAATGTACCAAGCAAAGAGAAACAGATGACATTTTCAAATAGAGTGATCAGTATGCATATCAACACCAGAACGCTTAGAGTCACAAAAATAGAAAATTGGTAAACAGTAAAGACCCCAGACTAAAGGTTTGATAAGTGAACGCTTCTATGAAATTAAAAAAAAAAAAAAAAAAAAAACAAGACTCTTATTAGATGAAATTGTAGAAGTATTGTGTAATATTAGGATTCAAACCCCACATACATGTAAGGACTTGATTGCTTGCATAATTACAGTATCGTAACATGTACTGTTTATATTGAGGGCTAATGGATTCTATTTTGTTCTTGTATCAATACTCATTATAAAGTCTTCACTTTTTTACTAATTTATGCCACAGAATAAAATTGTCTTCACAATTTGCTTAATAAAACTGTAAAACTTACAACAAATCAAATAACATTCCTCTTTCTTTCTACTCTGCTATTGGTCACATTTGACCATTACTCGCAGATGTACATTACATACCGGTACATTGTACTCCAGATTTGCATGACGAAAGCCTACAAAATATATCATGTATAATTACAGTAGGGATCTTTAACCTGCAAAGGGAATGATTGCCTCGGCACAGGGGCATCCATCCATCCATCTATCTACTTCCAGGAGTAGGTCCGGGGAAACACTATAGGAATTATGAACATAACTGGCTGGACATGATCATGGCAGATAAGAAACAGCAGTCCCAAGGTGTTGGCTAAAAACGTTAAAACTATTTACAATCAGGGTTCTGTATATGTTGACTGTGTGGTCTAAGCCGGTGTCCCAATTTATCTTGACCCCTTGGTAAAGCTACTCAGGGGTTGGGGTAAAGATTTCCCAGGATATCTTTACCCCCACCCTGGATATCTTCACACCTAGGGGCAAAATATCACGGCTGGGATATCTTGTCCCCCAGGGGTAAAGCTAAACTGGCCAGGATATCATTACCCCCATCCCCATATTTACAATGTAACATCTTGCATATGACAATCTTTCATAATTCTTGCATTATCCCTGTCAGTTGTGAGTGGTGGTGATGGTAGTGTGTGGCAAGGTGGGGGGTGAAGAATATCTTTACCCCCCATTCCCATTTTTGGGAAGAACTATTTTCTAAATGCCCAATTTGTTCATACATGTAACTGAAGTAAGATAGTGGACTCGATGTTTCACAGTGACACTTTAACATTTTTCGTTTCAATCATAACTTTAGACTAATAGTACTACCCTTAGTAAGAAATATGATCATATTATAGAGGCATATGACTATTTTATAACTTCATTTTGTATATTTTCTTATTCAACATCTTTCTTATGACAATTTTTATGGCGTAGCCGTTATGGTTTTGCTTTTGTCCTACATTTTTCGTTATTCCATTGGTCAATAAAACCACATGTCCAAGGAGATGACCATTTCATTGGTCAATGATTTGCATAAATAAATCTACTACAAAAATACGACAGTTTACCGAAGTTTTAACCTAGGAAATGTTTCATTTTTTATGTGAGACATGAATAAAAATATATACAGTTTCGGCTTGCTCACCGTATTGTCCTTTGATGACCATACGTCATATGTATAGTTGTGTTTCTAGTGAATTCTGTAACTGCTGCGGTGAATAGCTATTTTGACCTAATTTCATGTGGTTGGTCTATATAGCGAAAGGAACCATTTCGCGAAAGGAAGGTTCCTTTCGCGAAAGGAAGACTTTTCTGCGAAAGGAATTGTTTGTTTGATTTGAGGTTTAACGTCCCCAACAACACTGTGTAGGTCATTTTGGAGACGTTGCTTCCAAGTTTATGGGACTTTTACCCGACATTGAGATGAAATGACACCTCAAGCCCTGTTGCCCAATGAAACCAATAAAGAGATATAGCATAAAAAAACATGTAATAGTCGCATTACAAATTGACAGATGTTTAATTTTAATATATGCTAAATTAAAGTTGCAGTGTATCATTTATCTTCAGCGTACTTTATGTCCTTCATTCTAACACAAAATGGACATTTTCGAATATCATTGTTATATAAATTCTGAAAAGGAATAAGTGTAATTTGAGTTTTAGTTTGGTGCACATAAGATCAAGTTTCCGTCCGTTTGTCTGCTCGTCCGTTTGTTCGTCCGTCTATGCGTTTACGTTCACCATAGCGACAACCCTAAATGTTAACCCTAGAATTTGTGTTCAAAAACAGTAAATGATAACGTTTTCTAATTGTTGTGCATATACTTGAGATCATATGCTCTTGAAATGAGGTCATGTTTTTAACCTTGACCTTTTACATTGACCTTAGCTCAAACAGGCGGGACACCGCCCTCTGCAAAGCTATTTTTCCTCGCGTGACATCTGAATTGTTTGAATACAGTAAACCAGTTCATAGCTAGACAATTGTTGCTGTCACTATTGTAGCTCATATTGCACGACCCGCAGAAAAATCGACCGACTGAAGTCGGTTGATTTTCTAAGAGTGCCCTAAAATCACCGTGTCATTCTGTCGGTGTGTCTGTCCGTCCGTAACCCGTTTGTGAAAATTGGTGATAGTGACTTAACCGCTTGGAATATTTAAACAATTTTTGGCATACTGATAGATATCAATGAGATCTAACCAATGAATTTGCGAAATATTATATTCCATTTAGTATAGCCTCGCCGAGGCGAAAATGTGAAAATTTTCGAACTGTTTCTCCTCGGAAACCGTTGGGCCGATTGAAGTCAAATTTCATATGGAGCCTCTATGGGATGGGGAAACCAAAATTTGCTCATGGGGTCCAGGTCACATGACCAAAATGGCCGCCAAGCCATATATGGTCTGTCTGTCTGTCCGTCCGTAACCCGTTTGTGAAAATTCGTGATAGTGACTTAACCTCTTGGAATATTTAAACAATTTTTGGCATACTGATAGATATCAATGATATCTAACCAATGAACTTGAGAAATATTACATTCCATTTAGAATAGCCTCGCTGAGGCGAAAAATGTGAAAATTTTCGAACTGCTTCTCCTCGGAAACCGTTAGGCCGATTAAGGTCAAATTTCATATGGAGCCTCTATTGGATGGAGGAAACGAAACTTTGCTCATGGGGTCCAGGTCACATGACCAAAATGGCCGCCAATCCATACATGGTAAAAACCCTTCAAAAATAGTCTTCTCCAGAACCACTGGGCAGATTTCCACGAAACTTGTTAAATAGCATCTGGGACGTAGGCCCATCATAAATTGCTAAAACGGTGACCCTGGGTTGACCTTGACCTTCTTTGTGCCTAGGTCAAACTTTTACACATATGCTTTTGTATTGGAAAAGTGAGAATTCATTTTATCCTGCAAACGATTCAGAATACAGTACTAAAGTATAAGATATATTTTTGCTCCTTACGATAAGGCGCATTTATTGGGGGAACCGTTTTAGGTCCAGGTCACTTGACCAAAATGGCCGTCATACCCATATATGGTAACACTCATAAAGCTAAAAGCATTCGGCGGGTCGTGCACTTCAGCTGAAGCACTGGTTTCTAAACAACCTTCCAATTAAATCTACGCCGCATATCTTTTTAAAGATATTTCTTGTTCATAATGCTTTATCCCTGTCAGTTGTGAGTGGTGGTGGTGTATGGTAATGTGGGGGTGAATACATGTATATCCCGCTGGGATATCTTGCCCCCCTGGGGTAAAGCTAAACTGGCCAGGATATAATCTTTATTGTCTGATGAAATCGCCAAAGTCTGCGGGGCTGCTGGGGCCTCTACCAAATATTTCAAGAGAGGAGCTCAGCAAGAGCTTCTCAACAATGGAAGGTACTGCTGATGTCCAATGGTCTATGACTGACATTACATTGCCACCAGCTAAATAGTTTGTATGAATCAGTATTTCACATCTTCTACCTTTCCTCATGGGTGGGGGTGAAGATATCCCAACCAGGATACATGTATATTCACCCCCACCTTGCCACACACCACCACCACTCACAACTGACAGAGATAATGCAAGATTATGAAAGATTGTCATAAGCAAGATGTTGAATAAGAGAATATACAAAATGAAATTATTAAATGGTCATATGCCTCTATAATATGGTCATATTTTTACTAAGAATAGTACTATTAGTCAGAGGGCCCCCGCCCGTCGGGGCTTGAAGAAATATATGTCAGATCTTGCAGTAAGGATCTGAATTGCCAAAGAATGGTGATTTCTACATTGCCTAGCTGAGGGAACAGGTCGCAGGACGTTTCGGTCCTGAGTCGTTTCGGCCGGGTCATTTCGGCCCAATTTCGGGGGTGGGTCGTTTCGGCCCAATTGGTGGGTCGTTTCGGCCTGATTTTTCTGTCACTTTATTTACATGTATATATATTTTGTTTGTCGAAGATCAGCCTGTGCTTTTGCTATCTTCGCTCGTTTTAAGCCTTTAATAGGCCAGAAAACAGTGCTTTTTCTAACTGCGTAGACTCGGAGATCAGCCTATGTGTTTGCTATCTTCACTCGTTCAGTTTTTAATTGCTCAGAAAACAGAGAGCTTTTCAAACTATGTAGACTCTGCTCACTATGAACAGATTTATAGGTTATTAAGTCTTTGAAGGTGTCACAACGACAGATGCAGGCTGGTCATATAAAATAATAACATCGTTCAGTTTTTAATAGCTAAAAAAAACAGGGTGTGGGGTTCTGTGTAGACTGATCACAATGAACAGATCTATAGGTCATAAGGTCTTTGAAGGTATCACAACGACAAATGCAGGCTGATCATATAAAATAATTAGGCTACATTTAGCAAATATTTCGCATGCTGTTCTCAAAATGTGTGTGTCATTGATTCTAGTACAGTAGAATTCCGCTTAAAGACCATTCTTATATTAGGACCACTCCGCTATTAAGACCGGTTTTCGCCAGACCCAAATTATTTCTTATATAATCAATTAAGACCACCCCACTATTCAGTATTAAGATCGCTTTCAAAAGACCAAATCTACCATTACTAATCTTTATTGAGACCACTTTTTGGCCAAGTCAAGTTAATTTGTATCTCTCAGACCATTGGTCAATATAATTTTTTGCTGGATTCCTCATCATTACAACAGATCTTGGTAATGTCCCCACATTTCCCTAAAGGTGTGAAAAACAGCAGTTTACCTGTACTAATCAGTTTGTTGTTTTGACAAGATTTTTTTTGTTAGGTGAATAAATAGTTTTAATAATTATGGTAATGTACAGCTCTTTGTTCTTCAGAAAGAAGATTATTGTGGAACAATTGTCATCATTAATGTGATTTTTATTGGTGTAATATTGCCTTTAATTACATATAATGAGGAAAAGAACAGTAAAGTTAAAGACAGCAAGATTTACTAAAAAGCAATAAAATAGGCACAGTGCACATAAAAAAATATTTAAATCAGTCTTGCCAGCAATATTTTTTCCCCAATTCCATTATAAGGGACCACACCGCTAATAAGACCACTTTTTAGAAGTCTAGAAAGTGATCTTAATAGCGGAATTTTACTGTAAATACTGATCATTCTCAGACAATAATGAAGTCCTAGTCACATCTCCTCGTTGGTGCTAACTGGAAACATGGCTATGGATAGAACTTTTAAAACACTTTATTTGGGCTATCACAACCATGACTAACGTGACAAGTCGTTGAAATAATATTCCGAATTTAAATAATAATTACTATTCAATATGTTTTATACAGAACAAATGCTATCTAATAAAATCGGACCGAAACGACCCAGGCCGAATCGACCCACCGAAATAGGCCGAAACGACCCAGGTCCAAATTTGGGCCGAAACGACTCAGGACCAAAACGTCCCGGATTCAGGGAACATGGTCTTCTGTTGGATTGCTGGCAGCACCCTTTAGACCTTTGTATAAAAGGATGAGCCTATTGTCTTTTCTCCTTTTCTTGAGAGACTCCCGTCTCTTGTGGACTCCAGACAAAACTGGAGCCCACTCGCCTTGCTTTGTTTGTTTGAGGTTTAACATCCTCGTCAACACTGTAAAGGTCATTTTGGAGACATTGCTTCCAATTTTGTGGGACTTTTACCAGACCTTGAGATGAAATGACATCTCAAGTGATGCCGCCCAATGAAACTGATAGGGTTTATAAGCATGGACAGTCCAACGTGCACCACTGTGCCTGGGCTCGGACCTGTCCTGGTCTCTCTTCAATCCTGTCTGTCTGGACTTCTTATGTGCTCTCTGCTTGATTAGCCTTCTTATACCGGGTCGGTCATTTGGCCATTAACTCTTGCTCAGTAATTCCGATCTGATGGTGCACTTTTTAACATAGGATGCATTCTTCCTTGCAAATGATGCCAATGGAGCATGTTTTGGAGATCTAAATTTTATAACAGCTGTAAGGGAACAAACCTTGCACCTATACTATCACAGACATATGCACTTGTTGTTGTTGCAACTACCACTGAGTTTCCACACTCCTAATCAACTTGATCAAGGATCTGAAGGAAGTCACACCACTGCAATGACTGTCAGACTGTGAAATGTCGTTATTTCTCAATTGACAAATTTTTGCTTTGGCCTAATGGTAAGCAAAAATCACTAACGAACTGTGATTAAGTGGATCGTCTAAGTTCATTAATACTTGCATTTTTTTACTGGTTTTGAACTTGTTGTTTGAAGCCTGTTTTCTGGCGAAATGAAAGTCCGGGATTTTGTAAACACGGTGTCATGTTTTTTCTTGCACTCGTTAAAATTATCCATGACACCTGCTTGGTACGTACAGACGGTCCCTGGACATTTCGGCCCATAACAAAATCGGCCCATGACAAAATCGGCCCATAACAAAATCGGCCCATACAAAATCGGCCCATAGCAATTTCGATCAACAATTTTAATGATGGTATAATTATTATGTTTGCATATAACTGATTTGCTTGCACGGCCAATTAAATCAGTAGCATGTAGGTCGAAAATGGGATAAAAAGAAAAATATGTTCAGTTTGAGAAATTAATGTTCTTTCCTCTGATAAAAAACACATTGTGTTAACAAGTCCGAGAAAATAATACCGCCCTTAATCCCACTTTATATAGGGGGTATATGTTATTATGCTTATCTCTGATCCAAGACTTATGTTGTGGGTACTCGATGGAACCGCCACCGCATGCTCGGATTATAAATAAAACAAATATTCCTTTTTTGTGTAGGAAAAGTAGTCATTTTGGATAAAATGAAAGAATGCACTATGTCACACGGGTGTGTTTTCGTAATGGATATATAAGAAAGAAAATCCACATATCCACATATCAGGAGGGACTCTAGTCAAAACCACCATTTGGTTTAAACAGTATTTATTTCAAACATTTACATGCAAAATATAAAGTACAAACAACATCATAGAAGTCAGGATCTGACAGTAAGCAAAAATGCTTGTCTAGAAGTCATCTCCTGAAACCACCATTTGGCATACAGACTCATCACGAGCCCTACAAATTACTACAAATTTTCATTCTTTCCCAAAACCTTTTTTCATAAGAATCTCGGGCTCGAGTTGGAATGCTCTACCGCGCGCCAAATAGTCTTGCTCCCCACCCTGGCACAGTTTAGTGATGCTGTGTACCGGGTTTGGCATGTGTCCCCGAAGTCACTGGCCTCTGTTTGTTTTACTTTTAACTATACTAACACTCGCCTAGCACTGTACAAACTAATTTCACCTGCTATACTTATCTTTCATTTCAACTAACCCCCTTCAGTACTTGGTATACTGGAATCCCTTCTGAAAGTTCTCCTAGGAGGTTAAGAAGTAGATAGAAAATGCACTCTTAAGAATGTTCTGAAAATGCTTAAAGGTATATGATATTTGATTGTTTTCACTGCAGGCAATGGTTAGAAAACTGACATCAAGCGTTGTTCACAGTCACATTGGGCTTATGAAATTGTTAAGGGTTTCGTTGTACATGTATTTCATATTTCTGCTTTTCAACACTTCCATTTACGTAATGGAATACGCTATGAATAAGAGGCGCATTGATTAGCTTTTAGCAGAAAATCTTCAATTTTATTACAAGAATCATGCATAGGTTTTCGTGCATTAACATTTGCTAGGTCCCACTTTTGCTACTTCACGAGCCCAGCATACACAGATCGACTTGCTCAGCCGCACAGTATGGTCATGATCGCTGGAGGAATGAGGTAGCTTTGCCTACTTTATGATTCATACTTACACACAAATCAGACTGCGCGGATGCACAGGCTGATGTGTCTTTCGTTGGGCCCCGGCGCTAGGCCCACATATAGCCCTTGTCCAATAACATTCATAAAACGAAACCGAAAGCAAGAAACAAAGAAATAATTAAAGACACACATTAGGAGACATAGACTTATGGATGATTGGCACGTGCCACAATAATGACTGAGGTTTGAGTAAAGTGATAATCGTTTGTTTGTTGCTTTAAGGCACGTGTCGATAAAGGCAACAACCTAAAGTGATTATTAATCATTTTGCATAACGACATGTGTCATCAATATAAACAAATAAGCAATGACACCAGAACTGGTATTTCAGAGTTCATAAATATACATTTTTTTAATAAAAAAACACACCCTCTTTTATATTTTTTTTATTTCTTATCTTCCATTTCAAAGTTTGCATTGCGAGAAGACTCACATCTGAGGGAGGTAATTATTGAAAATAATGATAAAGATGCCTAGCGGTGAAAAGCGGTAAAATAAATTGTATATACATGTATTTTATCATAAATTAACTATATCTTTCATTTTTTTTAATTTTGACTGGAATTCACCCCTATTACAGCCTTTTAATCATTTATGGGCCGAAATTGCTATGGGCCGATTTTGTCATGGGCCGATTTTGACATGGGCCGATTTTGTTATGGGCCGAAATGACCCGGAACCGTACAGACACCGGATCGGACCGGATCGAATCCAATTACCGGATCAAACCCGGTTTTCTTGGTTACTTGCTTACTTACTTACTTGGTTACTTGGTTAATGAGTCACTTTGTCCAGTGGGCGTGACTCTCTTTAGCCGTCTCTTAAAGAAATTTCCACTCGGTGCAGAGACTATGTTGTTATCCAGGGAGTTCCATGGCTCTACTACTCTGTTTGTAAAGAAGTGCTTCCTCACGTCTGTATTTATATTAACCTTGTGTAGTTTATAAATACTGATGACCTCTTAATTCCCTTAAGCTGCTCGATGGACCTGTAGGCGACGGCGAAATAGAAGTAGCGTCGGTGACATGCTTAATGAGCTAGAGTGGCCGTCCCTGGAGGCCCGTCGTGAGCAGTCCTCTTTAACCTTCTTCTACAAGATACACTCTGATTCAGTGTCTATTGATAAAGATAGGTACTTGACCCCTGTAACAGTGTCGACCCAAACAAGGGCATCAAAAGTAAACGACTCACAATATCGTAGATACCAGTCCTATAGTGATGCCCTGAAGAACTCGTTCTTTCCTAGAACTATTCCCCAATGGAATAGTCGTCCCTCCTCTGCGGTGAATGCCAAGTCCACAGAAGAGTTCAAAGCCCGCGCAGTGTAAGATTGGGACTCAGAGGTATGCGTTTTAGGATACCTCTGTTATGCAGATTGTAAATAGTTTTAAGGACGCATCCAGTGCCTCTCTTTTTTTTTTCAGCTAAATTCTAAATTTAGCCACCCAATCAACTGAGGTAATGACCAGATATGACCGACTCAGTATAAGAAGATAGATTAAGGGTCTACAGAAGAATTTATCTGGGTCACAGTGATATTCATGATGTAAAATTTTGTATGCTTCAACAAGATCTACACATTTTCTTTTATTTTCCAAACTTTCTATAACTGGTGGTTCAGAACCCAAGGCTAAACAGCGATTCTGCACCTTTTGTAATATATCGATATCTTTCTTCAAATGAGGCTGCTAAACTACTGAGGCATGCTCCAGTAGTGGCCTAACTGTGGTCTTAAATAATGTAGAGATTTTATGTTGAGATATATTTGTGAAACAACGTCTTATCAAACCAACTCTCTGGTTGGCTTTTCTGGTAATTTCAAGAATGTGTTTTCTTGGTAACAAGTAATTAGATATTAAAATACCGAGATCCTTCTGTTCACTTACAACTTCTAATTCAACACCATTTAATGTATATATGAAATCTAACGATGCCCTGATCTTTAACACAACACACTTTAAAGCATTAAATTTCAGTAGCCATAATTTAGACCATGCCGATAGAGTATTCAGATCTATTTGTCTAAATCGCGACGGAAGCAGGGGCGAGGATTGTGGCCACGTAAAATCGATTTAAGCCCCCCAGTGGAAATCTTCCACTGACCGTTCCAAGGCGGCTCTTCTGTGGCGATTTATTTATGTTGTTGTTTGTTACTTACTGTGTGTATCACTTGTGTCTTTTAATTGTGGATGGCCATATGGCCATTTTGTGGGAAAGTAACTGTCCTTATGGCCTTCCTTTGTTTAGGTTTCCATTATGGTCTGGTCGCTTAATGTTTGTATTTCTTTCCCTTTGGTGTCTTTTATGGGTGGAGTAAGTTAATTGTATCAATTCCTGATCTTTGTTTTACTTCTACTTAACATTTAACAGTCTGCAGATGTTATTATCTGTCTATAAAGTTTAGTGTCATCAGCAAATAATTTTGCTATAGAGATTACAGATGAAGGCAGGTCATTCACAAACACAATAAACAAAACTGGCCCCAATATGGAGCCCTGCGGCACTCCGCTAATTTACTCTGGTCCAATCGGAGACTCCATTCCTAAGTATGACTCTCTGTCTTCTGTTTGTTAAAAAGGCTTCTATCCAGTCTTTGATGTAGCCATTTATACCATAATGTGCTAATTTAAACAAAAGGCGCTGATGTGCCACAGAATCAAAAGCCTTAGCAGAGAAATCCATATGTATAATATCAGTTTGTTCTCTATCATCATAAGATTGAGTCCAGTCATTTAAAGATTCGAGCAATTGGGTAACACACCAGAAACCACTTTGAAAACCATGTTGGTCACAGGATATGACATTGTTTTTATGTAAATGGTCAGATATTTGATCTAATAGAATATGTTATATAAAAGGGTTATCCTTTGGAATACACCACAGAAGTGAAAAATATGGAGTGTACATGTTTTCTGGGCCAGACTAGCTAGTTTTGGCCAATTAGGCCTCATCAGTGACCCTCAGATATTTTCAAAATTCCACAATGGAATCAATGATCCCAAAGGACAAGAAAATATAATCTACACTATGGTGTAGGGCAGGGAGACGTTTTACCGCCGCCACACATTCCCACACACCAGCTGTAGTGAAGTCAAATATGTTCTATAAAAGGGTTATCCTTTGGAAGCAAGGAATACACCACAGAAGTGAAAAATATGGAGTGCACATGTTTTCTGGGCCAGACTAGCTAGTTTTGGCCAATTAGGCCTCATCAGTGACCCTCAGATATTTTCAAAATTCCACAATGGAATCAATGATCCCAAAGGACAAGAAAATATAATCTACACTATGGTGTAGGACAGGGAGACGTTTTACCGCCGATACACATTCCCACACACCAGCTGTAGTGAAGTCAAATATGTTCTATAAAAGGGTTATCCTTTGGAAGCAAGGAATACACCACAGAAGTGAAAAATATGGAGTGCACATGTTTTCTGGGCCAGACTAGCTAGTTTCGGCCAATTAGGCCTCATCAGTGACCCTCAGATATTTTCAAAATTCCACAATGGAATCAATGATCCCAAAGGACAAGAAAATATAATCTACACTATGGTGTAGGACAGGGAGACGTTTTACCGCCGCCACACATTCCCACACACCAGCTGTAGTGAAGTCAAATATGTTCTATAAAAGGGTTATCCTTTGGAAGCAAGGAATACACCACAGAAGTGAAAAATATGGAGTGTACATGTTTTCTGGGCCAGACTAGCTAGTTTCGGCCAATTAGGCCTCATCAGTGACCCTCAGATATTTTCAAAATTCCACAATGGAATCAATGATCCCAAAGGACAAGAAAATATAATCTACACTATAGGCGTTCAAGCAACTTAACGATCTGAGAAGTCAAAGTAACAGGACGATAATTATTACACTGCTTCCTTGAACCTTTCTTATGCAATGGAGAAGCCTCCGTGGTGCAGTGGTTACGCTACTCGCCTTGTAAACCAGGGGTCGCAGGATCGATCCCGGGCTTCTCCAGACTTTCGGATGAGTCTTTAAACCGAGGTCCCGTCTCCGTATGACCTTAGCTGTTTGTGGGACGTAAAACTCAAACACTCACTCACTTCTTATGCAATGGATTTATGTTACCATCTCTCCAATTCTGAGGTATAACTCCAGTATAAACTGATTGATTAAAAATCATACTTAAAGGGACTGCAACTGCAGGAACATTAATTTTTTTAACACATTTACATGTATATTATCAGGTCCACAAGCCTTATAGAATCAAAATTTATGTATCTTTTTAACCACTGAACTTGGTGAGATGCGCATAAATTTGATATTGATGTTTATCTTTGGATCATTTATAGGAATATCTCCACATAATGGCTCTTCCTTTGTTTGAACAGATGAAAAAAAAAGTTATTCAATAAGTCAGCTTTTTGCTTATCATCGTTAATTTCCTGACCTTCACCATCCAAGAGTTTGTCAATTGTAGACGATGTTCTTTGAAAGTTACGAGTATAGTTGAAAAAAAATTTGGGTTATCCTTCAGTTTATCAACAAGGGTATCCTCATAGTCCCCCTTAGCTGTTCTAAGCATGCCTCTGTATTCTGAATGTGCAGCTTCAGCTAGATACTTATCAGCATTCAATCCACTTCCTTTTGCGACAATGACTGACTTGTCTACACTTTTGTTTTGCCTTTTTAACTGATTTGTATCGAGTCTCAATTTCTCTCCAAGTTTAATCGTCTTAAAGGGAATATATTTGTCTACTAGCACACGTAATACTTGTCTTTAAAACAATTCCACATTTCTGCAACTGCCAACCCCTTGAAAAGAGATTCCCAGTCAACATTAGCCAACTCCTCATCCATGTCTTCGATATAAAAAGATTGGGTACAACATGGATGTTATACGACAGACTGCATGCATGGTAGTTAACCCAATTACGGTTGGCAAGTTTGCTTCCCTCTTTAATTGCACGCCGGTGGGTCAGGCCTCAGATTCTATGACGGCTCCAACGTAAAGGCTTATTGAGGGTTAGAGAGATCTAATTCTTGGTAATGTTGGTTGGTGCCTGATGCTCTGTCCCTGGTCGGGCCCATCGGAGTCTAACTGTTGGTTTTCTTTTGCTCCAGCATTTCAGTGGTTTCTTGGTGTCGAGTCCTCACCGTTGTCTCAACTCTGTGGTTCTTTGATTTTTTGTGTTCACGGAGATGTTGCACTGATGAGTTAGGCGGCCTTCATGCGGACTGAACAAATTATTTGTCTAAATCGCGACGGAAGTAAGGGCGAGGATTGTGGCCACGTAAAATCGATTTAAGCCCCCCAGTGGAAATCTTTCCACTGACTGTTCCAAGGCGGCTCTTCTGTGGCGGTTTATTTATGTTGTTGTTTGTTACTTACTGTGTGTATCACTTGTGTCTTTTTATTTTGGATGGCCATATGGCCATTTTGTGGGAAAGTAACTGTCCTTATGGCCTTCCTTTGTTTAGGTTTCCATTATGGTCTGGTCGCATAATGTTTGTGTTTCTTTCCCTTTGGTGTCTTTGATGGGTGGAGTAAGTTAATTGTATCGATTACTGATCTTTGTTTTACTTCTACTTTGTAATTTCCTTTTGAACATAAATAGACCTGCCTTGGAGAATTTTCCACGCTGGTATACTTGCTCGAAAAGAGTAAATCAATTGAGTCAAGATCACTGTTTGAAAAAGACTGGCTCACCACAACTTCATCAATTAAATCTGTATTGTCAACTAACACCAAGTCTAAAATATTCCTGCCTATGGTAGGCTCACATACAAGCTGTGAAAGAACATTATCCTGAATCATATCAATAAACATATTATCAAGGGCACATTTGCCTTCTAACACTAACCAGTCTGTATCTGGAAAATTGAAGTCACCTAAGATGATAATATTTTTGTAATTCAAACAGTTTATTGTGTTACAAATATTTCTTAGACAATGTTCACCATCTTTCTCTGGTCTATATACACAAGAAAGGATAATTGGGTCCATTCCTTCAGGAGATATACTACAAAACAACATTTTTGTCAAACCAAGTTTCCGAAACGGCAATAATGTCATACTCACAGGAAGAAATTAACTCGGCCAATTCGGCAAATTTAGATGTCAAACCTTGTGCGTTAAAGTACTTCAAATTGATGTTCCTGTCAGTAGTCAAAGTTTTTGTGTTTAATGTTGTTCCCCTTGAGACCCCCGAAGGGTGTCTCTCAGAGGTGGCGGAGGGCCACTCACTATTTTGAAATTCGGACCAATTTTCCCTCATTCGTTTGGGTCAAGCTCTCGTTTGGCTTTTAACGTTTTTCTTGCAGAGCTCTCCCTTTCTCGTTGAAGTATAGTATATTCGTTTGTTATGAACACCTCATAAGATTTGAAAAATTCACTGTCTTTCATCTGTTTTATAGCCGGTGCCGCTTTAAGTATCTTCCATTTTATATCCTGACTATCAAGAACAATTCTAATTGGCCTCATTTTGTTCTCCCTGTCATGATTTCTAGTTTCATTCTCTTCAACATTTGTGTAAGCATGGTCTCTTTGTGTTGACATTTCTGGACCCTCCTCGGCAGGAGTTCTGTTGCCTTACTCCCTACCCTGTGCATGGATTTAATACCCTCTTTGTCTATCTTTAAAATGCGAAGATCTCTTCCACTTTTGTCCTGTCATCCACATTATCTTCTGGGATACCCTTGATCATGATATTATTTTTCCTTCTTTCAATTTCAGATGGTTCACTAAGAGATAGCTCCATTTTTTTGGACAGTGAAGAAATGTCTTTGGTTAACCCATCTAGCTTAACTGAAGTTTCTTTAAACTGTGCATTAAGGTCACCCACCTTTTTCTTTTCAGCTTTTCTGTTTAATGAAGTTTCGACCGATTCAACTCTTTTCTCAAAGGTGGCCATGAAAGTTTTACACCTTTCCTCAATTTCTCTGTCTGTTTTCACTGCAGTTAAAGCGTCTTTTTCACACTGTTTACAATACCAATGACAGCCTAGATTAGGTTTTGATAATATATTGTAATCTGCTTCATCCATCTCGGGCAAACAGGGCAGACAGAATTTAAAAGTACATCTGTTACATTCCAACAGTCTATCCGTTTCATTGGAGTAAAGATTCTCACAACTTTTACAAACCCAGACATCACCATTATTGATACTGTCAACAGGGGCTGTCAGAGAATTCTTTTTGCTTTTATTTGATGGTATCTTTGATTGCAATATAGATTGAGATTGAGATCCTTGGGACTGGGGAATAATCGAGCCACATGGTTTCTTAGTAAGTTTTTTAGTTTATACTAATTTATTTTAGTTCGATTGTGATGAAAGTTTCAAGCTTATTGAATCGCTCTCAAACACTCATTCCGGGGGTTTACATGCGCGAGAGAGAGGCAGTGGCTTTTACACCATTGCTAGCCATTTACACCTGGGTGGAGTGGGGCAGTGTCATTACGTGTCTTGCCCAAGGACACACCTCGATACCGGTGGCCGGATTCGAACGCACAACCTCTCGATCATGAGTCGAACGCGCTAACCACTGCGCTATCGAGGCTGACAAGGCGGTTCTTTCTTAGTAAGGGACGCAACTCTTGAATTTCTAGCACGTGTCCCCATTTTTACAGAAATCTGTGGGAGTGATACTAAGATCACTATTGCAGAAAGTGAATATAATGTACAAAGGTTCATAAGATAATAGTCTAATGATTGTTTTATACCTCTGATTATTTATTTTGTCTTTATTTTGTGCACTCCAGAAATTTTTCCGCCATTAGTTTTCGGAACTCCTCGGACTTTTCTGCGATGTGTTTTCTTTTTCTTTGATATTTTTCATTCTTTGTGCACAGTTGAGAGAGTTTTTCAAAATACAAGAGGGCCCAGAGGGCCCTGGTTCGCTCACCTGATCCAATGTATAATAAGTGGGCCCCGGCAGGGGTCAATTTTGGCCCCAGGGCTATAAGTTGAACAATCTTGGTAGAGATCCACACGATGAAGCTTCATATCTAATATGAAAGACCTGGGCCTTGTGGTTTCAGAGAAGAAGATTTTAAAGGTTTACCCTGCATAAAGAAGTCTAAGTAAAACAAGATTTTCCCTAAATAAGTCTATGTAAAACCAAAGGGCCCCGGAGCGGGGGCATTTTTGGCCCCAGAGCTATAATTTGAACAATCTTGGTAGAGGTTCACTAGCTGAAGCTTCATAACAAATATCAAACACCTAAGCCTTGTGGTTTCAGAGAAGAAGATTCTTCAAGATTTTCCCTATATAAGTCTATGTAAAACCAAAGGACCACATGGCGGGGGCATTTTTGGTCTCAGGGCTATAATTTGAACAATCTTGGTAGAGGTCCACTAGCTGAAGCTTCATAACAAATATCAAAGACCTAAGCCTTGTGGTTTCAGAGAAGAAGATTTTTCAAGATTTCCCCTATATAAGTCTATGTAAAACCAAAGGGCCCCGGAGCGGGGGCATTTTTGGCCCCAGGGCTATAATTTGAACAATCTTGGTAGAGGTCCACAAACGCTTCATATCAAATATCAAAGACCTGGGCCTTGCAGTTTCAGAAAAGAAGATTTTCCCTATATAAGCCCATGTAAAACCAAAGGGCCCTGGGGCGGGGGCATTTTTGGCCCCAGCACTATAATTTGTATAATCTTGGTAGGGGTCCACTAGATAAAGTTTCATACCAAATAGCAAAGACCTGGGCCTTGCAGTTTCAGAGAAGAAGATTTTTAAAGATTTTCCCTATATAAGCCCATGTAAAACAAAAGGACCCCCGGGCGGGGGCATTTTTGGCCCATGCACTATAATTTGAACAATCTTGGTAGGGGTCCACTAGATGAAGCTTCATACCAAATATCAAAGACCTGGGCCTTGCAGTTTCAGAGAAGAATATTTTTAAAGATTTTCCCTATATAAGCCCATGTTAAACCAAAGGGCCCCGGTGCGGGGCATTTTTAGCTCCAGCACTATAATTTGAACAATCTTGGTAGGGATCCACTAGATGAAGCTTCATACCAAATATCAAAGACCTGGGCCTTGCTGTTTCAGAGAAGAAGATTTTTAAAGATTTTCTCTATATAAGCCCATGTAAAACCAAAGGGCCCCGGTGCGGGGGCATTTTCGGCCCCAGCACAATAATTTGAACAATCTTGGTAGTGGTCCACCAGATGAAGCTTCATACCAAATATCAATGTCCTGGGCCTTGCGTTTTCAGAGAAGATTTTTAAAGATTTTCCCTTTATAAGCCCATGTAAAACCAAAGGGCCCCGGTGCGGGGGCATTTTTAGCTCCAGCACTATAATTTGAACAATCTTGGTAGGGGTCCACTAGATGAAGCTTCATACCAAATATCAAAGACCTGGGCCTTGCGGTTTCAGAGAAGAAGATTTTTAAAGATTTTCCCTATATAAGCCCATGTAAAACCAAAGGGCACAGGTGCGGGGGCATTTTCGGCCCCAGCACAATAATTTGAACAATCTTGGTAGGGGTCCACTAGATGAAGCTTCATACCAAATATCAATGTCCTGGGCCTTGCGGTTTCAGAGAAGAAGATTTTTTAAGTTTTCGATGAAAAAATCTATTTTTGGCTCCTGTGACCTATATGTGCAACGGACCGGAACCATTCGAACAACTTTGAAAGGGGACCACCTAAGGATCATTCATGTGAAGTTTGGTGAAACTCTGATCAGTGGTTTAGGAGGAGATGTCATTTGAAGAAAAAGTTTACGGACGCACGCACGCACGACGGACAAAAAGTGATCCCAAAAGCTCACCTTGTCACTACGTGACAGGTGAGCTAATAAAACGATGTTTACCTCTTATCTTCATTCCAATGTCGAAAAAAAAAAAACATGGGATGAATGGGTGCCATCAAGGATAACTTCTTACCTTCTGTCACCACATACGGGAGAGAACCCATACTGGAGAAAAACGCTTTTCTGTTCGTCGTTTCAACGTCATGACGTTTATGCAACGTCAAATCTACGTCGGTGACGTTGCACCGACGATGATTTGACGTTGCCCTAACGACGTGTGCCTGCGGGGAAGATATTAAATAAAATGAAATATCTAAAATCAAATATAAAATAATTCTACCATATATAGCCAAACGGCTCTGTAAGAAAGGGTTTGTAAGGGCGAGGACTGTGGCCGCTTAGGGTCGGTTTGTACCCCCCCCCCCCCCTCCCGTGGAATTCGTTTCACTGACTGTTCTAAGGCGGTTCTTCTGTCGTGGTTTATTTTTGTTATGGTTTGTCTTTGAGCGTGTGTATCGCTTATATTATTTTGTTTTGGATAGTCAATTGGCCATTTTGTGGGAAAGTAACTGTCCTTTTGGCTTCTTGTGTTTCTTTTCATGGGAGCTGTGGGTTAATTGTATCGATTCCTGATCATTGCTTTCACTTGTATTTTTATATAATTTGGAAGTGGTTTGGAGGGCATAGCTTCAAGTGGATGTATAGTTTAATTAACCAATCAATGCCACTTGAATGTGTTATAATTGCAAGACCACAGACGACAATTGACAACCGCCATTGCAAGACAACAGATGACAATTGACAACCGCCCATCTGTGACAACCAGTACGCCTAAAACCATGTGGCAGATAGAATACTGTTTAAGGAACATTTCTATGAAAGTCTTATAAATATCTTCAAAGGTGTAAATATCATGGCAACCAATAAAAAAGAGCAGTAGGTCTAAACTCATATGGCAGATAGAAGATTGTTTAAAGAGAATTTCTATGACAGTTTGGCCAAAATATCTGCTAAGGCTTTGCACTAAATGCAAAATTTCAATTTTACCCATTACAAGTGTAGGGGCCACACGACGTTGCTACATACTGAATATCTAAGCTCTGAGCCTTGCGGTTTCCGAGAAGAAGTTTTTCTTAGTTTTTCCCATTGTAAGTCTATGGGAGCTTATGAGCCCTGGGGCGTGGCCAATTCTATGAAAACCGGCCCCGATAGCTCAGTTGGTAGAGTGTCCGCTCCGGGGAACGGGAGGTCTCGGGTTCGATCCCGGGCCGCGACATACCAAAGTCGTTAAAAATGGTACTAGCTGCTCCTCGTTTGGCACTCAGATTTACGGGGTAGAGCTAGGACTGGTCGATCCAGTGTCAGGATAATGTGACTGGGTGTGGTATCATGTAATGTGTCTGGGACATGATACTTCAGTGAGGCAGCACTATAAACGTGAGCATTGAGCTCCCTGTCGCAACCAGACACCGTCGTGATATGACTGAAAAATTGTTGAAAGCGACGTTAAACCCGAATTCACACACACACACACACACACACACAATTCTATGAAAACTCTAAGTTGCCATAGCAACGAAACTAAAGAGCCGAATTTAATAAAAAAAATAGGGTTTCCGAGATATTGGGTCTTTTATGAAATGAAGGGGAGGGGCACTGCCCCCGCATATCCCGGGGGACCCCGGGTTAGTGTCACTGAATGTGTCTTATCATAAGAAACAAGAATATATAAGGTTTTGGGGCGGGGATCTGAATGGTTTCTGAGATGTATGGCCTTTTGTGAAGTGAAGGGGTGGGGCACCCAGGAAGACCCCCAAATTGATGTCACTGAATACGTCTCTTCATAAGGAACAAGAATATATATGGTTTAGGGGTGGGGATCTGTAAGGTTTCCAAGATATTGGGCCTTTTATTAAATGAAGTGGGTGGGGCATGACGCTGGCACATCCCGGGGGAACCCAAGGTTGGTGTCACTGAATGCGTCTTATCATAATTTTATAGACGCCATTCTGATTTAATTTCAAAATTCAATATTGGACTTAAATCTCTTCTGCAACAAGGTCTATCGGAACCCGAATTTTATGGTGACTTAGTATATAAATTCAGAAAAATATATAACCGCAATGACTTCAGCACCCAATTTCGTAAAATCATTCTTCGATATAAAAATATTGGGTACAACATGGATATTATACGACAGACTGCATGCATGGTAGTTAACCCAATCACGGTTGGCAAGTTTGCTTCCCTCTTTAATTGCACGCCGGTGGGTCAGGCCTCAGATTCTATGACGGCTCCAACGTAAAGACTTATTGAAAATTAGAGAGATAATGTTGGTTGGTGCCTGATGCTCTGTCTCTGGTCGGGCTCATCGGAGTCTAACTGTTGGTTTTCTTTTGCTCCAGCATTTCAGTGGTTTCTTGCTGTCGAGTCCTCACCGTTGTCTCACCTCTGTGGTTCTTTGATTTTTGTGTTCACGGAGATGTTGCACTGATGAGTTAGGAGGCCTTCATGCGGACTGAACAAATTATTTGTCTAAATCGCGACGGAAGTAAGGGCGAGGATTGTGGCCACGTAAAATCGATTTAAGCCCTTCCCCCCCCCCCCCCCCCCCCCAGTGGAAATCTTCCACTGACCGTTCCAAGGCGGCTCTTCTGTGGCGATTTATTTATGTTGTTGTCTGTTACTTACTGTTTGTATCACTTGTGACTTTTGGTTTTGGATGGCCATATGGCCATTTTGTGGGAAAGTAACTGTCCTTATGGCCTTCCTTTGTTTAGGTTTCCATTATGGTCTGGTCGCTTAATGTTTGTATTTCTTTCCCTTTGGTGTCTTTTATGGGTGGAGTAAGTTAATTGTATCAATTCCTGATCTTTGTTTTACTTCTACTTATCATAAGGAACAAAAATATATATGGTTCAGGGATGGGGATCTGAATGGTTTCTGAGATATATGACCTTTTGTGAAGTGGAGGGCTGGGGCAAGGCCCCGGCGCACCCTAGGAGACCCTCAAGTTTGTGTCACTGAATGTGTCTTTTCATAAGGAACAATAATATATATGGTTTAGGGGTCTGGGGATATGTAAGGTTTCCAAGATATTGGGCCTTTCATGGAATGGAGGGGGTGGGGCATGACCCCGGCGCATCCACGGGGAGCCCAGGCTGGTGTCACTGAATGCGTCTTATAATAAAAAAAAATCTGAGTTATATGGCCTTTAATGAAGTGGAAGGGGATGGGCATGGCCCCGGCACAATCTGGGCGACCCCTATGTTGGTACAAAAGCATATGGCTGAGAGACATTTACTCAAGGAACATTTCTATAAAAGTTTTTTCAAATATCTGCAATGACTTGGCAGCAGATGCCATTTTCCAATTTCACGCCATTATAAGTCTATGGAAAATCTAAGTTGCCATTGAACCAAACTATAGAGCCGAATTTCATAAAAAACACAAAACCTGTAAAGGCAAATATGGTGAATATTTCCAAAAACTCTTAGCCTCATAGAGCATACAACCTTTGTAGGTCTATGGGAGATTATGAGCCCCGGGGCGTGGCCAATTTGGACCTACGGGGCATGATTTATGTACGGAACAACTCGACGTTGCTACATACTGAATATCTAAGCTCTGGGCCTTGTGGTTTCAGAGAAGAAGATTTTCTAAGTTTTTCCCATTGTAAGTCTATGTGAGCTTATGACCTCCGGGGCGTGGCCAATTCCCACTCCAGTGGCAGGATTTATGCAGGTGACCAAATTACGTTGCTTATACTAAATATCTTAGCTAAGGGCTTTATGGTTTCGGAAAAGAAGATTTTTGAAGCTTTTTTTCCCCATTATAAGTCTATGGAAGCTAAGGAGTCCCGGGGCGAGGCAAATTTAGACCCCAGGGGCATGATTGACAGGATTTATGTAGGGGACCACTCGACGTTGCTACATACTGAATATCTAAGCTCTGGCCTTGTGGTTTCAGAGAAGAAGATTTTCTAACTTTTTCCCATTGTAAGTCTATGGGAGCTCATGACCTCCGGGGCGTGGTCAATTCTGACCCAGGGACATGATTGACAGGATTTATGTAGGTGACCATATTACGTTGCTATATACTAAATATCTTAGCTATGGGCTTTATGGTCTCGGAGAAGAATATTTTTGAAGCTTTTTTTCCTTATTATAAGTCTATGGAAGCTAAGGAGCCCTGGGGCGTAGCCAACTTTGACCCCAGGGGCATGATTGGCAGGATTTATGTAGGGGACCACTCGACGTTGCTATATACTGAATATCTAAGCTCTGGGCCTTGTGGTTTCAGAGAAGAAGATTTTCTAACTTTTTCCCATTGTAAGTCTATGGGAGCTTATGAGCACCGGGACGTGGCCAATTCTGACCCCAGGGGCAGGTTTGGCAGGATTTATGTAGGTGACCATATTGCGTTGCTATATATGAAATATCTTAGCTATGGGCTTTTTGGTCTCGGAGAAGAAGATGTTTGAAGCTTTTTTTCCCATTATAAGTTCATGGGAGCTTACGAGCCCCAGGGCCTTTTCGCTAGTTCTAACCCCAGGGGCACGACTGGCAGGATTTATGTAGGTGACCATATAACGTTGCTACATACTAGGCTTTATGGTTTTGGAGAAGAAGATTTTTGAAGGTTTTTCCTCATTATCAGTCTATGGAAGCTAAGGAACTCTGGGGCGTGGCCAATTTAGTCCCCCAAGGGCATGATTGGCAGGATTTATATTAAGAGACCACTTGACGTAGCTACATACTAAATATCTAAGCTCTGGGCCTTGTTATTTTAAGTTTCTCCCATTGTAAATTAAAATCAAAAATGAGTTCCTTTAAGAGCAATGAAAACATTCATAAGAAAGAAGATGGGTCATACTACGTAGTTTCGGCTAATAAAGCCTCATCAGTGACCCTTGAATGATCCGGCAAAGAAAGCCAGAGAAAAAAAAAATACTGCAATTTTGCGAATTTCGAATAGGCAGTCGATACAAAGACTGATATAAATCAAAATGGGGTCCAAATAATTAAAAACCTGTCTAGAATATGAGTCTAAACCAATAATTAATTTCTGATTTCTCAGAATATTCACGCTGATCTCAAAGGACCAAAAGTAAAATATAAACTGCACTATGGTTGATGTACGGGGAGACGTTTTACGGCCGCCGCACGGCACAACACCAGCTGCAGTGAAGGGAAATTAAAATAAAAAATGAGTTCCTTTAAGAGCAATGAAAACATTCATAAGAAAGAAGATGGGTCATACTACGTAGTTTCGGCTAATAAAGCCTCATCAGTGACCCTTGAATGATCCGGCAAAGAAAGCCAGAAAAAAAAATACTGCAATTTTGCGAATTTCGAATAGGCAGTCGATACAAAGACTGATATAAATCAAAATGGGGTCCAAATAATTAAAAACCTGTCTAGAATATGAGTCTAAACCAATAATTAATTTCTGATTTCTCAGAATATTCACGCTGATCTCAAAGGACCAAAAGTAAAATATAAACTGCACTATGGTTGATGTACGGGGAGACGTTTTACGGCCTATGGGGGCTATGTTTGCCATAGCAACCAAACTAATGAGCCGATTTTCATTAAAATACAAACTTTCAATCCCCCAGCCCAAGGATGCTACAGATGAAATTTGGGCTGAATCGGCCCAGTGGCTTCAGAGGAGATGTCGTTTGAAAGTGTTGACGCCAGATGACGCAAACGCAGACAACGACGGACAACTGCCTATCCTATAAGCTCCACCGGAGCCTTTGGCTCTGGTGAGCTAAAAAATTACTACAAAAAAAAATCACATAAAAATTCCGAAATTTATCCGTCTCGGCGAGACCGCCGCTAGAACCACCTCGGCGAGATGGTTCTTATGAAAACCCACAATCTATGTTTTGAGCAGAAATAAGAAAAATAGTATGTAACCCTGTAAATACAAGTTTTATTATATAAGAGTGGGGTTTAAAGGGGTCGAAATCATATCCAGAAATTAGTTTCATCCTAAAAACCTTGTCACAGTTGCATGTCATTAATCTGGCCTCGTTAATACAAGCTATAGTAGTCGCAGATAAGATTGACTAGGTGGAGCTATCGCTTGTACCTGCCTTTGGAATGTTCTATTAACAAGAAGGTAAACCAAGTCACCCAGTTGTGTGAATTCAACTGTGACACGAACAAAGTTATAGCGTGTAGGGCTATTTGGTCCGCTTGCAGAAAGCTCTACCGGATCATCTGGTGGTCTCGGCGAATTTGACATATATTGAAAACACCTGAATAGCTCCGCCTAGTCAATTTTATCCGCGACCAATTTTATCTGCAACTACTATATAGTAGTCGCAGATAAGATTGACTAGGCGGAGCTATTCAGGTATTATCAATATATGTCAAATTCGCTGAGCCCAACAGAAGATTCGGTAGAGTGCCTTTCGCACGCTTTCTACAAGCGGACGAAACGGTCATATACGCCACAGCTATGCTTGTGTTACAGTTGAATTCACACAATCTGGTGACTTGGTTTACCTTTTTGTTAATGGAATATTCCTAAGGTAGGTACAAACGATAGCTCCGCCTAGTCAATCTTATCTGCGACTACTACACCAGCAATCAAAAAATCTTAGTGATTAATATAAACATATCGAACTGAAATAGGCGAATGATGCTGCGACTGAGGCCCAGTGGCGACGGAGTGATATTATCGAGTCTGCTAATAAGAAAGAGCATCCAAGAAGAAATAGAAATAGAAACAAGAAAGAAAAAAAATCGAGAAAAAAAATGACGAAATAAAAGCCCAAATAGGGTCCGATCCGGTCTTGGCTTGAATGGGTTTATTGTTTATGACCTGACCGGGTCTTAACTTGCGTTTTATTTAGATGTTTTTGACTTAACTGAATTCAGTTTGGTTTTGAATTTATTTATTATCAATTGTAACGATGATATGCTGCCACTAGGTAGCCCATGATTGAAAATAAAGTTTATTCTATTCTATTCAGTAGGTTCTAGAGCACTAGGTCACTTAAAAGGCACTTTTTCGATTAGATAACACCAGAATCAGAATTGATACTGGTGAAACGCCAAATGACATTCATTCACCAGGACCTGTGATATGGGAGGTTATTCCCTACATGTAGCTCTGGCCATTATGCCAGTCCGTGGGCCCGTAGGGACGTTAAACACCAGAACATTCTATAGTAGTGTAACACTTATGTCCGGAAAATGTCCGGGGTGTAATGGGTAGTGTTGCGTTATACCTAATAGCTCGACTTCTGGTGGCCAGAATTTGATAAAATTTGTATCAGATAAAATTTTACGCTCCATTCTAAAGGGTTATATAAAACTATTTCTTTGGGGTCAAGTTTTGGATTTGATTTGACCGGGATGTTCCTAGATTGGGTCCGGGATGTAAGGGGTAGTGGGGCGTTATCCTTAATATCTCGGTTGGTGGGGGTCAGAAATTAATCAAATTTGTATCAGATGAAATTTTAAGCTCCATTCTGAAAGATTATTAAAAATATATTTTTTTTCATTTTTTCACCTCTTTGGGGTCCATTTTTTAATTTGATTTGTCCGGGATGTTTCCGGATTGTGTTCGAGTTGTGTAGGGTAGTGGTGCGTTAGCCTTAATATCTCGACTTGTCGTTAACAGAAATTGATTAAATTTGTATCGGATGGTATTCACCAGGGGTAAAAAGTGGGATTTTGGGGTCCTTTTTTCGATTATTACACAACGCCCCAAGGTCTTTTTGACCAAGAATCTTGAAACTGCACTCGTTTGTTTGTTTGTATTGAAGTTTAACCGCCCAGTCAACACTATTTAGGTAATTTTTGAGCCGGTCAGTTTACCTATCCACACGTTTCCTGGGCAGTACGTAAGCAGTTAACCAGTACAGTGCACATTCTTTCGCCAGAAACTGACAACTGCCATTCTTGAATCCGCGGAACGGAGAGAATGACCATAGAAAAGATTTCGTGATCAATCTCCACGAAAGAATGTTGCCGATCCCGGCAGGTATCGAACCCACGTCCTCCTGATCACCAGTCAGACGCGCAGCCGACTGAGCTTCCGAGGCAGGCCAAACTGTAACTCGTAGCAGCTATATTGATGAGGACTGGAGGAACGTATTCGGAATTTTCATGTGACCCCAAGGCGGTTGTAGCGAGGCCAGGGGGTTAAACAAGCTACAAATTTCCCTCATTTTGTGATAGCTGGGCCCCGAGGGTTCAAAATTCATTTTGTACAAACAGTCATGCTGCATATCAAATCAATGGCGATGAAGAGTAGAATACAGTCGTAGAAAATATTTCACCGAGGGCAAATATGGGGCTATCCATCCGTCTGTAATGTCACACCATTGCTTCTAGACCATTTAAGCTAGAATCTCGAAACTTTCGGCCGGTAAAAGATCTTTAACCCCCCCCCCCCCCCCCCCCCCCCATCCCACGTGGCATATGCTGCTGAACGTTCTAAGGCGGTAGTTTTGATGTTGGTCTTCTGCTGTTATTTTTTGTTATATGTCTGCTGCGAGTTTGTTGTTTAGTGTTTTTCAATGGTCTGATCACCCCTTGTGGGGAAGAGAGGACCGATTGTTCCATTTCATAAACACTCGTATTCTTTCTTGTTTTGTGTATGTTTCCTCTTCCTTTTGGTGTCGAGAGTGGGCTGTGTCTTGTGATTGCGTCGCTCCCTGGAGCTTTCTTTTAAATCTTTTCACAGGCGGTACAAATATAATCATTCTATATATCAAATCAATGGTAATGAAGAGTAAAAAAAAGGTGTGCACATATTCTACCACAGGGCCATGTCTGAGGGTCACCGGAGGTCAAAATGAGGGGTTTTGGGTCCTTTTTTCGATTGTTAAACCCAATTACTGACCCGTGGCAAGTGCTGATTATACATCAATGCCTTACACATGATTACACAAAAATTGTATCGGTCAGTCTAGCATTTGTAGTCCGTGGGAGGTAAAATAACATGGCGGGGGTCAGTGTTGGCGATTTTTCTCCACAAATTGAGTACAGAGCAGTGATTAGATGACATAGCTGTTTTTGAAAAAGAAGAAGAACCGGGAAATTTATGAGGAATTGTGTGAAGTTTACGGAAAGACTTCTCCTTCATATTCAAATGTTAAAAATTGGGTGGCTGATTTTTAACGTGAGAAGACGAGCACCGTAGTGGAAGGCTACTGATGACGTCACCAGTGAAAGTTTAAATGCATTTATTCTTGATTATTGATGACTATCATTTCGTTACAAAATATTATGTAGCCCTCAGTGCTGGCTGAAGAGATCCCCTCTGTCTTCAACAGGTAAGGGGCCACCTTCGGGAAAACCAATAGTTTACTAAAGGTTGACTAGAGTGTACATTATTGATTTTCCCCCTAAGTGCCTAATGCAGGGGATTCAACAAGAGCTACTAATCACCATATTAAGGGACGCCTTTGATCTGCTATAGACAGTATATCACAGTGGACAATAAAACAATTATGAACACACGGTGTGTCCTACTGTTTCAGAATAAATGCCTTTAAGGGAACTACTAAAGCAGGACAGGCAAATGTAAGTTTCAGAAATGGCTAGAAGACTGGAGATTTCTCAGGGTAGCGCTTTTCCAAGGCGGTTCTTCTGTCGTGGTTTATTTTTGTTATGGCTTGTCTTTGAGTGTGTGTATCGCTTATATGATTTTGCTTTGGATAGCCAATTGGCCATTTTGTGAGAAAGTAACTGTCCTTTTGGCTTTCCGCTAGTGATGTTTCCATTAGGATCTAGTTGGTCCATGTTTGTGCGTCTCTGATAGGAGCTGTGGGTTAATTGTATCGATTCCTGATAATTGCCTTCACTTCTATTTTACCATTTTACATGAATGACTGATCACGATGAAGCTTTCAGTGCGTTGGTTGCCCATATGTCTTATTTAAGAACAATGCGCTCTGCGAGTGTTCATGTCTGAGTCACGTTTTGGAAATATATGATTCTGATCCGGAAGACTTTCTTGAAAGAATTCTTACCGGGTACGAAACTTAGATTCATCACTATGACCCTGAGACAGCAGAGTAAACAATGGACTAGTCATGGTTCACCGGATCCAAAGAAATTCAAGACTCAGCCTTCATTTGGCAAGCTCATGACATCTGTGTTTGGGATAGCAACTGACTGTAAGAAAGCGCTCATTTGTTAACTTTCCACTGGTCTGATTATTATTACTGCTTACTTTTCTATGGTATTGATCTGTTTATTTGTTTATTGTTCAATATGTCGAAATGTATCGCATTCCCATACGAAATAACATATGAAGTCTAAATAACGCACACTTGGTCCTGCGACCTTTTGCCCTTTTTACACCACCTTCATTCCCATACGAAATAAAATGTGAAATCTAAATAACCACAGTTTGCCCTGCGACCTTTTGTTCTTTTGTACCACCTTCTGAATTGTCTTGCTGTTGGTGTTTCCGTTAGGGTCTGTTGTTTCATGTTTGCAAAGTGCAAACATATATGTGACCCGTCAGGCGAAAAGGGACCTTCTGGGAATTTTTGGCGAAAATGAGTTATAACTGATTTCAGATATATTGGCATTTGAGAAACAATTTGACACCAAAATGAATAAAATACTTCGAAAGGTTTCAGATTTACAGTACTTTAAGCATAGGTACCCTAAACGTAATAACGTCACAGAATACCAATTCGACGTCGTTGGTTACGTCAACAAACTGTTAAAGGTAAAGTTGCGATTAATAACACAAGGAAACCTCTGAAAGGCATTTTTAAAACAGTAAAACATTTATTTTCTTAACGCTGTTTAATCATCAAGCATTTCTTTGAGAAATCTGGCATATTGTCGTCGTCCGGAAATGTGTAGTTTTAACGATTGCGATGAGCAGACCAAAAACACATTTTACACATTATATGGGCTTCAAAACTTGTTTGCATGTGTGAACAAACGTGCAGATCAGCCTGAACATCAACATAGACTGATCAGTGCATATAATGCAAGCTTTTGTGATCGTGTTTTAAGGCAGTAGTTTTGGTGTTGGTCTTTTGCTGTTTTTGTTGTTGTTGTATGTCTGCGAATTTGTTGCGAGTTGTTGTTTAATGTTTTCTAATGATCTGATCACCCCGTGTGGGGAAGAGAGGGCTGATTGTTCCATTTCATAAACACTCGGGATTTTTCTTGTTTTGATGTTTGTTTCCTCTTGGTGTCGAGAGTGGGCTGCGTCTTACGGTGATTGTGGCGCTCCCTGGGTCTTTCTTTTAAATTTAGGCGGCTCAATGCCAAAATTCAGGTCATCTAAGGTCTCTCAACGCTGTGGGTTCGAGCCTTGCTCGGGTTATATGTGAGAGGCCAACGTCTGCAATGGAAGATCAGGTGGATTTTCTCTGGGTACTCCGGTTTTCGCCCTACTATGATTACAGATCGTCTCGATAAAAGTGAAGTAATCTTGAGAGGGCCGCTAAACCAAAACCAAATAAAAAAAGCCACCTAAAGCTCGAGTAAAAAGTAAGACGCGATGTTTTGTAACCGAAGGTTTTTTTCTCGGTACTCTTGTTTTCGCCCACATCTGATTAATGATAGGATTGAAATTAGTGAAAACATACTGAAAGGGTCGTAAAACAACAAAAAAGAATAAGTAAATAAATGCATAATGAGGCCTCGGTTATCATCCCGATCGGAAGGACGATGCACTTTGGTGAGTTATCCCTGCAAATGATGCCAGTGGAGCATATTCGGACACCGTAATATGATTACTCTGTCAGGAATCGAACCGGAGGCCTCTCACATCAGAGGCAAAGTTCTAGCCATTGATCTACTGCCGTAAACCACACTGCCAGATTCTGATGTAGAGAATAAAATCAATTCCGCAACTGAATAGAACTATTAAATTAAATATAGCTATGTTAGTATTTTTTTCAGTTGACCAATTTTGACCTCATCTCCAGATTTTTGGATGAGTCTTTAAACAGAGGTCCCGTCGCCGTTTGACCTTACATGTTGGGGGGAAGTTAGCCTACGCCCCCCCCCCCCTCCCCCAACACACACACACAGCACTCTCGACCAAATATCGTACCGCATGGTAATTAGGCAATTATAAACGATGGCTCAGTGTCTGAATTTGAAGCCTTCACTGTTCTCTAACAATGGTACTTGATAACAGCATTGTTCTTGTTTTTTTTTGTGTGTGTGTTTGTGTTTTTTTGTTGTTTTTTTTGTTTGGTGGTGGTGGAAATGGTGTGTGTGTGTGTGTGGGGGGGGGGGGGGGTGTGGACGCCAGTTGTCACACTGCCACTGGAGATTTAGATCAATGTATTTAACTGAGTTGTCAGAATTAATTAGTAATTACTCAGTCTCATTCGCCGGTAAGCCCAGCCTCATTATGTTGGCATTTAACTTGGTTGGGTAATTGTTTGGAGCGAATTTCAAACAGATGGCATTATGAGGGAAGTTTTAAAATACAGTAGTTAGTCTCTCGTTATCTCAAACTCTGATATTTCAAACAATGGCTTAAGTCAAACTAAATTTTGTGCATTGTTATGTTGATCGCTGGTATCAGTGACTTGTACTACATGTGACTGTGCCATAAATCCTAAAATGTATTCTAATACTATATTGATTAACTTATGACGTAGGAGTTAGACGTCACCAATACCCACTGGCTGTGAACCTGTTGACCTTATCGCCGTGGTTGAATATACCTACTAGGCCTGGTATTTGGCAGACCTTACACAGATGAAAAAAATCTTTGCCCGGACCTGTATACGCTGTTAAATTCAGTCCATCCATCATCGTCTGCGTAAAGGTTCAGAAAACAAATTTTGTGCAAAGTATTGCGACGTTTACTGTTTATTATTATTCACTCAAACAAGGGACGGGGGGGGGGGGGGGGGGGGTTAAATCGATTTTACGCGGCCGCAATCCTCGCTCTCACTTCTGTCGTGATTTAGACAAACAATTTGTTCAGTCCACATAAAGGCCTCCTGACTCATCAGTGCAACATTTCCAATACAGGTTAATTACAACTGGATGACATATTAAGCATAATTAGCATACATGCTTTAAGAAGCCCACACCAATACTTTTTCGAATAGTTCACAACAATTTAGAGTGCAAGATTTCGCAGTCGGCTGAAATTGTACCAGTATTGAAAGAGATATTGTCTGTTGCCTGAGATATTGAAAGACTCACTGAAACTTCAGAATGACATAGATAGATTAGGATGTTGGGCCCGAAAATGGGGCACGAGATTTCAGCCAGTTAAATGCAACATTATGAAGATAACTAGGAAGAGATCTAATAAAGTTGAGGCTTCCCTTAGAGGGAACGGTCCTCGAGAATGTGGACTCAATTAAATACCTTGGTGTGACAATCACATACAACTTGAGATGGAATACTCATATTAGCAGCTTGTGTACTAAGGCAAATAGAACAATTGGTTTCCTGAGACGTAATCTTCATTAGTGCCCAGAGGATGTAAAAGAGGCAGCATATAAAGGTCGTGTTCGCCCAATCTTGGAATATGGCAGTTGTATCTGGGACCCCAGTGGAGCGGTACGTACAAACACTGGATCTGACCCAAATACCGGATCAGACCAGATCGGACCCAATATTACCGGATCGGACCCTCTTCTTCCTTTTTTATTTTTTTCTTTCTGATTGTTATTTTTTAATACTGTATTAGGTTTTTTAATTATTTATGTGATGCCATTTCATTAGCGGATTCAATATAATCACCCCGTCGCCACAGCATCATTTACATATATCAGTCAATCACTATATTAATTTATCACTCGCAGCATCATTTCCCAATATCAGGCAATCACTAATGTTCATCCCCAGCATTAATTAGAAAGAAAAAAACAATTGCTCA
The DNA here is from genome assembly GCA_963580285.1 of Lucinisca nassula. Classification (NCBI taxonomy): domain Eukaryota; kingdom Metazoa; phylum Mollusca; class Bivalvia; order Lucinida; family Lucinidae; genus Lucinisca; species Lucinisca nassula. The sequence goes on from OY757016.1 coordinate 41,948,758, forward strand.
TCATATCATTCAATTAGAAGTGATATGTATTTTAGATGACACTTGACAGATTGATTGATAACCATCTTCTTTCTTATGAATGTTTTCATTGCTCTTAAAGGAACTCATTTTTTATTTTTATAAGAACTTTGTGTTTGATTACTGGTAATGTGATTCGTGCTCACGCAGTTACTCAGTCAAAAATAGCCACTCTCTTGACAATCATCACATCGAATACCAATCTTGATGTATAAAGACTTGGTTCTTTTGGTTATCATTGCATTTTCACTATCAAGCATCCACAATGTCTACGTTCGCCCTATATGGAGATAGTTATATCAAACATCTTGAGAGATTTTGCCACTATGATCTTAAGATAACTTGATTATGGCATATTGTTTTAGATAGATAGATAGATAGATAGTTTTTTAGGTTTACGTCCTGCCAACAGCTCAGGTCATGCGGGCACTAAACCTTGGATTAGGAAAGTGTTGAGACCCAGGTCAACTAGTTTATAATGCGAGTAGCATAATCACACGTCACTGAGGCTGATAGATAGATAGATAGATAGATAGATAGATAGATAGATAGATAGATAGATAGATAGATAGATAGATAGATAGATAGATAGATAGATAGATAGATAGATAGATAGATAGATAGATAGATAGATAGATAGATAGATAGATAGATAGATAGATAGATAGATAGATAGATAGATAGATAGAACATCCCCCTCCCCTAAACCCCACTTTATATCGAGAAAACTGGGGAATACGGGGTGTACATTGTTTTTTTGTTTTTTTCTTATTTCTGCTCCAAGACATAATTTGCAAATACTCGTTAGAACCGATCAGTGGGGCGACTGAGCTTTAACACCTACCAGATCACGTTTATTGTCGCTGTTATAATTAGGTAAATGGATTACCAGATTAAACACAAGCGGTCTTCTTAACGAGTTAAAGATTTAATCACTTTAATAGTAATTGATGTTTCAGGAGATAAAGGGAAAAACCGATGCTTTTCACTTAATGAGAAAGATCAATGAAAAGAAAAAAAAAATCAAATAAAAAATCAGAGTACCAGAAAACTCTATGTTTGTGAACAGAAATAATAAAACAAATAATGTATACCCCACAGGAATCATGGCAAACCCCAGTTTACTTAATAAAAGTAGGAGTTTGAGGTTGTCCAATTACATAGGTCTTTTTTTCGTGATGGTCGACAAATAGATGATCTTTCTTCATTCTCGTTCCTAAAATTAAAATAAAGACCTTCATTTCTATTTAAATGATGAAATAGGCGATCTGTTGTTCACCTCATCACGAAAACATGCTTTATATGATTACACTGAACCCATCAGGCACTTGACTTAAATGCGACGTCGGATTGCCGTGCATGTAGCCTAACGTCATGACCTTACTGCAACGTCACATCAACGTCGGTGCAACATTAAGTCTAAGTCGATGGAACATAATGACGTTGCGCCGACGCTGATATGTCTTTGCCCTACCGACGCATGCCAGCTCTGAAATTATAAATGAAGTTTAAATAATATTATTTTCATCTTTTCAGGTTCCCGGTGAGGCCCGATTCTTCACTTCTGGCGGAATGACCGCTGGCAACTACGACGGTGTGGAATTACAGAAACTTAAATACTTTAATCTCGATGTGTGTTTTGTGTGCTTTGGTGGAAACGATATAAGACCAGATTCAAATCCTTCAGAAATTGTCCAGAAAATTCTAGTTGTAACAGATCAAATGATAGAGAGCGGGGTAAAGAAGGTTTTTGTAGCTGAAATATCTACATGTGGTGACTTCAGGAAGGTGCCCGGTCTTGACAAACAAACCTTTGACAATTAGAAAAATTCGGTAAACAGAAAATTGAAAAACAATCTTTAAGGGCCACTTCGTGACATTCAAAACAATTTGTTTCCCTGCAGATTATAATGATGATTTGGTACATTTTGGTTCTGAAGGCGACAAGAAGGGACTGAAAAACAAGAGGACCAAGCTGAGCTTGGTCCTGTATCGCTCACCTGAGCTGACAGATTCAAAGTTTCAGGAAGTGCCAACCTTTACTGAAGGATTAATGGAAGGACATGGTGATGACAGGGTAAGCAATTTCTGCAAATCAAGTAGAATGTAACTCTATGATAAATAGGCTGACCTCACCAGTTTTCAAACTCATTCAAGCTTTTATTCCTGACTTGCTAAGAAGATCCTATAAAAACTGATGGGGCTATGGTGATGACAAGTTCAAAAATAAGCAATTAACTGCTGCAATCAAAGGGATGTTACCCTGTGACAAATAGGCAAACCTCACGAGTTTTCAAACTCCTCCGAGCTTTTCTGCCTGACTTATTTGTTTGTAAGTTTCATGAAGATCCGATCAAAACTGAAGGGGCAGCAGTGCTAACAAGGTCGAAAATAGGCATTTTTAAGCAATCAAAGGCACGTAACTCTATGACAAATGTGCCGACTTGGCCAGTATTCAAACTCATCCAAGGTTTTATTCCCAGCCACCTTACATACAAGTTTCAGAAAGATCCGATCAAAACTGAAGGGGCTACGGTGATGACAAGGTCAAAATTTGGCATTTTTAGCAATCAAAGGGATGTTACTCTAAAATAAATGAGCCGACTTGGCCAGTTTTCGAACTCATTGGAGGTTTCATCCCCAGCCACCTTACATATAAGTTTCAGAAAAATCTGATCAAAACTGAAGGGGCTACGGTGATGACAAGGTCAAAAATCAACATTTTTCAGCCATCAAAGGGACATAACTCTACGATAAATGAGCTGACTTGGCCTGTTTTCGAACTCATCCAAGATTTTATCCCCAGCCACCTTACATATAAGTTTCAGAAAGATCCGATCAAAACTGAAGGGGCTATGGTGATGACAAGGTCAAAAATCGGCATTTTCAGCAATCAAAGGGACGTACATCTATGATAAATGGGCCAACTTGGCCGGTATTCGAACTCATCGTAGGTTTTATCCCCAGTCACCTTACATATAAGTTTCAGAAAGATTCGATCAAAACTGAAGGGGCTATGGTGATGACAAGGTAAAAAATTGACATTTTCAGCCATCAAAGGGACATAACTATATAGTAAATGGGGCGACTTGGCCCGTTTTCGAACTCATCCGAGGTTTTATCCCCAGCCACCTTACATATAAGTTTCAGAAAGATCCGATCAAAACTGAAGGGGCTACAGTGATGACAAGGTCAAAAATCACGTTTTCAGCAATCAAAGGGACCTAACTCTATGATAAATAGGCCACCTTGTCCGGTATTCGAACTCATCCGAGGTTTTATCCCAAGTCACCTTACATATAAGTTTCAGAAACATTTGATCAAAACTGAAAGGGCTACGGTGATGACAAGGTCAAAAATCAGCATTTCAGCAATCAAAGGGACGTTACTCTACGATAAATCGGCCGACTGGGTCGGTTTTCAAACACATCCAAGATTTTATCCCCAGACACCTTACATATAAGTTTCAGAAAGATTCGATCAAAACTGAAGGGGCTATGGTGATGACAAGGTAAACAAGAGGACCAAGCTAGCTTGGTCCTGTATCGCTCACCTGAGCTAACAGATTCAAAGTTTAAGGAAGTGCCAACCTTTACTGAAGGCTTTATAGGAGGACATGGTGATGACAGGGTAAGCATTTTCTGAAAATCAAGTAGAATTTAACTCTATGATAAACAGGCTGACCTCACCGGTTTTCAAACTCATTCAAGCTTTTATTCCTGACTTGCTAAGAAGATCTGATCTAAACTGAAGTGGCTATGGTGATGACAAGTTCAAAAACAAGAGTTTTCAAACTCCTCCAAGCTTTCTGCCTGACTTCCTTGTTTGTAAGTTTCATGAAGATCCGTTCAAAACTAAAGGGGCAGCCGTGATAACAATGTCGAAAATAGGCATTTTCAGCAATCAAAGGCACGTCACTCTATGATAAATGTGCCGACTTGGCCGGTATTCGAACTCACCTGAGGTTTTATTCCCAGCCACCTTACATGTAAGTTTCAGAAAGATCCGATCACACTTGGCCAGTATTCAAACTCATCCAAGATTTTATTCCCAGCCACCTCACGTATAAGTTTCAGAAAGATCCGATCAAAACTGAAGGGGCTACGGTGATGACAAGGTCAAAATTTGGCATTTTTAGCAATCAAAGGGATGTTACTCTAAAATAAATGAGCCGACTTGGCCAGTTTTCGAACTCATCCGAGGTTTCATCCCGAGCCACCTTACATATAAGTTTCAGAAAAATCCGATCAAAACTGAAGGGGCTACGGTAATGACAAGGTCAAAAATCAACATTTTCAGCCATCAAAGGGACAGAACTCTACGATAAATAGGCTGACTTGGCCTGTTTTCGAACTCATCCAAGATTTTATCCCCAGCCAGCTTACATATAAGTTTCAGAAAGATCCAATCAAAACTGAAGGGGCTATGGTGATGACAAGGTCAACAATCGGCATTTTCAGCAATCAAAGGGACGTAAATCAATGATAAATGGGCCAACTTGGCCGGTATTCAAACTCATCCTAGGTTTTATCTCCAGTCACCTTACATATAGGTTTCAGAAAGATTCGATCAAAACTAAAGGGGCTACGGTGATGACAAGGTAAAAAATCGACATTTTCAGCCATCAAAGGGACATAACTATATAGTTAATGGGGCAACTTGGCCGGTTTTCAAACTCATCCGAGGTTTTATCCCCAGCCACCTTACATATAAGTTTCAGAAAGATCCGATCAAAACTGAAGGGGCTACAGTGTTGACAAGGTCAAAAATCAACATTTTCAGCAATCAAAGGGACCTAACTCTATGATAAATAGGCCACCTTTGCCGGTATGCGAACTCATCCGAGGCTTTATCCCCAGCCACCTTGCATATAAGTTTCAGAAAGATCCGATCAAAACTCAAAGGGCTACGGTGATGACAAGATCAAAAATCGTCATTTTCAGCAATCAAAGGGACGTTACTCTGTGATAAATGGACCAACTTGGCTGATTTTCGAACTCATCCGAGATTTTATCCCCAGCCACTTTACATATAAGTTTCAGAAAGATTCGATCAAAACTGAACGGGCTACAGTGATGACAAGGTCAAAAATCAGCATTTTCAGCAATCAAAGGGACGTTACTCTACGATAAAAGGGCCGACTTGGTCGGTTTTCGAACTCATCCGAGATTTTATCCACAGCCACCTTACATATAAGTTTCAGAAAGATCCGATCAAAACTGAAGGGGCTACGGTGATGACAAGGTCAAAAATCGGCATTTTCAGCAATCAAAGGGACGTAACTCTATGATAAACCAGCGGACTAGGCCGGTTTTCGAACTCGTCCGAGGTTTTATCCCCAGCCACATAACATATAAGTTTCAGAAAGATCCGATCAAAACTGAAGGGGCTACGGTGATGACAAGGTCGAAAATGGGCATTTTCAGCAATCAAAGGGACGTAACTCTATGATAAATGGGCCGACTTGGCCGGTTTTCGAACTCATCCGAGTTTTTATCCCCAGTCACCTTCCATATAAGTTTCAGAAAGATCCGATCAAAACTGAAGGCGCTACGGTGATGACAAGCATTTTCCCATAGTAAGTGTATGGGACCTTGTGGTTGCCATAGGAACCAAAGTTTTAGAGCGATTTCAAAAAAAAGTTTATGTCATCAATGCCCCACCAGAGGCATACTACAGGTGAGAAATGATTGAGATCAGCCTGCAGGATACAGAGATATAGCTGCTCAAAAGTGTGGACGGACGACGGACGGACGGACGGACGGACGGACGACGGACGACCCACTATACTATAAGCTCCCCTGGAGCCTTCGGCCCAGGTGAGCTAAAAATCGACATTTTCAGCCATCAAAGGGACATAACTATATAGTAAATGGGGCAACTTGGCCCGTTTTCGAACACATCCGAGGTTTTATCCCCAGCCACCTTACATATAAGTTTCAGAAAGATCCGATCAAAACTGAAGGGGCTTCAGTGATGACAAAGTCAAAAATCAACATTTTCAGCAATCAAAGGGACCTAACTCTTTGATTAATAGGCCACCTTGGCCGGTATTCGAACTCATCCGAGGTTTTATCCCGTGCCACCTTACATAAAGTTTCAGAAAGATCCGATCAAAACTGAAAGGGCTACAGTGATGACAAGGTCAAAAATAGCCTTTTCAGCAATCAAAGGGACGTTACTCTGTGATAAATGGACCAACATGGCTGGTTTTCGAACTCATCCGAGATTTTATCCCAAGCCACTTTACATATAAGTTTCAGAAAGATCCGATCAAAACTGAAAGGGCTACGGTGATGAAAAGGTCAAAAATCGGCATTTTCAGCAATCAAAGGGACGTTACTCTGTGATAAATGGACCAACTTGGCTTTTTTCGAACTCATCCGAGATTTTATCCCCAGCCACTTTACATATAAGTTTCAGAGATATTCGATCAAAACTGAAAGGGCTACGGTGATGACAAGGTCAAAAACCAGCATTTTCAGCAATCAAAGGGACGTTACTCTATGATAAATGGGCCAACTGGGTCGGTTTTCGAACTCATCCGAGATGTTATCCCCAGCCACCTAACATATAAGTTTCAGAAAGATCCGATCAAAACTGAAGGGGCTACGGTGATTACAAGGTCAACAAGATGTGTTTGTGAAACACTGATGCCCCCGGACAGCGCATGTTAAATATAAAAGCAGTATCACTAAGCAATCAAAATTTTGAAAAAAAATAGGTCAAAGGTCAAGTTCAAGGTCACAAGATCAAAAATTATGGTACCACTGGAAAGGTCTTGTGATAAGGTATACACATGTGAAATATGAAATCTCTATATATTACCATTCAAAAGTTATGCCCAATGTTAAGGTTTTTGTAGACAGACAAACGGACAAACAAACGGACAAACAGACAGACAGACCAAAAACTATATGCCCCGAATCTCTTAGATTCCGGGGGCATAAAAAGAATACACATGTGAAATATGGAAGCCCTACCATTTACTAATCAAAAGTTATGACCAATGATAAAGTTTTTTAAAAAGTAGGTCAAATGTCAAGGTCAAGGTCATGAGGTCAAAAATTATGGTACCCTTAGAAAGGTCTTGTGACAAGGAATGCACATGTGAAATATGAAAGCTCTACCATTTACCAATCAAAAGTTACGGCCAATGTTAAAATTATTAAAAAGTAAGTCAAATGCCAAGGTCAAGGTCATGAGGTCAAAAATTATAGTACCAATAGAAAGGGCTTGTGACAAGGAATGCACATGTGAAATATGAAAGCTCTATCAGTTACCAATCAAAAGTTATAGCCAATGTTAAAGTTTTTAAAAAGGAGGTCAAAAGTAGGTCAAATCTCAAGGTGAAGGTCACGAGGTCAAAATTTATGGTACCTCTTGAAAGGTCTTGTGACAAGGAATGCACATGTGAAGTATGAAAGCTGTACCACTTACCATTCAAAAGTTATGCCCAATGTTAAAGTTTTTGCAGACGGACAAACGGACAAACAGACAAACAGACAAACGGACAAACAGACGGACAGACCAAAAACTATATGCCCCCCAGAATCTTAGATTCCGGGGGCATAAAAATCGGCATTTTCAGCAATCAAAGGGACGTAACTCTATGATAAATGGGCCGACGAGGCTGGTTTTCGAACTCATCCGAGTTTTTATCCCCAGTCACCTTACATATAAGTTTCAGAAAGATCCGATCAAAACTGAAGGTGCTACGGTGATGACAAGCATTTTCCCATTATAAGTCTATGCGACCTTGTGAAAGCCATAGCAACCAAAGTTTTTGAGCGATTTGGAAAAAAAGTTAATGTCATCAATGCCCCACCAGAGGCATGCTACAGATGAGATATGATTGGGATCAGCCTGCAGGTTGCAGAGATATAGCTGCTCAAAAGTGTGGACGGACGACGGAGGACCCACTATACTATAAGCTCCCCTGGAGCCTTCGGCCCAGGTGAGCTAAAAACACTTCTAGGGAATACGGTGACTTTTTCTGTCATACACTACTGTAGGCTAAATACTGTTTTTAGCCTATGTTTTGTAAAATGTTAACAAGTCCGTGCAATCAACATCCCCGTAAACCACACTTAATATAGAGATAAGCGGGGTATACATTATTTTTCTTACTGCTGCTGCAGGAATAAGTTGTGAGTGCTTGTTAAGTGGTAAACATTGAAGACCATTTCTGCTCTAAACATAGATTGTGGGTTCGAGTTGGGAGCCGCTTCGGTGAGGCGGTTCTAACGTCCCACAAACTAATTTTTGAACAGAAAAGGGCAAAAAACACATACTTTTGTCAATAAAATAAACAAAATAAAAATAATTATACCAATCATGTCTTCCTTTTGTCTTGATTGAACCTTTGTAATACCGGCTCTGTCTTTCAAGTCAACCTATGTTTTCCAGGTAATTTGCAAGTTTAATTAATACGTTGTATATAACCATTTTTCGCAATTCATGACAAACAAAATGATTTACACCGACTTTGATAGTTCATCCAAGGAAACCTATTTTTGTATATAAACCCCTCTTTTTTCTTTTTCAAAACACTTCGCACAGGAATCATGACTGAATTTCCGTGCATAGAATGTTGTCTTGAAAGTGAAAATAATGTTCTTGAATGTTCAAATTGCAAAAACTGGGTACATAGGGACTGTGTGCAAATGTCTGCGTCTGCGTTTAGGGTATGGGCAGTAAATGCTAGAACTTTTGTGTAGAAAGTGTTGTTTTGTAGAGGATATTTATGATGCAGAAGCTGGACTTGGGAGGTAATTACTTATCTACGTTTATTTATTTGCAATTAAATCATATAGAATTTTTTTCAAAATTCTTCTCAAAACGCAGATTGTGTTACTCGTTTGAACCGCCTCTAACGAGTACCCACATTCAATGCCTTTGAGTCGGAAAAAGAGAAATTCCGCATATGGGAGATTTATTTATTTGGATGTTTGTTGTTTTGGAATTGATGCATTAATTGAGGTTGCAAATGTGTTCTTTATTTTTGGTTTTGGTTTTACGGCCCCTTTCAATATTATTTCTATCAAATCGAGTAGATCCTAAATCAATGATGGGCGAGTACCCGGAAGCCATTAAGAAAACACGCCTATACAAATTTACTTTAAATTTAATAGCTGGAAAAACGAAAATTTTCAGATGAAAAAATGTGATATTTTTTCTTATTTCTGCTCAAAACATAGATTGTGGGTGCACCTTAGAACCGCCTCACCGAGGCAGTTTAACGAGTACCCACAAGCGTGATAGCTCAGTGGTTAGTGCACTTGCCTCTGATGCTAGAGGTCCCGGGTTCGATCCCCGGCAGCGGCGATTAAATTTCGGTGTCCGAACATGCTCCATTGGCATCATTTGCAGGGATGAATGTCATTAAGTGCACCGTCCTTCGGATCGGGACGTTAACTGGAGGCCCCCTGTGCAGGGAGAACCATCCCCTGTGCAGGTTAAAAAAACCCTACCATAATTACATGATTACTGTGTAGGCTTTCATCCTGCAAAACTAGGGTGTATGTAATATACACCTGCCTAGAATGTCCGCGAGGGCGTTTGGCAGTATATTAAGAAAGAAAAAAAAAACCCTATATTTTAGAGCATAAATTAGAAAAATCAGGTTTACCCCCGCAATCCCAAGTTTTACAACATAAAAACAGTAAACGCTGACGATACTATCAGTTTTGAACAAAAATGCGATGACTTTGCCACATACTGCGCTGGCAAGTCTGAACAAGAAGCTCAATGGGCCTAACCGCTCACCTGAGGAACATTTTAGTTAGCTGTTTGACTCACGGTCTTTGAGCATAATTTTTTTTTTTGAAGTTCTTCCTTATGGAACACGGCATTGTCAATTTGGACCCTAGGGGCAGGTTTGGTAGGATTAATGTAGGGGACCACTTGACATTGCTACATGCTTAATATGTAAGCTCTGGGCCTAGTGGTTTCAGAGAAGAAGATTTTTGAAGTTTGTTTTTTTCCATTATAAGTCTATGGGGGCTAAGGGGCCCTGGGGCGTGGCCAGTTCGATCTCATGGGCATGATTGGCACAAATTATGTAGGGGATCACTTGACATTGCTACATGCTTAATATGTAAGCTCTGGGCCTAGTGGTTTCAGAGAAGAAAATTGTTTAAGCTTGTCCCATTGTAAGTCTATGGGAGCTATATGTTGCCATGGCAACACCAGTTTCAATCTGAATTACCCCAAAACATACTGCATCTTCTCCCCCAATCGGATAATGCTTCTCATGAAATTTAATCATGATTGGCCAAGTGGCTTTAAAGATATACTTATTTGAAAATGTGAACGGACGCCGGACCATTGGCATACCAATACCTCACATGAGCCTTCGTATGAAATGGTTGGAACACCAGACAAATGGTTGGAACACCAGATTCCTATATCAAGCGAATAGCAGATGCCACAAAAAGGAGAACCGTGCAATCTGGGATTGTAAGAACCACACAACAATACAGACACATTTAGTATATAAAGCTCTATAATTCATTGTTAATTTCACATTTGAGTCTTTAATTGCATAACAGTGTAAACAACAAATACGCAGTGAAACTCATAACTTGAACACCACTGGCTCGTTAACCCTAACCCTGCTGAATAATTTTTTTAGCCACACCCATTTCTGACTATCCGCCAATCAGATTACATGATATAATGCACAAACTGAATTATAAACAGTGTAGACCCTGATCAGATGGCTTCTTTATAAGCCATCTGATCAGGATCTACAGTTTGCAAAGGTAGGGGATGTAGTGAACAGCAGGATAAGTTTAACCATGGCTGAGTCAAACTCCTTTTTGAGTCCCTACAGAATTCTTCCAATACATCCAGATAAAATTACTAATCATATAACGTCATGTAATAGAAATTCATATGTCCACACATGTAATAGCATATGGTTACTGGCACCTAACGTCAGTGCCAACTCTAGATTTTCTTTTTAATTTCTTCAGCGATAAAATCCGGTTCAAAATCATAATACAATGAACAGAATCTTACACTCTTCGTCATTTCATACGAAATTTATGAGCACACTAGTACTTGTAAACCGCTTAGAGGATCTAAGCCTGTCCAGGAACCGCGGTACGAGGAGGACCGTCCATGCTAATAAACCCTATTGGTTTCATTGGGCGAAAGGGCTTCAGATGTCATTTCATCTCAATGTCTGGTAAAAGTCCCAGAAAATTGGAAGCAACATCTCCAAAAAGACCTTTACAGTGTTGACGGGGACGTTAAACCTCAAATCAAACAAACAAAGAACCTGTTCAGATGGCTTCTTTCTGATCTGGATCTACACTGTTTGCAAAGCAGTTTACCAGCACTCGTGTGTGGTCAGTTTCAGATCTGCATGGAAGCATCATGCAGCCCATCTATTTCTTCAAGCCACGATAGGCTGGGATCTACACTGTTTGCAAAGGTAGGTGTTGTGTTCAGCAGGATAAGAGTTAACTAAGGTTGACTTAAACTCATTTTTGAGTCCCTAGGGACTTCTTTCAATAGCTCCAGATAAAATTACTTATCATATAACGTCACTGTTATTTAGTGGATAACTTCATGTAATAAAATTCATGTCCACATGTGTAATAACACATGGTTGGCACTTAAAGTCATGAAGCCATTCGTGACAGCACTGGTTTTCTTTTGAACTTCTTCAGCGATAAAATCTGATTCAAAATTGTAATATGATAAACAGAATCTTACACGAGTGTATAACACTATTGGTTGGATTTTAAGTATTTTTTATTAAGGCACCTTTTTGTAAATAAGTTCTTATTATATTTTGGAATCCTGAATCTAATGCTATGACGTAAAATGTTCTACAGGATTATAATTAGTAAGACATGTATTATTTCCAAGAAATAGCTAGCTAAATATATGTCATGGGCTAATAAGGTAATCACACAGTTGTAATGTAGAAAGTATATTTAGCATACGCGAAATCACTATGGAAACTATATCTTTGAATTAGCATAATCAGGTCATATGACCTTAGGATATAAAAGAGCACTGCACTCCTTGGGTTGGGGCTTTGGGTTATTGGTTTTGGTTAAGTAACTAAGAAATTATGGAAACGTATTTCGAACCTGGGTAGTCGTTTGTTGTAGACATTAAAACTTAGTCACTATACCAGTGTTGACTTTCTTCTTATTACACAACGCGAAGGACATGATATAGTATTACAAGTGGTCATTTCACACAAAATTTATTTAACTCGCCAAAGGCTCGTTTCATAAATTTTGTATATTTTTATTCAATCTTGAAAAGTTATGTAGTGTGTACTCATTAAAATCGCTGTATTTTGTAGTGTGTACCAATTCTATAAGAATCGCCTCAATGAGGAGATTCTAATGGGTACACACAACATACATTTTAAAGATTAAATAAGAACATTATCCCTAACATATTAATATCTGCAGTTAGAGGAAAAATTTCCCTAGAGACTCGAAAACAAGTTCAAAGCAGCCGTGATATAAGAGCTATCAAAGTTTCACTATACCCTTTTGTTCATCTAGCGTTTGCTCAGAACATAAAGAAATACATACTGGAAAACAATCCCTTCGAAAAGAACAATATGAACAAAGAATAATTTAAGGGTGAATGGACATATTTGACATGTTGGCCCTTTCACTCCCAAAAATCTCTGAAGTGGACATTTCTATCTTCAAATCTGGGAAGCATTCATTGGTACAAACAGGAGCCAGTTGTTCAAAACTAAAGCCATCATTAGTTAACATATCATTTAAACTTTGATCAATTAATATGGCAAATATACTAATATTTTTGAAAAAAAAAACAAGAATTCCGCCGAAGGCTATGTCGCGCCTGTGGTAAACTTGAACCTTAGGGTGAACGCTAGGGTGGTCGCAAATGTTGATGCCTTGACGAACGGATGGACGGACGAACGGACGGACAACGAACGAACGGACGGAAAACCGGATGCCTATATCACGCCATGCTAATAGCAGGCGCGACAAAAATTGAGAAGCTGCTCACATTTTTTCAGCAAAATACCAAAATTTTAGATATTGTTCTTGCTAGTACATTTACAATTCGACCACTAGCGAGGTTGTTAAGCTAACAAGGCTTTGAAAAACTGTGCCTTGATGTATTTTACACCTTTTTTATATGGGGAGAAAACTTTCATCACTTTTTATTTGCTTTCCAGTTATCACAGCCCCTCTGAAAAAGGGGTCTATACTTCCTGGGACCAGTTGTTCATAACTAATGACATCATTAGATACGGAATGGTTAAAACTTTGATCATTTAATATGGCAACTATGTTATTTTTGCAGAAGAAAATGTGAGCAGCTTTTGCATCTGCAAAAGAGGCTCACATTTTTTTTTCAGCAAAAATACCAGAATTTTAGATATACTTGCTACAACAGTTAACAATTTGACCACTAACGAACTCATAAAGCTAATGATGCTTTGAACAACTGGGCCCTGGAAGTAAATTCTTTCCTTTAACTGGACCCTAAATAGGGAGACAATAAATATATTTTGACAGATTAAAGCTCGCACTAGTTGGCCTCAGTAGCTCTGTCAGATTGGTCAATGTTGAGCGGGAGGTCACCGGTCCGATACCTGCCAGATTGTGCTGGCCTCAGTAGCTCTGGCGGATGCGCGTCTGACTACTGAACAGGAGATTGCAGGTTTGATACCTGTTGGGTTGGCTACATTCTGTTGTGGAGATTGATCATAAAATATTTTCTATGTTCATTCTCTCCCTTCCGCTGATTCAAGAAAGGCAGTTGTCAGTTTCTGGGAAAAAAATGTGCAATGTTCCGATAAAAGTGGTTAACCGCTTAGCCTGCCCAGGATAAGTGTGCTTACATGTAGGTAAACTGACCAGACTGATATGACCCAAATAGTGTTGACTAGGCTGTTAAAATTCAAACAAACATTAAAGCTAATCCATTCACCTTAAACACTGGTCCATAGCTCCAGATAAAGAGGATTAATGGGGATGGTTTTGGGATAAATTTTCGTATTTCTCCAAACAACATGTTGTGTGTACTTGTTAGAATCGCCTCTTCTCAATGAAGCAATTGTTACAAGTACCATCAACATGTTTCTGACAAAAAATTCTTATTTCTCCATAAACATGTAATGTTGTGGGTTCTTGTTAGAATCACCTCATGAGTTGATTCTAACAAGAACCCACAATGTATGTTTTGTCAAAAATTACTTATTTCTCCATTAAAATGTGTTGTGGGTTCTTGTTAGAATCAACTCACTGAGGTGATTCCATCAAGTACCTACAATATTTTCTAACAATAAATAAGGAAAATTATCCCTTAATCATCCACATTACCCACGCGGGCCTCGGTAGCTCAGTCGGATGCATGTCTGACTGGTGATCAGGAGGAAGCAGGTTCGATACCTGCCGGGTTGGCAACATTCTTTCATGATATTTTATCATGAAATCTTTATTATGGTCATTTTCTCCCTTCCGCTGATTCAAGAAGGGCAGTTTCTGGCGAAAGAATGTGCACTGTACTGGTTAACCGCTTTTGTATACGCCTGCCCAGGAAAAGTGTGGACAGGTAAACTGACCGGCTCAAAAATGACCTAAATAGTGTTGACTCCAATACAAACAAATAAAATCCACATTATCCACATTACCTGGCGCTATGATGGGATGCAAATACAATATGAACAGTAAATACCAAAAAATATACTCTTCAAAAATAAACCCCTATAATAATATATCTTCATGTATGTGCATAGCTCGAATATTTACATACTAACAATAATATAAACAGTGTCTACAAATGATTTTCTACAATGAGATAAATATGCATGTATGTAAAGAATTCGCAGAAAAAAACAAGAATACCATGTGTTCCTAGTCACTCTCCTGAGCACTGAGACTAAATCAAAGCACTGACAGCACTGGTGTATCAATCGTCTCTGAGTGTAGGCTGGAAAATCTGTCCTGATCAAGGACTATCACAGTTTCTTTAAACAATTTAATTCCTGCATTGTAAGCAAACAGTGTAGATCATGATCAGACGATCATTCTGATGTGGGTCTACACTGTTTGACAAACCCAGCTCATGATACCAATCCAAATTCAATAGATAGCCCTCTTATGCAACACTCTGACCTCACAGGTCCCTGGATTACTGACAAGTCAGTGTTTGTTTGTTTGATTTGAGGTTTAACGCACCGGTCAACACTGTAAAGGTCATTTTGGAGACGTTGCTTCCAATTTTGTGGGACAAAATGACATCTCAAGCCCTGTCGGCCAATGAAACCAATAGGGTTTATAAGCATGGACGGGCCGACTTGCACCGCTTTGCCTGTGCAGGCTTAGATCCTCTAAGCTGTTTACCAGTACTCGTGTGCGGGTCAGTTTCAGCTCTGCGTGGAAGCATCATGCAACCCTTATATTTAGTCAGTGATAGTCACATGGACATCAGCAGTGAAAAGCTTCTGTACTTTATAACTCTGGGCTGGTTGATAAACAATCAGCGCAAAAATGACATAAAATTATGATACTCCGTGCCAAATGTACAAAAATCTTTATAACAGCCTTGCTATAGCAGATTTCAGCATAGCCCCAGGTAAGAGTGGGTATCCACATTTTACTTTTCTTATTTCTGCACGAAAACGTATGTCGTGGGTAATCATTAGAAGTGCCTCACAGAGGCACTTCTAATGAGTACCCACAACATATTTCATGCAGAAATAAGAACAATAATATCTGGATACTCCCTTTTATCTGGGGCTATGTATAAAAGTTTTCAGGTTCAAGACTGTTTGTTTGTATTGGAGTTTACTTACCCAGTCAACACTATTTGAGGTCATTTTGAGCTGGTCAGTTTACCTAGCCACACTTTTCCTGGGCAGGCTTATACGTAAGTGGTTAACCAGTACAGTGCACATTCTTTTGCCACAGGATCAAGACAGGTTGAGTGTTAGATTTTTATGTCCCGCCAACAGCTAAGGTCATATGGATATGAGA
The DNA here is from genome assembly GCA_963580285.1 of Lucinisca nassula. Lineage (NCBI taxonomy): Eukaryota > Metazoa > Mollusca > Bivalvia > Lucinida > Lucinidae > Lucinisca > Lucinisca nassula. The sequence goes on from OY757016.1 coordinate 41,964,774, forward strand.
GCTCAGTTTAAAGACTCATCCAAAGTCTGGAGAAGCTTGGGATCAAACCTAACATGAGATGTCAAATCCTGTTTTCTTGGAAAATTAGAAAAATATTTCAAACAGTCGTATGCTGCTAAAAATACCCAGCATGCAGAGCATTAAACAGCATGCAAATTAAAAAGTTTGTATACTGTTTAATAGACCAAAGGGACTTGCAAGTACTGGGGTTTTTCAATTTCACTTTAATTTTGGGGTCAAAAAGCTTTAATGCTTGAGAATATCTTTTTTTTGTTATTTTTATTTTTGTTTTTGCTTATATTGACCTATCTGTGCAAGAGGCCATCTAAGAATTCTGACAAAGAAAATTTTAACGAACTTATGCGTAGGAGTGAGACTGGCCCAACTGTCTCAGAAGAGAATAATTTTTAGAATTGTGATGGATGACAGCAGGGTGATTTATTTAATTTGCTTTATAATGAGTATATACATAGAATATAACATACATGTAAATGTTAGGAACATGTCTAAAATGTTTAAACCAGACATGTTTAGTCATCACTTTATTCTGACAGTGGGACTAACTCTCTCTAGTTTTAAGTAGCACAGAAACCTGGTTTTATACACACATTTTGACAGCTTCCATCTGCACCTTATCAATGGCCATACATGCTAACTTAGATGATTGTCAAATAAATCAGATATTTGGCAAAAAACTAGGAAAAACTATTTATCAATTGAAATCCTATGACACAATGCACTCAGCAGCTGCAAGTTACTGTTAAATAAATGATTTTTTATAGCATTTACTGTCCATGAAAATCAAATAAAATTAAGGATCTTACTAATTTTTTTAACGGAATCTAATTATCATTTTTCAAAACTTAACATGTCTGGTTAAAACTGACTGTTTTCCCGACATATTTTCGGCCATTTTTATAAAAAGGGAAACAACTTACATTGCATCCTGTTGGCTTTCCCCTTAATTGAGCACTTCTGGAAGAAAGGGTCTACTCTTAAAGGAAAGAATTTGCTCCTCAGGAGCAAATTCTTTCCTTTAAGAGTAGACCTAAAGAGCGAATTCTTTCCTTTAAGAGCAGGCCCCTAATTTAATATAAGGGAGACAATACCCCAAATTTATCATGAGGGACAAAGCCTGAAAGAGTTACCTCCCCACCAGTACATGTATAGCTATTCTCCTTAATGAAATTGAAAGTCTAAAACTGACCTGCTTATCCAGGCCAATGTCTACTCTTAACCCTTGTCCTGCTGAACAATGATAGCCGCTACCTTTACACAGTGTAGATCCAGATCAGTCAGCTTCTGAGGCAGCTTTCTGATCAGGCTCTACACTGTTCGACATTCAGTTCATACATTTGTTGGAAAAAAATCACATCAAGCAATCTGATTCGCTGGAAGTCAGAAAAGGGTGTTGCTAACTTAATTTATTCAGCAGTACAAGCATTTAAAGCAACGGATACACATTCAAGAAAGGAAACTGTTAAAAAAATATTTGCCCCTTTGTCAATGCATGGGTCTCTTAAAGGACAGAATCTGCTTCTCATGGAGCACTTTAAAGAGTAAACTACCTCTGTCTGAGGAAAAGCAAACATGAGGTCCCAAAAATTTTCTCTTCCCAATGGCAGGAAAAATGCCAAGCATTTGCATTTCCCTTCATATCCTTACATTGTTTGCAATGGCTGACACTGACTAACATTTAATAACCTATATATAGTTCCAGACAAGGAAGGGATCCGAGGATAATTAAGGGATAATTTTTCCTTACTTCTCCATGGAAACAACTCATTAGGAAAACATGCCCATGTGAAACAATGAAGTTCAACATGGTGTCAAGGTATAAATTATAATACCTTCCTTATTTCTGCTTTCAACATAGATTATTGGTGCTTGTTAGAACTGCCTAACGAGTACCCACAATCTATGTTTTTATGCAAAAATAAGGCAGAGAGATAATGTATACACCCATAAACCACAGTTTTCTCCATATTAACTGCGTTTTAGAGGGGTTTTGGTTTCACAGACTTGTTATTGTGATGTATTTAAGGTTGTTTTCAGAATCACCTCATTTTAGAATCGCCTCAAAGAGGCGATTCTAACAAGTGCCCACAACATATGATTCTAACAAAGCACAAGGAAAATCACTTCTTTAATAAGGCCAAAACAAACTATATGTGTGGTTCCTATTACATGTTTTTCAAAAATAGGGTAGGTAGGTAGGAAAATTATTTTATTTTTTTTTTCTCACCTTCTATACTATGCTACACACTGCACTTATTTTTGTTATATTGTTTTGCTTATATTATTGTACTTGAAAATATTGTAAACAAATAAAAGTATAATACATATATAATGCTTAGTTTTCATCCATATTGTCCTAATTGTTATAAAAATAAGGGTGTTCTTCAGTCAGAACAAAGTATTTTTATTGGACATCCTGTGTATGTGTTGCCTTTTACAAAAGGTCAGCTTTTGGGACTTGCTGTTCTAGTGAAGGTTGCTTTATCTTGAATAGTGTTGTAACTCGATAGATAGATAGATAGATAGATAGATAGATAGATAGATAGATAGATAGATCTCACAATGATTCTGAAAACAGGTGTCCAAAATCCTTCATTTTGAAAAGTTAAGTTCCTGATCTTGATTGCACAAAAAAACATAAACAACATTTCTACACACATGTGTGCACTACATCATGGTTGCATGTTTCCCTAACTGCCTCTCATGACTTCAATCCAAACTTGTACATTGTGAAACTCAATAGAACCATGCCATTGAGGTGGTTGTAATAAGAAACCACAATGTACATGTATGTCCTGGAGCAGAGATCGGGAAAAATATATCCCCAGTTAAGTCTGCTTTCCCCTTTAACTAGGGGCATGGAAGGGTGAGCAGGGATAAATAAGTTCTGAATAGTTAGATCCTCCGGAAGCCAAGAATACACCAAATAAACGAAAATAGCAGACTCGGTTTTATTGAGTCTGTTCATCTCAATGTCGGGTAAAAGTCCTACAGCATTGGAAGCAACGTCTCCGAAATGACCTTTACAGTGTTGACGGGAACGTTAAACCTCAAATCAAACGACCAAAATATAACAACGTCATGCCTGTTTAATGAATGGATATTTTAGACACTTTTTTTAGCAATAGATTGTTGCCTGTTTGATGGTTTACCGCTAATCCCACTGTTTATTGTTCCAAATTATCTCACTTTAAGATTTGATGACCAGTGTACATGTAAGTGATACCAATTAAACGATTAGGTGTGAAAGGTTACCTGACCAGTGTTATCATGTGCATATGCGGTCAGTCTGATCGGCGAGTGTCTAAACTTTCCGAGAAATGAAACCTTGTGAACAATAAACTCAGATCAGACTGTGCAGAGCTTCCAGCTGATCTGAGTCTTTTCTGTGCGCGCATATGCATTCAGTGCATTTCTCGGAAAGCATTTCTGATGTCACCACCATATGACATCCTAGCTCATTAACTACCGTCTTTGTCGGACATATATTACTGCTTCCTGCACTCACGAAAAAAAATTTCTTTTAACGTAAGATCAGCGATACATCGAGCTCTTCGTTTGCTGCTCTCTGCATATCCCATAAGCTATACTACAACAGGTTTGAACAAAGAGCAAAGACTGATAAGACTGCGCAGGCTGATCTGTGACTTCACCTGTCGCACAGTTTTACTGTCATGTTTTCCAAAAAATGGATGCGAAGACCGTGTGTGCAAACTATCGATGACGTGTTATTGAAAAACGTGGGAAAATTTCAGACTGCAACAAATGCACGTTCAAAATGACGGCGGGAAATTAAGCGCGGCATGACAAAGACTATATATGTGTGACCAACGAAGACTACGATCATCCTGCGCATCTGTGGAGGCTTAGCTTTCTGTTCATGACGATAGTGAAAATACTTGAGAGATTTACACAAGCTGTCTGCATTATTTATGTTTGTTGAAGCGTGCACACTTGTCTGATTATCGCTACAGTTGGTAAAACATGATTTGGATAATTTTTATTGTCACAAAAGTAATCTGATTATTGAGAGGGGTCATACCGTCACGGTCTTCATACCGCAAGAAATGTGCGCCAGTGTCCTTTTTATGCGTCCGAGACATGGGTTTTATGCATCTTGCGCTTCCAAAAACAAATTGCATTCAAAATTTGTGGGTTCCGACCGCTTCCTAATTTTGCCTCTCTTACCGGTACATGAAAAATACCTGTTGATCACAGGAGACAACAGCCGTTTTACCCTCTGGTAGTAGTTTTTTTCTTATTTATTTTGTTTCCGGTGGTGGTTCTATTGGCTTGCATGAACGGTCTTGAATGTGCTAAGTACTGTTTTGTTTGTTTGTATTGGAGTTTTACGGCCCAGTCAACACTATTTAGGTCATTTTTGAGCCGGTCAGTTTACTATCAACACTTTCCTGGGCAGGCTTATACGTAAGCGGTTAACCAGTACAGTGCACATTCTTTCGCCAGAAACTGACAACTGCCCTTCTTGAATCAGCGGAAGAGAGAGAATGACCGTAGAAAAGATTTCATGATCAATCTCCACGAAAGAATGTTGCCGACCCCGGCGGGAGTCGAACCCGCGTCCTCCTGATCACCAGTCAGACGCGCATCCGACTGAGCCACTGAGGCCGGCGTGCTAAGTACTGGAGATTTTGGATTATAATTATGGGTTACTTCAAAGGGTCGGCTTCTTCAGAAGTAGCCACGTGCCATATCCCTGACCCGTTTGAACTGTAACTGGCTAATTGTTATTGATTAGCACAGGCCACTTACCGTTAACTGACAGCTCGCGGCAATTGATGAAAAAAACAGCTTTTAAATAGCGTTGCTCACGATATGCATTTTTATTCTAAGCTCACAGTTATTTAGGGACAAACACGGATGTTTTTGATGTTTTTTTTTTGGCAGACGCACACCATTTTCATGCGTAAATATGATCAGATTGTCCTTTAATGAAAGCGCTTTTTAATGAATATGTACTTAAATACTTTAACCATGATAAATTGAAAGACTGTTTTTGCACATAAAATGTTTGTAATATTCATGATAGAAAAAATAATTAGGGTCGGCGGGAAAAAGCTAGGCACGGTCGGGTAACCGGAACCACACATATATTTTGTATTGGCCTAATCATCCTCGTTGAAGATTCCTCAATATTCCTCCTTAACTGGAGCTATCGGTCACCTGTCAATGTTTTCCAACAGAGTAAGGAGCAGTGGGTATACCCTGGGGATTTGACATCTTAAAGTTCCCAAACAATGGGAAAACCGTAAAAATCCAAAAAATTTGGACACCTTAGGACTTGTGGTAATTCTCCTAAACTTTTAGCAAATTTGTTTCACAATCCAGCAAGGAGACCAAGAAATGCAGATGGAATGCCAAACAGTGTAGACCATGATCAGACTTCTCCTTTGGGAGCAGTCTGATCCTGGTCTGCACTGTTTGCTTTGGCATATCTGTCCCACCTCCAGTGTGGGACTCATAAGACATCGGCTGGAAAATCATTAAGACACTATACCACAATTCTGTGGCCCGGCTAGCGACTTTTATCTCAAAATTCGGGTAAAGGGATTTTAAGTTCGGAAATTTGTGTAAGTTTCCTTGGAAATCCCTCTGCCCCCACTCTTTGAGCCTAACATATCATTATTTGAGCAAGTAAATCTGGGACATAACAAACATAATTACAAACATTTTTACATACTGTATTTAAGCCTAATTTTCCTAAATGCTTTATTAAGCACACACCTTAATAGCAGAATTTCACTGTTTTTGACAGGAATCAGGTAAGAGGCTCAGCGCAAGATTTTGCATTCTACTGAAGTTTAAATAGTGCTAAAAATCACAGTAAGTATAATATAACACTTTTCAACATGGCAACAAATAAGGCAAGTATTTTGTGATAATTAAAGTATAGTTTTCCTTATTGCTCCATAAAAACCTATGTTGTGAGTACTCATTAGAACTGCCTCGGAGAGGTTTTTACGAAGAATTGACAAAAACTGTCCTCCAATTATCACAAAATACTTACCTTATCTGTTGCTATGTTCAACATGGTTCCTACAGGTGGCACTACGGTAAACAAGAGGGCCCTGAAGGCCCTGAATCGCTCACCTGAGTATCAGTGTCTCTAGTGCATTCTTAGCCCAAGGGCTATAATTTGAATAAACTTGGTGGCGGTCCACTAGATAAGACTTCAGACCAAATATCAAAGACCTGGGCCTTCTGGTTTCAGAGAAGAAGATTTTTAAAGGATTTCCCTATATAAGCCCATGTAAAACCAGCGGACCCTGGCGCATGGGCATTTTTGGCGCCAGGGCTATAATTTGACCAATCTCAGCAGAGGTTCACTAGTTGAAGCTTCACACCAGATATCAAAGACCTGGGCCATCTGGTTTCGGACAAGAAGATTTTTCCTATATATGCCTAATGCCCTATGTAAAACTAGTGGGTCCCAGCGCAGGGACATTTTTTGCCCTAAGGTATCGGTCCACTAGACGAAGCTTCATACCAAATATCAAAGACCTGGGCCTGGCGGTTTCAGAGAAGATTTTCTAAAGATTTTCCTTATATAAGCCCATGTAAAACCAAAGGGCCCCAGGAGGGGGGCATTTTTGGCCCCAGCACTATAATTTGAACAATCTTGGTAGGGGTCCACTAGATGCAGCTTCATGCCAAATAGCAAGGCCTGGGCCTTGCGGTTTCAGAGAAGAAGATTTTTAAAGATTTTCCCTATATAAGCCCATGTAAAACAAAAGGGCCCCGGGGCGGTGGCATTTTTGGCCCCAGCAATATAATTTGGACAATCTTGGTAGAGGTCCACTAGATGAAGCTTCATACCAAATATCAAAGATCAGGGCCTTGTGGTTTCAGAGAAGAAGGTTTTAAAAGGTTTTCCTTATATAAGCCCATGTAAAACCAAAGGGTCCCAGGGCGGGGGCATTTTTGGCCCCAGCACTATAATTTGAACAATCTTGGTAGGGGTCCACTAGATGAAGCTTCATACCAAATATCAAAGACCTGGGCTTTGCGGTTTCAGAGAAGAAGATTTTTAAACATTTTCCCTATATAAGCCCACATAAAACCAAAGGACCCCGGAGTGGGGCCATTTTTCGCCCCAGCACTATAATTTGAACAATCTTGGTAGGGTTCCACTAGATGAAGCTTCATTACAAATATCAAAGACCTGGGCCTTGTGGTTTCAGAGAAGAAGATTTTTTAAGTTTTCGGTGAAAAAAAAACTATTTTTCGCTTCTGTGTCCTAGATGTGCAATGGACCGGAACCATTTGAACAACATTGAAAGGGGACCACATAAGGATCATTCCTGTGAAGCTTGGTCAAAATCCGCTCAGTGGTTTAGGAGGAGATGTTTGAAGAACAAGTTTACGGACGCACGCATGTTCGGACGGACGACGGACAAAAAATGATCCCAAAAGCTCACCTCGTCACAACATGACAGGTGAGCTAAAAAAATCCCCTTACTCACAATGTAAATTGGGGCATATTCCATGTTCTACCACATTTCAACAAGTCTAAAGCTTCCATAATAAGGCATATAATTTGACAGGAAGACCATTTACCTTCCAGAAGCAGCTAAAAAATTTGGGTGTTCTGTGGCATATTTTGGCCATTTTGGCAGTCAGTGTCAACAAACCCATACCGCAGTGAATAAACCTAGGCATTTCCAGTGGCAAGTCAGCACAATTTTCTGGTTCAATTTAAATCCGCTGCATTTTACAATAGCAAATACCTACTGATATTTCTTCTTATAAAACTCCTCAGAAAAATAATGGCTTAGCACCAAATCCAAATTCCGGTATTCAATTCTATACTGAAAGCTCTCCCCAAAGCAAGTGCAGCTTTCATGAAGACCAATGATTTGCTGTAGTGCAACCTATATGACATGTAAGCTAATAATTAATATTCTAAATTTTCCATGCATTTTCATAATCTAAGCATTTTTATTGACTCATGGTCATTTCCTATAATAAAATCTATGCATTTTATTATTCTATTGATTTTTTAGATCTATGGTCATTTTTCTATATAATCTATACATTTCTGGGATCCATTTTCTAACCATGTTCCACAATCATATTTTAACACACCATGTTATAACGAGGTTGTAGAGTATATATAGGCCTTACACCATTGCTATGGTTAAGTTTTCTGATTAACCCTGTAAGCACCATGGAAAACTTAAAGCAGACGACAATCTCGTTTTCTGATTTTTCCGAGGAAAAAAAATGACTTGACATTTCATGTGAATGGTCTGCCCTGCAGATGATTCACATGTAAAATATTATGATTAACAAGCCTTATTTTCACAGAAAAGGAAGCTAACCACAACTTATTTATAACAGTATTAATGGGTTCCAAAGCAGAAACTGGTTTAGTTAATCAACCTTATAATATCCAAACAAAAATGTATAGATTATATAGAAAAATAACCATTTATGGTCATTTTTTCTATATAATCTATACATTTTTTAGATCCATCTTGAAACCATATTATCTGTTTGATTTGAGGTTTAACGTCCCCGTCAACACTATTCAGGTCATTTTGGAGACATTGCTTCCAATTTTGTGGAACTTTTACCCAGCACTGAGATGAAATGACATCCCATCCCCTGCCGCCCAATGAAACCAATAGGGTTTATATGCATGGCAGGTCCGACATGCATCACTTTGCCTGGGCAGGCTTAGACTTTCTAAGCAGTTTAAATTCTACTCATGTGTGGTTGGTTTCAGCTGTGTGGATGCAACCTGCAGCCCAATCTATTTCTCTAAGCCCCGATGGGCTGGGCCTTGAAACCGTGTAATATCCAAAACTGTGTTATAACGAAAGTGTTGTAATGAGGTTGTGGTGTAAATACTTGATGTGCGACTTGAACGTTTGAGCTTGCGCTAGGCTTCACACAAATATTTACAGATTGAGAAAATGACAATGACGGAAAACTGGCCTCCTATATCATGCCATGCATAAAGGTGTGGCAAAAAACGCTTGGGAACCTTTACGCTCGACAGAACTTGATTCTAAAAATCTCATACATTCTGTGGCAAATTTAATGAATTACTATGTTTGGGACTTTGTCCTTCTAACTCTCGCAAATTGTCAATGTGCTTCTAGGCTTCATTTGCATTTTCGCACTCTGTGGCAAAAACCAGGATGGTGATCTCATGCCATGCATAAAGGTGTGACAAATAAAGCTTGTGAGCCTTTACACTTGACAGCACTTGCTTCTAAAAATCTCATACATTCTGTGGCAAATTAAATGAATTACTATGTTTGGGACTTCGTCCTTCTAGCTTCCGCAAATTGCCCATGTGCTTCTGGGTCATTTGCATTTTCACATTTTGTGGCAAAAACCAGGATGTTTGACCCTCGGCACTTTGATAAAACAGTTTTCCGAAGGTTGCAGCATCTTTGCTTCGATGAACCGTCCAACCTAGTGGCAGCTCTGCCAAGTTCCTTGAAATACCACATTCACAGACTTCACTCTGATTTAGCACTTCTTTGAGTTTTCCTGAGATATCTTCGCTCACATCCCGCGCCCTAGAATAATATGCACCGTAGTCTGAACAAGCAGCTCCTGCTGGTAACGGAGCAGGTGGTCTGTTTGCAATTGCTTCTGCCACTCTCGTTTCTGCTGAGCTGTTTTCTTGTTGAACATTTCCATTAATCCAAGCACTACCTGAAGAAGTATCACTTCCTGTGGAATTGTTCCTTGGTCGGCCTGGCAGAGGAGGGGGCCCAGTTGGAAGCGTGGAAATTGCAGCCCTACTACTGTCTATGCTTGTTACACTACGTGACCTACCTAGGCTCCCACCAGATGCACTCTGTCCACCAAAGGTAGCCTGAGTTCCTGGCCGGTCAAGTGAAAATTTAAAATAGACATCATCAACATTTTCTAGATTACGTACAGGATTGTTTCTATAGAAGTCTAATAGGTCTATGATGCTACCAAACTTTTTCTCAACTACCAGAAAATACTGTACATTTGTGTCATTCTCCTCTATCTGGATGTGGAGATGCCGTACACTGCCATCTTTTACTCTGAAAAAATAAATAAGGTGACATATGAGACAAGAAATGTGTCCATAGGACACAGGTGCCCCCTACTGGAAGCGCAATTAAGAAAACTTAAATTCAAATTGCTAATGCCATCTTGGATACGGATGCAGACAGGGACAGACAGGCAGGGCTAACACTGTACATGTATCATGCTCTTTCCAACATTCTTTGAATGGCCCAGGCATAAAAAGGGCCCTTAAAGCTTTCTCTTACTGTAAAACACTTATACTTCACGGTCACTTTATTTTTGCGCTATTGGCGGTCAAGGAAAACACCACCATAAAGATCAAACAGCGTATAACAAAATGGCAGAAATTCTCTTCCCAATACACATCGCAAAGAATGATATAGGGAAATAAAACGTCAATCAGCCAAGGGCATCGTCTGTTACGAAAGGCAAAAAAAATGCATTTACTTTTTAGAAGTAGAGCATACTGTTAGGAAGTGTAGCTAAAATTTATTCTATTCAACCAGAGTAAAAGACAATTTATCAAGTCTTTCTCTTTGCTTAACATGTCAATTATGAAGACATGTAGCGTGCTCAACAGGGTCGAATAAAAGCAAATACATTTTGACACTAATTGTCAAAAGTGCATATATAATTGGTAATTGATTGGCGGCTTTGTCTGTGAGTACACCAAGTACGACATTTTGAGTAGCTAAAGTGTGAATGCAAGAAAGAAAGCCACAACATATAATAACTTGTTTCACTGAGTAATTAAATAACATAAGAACTGATTTGTATTCACTCAAACAACAGGAACAGTGCAGTGAAAAACAGTTTAAAATCACAGTATATGACATACTGTGTAGGATCCGAATACACAAGACACACAGGGCCATGTCAAAAATCACAGATTTTGTTTTTTATTTCTGAAATTGAAAATCCGCAAAAATAAAAATCTGCCAAAAGGTTCACTCATAAAAAACGCAAAAATTTGCTGCTGCCAAATTTAAGTGTTCTACAGTTTTTAAGTTCTTCAAGTGATCACAACATACCTTTATCATACAGAACATCAAACAAAAACACATAAATCATAAAGAAGCCTCTGTGGTGTAGTGGCTATGCTACTTGCCTTATGAACAAGCAGCCGTGGGTTCAATCCCGAGCTTCTCTAGACTTTCGGATGAGTCTTTAAACCCAGGTCCTGACACTGTATGACATTAGCTGTTGGGACATAAAACTCAAAAACAAACACACATGCATATATCATTCTGACCTGGCACTCTGAAGAACCCTCTGTTTGCCAGGCTACCCTTTTAGGGGTTTCCTGCCCTAGAATGGGTTAACCTTTATTTCTGGGCTAATTCAGCAGACAAGCTGGGGGGAGGGGGTGCTAGTTGACTTTCCTTATTGAAAAAAACCAAGTCAAATGGCGGGCAGGCGGCCTCGGTAGCTCAGTCGGTTACGGGTCTGACTGGTGATCAGAAGGAAGCGGGTTGGATACCTGCTGGGGTCGGCAGGACGGCAGCGCTATTTCGTGGAGATTGATCATGAAATCTTTTCTATGGTCATTCTCTCCCTTCCCCTGATTCAAGAAAGGCAGTTGTCCATTTCTGGTGAAAGAATATACACTGTACTAGTTAACTGCTTATGTATAAGCCTGTGTGGATAGGTAAACTGACCGGCTCAAAAATGATCTAAAATAGTGTTGACTTGACCATTAAACTCCAGTGCAAACAAACAAATGGCGCCGAAAATAAAATGACGTTGTTAGTGTTGCGATTACAGTTACATTTTCCAAAGCAGGTTTAATTTTTCTGGATTGCTTTTTTTTTTTCTTACAAACCTTTCAAAAGAAATTATTTGCTGTTCACGACAACCCCTATCTTTGGAAACAGTGTAGATCCAGATCAGATGGCTTCTGAAGAAGCCATCTGATCAGGATCTATACTGTTTGACATTCAGTATATTGATTTGTGAGAATAAATTACATCAAGTAATCTGATTGGTTCAAAGTCAGAAATGGGTGTGGCTACACTGAATATTCAGCAGGATAAGGGTTAAAACTAAAAGAGATTACAGGTAGTATTACATGTGTTTTATGCACTCATACTCGGACTGTTCCTTAGACCCTTCTCTTGCTGCATATTCAGTTTAGCCACACCAATTTTTGACTTTGACCCTATCAGATTACTTGATGTAATTTATTCCTGCAAATTCATAAACTGAATGTCAAACAGTGTAGATCCTGATTAGATGGCTTCTTCAGAAGCCATCTGATCTGGATCTACACTGTTTGCAAAGATAGGGGTTGTCGTGAACAGCAAGATAAGGGTTAAACTTTAATGGTTTCTTGGGGCACTAGAGCTTGAGATGCCATTTCATCTCAATGTCAGGTAAAACTTCCACAAAATCAGAAGCAACGTCTCCAAAATGACCTAAATTGTGTTGACAGGGACATATGATCTCAACACAAACAAAACTTGACTACGGGCAATATGAAATAATATTGCCCATTAAATTCTCTACAATTTTTATGACAGACTGTAGTTGTACTAATTATTGTGTATACATACATCATGTATAAATGTTTGCTGCTTTCTAGATTCATGCATATTCACGGCTATTAAAGTTTGTGGATTTACGAATTTCTCCTATCTGTTCTTTACAAAGTTAAGAATTTAAAATTCATTTATAAATTTCTTGTACATGTATATGCAGAATTTGTGAACATTAATACACTGCAAAAATTTGTCCAGTTACAGCAAACTTACGAGACCGATGCTGTTAGCAAGTTTCTTTGTCTGTTACTTGGACGTAGCAAATAGTATCCTGGCTTTTTTCGACTGCGTTTCTTGATGAAGCATGCAACCTGGGGAAAAGGAAAAAAAGAGTTATTAGTATGTACTCATGATGTACCTTATTATAACACTATAATATCATGGTGTTGGGTATAACACTGTTTAAAGATGGATCCCAAATAGGCACAGATAGAAAAAATACCGTAAATGATCTATTTTCTATATCTGATTCTGTACATTTTCGTTTGGTTGGTTGGTTGATTTGAGGTTTACCGGTAATGTCCCTGTCAACACTGTATAGGTTATTTTGGAGATATTGCTTCCAATTTTGTGGGACTTTTACCCGACAATGAGATGAAATGACATCTCAAGCCATGCCGCCCAATGAAACCAATAGGGTTTATAAGCATAGACGGTCCGACTTGCACCGCTTTGCCTGAGCAGGTTTAGATCCTCTAAGCGGTTTACTAGTATGCGTGTGCGGTCGGATTCAGCTCTGCGTGGAAGCATCATGAAATGACATCTCAAGCCCTGCCGCCCAATGAAACCAATAGGGTTTATAAGCATGGGTGGTCCGACTTGCACAACTTTGCCTGGGCAGGCTTAGATCCAGATCCTAAGCGGTATACCAGTACTCCTGTGCGGTCGGTTTCAGTTCTCTGTGGAAGCATCATGCAGCCCATCTATTTCTTCAAGCTCCAATGGGCAGGGGCGGTATAGTCATTTGTAACCACTGTCCTTACTGGACCAGTCAATAGTCGGATAGTCATTTGTTTTTTCAAAGGAAACCCTCTGCTCTAGTCTCAATCACATGTGTATTCGGTTTAACCCATATAAGCCTGGCATCCTATAAATGGGACATAGGGAAACCATGCAGACCCAAATGAGGTGCTGCATCATGCGGGGTCTAATCTGGGTTTGCACTATTTGTTTGATGAATACACTACTTATGGTAAAATATTAAAGACAAACTCAACCTGACACACCTATTTCTACCAGTGGACTCACCCAAATGATAAGTGTAGAAAAATCCATTTGGCTTAAAAGTGACTGATGCATAAAATCAATAGTCAAGATTATTTTGTATACTTTTAATACTGAAAACCATACAACCATTTAAAACCAATTGTAAATTTGCACATACATTTGCACTTTTCAGAATACCATGTACACCAAGGGATGAATGTTGATGGGGAAGAAAAACCTCAATACAAACAAACAAGAGACCCATGATGGCCCTGGATCGCTCACCTGATCCATAGTGTAACAAGTGGGCCCCAGGGAGGGCCATTATTGGCCCCAGGGCTTTAATGTGCATAATGGTGAGGGAGGTCTTAATGGTGAAGCTTCATACCAAACATCAACAAAGGCCATAATTTGAACAATCTTGGCAAAGGTCCACTAGATGAAGCTACACACCAAATATCAAAGACCTGGGCCTTGTGGTTTCAGAGAAGAAGATTTTTATAAAGATATTCCCTACATAAGCCTATGCAAAACCAAATGGCCCCCGTGCTATGTACAAGAATTTGTACAAAAATTCCGCCGAAGGCTATGTCGTGCCTGTGGGGGCGCAAAGACACCCAACCACGATATGTAGGTCAAGGTCAAACATAGATGCTTCACAAAAGTTTCCATTCTTAAATGCAAGCTTGTACTAAGTATCATTAAGCTTTAATTAATTCTTGAAAAACTTAACCATAAGGGTGAACACTACAGTGGTCGCAATATTTTACAATGTTGGTGAACCATGAAATGTACGTCAAGGTCAAATAAGGATGCTTGCATTTAAGTTGCCATCCACAGATACAGGTTTGTACCAAGTATCATTAATGAAGTTCTTATAGTTCTTGAGAAATAAACTTGACCGTTAGGGTGAATGCTAGGGTGGAAGCAATATTTTACAAAGACAGTGAACCATGAAATATAAGTCAAGGTCAAATATGGATGCTTGCATTTAAGTAACCATACCAAGATACAAGTTTGTACCAAGCATCATTAATAAAGCTCTTATAGTTCTTGAGAAATAAACTTGACCATAAGGGTGAACGCTAGGGTGGTCGCAATATTTTACAAAGTCAGTGAACCATGAAATGTAGGTCAAGGTCAAATATGGATGCTTGCATGTCAGTTGTCATCCCCAGATACCAGTTTGTACCAAGTATCAATAATGAAGCTCTTATAGTTCTTGAGAAATAAAGTTGACCATTAGGGTGAACGGTAGGGTGGTCGCAAATGTTGACGCCTTGACGAACGGATGGACGAACGGACGCCTATATCGCGCCTTGCTAATAGCAGGCGTGACATGTTTTACCCCAGCACTATAATTTGAACAATCTTGAGAGAGGTCCACTAGATGAAGCTCAATACCAAATATCAAAGACCTGGGCCTGGCAGTTTCAGAGAAGAGGGGGGGGGGTCATTTTTTACCCCAGCACTATAATTTGAACAATCTTGATAGAGGTCCACTAGATGAAGCTCAATAACAAATATCAAAGACCTGGGCCTGGCAGTTTCAGAGAAGAAGATTTTTTAAGATTTCCCTTTATTAGTTTATGTAAAACCAAAGGGTCTCGGGTCAGCGACATTTTTTTAAAGATTTTCCCTACATAAGCCTATGTAAAACCAAAGGGCCCGGGGGGGGGGGGTCATTTTTTACCCCAGCACTATAATTTGAACAATCTTGGTAGGGGTCCACTAGGTGAAGCTACATACCAAATATCAGAGACCTGGGCCTTGTGGTTTCAGAGAAGATGATTTTTTAAGTTTTCAGTGAAAAAAAAATCTATATTTGGCTCCTGTGACCTATATGTGAAACAGACCGGAACCATTTGAACAATTTTGAAAGGGGACCACCTAAGGATCATTCCTGTGAAGTTTGGTCAAAATCCGATCAGCGGTTTAAGTGGAGATGTCGTTTGAAGAAATTGTTTACGCACAAACGCACGCACAACGGATGATGGACAAATAGTGATCCCAAAAGCTCACCTCTTAACTACATGACGGTGAGCTAAAAAAACAAACAAATGCTAAGGGAGGACTCACAGCAATGAAGTCTGATTAGGGTCTTCACTGTTTGCCATCAACAAACAGTGTAAACCAAGATCAGACTGCTCATCAGGAGCAGTCTGACCAGGGTATTCGCTGTTTGCATTTCCGTCTTCCGTGATTGTATTTGTGAACGTGATGGTATTCATGTGTTACGTGTATTTGTGTATTAAACTGTAGGTGGGGGGGGGGGGGGGTTGCTGTAACTACTGATGAGAGAACTTGTGGCCCAGACCCATTGTACAGTTGTGTATGTCATGTATAGTTCGAACAAACTGACCGTAGACTGACCTTTATGCAAGGAATAAATTAGTCAATGTTATCGCCTAATATGTCGGCTTTCGTAAACTTCTCGTGAATTTTCGGCATCCGACCCACACACGAGTACTGGTAAACCGCTAAGAGGATCTAAGTCTGCCCAGGCAAAGCGGTGTGAGTGTCGGACCGTCCATGCTTATAAACCGTATTGGTTTCATTGGGCAACAGGGCTTGAGATGTCATTTCATCTCAATGTCGGGTAAAAGTCCCACAAAATTGGAAGCAACGTCTCCAAAATGACCTTTACAGTGTTGACAGGGACATTAATTCTCAAATCAAACAAACAAAAGGTCAATTTGTTCGAACTATAATGTTCCAATAAAATATGTTTTTACTATAGTCAGTTAACCTAACCACACTTTTCCGGTGCATGTTAATATATACAAGGCATTTACCACTACAGTGCACATCCTTCCACCAGAAACTGACAAATGTCTTTCTTGGATCAGAGGGGGGGAATGGCTTTAGAAAAGATTTCACGGTTTCATGTTGCCAACACAGCAGGCATCGAACCCGTAATTTTCTGATCACAAGTCAGACCCACATTTGAATGGGCTACCAAGGCCAGCTAAGTGGTGATTACTTGCTAGAATGGCCTCAACAAGAGGACCAAGAGGGCCCTGAATCGCTCACCTGAGTATCAGTGTCTCTAGTGCATTCTTGGCCCAAGGGCTATAATTTGAATAAACTTGGTAGCGGTCCACTAGATAAGGCTTCAGACCAAATATTGAAGACCTGGGCTTCTGGTTTCAGAAAAGAAGATTTTTAAAGGATTTCCCTATATAAGCCTATGTAAAACCAGCGGGCCCTGGCGAGTGGGCATTTTTGGCGCCAGGGCTATAATTTGACCAATCTCAGCAGAGATTCACTAGTTGAAGCTTCACACCAGATATCAAAGACCTGGGTCTTCTGGTTTCGGACAAGAAGATTTTTTAAAGGTTTTTTCCTATATATGCCTATGTAAAACTAGTAGGTCCCAGCGCAGGGACACTTTTGGCACAAAGGCTATAATTTGAACACTCTCAGTAGAGGTCCATTAGATAAAGCTTCATACCAAATATCAAAGACCTGGGCCTGACGGTTTCAGAGAAGATTTTCTAAAGATTTTCCCTATATAAGCCTATGTAAAACCAAAGGGCCCCGGAGCGGGGGCATTTTTGGCCCCGGCACTATAATTTGAACAATCTTGGTAGGGGTCCACTAGATGAAGCTTCATACCAAATATCAAAGACCTGGGTCTTGCGGTTTAAGAGAAGAAGATTTTTAAAGATTTTCCCTATATAAGTTTATGTAAAACCAAAAGGCCCTGGAGCGGGGCATTTTTGGCCCCAGCACTATAATTAGAACAATATCTTGGTAGAGGTCCACTAGATGAAGCTACATGCAAAATTTCAAAGATCTGGGCCTTGCCGTTTCAGAGAAAGAGATTTTTAAAGATTTTCCCTATATAAGCCGATGTAAAACCAAAGGGCCCCGGGGCTCGGGCATTTTTGGCCCCAGCACTATAATTTGAACAATCTTGGTAGGGGTCCACTAGATGAAGCTTCATACCAAATAGCAAAGACCTGGGCCTTGCGGTTCAAGAGAAAAAAAGTTTTAAAGATTTTTCCTATATAAGCCCATGTAAAACCAAAGGGCCCCGGGGCGGGGGCATTTTTAGCCCCAGCATTATATTTTTAACAATCTTGGTAGGGGTCCACTAGATGAAGCTTCATACGAAATATCAAAGATCTGGGCCTTGCGGTTTCATAGAAGAAAAGTTTTAAAGATTTTCCATATGTAAGCCCATGTAAAACCAAAGGGCCCCGGGCGGGGGCATTTTTGGCCCCAGCACTATAATTTGAACAATCTTGGTAGGGGTCCACTAGATGAAGCTTCACACCAAATAGCAAAGACCTTGGCCTTGCGGTTTCAGAGAAGAAATGTTTTAAAGATTTTCCATATATAAGCCCATAAAAACCAAAGGGCCCTGGGGCAGGGGCATTTTTAGCCCCAGCATTATATTTTTAACAATCTTGGTAGGGGTCCACTAGATGAAGCTTCATACGAAATATCAAAGATCTGGGCCTTGCCGTTTCAGAGAAGAAAAGTTTTAAAGATTTTCCATATATAAGCCCATGTAAAACCAAAGGGCCCCGGGCGGGGGCATTTTTGGCCCCAGCACTATAATTTGAACAATCTTGGTAGGGGTCCACTAGATGAAGCTTCATACCAAATAGCAAAGACCTGGGCCTTGCGGTTTCAGAGAAGAAATGTTTTAAAGATTTTCCCTATATAAGCCCATAAAAACCAAAGGGCCCTGGGGCAGGGGCATTTTTAGCCCCAGCATAATATTTTGAACAATCTTGGTAGGGGTCCACTAGACGAAGCTTCATACGAAATATCAAAGATCTGGGCCTTGCGGTTTCAGAGAAGAACATTTTTTAAAGATTTTCCATATACAAGCCCATGTAAAACCAAAGGGCCCCAGGCGGGGGCATTTTTGGCCCCAGCACTATAATTTGAACAATCTTGGTAGGGGTCCACCAGATGAAGCTTCAAACAAAATATCAAAAATCTGGGCCTTGCGATTTCAGAGAAGAAGATTTTTAAAGATTTTTCCCTAAATAAGCCCATGTAAAACCAAAGGGCCCTGGAGCGGGGGCATTTTTCACCCCAGCACTATAATTTGACCAAATCTTGGTAGTGGTTCACTAGATGAAGCTTCATACCAAATATCAAAGATCAGGGCCTTGCGGTTTCAGAGAAGGTTTTTAAAGGATTTCACTATATAAGCCCATGTAAAACCAAAGGGCCCCGGGGTAGGGCATTTTTGGCCCCAGCACTATAATTTGAACAATCCTGGTAGGGGTCCACTAGATGAAGCTTCATACCAAAGATCAAAGACCTGTGCCTTGCCATTTCAGAGAAGAAGATTTTTAAATATTTTCCCTATATAATCCTATGTAAAACCAAAGGAACCCGGGGTTGGGCATTTTTTGCCCCAGCACTATAATTTGAACAATCTATGAAGGGGTCAACTAGATGAAGCTTCATACCAAATATCAAAGACCTGGGCCTTGTGGTTTCAAAGAGGAGATTTTTTAAGTTTTCGGTGAAAAAAATCTATTTCTGGCTCCTGTGACCTAGATGTGCAATGGACCGAAACCATTTGAACAACTTTGAAAGGGGACCACATAGGGATCATTCCTGTGAAGTTTGGTCAAAATCCGATCAGCGGTTTAGGAGGAGATGTCCTTTGAAGAAGAAGTTTATGGACGGATGCACGCATGCACGGATGCATGACGGACAAAAAGTGATCCCAAAAGCTCACCTCGCCACTATGTGACAGGTGAGCTAAAGAGGTGATTCTAAAAACCAATAGTGTTTATAAGCATGGACGGACCAACTCGCACTGCTTTGCCTGTGCAGGATTAGATTCTCTTAGCGGTTTACCAATACTCGTGTGCGGTCGGTTTCAGCTCTGCATGGAAGCATCATGCAGCCCATCTATTTCTTCAAGCCCCGATGGGCGGGGGCCGCACCGTGACCTTGAAAATAAGGTCAATGTCATCATGACCTAATGACTGTTTTCAACCATCCCAGGGCCGAAGCTACCCCCAAAATTAGGGAGAAGTGACTTCTCCCTCCTGGGAAAATAGGGAGACGTTTGCTAGGTCTAGGGAGAAGTGGGAGGCTTAACGTCAGACAACAACAGTGTAATGAGTTCTCCTGTAAACCCCTATTTATTGGAGAAAAGTGGGTTTTATAAAGCCTTTGGTGTCTTTTATGGGTGGAGTAAGTTGATTGTATCAATTCCTGATCTTTGTTTTACTTCTACTTTTTATAAGGGTATCAATCATATGTGATGTTTTGTTGATGACCATGAGTGAGATATGCCTTTTAAGATGAAGATTTGTTTTGTTTGATATGAGGTTTAACGTCCTCGTCAACAGCAAACACTAAAAATGTTGATTTGAAGATGCTGATTCCAATATTGTGGGAGTTTTACCTGACATTGAGATGATATGACATCTCAAGCCCTGCTGCCCAATTATTTAAGATGAAGAAGCTTGGGGTCTACATAAAGAAGAATTTTTGGTGCCTTATGGAAGTTGTCTTCTTTAACAGTTTGAAAAATAAAAAAATCTAAGCACTGAATTGAATCTAGGCTGTAAAACTTCATTCTACTCTCTACATTGTACATGTATCACTGTTGTAAGAGTCCAACAAACATTAATAGCATGTCTACTTATGGTAGTTTTGGTAATAATCTAGAACTATTTGTGCAAGCTGTAACTTTTGTTATATCCAACCATGTTATATAAATGAATAGTGTTATAAAGTAAAGAGGTTTCTGTAAATAGTTAGCTGTCAAAATTAATGCATTTCAGTAAGTTCATGTCACAATTTTATTTTAAAGCAGATTGTATTTTAAGGCAGTACCTGTAGAAACAAGGGGCACAACTTCGCTAGATGAAAATCAGTTCTTGTTTATTTTTATGAATTGAGATAATTACTGAATATTTACTGGCAAGTAATGATTATTTTCACTTACAAAATTAAAAATTGCTGCCTACTTTTGTTGTTGTCTATAAAAAAATCACAAATGAAAACGATTGATGGATGCAAAACTAATGTACAAACAAATCAATGGCAAAATAAACAAACCATCTATATTTAAAATTTATTAAATCCTTATGCAGTGTCAATTACGTTGGTGACAATAACCTTCTTTACTGTAAACAACAGTACATAAATGTCCACACCCGGACTCTGGCACACGCTAACGGTACAAGTATACTGTAAATTACATAAAATTCTGTAATCTGAATTGGCACTTATTGCAAAAAAAACTTAGTGCAATCCACTGAGATTTATGACAGTACAAGAGTACTGAGTGCGTCTAGAAGCCGCTGATGCACGTGGCTTCGGTGGCATGAGCAAACGGTTTAGATAAAGAATTAAAGTACATAACCGTACTAAACTGCAACTGGCAGGAAGTGCAGAATAAACAGCAGTGTTATGACACTAGTGGATCAAAGGATTATCGTCATCTTGTAAAAAGAAAACGGGCGAAATTTCAGGGCGGAGTTTTTTTGTTTTTGTTTTCATCACCAAAGTCGGCGAAGTGAGCCCCAACAGGGCGACTTTTTCGACGGAGTCTCCCTCTAGCTTGAGCCCTGCATCCTAGTGATGTGTCCATGGGAGTTTGGTCAAAATCAATCCATAGGTTCAGGAGATAGGCTACGCCGACGAAAACGGGATCCGCACCAAAAACAATGTCCCCTTCCCCTCCGGCGGGGGACATAATAATTTAGGAGAAATACAACAAGTCCTCAATCTGTCCGAATTTTACAGTAATTAAGAAAAATATCCCTATCTTATTATAATCACTCCTCTTTACTTTGAGCTATTGGTCCAAGGAGGCAATAGAACACATACCTCATCAGTAGACTTGAAATTGCCATAGAAGAATGGGAGACTGTACAATTCTTCTCTCCTGGACACATTGCTGGCAGAGCTATCTCGACGATCTCGATCACCCATTGTCGAAATTACTTGCATCACATAACATCAGGAACTGAAATGAAAACAATTGGCCTAACCCTTTTTGTACCAAATGGAAACTCCCTCCTAATATATATATGGGGATGAGGTCTTCATTTAAAAATTTATATGCAGTGGTGACAGGATGTGTTTTATTCAAATTTATTTGGAAAAAAAGTTGAACTTTTTATCAACAGTGAAAGCCCCAATCATACGCTTCTGATCAGGGCCTGCTCTGTTTGCCAAAATCCTGTTTTGGAGTTTTCCAGTACAAAATGGGTTACCAAGTGCCTAAGTGGTCAAAATGTTAACTTTTCTAGTAAGTACAGTTTCTAATTCTTCTTTTGACTTGTTGTTTGGCACTTTGCAACCCAGTCAACACTATAAAGGTGATATCAAGCAGGTCAGTTTATCTGACCACACTCAAAGCGGTTTAACCAGCACAGCTAGCACACAGTCTTTCACCAGAGACTGTGAAATGCCCTTCTTGAATCAGCGGAAGGGAATGACAGATGAAAAGGTTTCATGATCAATCTCCACAAAAGAATGTTGTTGACACCAGTAGGCATTGAACTGCGACATCCTGATCCCAAGTGAGGTGTGCATCCAACTGAGTAACAGAAGCCGGCACAAAATCTAATACAGAAGTCACCTTGTGCTTTGTCTAAATTCAAAGGCACCATCATCAGTTGTATGAATGTATGAAATCCTTGACAGCAATGATCCAATCAATAATTGTATGTAACCGGTAAATAATGACAAGTGTTGTCAGAAGACAACACAGCT
Source organism: Lucinisca nassula (assembly GCA_963580285.1). NCBI lineage: Eukaryota > Metazoa > Mollusca > Bivalvia > Lucinida > Lucinidae > Lucinisca > Lucinisca nassula. The sequence goes on from OY757016.1 coordinate 41,987,291, forward strand.
TGCCTATGGGCAATTATTAAAAATGAAATTTCCCTTTTGCAGTTTTTGTCCAAAAATGAAGTTTTCTTTAGCAAAACAGCAAAACAGACTTCTGAAATTAAAAGGGCTCGCAGAACTACTGAACAAGAAATGTTGCTTTAAGTGTTTTTGTTTTAAAAACCTATGCTATTTTCGGCCTTTTTTTACAGTTTTTATAGCTTGTTTGACGTAACTACAAGTTCCTGTGCCTCTAGCAACAGGTGCCCTAGAGGTAACAAGACGTTTCGCCGCGCAAGACATTTCCTCCCTGGTTGTTTCCCCCTAGTCGTTTCGCCCCCCCCCCCCCACTTTGGCCCCTAGTCGTTTTGCCCCCAAACCATTTCCCCTAGTCATTTTGTATGAAAGATTTATGAACAGAGAGATACAGAGTGAGTAATAGAGTTTTATTAACACCAACAGCTAAGGTCATACAGAGACGGGACCTTGATTTAAAGACTCATCCGAAAGTCTGGAGAAGCCTGTGACCGATTCTGCAATCCCTGGTTTACAAGGCGAGTAACGTAACCACTACACCTTGGAGGCTTCTTGAGAGAGAGAGAGAGAGAGAGAGAGAGAGAGAGAGAGAGAGAGAGAGAGAGAGAGAGATAGATAGATAGATAGATAGATAGATAGATAGATAGATAGAGAGAGAGAGAGCATGTACTTTGAATGGAACTGTTCATCAGATTTGATAAGTATTACCTGTTTTGAACAATACCATAAATCACACTGTTTATTTGGTCTGACTCAATTGACTCATTAATCACGCAGTTAATGCGATTAATATAGAGGTGTGAAAACACGTCTCCTGTGCAAAGTTAAACATCTTTAATGATCTCTTTAGCATCTTAATAAGTTTTATTTTAAATTGGTCGGTTGGTTCGTAAACAGTGCCGACGGGCCACAATTAATGGTGAGGATGAAAACACGTGCTCTATGAAAAATGTATTGTCTTTTAACGCTTTATATCCTCATTTAGTTATAGTTAGTTGTGTTCACTGTATATCACTTTATGCATTTAATGTTTTCTGATCACCCAAATTTCCCAAGATGCTATACTTTCTTGATTATGGTAATTCTCCTTAAAATTCGAACAAAATTAAATAATTATTTTTTCAGCTGTTCGAAGTTTTAGAAATTCGAGCTGGCAAATAGTTTCACTGTTCGAAATTTTAAAAGTTCCGACCTATCTTGGCAATGTGCTCATATTCTTCGCTTCACAGATTAATGGCCATGAAAATGTCAACACCTTTGAAATAACCATTTTAATGTGAATAATTCGATGTTAACATATTTAATGACCATTAAAAATGGAAAATCTGATTCATTGTTTTTTTATGACCATGAAAATATAGTTGATGGTCAAAGATAGACAAAGTTTTATTAGCCATCATTTTTCTGTAATGGCCATTAAAGCTGTGAAAACATGAGCATTAACACATTACAAAACGAAAAAATGGGTCAATACTTTTTAATGGTCATTAAGTTTGTGGTGGCAACAAAATTAATTGCAATTAAATGCTTGGACTTGCTTTTTAATGACCATTTCCACCAAATTAATGGCCATTAATATGCACGTCAATGGCTTTAGCTGGAATCCATTAATTTTAACGAAAAATAACGGATGACTTTAACAGGCATTTAATTATTAACGAGATTTTAACAGGATTTAAACATATTTTAATGGTTATTATTTGCAGTAGTGGTAGTTTCTTTAGAAAATTCAGTGTTTGAAATTTTATAAATTGCTATCTTATAAAAATGCCACTGTTCGAGATCGTAGAGGTATTTGGGAAATTATATTTGACAATATTTTTTGTGTCCGAATTTTTAGGGCGTTCGAAATTTTAGGAGAACTACCGTATTTATTTATTAAATACCAGTATTCATTGTTGGATCTTTCCTTCTTTCTTTTTTTTTTCTTTTTAGTTGTACCCTATTTTTGTCATTATACATTCTTTTTCAGACCAGACAGTACCCTTTAAGATTTATATTACAAACTTAGTTTGTGGGTGCTCGTTAAAGCTGCCATATTGCGTCGGTTCTAACAATCGAGTACCTATGTCTTTGAATGTAAATAAGACAAAAAATGAACACTTCCGCAAACCCCAAAATTGAATAAAACAATGAATCCAGCAACAGACGAGAAAGTGACCATTTTTCCTTAACTTAAATCTTATTGTCGACACACTTCCTTACGATAACATGTCTATGCAATACAATGAGATATTTTTTAAAATGATGAAAATTGTTTGATGTAGACAACTTCAATAATTTTAGTGTAAAAAGTCCTAGTCACAGCTCTCCCAATGGCCATTTTTAACAGTGCCGGTCGGTTACTAAGGACAAGTTATCCTTAGGCTGACGTGACATGGTGATGATGCTTAAATATTTACCTTTGGCAAAAGTTCTGATACATATAAAGCGGATTTCTCTGCCCACCCCAGCATTGAAAAAAATTCAAAATGAGTTTAACACTGGAGAAAAACTTGAATTTTCTTTTCATCCAGTAAGTTCTACTTATGTTCAAAAAAAATATTTTAAATTTGAATATCAGAAAAGCTACAGGTGTTGATAATATATCAGCAAAAATCCTAAAATCATGTGCTGCAGAGGTTAGCAGCATACTCTTAAACCGGATTAACACTACATTTAGATTTAGCACATTTCCAATTCCTCTTAAGGGAGCTCAAGTGATAACTTTATTCAAAAAGAAAGGTCCTCTAAATAAAGAAAATTTCCCGTCATGTAAGTATTCTTCCAACTATATCAAAAGTTTATGAGCGGAGCATGCATGACCAGCTATCTGAATACTTGGAAGACAAATTACACCCTTTTTGGAAGCCTTTAGAAAGGGGTATGGGTGCCAGTCTACTCTCCTGATCCTGCTTGAGGAATCAGGATTGGTGTCCAGCATTAGATAGACAGGAAAATGTTGCAGCCATACTGATGGATCTGTCCAAGGCGTTTGACTGTCTCCCCATGAGCTCTTGATTGCTAAATTAAGAGCTTATGGTTTGGCAAAGGAGGCAGTCAAGCTCTTGGACAGCTTCCTCAGTGACAGGTCTCAGCAGATTAGACTTGGCTCACACACCAGTACTTGGGAATCCCTCACTAAAGGAGTACCACAAGGTCTATACTTGGCCCTTTGTTATTCAATGTTTTTATTAATCTATCTATCTATCTATCTTCTCATACTGAGTCGGTCATACTTGGCCATTACCTCAGTTAGGTGTGTGGCTAAATTTAGAATTAAATCATCACTGGATGAGCCCTTAAAACTATTTACAATCCGAACAGAGAGGTATCCTAAAACGCATACCTCCGAGTCTCAATCTTATACTATGCGGGCTTTGAACTCCTCTGTGGTCTTGGCATTCACTACAGAAGATGGAAGACTATTCCACTGAGGAATAGTTGTAGGGAAGAAAAGAGTTTTTCAGGGCATCACTATAGGACTGGTACCTACGATACGGTGAGTTATTTGCTCTTGATGCCCTTGTCCGGGTTGACACTTTTGCAGGGGTCAAGAACCTATCCTTGTTAATTGATACTGTACCAGAATGTATCTTGTAGAAGACGGTTAAGGAAAACTGCACGATGGGTCCCCAGGGATGGCCACTCTAGCTCGTCAAACATGTCACCGACGCTACTCCTATTTCGCCATCGCCTGCAGGTCCATCAAGCAGCTGTCCTCTGCACCTTCTCCACCTGCTGAATCTGAGTTTTAACATATGGATGCCAAATGGGTGATGCATATTCAAGTTGAGGGCGAACCAATGTTTTATATGCAACATCCTTTGTCTGCCGAGGTGCAAAAGCCAAATTACGTCTAAAGAATCCTAAGGTCCTAGTTGCTTTAGATGTCATTTCCGAGATATGTTGACCCCAATCGAGATTGTCGGTGATGGTGATACCAAGATATTTGGCGGAATGAACTTGCTCCAAAGTTTACTGGTGAAGTGTGTAATCATACTTAATTGCTTGTCCAGAAGGTGTCGTGAAACCCTCATTGAATGGCATTTGGCTACACTGAACTTCATCTGCCAATCTGCTTCCCATTGTGCAAGTCGATCCAGGTCAGTCAGCAGGAGAATATATGTCCCTATTACAGGACACAATCATCAGCAAACAAACGGAGAGATGACCTGATATTATCTGGGAGATCATTGATGAATACCAAAAAGAGGACCGGTCCAAGGACCGAACCTTGTGGGACACCGGATAGGACAGGGACTGGATCAGACAATTGGCCATCAAGTACAACTTGTTGAGAGCGCCCTGAGAGCAATGAGCTAATCCAACTATGTGTGGATCCTATTATCCCATAGCAGTCCAATTTGTACAATAGCCATCTGTGAGGTACTCTGTCAAAGGCCTTGGCGAAATCCATGATGATCAAGTCAGTCTGTTTGTGGCCACCGTTTATGGCCCCATCCAGATTGCTCACAATATTATGGAAGAATTGAACTACAGTATGGCTCAGGTATAAGAACCAAAAAAAACTCTTTATTCCGAATCTCGGCGTTTCCAGCACTTTCCAAAACACTCTGAATTGTTCCGAGTAGATGTATATATTCGGCAGACACTCCTCGAAAATACTCGCAAGGTCCGCATTAAGTATGCGGTACGCGAAGTTTCGCGAAATTATTCCGAGTCGTAATATCGTGCCTGGAGGCAATATTCTCTCGCGAAGTTATGCGGAAATACTTGGAGGAATTTGACAAAATACCTGGGCATTTTTTTGTTTATTTAATGTTCTTTTACCATCATATATATTTATATATAATTATAAGATAATATATATCACTGATAGCTATTATAATGTAAACGATGTCAAAAGTCAACAAAGATGTTACCACTAATTACCCAGAGTGTGAAACTGTACAGTGATTTCAAACAAGGGAATCAGTTGGGCATGACGAGTACATACAACTCTTCCAAGTCCGTAATTGAAAGCATGTTGAACATTATAAAATTATGGTTAAATTTGATGTAACTACCTTAGAAATGTTAATTAGGTAATTGAGAGAGAAAAAATGACCCTCCCCCGTTTTATAACTTACCTGTACCGTTTAATTAAATTAATCACCTCTCGCAAATACTCGCAAACACTCCGCATATCACAGGTGAGGTCAGCAGAATTTCCTCGGAATATCGAGCGCATAACTTGGGAGTAAAATATTTTCACACAGAGTGATTTACTTAAAACCATTCGGCAGAAAAATGCGGATTTAAAAAAATTCCCGCGGAATGAAAAAGAAAAACGGTTCAAATACCTGAGCCGTACTGTAGTTGAGTTTCGCAAGACCTTTGACTTCAGAAACCATGTTGACAGTCAGCAAGAATGCTCTCAAAGCTAAGTGCTTGTTAATGCTGCTAACTAATATACACGTATGCTCCAGGGTTTTGCAACAGATGCATGTTAGCGACACTGGTCTATAATTTGCTGCATCATATTTTCGCCCTTTTTAACAGACTGGCGTAACATTTGCTTGTCCCCAGTCATCTGGTACAGTGCCCTGGACAAGTGCTTCATTGAAAATAAAGGCCAGCACAGGAGAAATTTCAGCACTACATTCCTTAAGCACCCTGGCATTTAGGCCATCTGGCCCAGATGCCTTATGTATTTTGAGCTTACCAAACAGTTTAGCGACCCCCTTGGGGTCAGCTGTTATGTCCCCCATAGTAGGGAACGGACTATTATCTTTGAATGGTAGCTCACCGTCAGTTTCTCGCTTATATGCAGATTGAAACCGTTTGTTGCATATGTTAACCTTATCGCGCGAGTCTGTTTTCAGAATTCCGTTTTCCCTTAGCGAAGTGATCCCAAATGCGTACTTTTTTAGGGATTTTACAAATGACCAAACTTTTTAACCTTGACATTCTTCTGGGGGTTATCCAGATCTATGTTGTCATCTTCAAAGGTAAATATGCTGGAAACATTCTTCCAATATGCATCTCTAATTACCTTTTGTAAATAAGGCCCCCGCCCATAGGGGCTTGAAGAAATATATGGGCTGCATGATGCTTCCACGCAGAGCTGAATCCGGCCCGCACACTAGTACTGGTAAACCGCTTAGAGGATCTAAGCCTGTCCAGGAACCGCGGTGCGAGGCGGACCGTCCATGCTAATAAACCCTATTGGTTTCATTGGGCAACAGGGCTTGAGATGTCATTTCATCTCAATGTCGGGTAAAAGTCCCACAAAATTGGAAGCAACGTCTCCAAAATGACCTTTACAGTGTTGACGGGGACGTTAAACCTCAAATCAAACAAACAAAAAACCTTTTGTACATGTGCTCTGAACCGTTTGTAATGGTTCTTAATGTCAGGGCTGCCAGACTTAGACTTGCACCCAATTTCGTAAAATCATTCTTCGATATAAAAAGATTGGGTACAACATGGATATTATACGACAGACTGCATGCATGGTAGTTAACCCAATCACGGTTGGCAGCTTTGCTTCCCTCTTTAATTGCACGCCGGTGGGTCAGGCCTCAGATTCTATGACGGCTCCAACGTAAAGGCTTATTGAAAATTAAAGAGATAATGTTGGTTGGTGCCTGATGCTCTGTCTCTGGTCGGGCTCATCGGAGTCTAACTGTTGGTTTTCTTTTGCTCCAGCATTTCAGTGGTTTCTTGCTGTCGAGTCCTCACCGTTGTCTCACCTCTGTGGTTCTTTGATTTCTGTGTTCACGGAGATGTTGCACTGATGAGTTAGGAGGCCTTCATGCGGACTGAACAAATTATTTGTCTAAATCGCGACGGAAGTAAGGGCGAGGATTGTGGCCACGTAAAATCGATTTAAGCCCCCCAGTGGAAATCTTCCACTGACCGTTCCAAGGCGGCTCTTCTGTGGCGATTTATTTATGTTGTTGTTTGCTGCTTGCTGTGTGTATCACTTGTGTCTTTTGGTTTTGGATGGCCATGTGGCCACTTTATGGGAAAGTAGCTGTCCGTGTGGCCTTCCTTTGTTTAGGTTTCCATTATGGTCTGGTCGCTTAATGTTTGTATTTCTTTCCCTTTGGTGTCTTTTATGGATGGAGTAAGTTAATTGTATCAATTCCTGATCTTTGTTTTACTTCTACTTTACAAGCACGAAAATACATCATATTGCCTCTTCAAATGTGGTGTTTGATCGTGTTATCGATCCATGGTGCACTATACCCTACTTGGTTTTGGTCATTTTTGTTGGAATAAACCTTTCCATTGCTGTGATTAATTCAGACTTAAAACTGACCCACATGTCGTTAACAGACATGCATGAGAGGTCAGAGGAAAGGAACGAATCCTTAAATCGTGGCATATGGTCTCGCAGACCATCCATATCCACACGTTGGAATAAATATATTTTACGTGGGGCTTGTCTGATTCGTTTAGCTTTTATATCATATTCAACAAGGACTATGTCTTGATCCGCCTTGCCGATCGGGGGAATCCCCTAAACTCGACTAACAGGGGATGGAGAATTCATAAATAATAAATCAAGGGTTTTATCTTGCCGGGTGGGTATGTTTACTACTTGGTTCAGGCAGTGATCTTTAAATATGTCCAAAATTTGTTGCTGCGTCTGCCTTTTAGATACCCCATGGGGTACCTGCATGTTGCTCCATTCTATATCTCCACAACTGAAGTCTCCACCCACCAAAATTTGAGCATTCCCATTTGACATTATCCTAGATAAAGATGAATTGAACGCCTCAAGATATTCTGGATCAATCTGACCTGGTGGGCTGTAAAAAGAACCAAGGTACGGAGTCCTACATCCAAAAATGTTCCATTTACACAAAACTAATTCACAGTTGGTGTCCAACTCCGGAGATTCAGTATAGAGTAGGTATCGCTTAAAAGCAACAAAGACACCACCACGTGCATCCCCAACTCTGTCTTTCCGGATTGCTTCAAATGATTCTGGGAAAATTTCTGTGTTTTTTATCTCTGGGGTTAATCACGACTCATTGCCCAAAATGATGTCTGGTTTTGCCGAGTCGATAAAAGTTTGAATTTCAGCCTTTTTATTCTTGATTGACTGACAATTCATTTATATAATCAATATTCTGAGGGGATGGTTAAGGACGGCCTTTTTCAATGTTTTTGGCCTTTGGTTTAGCTTCTTTAGACTGCTTCATGATGGGCGAAGAAGCTGCAGTGGGTGAGCCAATATTGTCTGGTATTGGACTGTCAGGCTCGGACAGGGATAATAAAGGATCAAACTGATTATAGGTATCTATGGAAGTTGAAGAGTCAAACAGAGAAAAGTTTGGCATACCACATTTCATGCAATCCCATGCAACATTTATATTCAATGATTTATCATAAAGGCTATACATAGCTGGTGACATGCCTTGACAGCTTATGTGGTACCAGACGTTACACATGTCACAGCAAATTCCTCAGTCTTCCCAACCAACACTTTTAAGACAGAGCCCACAAAGGAAAATGTGTACTGTCATTCCAGGAATTCGGACCAGGATTTGTTTCAATATCCCATGCATTACCTATGATGACTGCAAAATTAATATGTACAAATCATCAAGTTTGTTTGATCCAGGAAATTCCCTAAACCTGAAAGATTTCTTTAAAATTGAAACAGTGCACAAATAGGGAACATGGAACATAAGGTTGTGATGGTTAGCTGTTGTTCCATTGAAGTCTGCATTAACTTGGAAGAAGTTGGCTGGAATTTCCTGTAGGTCCATTCTCTGCTGTTAAGAAGTGTGGTCAAACGTGTTGCCAACAGCAAGCAACACACTCCAAACAGGATGTCAAACACAAAGTGAACTCTCAACATGATTGAGATGAGTTGTGACTTCCTTGGTTAAGAAGGGCTTATATCATTTATTGTCTAGAAAAGTCTCCTGTGATGGGCAGTTTCAATGAATCATTGTTTATTACTTATTTTTGTTTGTCTTATTTCAATTTGTTCACATTCTCCGCTGTGCAGGAACCGGAACTACTTCCATTGCGAGGGTAGAAAATACCAAGGCAAATTTGACAAAGCTACTCAATTTACAAAACTACCTAAATAACAATGAATAACGCTGAAAGAGAAGAAGTAATGGAATAAAGAAGTTAAATAAAGGTAAACAGCAAAGAAACCCATTCCGGATGCTCCTAATAAAAAAAATGAAAATAAGTTCCGCCGAATTTTGAAGTGCACAATCTGTGCGCACGCGCACTCACCATATATATTTTTACTTAGTAGTCCAGTCTGGCTCTGCTTTATATAATTATGAAGATGACAATACTCTGTCTTTTACACATAAGGATTTTAATTTTCTTAAATCTATTTTAGAAGAAGAAAGTCAGATACTTATTTCATGGTTTCATGACAACCTGATGAATATGAAAGCAAATCCAGATAAGTTTAAGGCAATATGCATAGGAGAAAAAACTAATGACCTTATTGGTGTAAGCGAGAGTCTGTTGAGCATAAAGCCCTTAAGGACTGGAAACTTAGCATTTTAAAACTAGTGAATAAACGCATTTCTTTCTATTCTCAAAATACTAACTTATTATCTCCTAAGCCAAAGACGTCTTTACGTCATCTTAAACTAGGTATTCAAGAATTTCATAAGAAGTTTGTTTTGGCCCCTGCAGACAAGGCCGCTAACAACGTCGTCGTTGTGTGACGGCTCCACTGTGAAAAACACGCTTAAGCAGGAGCTTGGTGGTACTAAGGCCTATGAATATCAGCCTTTAGCTGAAGAGAGAGCTATAGTAGATAAACATGTTTGTCTTTCAGCCACCAAGTTTGCTGTGTGTGTTAACGAAGGCCAAGACAAGCTTCCTACGCTATACTGGTTACCAAAACTTCATAAAAAAACCTTACAAAGCACGGTTTATTGCAAATTCTAGCTCTTGCACTACCACTGAACTTTCTAAATTATTAACTTCCTGTCTTACTGCTATTAAAACGCATGTAATTAAATATTGTGATAAAGTCTTTGAAAGATCAGAAAGAAATCTGTTTTGGTCTATAAAAAATTCGAATGAGGTTTTAAATAAATTGAAATCTAGACATTTTCGTGCTTCTAGTCTGTCTATCTACGACTTTTCCACTCTTTACACTACACTTCATCATAATCTTATTAAAGAAAAGCTTATTGATTTAATTGAATGGGCTTTTCACAGAGAAGATTCTCTCTATCTTGCATGTAATGTCAGAAATGCATTTTTCACTTCTAAAGAGCATAAGAATTATACACTTTGGTCATGTCAGAAAGTGTGTGATGCCCTCACCTTTCTACTTGACAATATTTATATTAGATTCGGTACTAAGTTATTTAGACAAATTGTGGGTATTCCGATGGGTACTAATTGCGCACCTCTTGTGGCTGATCTGTTCTTGTATTGTTATGAAAGAGACTTCATTTTGTCGCTTTCCATTGATAACCAATCTGAAACTATTGAAGCTTTTAGCTCTACTTCTAGATATTTAGATGATTTATTAAATATTGATAATACCTATTTTGATGGTTTGATCAGTCAGATTTACCCCCTAGAACTTCAGTTAAATAAAGCAAATTCTTCTGATACGGAGGCCCCGTTTTTGGATTTACATCTATCTATTGTAGATGGATTTGTTTCGTGCAAAATTTATGATAAACGCGATGACTTTGATTTTGAGATTGTAAATTTTCCTTTTTTGGATGGTGATGTTCCTCGTGCGCCATCCTATGGCGTTTATATTTCGCAATTAATTCGATTTGCTAGAGTGTGTAGTCATGTAACTGACTTCAACACTCGTAATAAATTATTAACGGCTAAACTCCTCAATCAGGGTTATCGGTACCATAAACTACGCAAAGCCTTTTCAAAATTTTATAGACGCCATTCTGATTTAATTTCAAAATTCAATATTGGACTTAAATCTCTTCTGCAACAAGGTCTATCGGAACCCGAATTTTATGGTGACTTAGTATATAAATTCAGAAAAATATATAACCGCAATGACTTCAGCACCCAATTTCGTAAAATCTTTCTTCGATATAAAAAGATTGGGTACAACATGGATATTATACGACAGACTGCATGCATGGTAGTTAACCCAATCACGGTTGGCAACTTTGCTTCCCTCTTTAATTGCACGCCGGTGGGTCAGGCCTCAGATTCTATGACGGCTCCAACGTAAAGGCTTATTGAAAATTAAAGAGATAATGCTGGTTGGTGCCTGATGCTCCGTCTCTGGTCGGGCTCATCGGAGTCTAACTGTTGGTTTTCTTTTGCTCCAGCATTTCAGTGGTTTCTTGTTGTCGAGTCCTCACCGTTGTCTCACCTCTGTGGTTCTTTGATTTTTGTGTTCACGGAGATGTTGCACTGATGAGTTAGGAGGCCTTCATGCGGACTGAACAAATTATTTGTCTAAATCGCGACAGAAGTAAGGGTGAGGATTGTGGCCACGTAAAATCGATTTAAGCCCCCCAGTGGAAATCTTCCACTGACCGTTCCAAGGCGGCTCTTCTGTGGCGATTTATTTATGTTGTTGTTTGTTGCTTACTGTGTGTATCACTTGTCTTTTAATTTTGGATGGCCATATGGCCATTTTGTGGGAAAGTAACTGTCCTTATGGCCTTCCTTTGTTAGGTTTCCATTATGGTCTGGTCGCTTAATGTTTGTATTTCTTTCCCTTTGGTGTCTTTTATGGGTGGAGTAAGTTAATTGTATCAATTCCTGATCTTTGTTTTACTTCTACTTTATTGATTCTTTCAAAATATAAAATAGCACTATAAAATGTGATGAAAATGTTACCCTGCTTGGCATAAACATAAGATTTCCAGTTAAAATTTGATTATCATGTTTCTGACATTTGTAAAAAGGCATCAAAACAGCTAGCAGTTTTAAAACGAATAGGAAACTTCTTAACTAAACAAGGGAAATTAATTATATGTAATTCTTTTATTGTTTCAAATTTTAATAACTGCCCCTTAGCCTGGCATTTTTGTAACGTGTCAAGCACAAATAAAATTGGAGAAATTCAGGAGAGGGCACTACGGTTCATACACAATGATTATACATCTTCTCTTACAGACCTGTTAAAGCAGTCAAAAACTTCAGCACTACATGTAAGTAGACTAAAACATATGGCCTGTGAGGTCTTTAAAATTGTTAATGGGCTCTCACCTAAATATATTCAAGACCTTGTTAATATCAAGGCTGCAAACTACAATTTCAGATGTGATATATCTCGAACAAATTGACCTGAGACTGGTGAACTCTATTAACATAATATCACGCCCAACTGAATGCATGCATTTATCTTTGTCGTTTTCCGAAGATGGTGATATTGTAAAACAATACACAGAGGTCGACAAATGGGTCGCTTTTCATGAGGTGCCGACAATTCACTAGAAGTTTACGAAAGCTGACGTATTTGGCGATAGGATTTACTTATTTATTCCTTACATAAAGGTCAGTCTCAGGTCAATTTGTTCGAACTATAAAAAAGCTGAAGTGCCCAGAGTGAACAGTACCAGGTATGGCAAAAGGTCTTTTAGATTCGAAGATTCGAGGCGGCCAAGATATGGAAGTTCCGAACAGACTTCCAAATGAGCTTAGACAGGCAGAATCCTATCCAGGATTCAAGAGGCTGCTCCGTACCTTGGACGACCTTGGATGTAAGCAGACATGTTAAGTTTTGAAAATAAAAATGAGGGATAAAGCGCGTTCGAGATGGATTGGCGAGCGCCAATGCGCGAAGCCTAGGGGTCAAGCTCCCAGTATAGGCTAGAAAATGGTGCATTCTGATAGCTTTTTGAACATTATTTTGTTTATTCTTTACACTCCTGTTCATTGATAATTAACTAGTAAATATATATATATTTTTAAATCATTCCTTGGGGAGATGCCTTCAAACTATCACCTAGCCATACCAGTTCCCTCCCCCCCCCCCCCCCCCCCCATCCCACCCCAACCACATCCCGAGGTGTATAATGCTACAGCGCAAGAGCATATCTAATCAAATATGCCCAGATAGATAGATACACCATGACCTCTTTATAGCATTATTCATTAAGCATGAATTCGGATACAACACGGTTTTGCTTTTGACCCCAAATTTTACCCAACCAACATTTATAAATATAATCCAAGGTTTCTATCAAGTTTCAAGCACAATACTATATAACTTTATTCCCTCCGACTTTTAAGTGCGGAAATACGGTAGATAATACTGTAGTTGTCACGGTCAATAACGGTACTTTTTCAAGTTTAAGACATGTCATAATTAGCAATTAAAGACATTGATAATTATATTAACTTGACACGCATGTCAAAAAACACTAGCTGCAGCCGATATACTCAAAAGATCAAAATTGTAAGCTTAGGGAGATAAGAGAATAAAGAATGTAGATTACTTTATAATTTAATGATCCAGCCACAAAACGAGGACGTCGACCCCTCCATCCAAAACTTTCACGCCCATTCAACAAGCAAATTCAAGGCTTACATCAAAGATCTCCCCGACCAAAATCGCCATGAATCCACCGTCCTAAAACCGCCGCTACCGTTTCTCTGCACGTGATCGGTAAATGACGTCATCCGACCCTAGCAACCCCGCACGTCTCTTAATGTCATTGTTTTATTTTAATGGGACATATTTCTGTCATAATATGCAAATGTTTGCAACCGGTAAAAAATATTTTCTCGATAGCTAAACGGTTGTGGATAGTGCTGGATAGAGAATGGTGCCTTGCATGATTCCCGACTTATCCCCGGAAGCGCCGTGTCAATCACCAACAACAGCATACAGGTGTGTTTACACACTTTAAAGCGTTCGACTTTTCCCGCCTAGCGTCTGCAATTTTGGCGCCAAAACATGACCATGCACGAGACCGTAAAAAAAAGAGTCCGTTTTTAATATGCATTGATATACCGTTAGATGTAGCTAAACGTCTTAGAAGTGTTTATATCATTTTCACACTGACTGTGGATTAAATTTTATGATTGAAGGACAAATGCAAATAAGAGACATAACTTAATCTTGTCAAGCGGAAGATTGTAGGCTTACCGAGAGCACCGGAGGCTTGTGTTTACAGTGTAATAGTAGAATAAACTGATCCGTGACAAATACGGTCGGCGTTTTTAAGACGATTCGGTTAACTAACACAGTCCGTTGGTTGAAGGAAAGTAACCGGTATGATTTACTTCCATTTTTGCAAACACTTAGAAACGACTGTTTACATTTGTCAGTGTGGAACCGTGTTTTAATCCGACAGTGCATTAATTATTATCAGTTTTACTCACGGATTAACTCGGAATTTTCCGCCGCATTTCACACGCGAAAATACAAGAGCAGCTTTTCAAATATTTGCCCCAAAAGGGTATTTTCATTTTTCGAGTTTTATACTGAATTTCATGAGGTGTGAGAAAAGCTATTTTTTCGGGAGTCTTCCGCCATTTTCGGGAGACTTAACATGTCTGATGTAAGCGTCCAGACATATTTTTTTTTATATACTAGAGATTTTATTTCTTAACCATTATGAAAGTATGCCTTTTCTGATGAGGGATTTTTGGGGTTTCCTTTTTTTCTGCTTGGGGCTTAGATTGTGGGTGCTCGTTGGAGTCGCCTCAGTAAGGCTTAACAAGTACCAGCAGTCTGTGCTTTTTGTGAGGGATTACGAGTAATATGTATGCCCCTGGCGCCCCATTTTCTACTAAGTGGGAGTGGGGTGTAGGGGGGTTGTGGGAATCGAGACAATTCATCGACAAGACAATTCAACGACACGGTTTTTGGAGACAATTCATCGACACAACTGAAGACAACTCATCGACACTTTTTGAAGACAATTCATCGACACATTATTATGTTGAAATGATACACAAGCTGATAAAATGAAGTCAAAGTTTTGAAAATAAAATTATCTATTATCACGTTTATGGTCAAAATTACTAATTTAGAAAAAATAATTCAATATTTTGGCTTATTAACCATGTTAACCGCAATAGTTTGCCTCGTCTGATTTGATGTCGCAAAAAAGTGACTGTCGGGGAGCTGTCTCAAAGTCATTGAGGATAGCATGTAGCTTTTAGGATGCTGATTGCTTTGTAGTGGCAGTATTGATAGGAAGACCACTGGAGTTGAAGGATAATTTAGCCTCAATTTGTACAATTCGCATTTAGATACCTAATTCTGATCACGAGATATAAACCGTGTCGGTGAATTATCATCTAGATAATAAGTCCATGCGATGGACCTTGATTAATCCCACTTCAGGGGTAAAAGTTCAGTTTAACCCTTTTTGTACCAAATGGAATCCTCCTCCTTATATATAGCATTAGTCCATTTAAAAATGTAGGGTTGTCAGGTTGTGTTTTCAACTAAATTTGTTTGGGAAAATAGCTGAACTTTTTGCAAACAGTGTAGGCCCTGATCAGACCCCGCGTTCTGCATTATTATCAAAATTCGAACAACAAAAATTTAGGGAAAAAATGCAAACATACATGTAACTCACAAGCCAGCTTCACTTTCCATGTTTTTTATTTTGATTATGAAAGTTTTGAATAATATTTGACCGTATACATTTTCTTTTATGTAGTTTTTTTTTGGGGGGGGTTTTGGTTTTACGGCCCTTTCAAGATTAATTCACTCATATTGAGCCGAGCGTTAATCAGAAGTGGACGAAAACCGGAGTACCCGGGGAAAACCACCTGACCTTCCGTTGCAGAACTTGGCGTCTCACATGTGACCCAAGCGAGGCTCGAACCACAGCTGTGAGAGACCTAATGATCAAGGGTCAGCGCTCTTAACCACTAGGCCACGGAGGCCCGTTCTTTTATGTAGTTAAAAAGGTCAATAAGCCAAAATATTGAATTTTTTTCTTCTAAATTCGTTATTTTGATCATAAACGTGATAATAGATCATTTCATTTTCAAAACGGTTTCTGGTCAACTCGTACCTAAGTCAACTCGTACCTTAGTCAACTCGTACCTTAGTAAAAATAAATTTGTTTTGGGGTAAGTTTGGCTTAAGTACACATATATACAGGTCAACTTTATGGTCTACGCAGACTCCTGATCCTTTTCCCGACGACGAAGATGATGCATACTGTGTGCATGACGCCATTACGCATGTGCGCCAAAATGGCACCTTTCATGTGTATGACCACCATATCCCTTTAGCCACACATAATTTATGGGTGCTCGTTAGAATTATCCCTGTGGGGCAGCTCTAAAGAGTGCCAACAATCTATGCTCCAGAGGGATGTGATTGAAACATAACACCATGCTCAACATAAGACGAACTTCATATGTAAATACATGTATGTAAATGAAAATAACGAGAAAAATATAATTGTAGAACTTACATTTCATGCTCATTTGCAAATAAAATGTAGTTATACAATTATAATTTGTTCTCATATATGCTCAAAACATTAATGATGGCTAACATAAATGCTGCATATCCCTTATTACTGTTACTTTACGATAACGCACCCGTGCAATATAGTGCGTTTTTCACATCTCCAAAATGGCAACTTTTCTTACGAAAATTGGTGTTTTTTTTTTTCTTATTTATACTTCAAACATAGGCTGTGATCTTTAGTTGGAACGACTTTGTTGAGGCTGCTCTGACGAGTACCCTCAACCCATAAGGACTCGCTAGGAGCGGCATCTCAAGCGACCTGAAACATTATCATAGCATACACACTCTATATAAAACAAATTGTCGATTTTACCTCACAATTTGCATAATTATTATTAATAATATTATTATCATCATCGGTAATAACGGCTAAAGAGTATCCACAACTGAAGAATTGTTCGTTATGAATAGGCGTGTTTTCGTAATGCCAGGATAATTTTCCCCTTTAATTGCAATAAATAATTAAATAAATAAAATGAATAAATAAATTGATCACTCGAGTGTCACTCGAGTACTCATTATGCCGTTCAATTTGATATGTCACACTACCAGGTTCTGAAAACATTGATTTTTTACCCCCGGGGCACCCCATCCCCTGGCCCATAGGGGTAGAATCAAAATTAAATTTGTAATACCTGTCCCACAAAGACGATGCTGCAAACGGTCGCAGACATCGCAACTTAAAGCATGCTGATGTCCACCAACAACCTTACCATATGCAATTGCACAAATCAGACATCTTTTATGAAAGTTTTTAGCTTTGATTCTCAGTAAGAGATTTCAAAGATGAATGCTACTGCAAGGATTCTGTACTTCTTATATATCCAGTAATCGGCAATTCAAAAGAAAATAATACACAAAAGATAATTGACCTTAAATTCCTGCGTGTCATTAAGTTTTGTCAGAACAAAAACAGCCGCTCGCCGGCAAAATTAAAGCAGTTAAAAACATTCTTTAATGAAGGACGATTAGATAAAACTAGTACCGATAATCGTTTTTTACACCCACATTAATCGATACACGATTAACTAAAGTGTTAATTAAATTAATCCAAATGGAATCTTCCATCTTATATATTTCGAAATTTAGGAGTGTCAGGTTGTGTTTTTCTTCAAAATTTATTCGGGAAGTGGCTAAACTTTTTCAAACAGCGTCTGCCCTGATCAGACAACGCCGCCTGATCTGGGCCTGCAGTGTTTGACAACCCAAATGGAATCTTCCATCTTATATATTTCGAAATTTAGGGGTGTCAGGTTGTGTTTTCTTCAAAATTTATTCGGGAAGTGGCTAATTTTTTTCAGACAGCGTAGGCCCTGATCATATGACGCCGCGTTCTGCGGCGTCTGATCTGGGCCTGCAAGGTACCCCTCTGTGGGTTTCTGATACCGAATGGGTTAAAAGTGAATAATAATAATAACTAGAGCAGGTTGATGGCGCGCCATCGCATATCCCCACGTTCTGCGGCGTCGGATCTGGGACTGTAGTGTTTGACAATGTACCCCTTTGTGGGTTTCTGATACTGAATGGGTTAAACGTGAATAATAATAATAAAATAATAAAAATAATAATAACTAGAGCAGGTTGATGGCGCGCCATCGCATATCCCCGCGCTGTGAAAACCATGTTACAATAAAAAGGACCCAAGGTACTTCTCTTTGGCCTCTGGTGCACTCAAGACATGTCTCGAAGCAGGTTATGACCCATTTCAGCTACTGTTCGGAAAAAAGAGTACCCCACCTACCCCTGGGGTACGAGTTGACCAAAATAGGTACGAGTTGACTTGGGGGTACGAGTTGACCAGTTACCTTCAAAACAGTGTCTTCATTTTATCAACTTGTGTATAATTTCAACATAATAATGTGTTGATGAATTGCCTTCAAAAAGTGTTGATGAGTTGTCTTCAATTGTCTACATCTACATCGTTACGTTGTGCCGTCAGATTTGACTTTTATACAACGGGTTGGTTTCGTAATGGTTCACGCTAGAAAGATGAAAACAAAGAGAATATAGACAGGGAGAAGAATTATAGAAATAATTAAGACATAAGTAAATGTAGAATATAAAAATCAGTACAAAACAATCTATAACAAAATAAATTAAGAGTACAACATAAAAAGAAATGAAGAATGAAAGTTTTCCCAGCCACTTTTGGCTCACCTAGAGAAGACCAATCTGCCTTCCGTGGCGGTACCAGGGCCCTTACGTCCCTGACAGCACAGCTCCCCCCAAGGCAAGTTACTAGGTGACTGGGCCCCTACACTTATTTAAATTGAGATGGAAGCCAGCTCCCTCCTGAAGGATGCCAGTGAGGGAGCCTCAGCTACAGTAGCTGGTAAGGAATTCCATAGAGGGACAGTGCGTGGGAAAAAAGAGAATTTCAATGAGTCTGTGGATGTTGAGAATTGTCTGAACTTTTTGGAGTGTGCAGACCTGGTTCTGCCTGATGCTGGAGTCAAGTAGTCAGGTGCCATTATGTCGATCAGGTCATGGACAACATGCATGCATGGTAGTTAACCCAATCACGGTTGGCAACTTTGCTTCCCTCTTTAATTGCACGCCGGTGGGTCAGGCCTCAGATTCTATGACGGCTCCAACGTAAAGGCTTATTGAAAATTAAAGAGATAATGCTGGTTGGTGCCTGATGCTCCGTCTCTGGTCGGGCTCATCGGAGTCCAACTGTTGGTTTTCTTTTGCTCCAGCATTTCAGTGGTTTCTTGTTGTCGAGTCCTCACCGTTGTCTCACCTCTGTGGTTCTTTGATTTTTGTGTTCATGGAGATGTTGCACTGATGAGTTAGGAGGCCTTCATGCGGACTGAACAAATTATTTGTCTAAATCGCGACAGAAGTAAGGGTGAGGATTGTGGCCACGTAAAATCGATTTAAGCCCCCCAGTGGAAATCTTCCACTGACCGTTCCAAGGCGGCTCTTCTGTGGCGATTTATTTATGTTGTTGTTTTTTACTAACTGTGTGTATCACTTGTGTCTTTTAATTTCG
The DNA here is from genome assembly GCA_963580285.1 of Lucinisca nassula. Classification (NCBI taxonomy): domain Eukaryota; kingdom Metazoa; phylum Mollusca; class Bivalvia; order Lucinida; family Lucinidae; genus Lucinisca; species Lucinisca nassula. The sequence goes on from OY757016.1 coordinate 42,006,670, forward strand.
GATGGCCATATGGCCATTTTGTGGGAAAGTAACTGTCCATATGGCCTTCCTTTGTTTAGGTTTCCATTATGGTCTGGTCGCTTAATGTTTGTATTTCTTTCCCTTTGGTGTCTTTTATGGATGGAGTAAGTTAATTGTATCAATTCCTGATCTTTGTTTTACTTCTACTTTTTATAGAAAAGTATCAATTGGATCTTTGATCTTCTTGACTCCAGGGATTCCCATTGTAGATGCTGAAGCATTGAAGATACATGGCTGGTATTCCTATAACGATGTGTGATATACCTTGCAGCACGCCGCTGTACCATTTAAATTTTCTTTATCTGTTCTTTGTGATGGGGATTCCATACTGAGCAGCAGGAATCGAGACAGTTCCCCGACAAGACAGTTCCCCGACACGGTTTTTGGAGACAGTTCCCCGACACATTTGAAGACAGTTCCCCGACAGTTTTGTTCAAAGTCAAATGGCCTGTGACTAATCGTGATGATTATCATAATTGATAGTTATTATGTGTTCATCAATATTATATGTGTTCATCAATATTATATGTGTTCATCAATATTCTGAAAACAATTCACCGACAGAAATATTAAATTTTGGGTTCATAGACATTTTTGAAAAGCTTATACTTGATACCATTATCAGTAAGTTTAATGAATACATCTGAAATTAAGCGAACTAGCATGTTCAGTTAATAAACATGCACACATTTAAACAAAACAAAAATGTAATCTAGGAAACGAAATAGTATATTTCTAATTGTCATTTTTCCATAAAATAAACATTTGAAAAAAATGAAGATGAGTTCAAAGTTTTTGTTTTAAATAAATAAGATTATTAAGACTATGAACAATAGTGTCGGGGAACTGTCTTCAAAAGTGTCTGGGAAGTAATTGCCAATTATAATTATCAGTCACAGGTCATTTAACTATGATTTAACTATGAACAATAGTGTCGGGGAACTGTCTTCAAAAGTGTCGGGGAACTGTCTTCAAATGTGTCGGGGAACTGTCTCCAAAAACCGTGTCGGGGAACTGTCTTGTCGGGGAACTGTCTTGTTCCCGAGCAGCAGTATTCCAGGTTTGTTGATGTGTCGATGAATTGTCTCCAAAAACTGTGTCGATGAATTGTCTTGTTGTTAACTGCATTAAGTCTTTATGTTTTTTAAATTATGTTGTTGTATATCTGCACATTTATATGTATCTTAACATTCATTTATTTCAGCTATTCACCTTATTTGCATTATCTGCTGGTTCCTTGTCTGAAGGTTATCAGTGTTGGAAAAACAGGTAACCAGACCCCCCTGACCTTAAAAGGTCAGGGGGGTCTGGTTACCTGTTTTTCCAATATTGACAATGTGCAAGCTGGGAGCCAGCAAATAATGCAAATATGGTGAATCTCTGATTCAATTCAACTCTGCCCTGCTAAAGATGAATAAAAGTTCTACAGTGGAAATTAGTTTGACTTTGAAAAGTGGGCAAAACAACTAGGGGGATGAAACGACCAGGGGGGTGCGATAGGACTAGGGGGAACGACCTGGAAGGAAACGTCTTGGGCGGAATGACCAGGGTAGGAATTGGTTTGTCGAAACAACTCGGATTCGCACTAACAACAGGGCTGCCAAGACCCACTAAGTTTTCATAATTAATTTTCTTGTTGGAATGTACCCTAACATAGTTACAACATACCTTAGTTGACTGATGATCGAGTGAATATCTGTTATATTTTCAGACTGACTGGAATTGATGGATGAAAGTTCAAATTCAGAAAGTTTTACAAAGTTAGATAATTTCGCGCAAATAGGTAGTCACGAGATATACAACAGGCCTTCCAGTATCGCGTTCTCTAAAGAAATGCCTGGATCATCATATCATTATCAAGGAAGAGTAAATGCGCTCTTTTTAATGGTCAAAAATGATCTATGTATCCTCAAATTACAATCCCGGAAGTCAAAACTTCATGGAAAAACAAAGTTTGCGCATGCCTACCACCTAAAAAAAAAAAAAAAAACAGAAAAAACCGAAAAGGCACAAAAAGAAGCGAAATAGAAAAAAGAGAACGAAATCCCCCGACGAAAGCCAATATGGCCTTCAGAAGATTGTTCACAAATAGAAAGTGCACCAGAATTAAAATACACTAGTAAGCCCACAGTATATTGCTGCAGCATCTGCAGGATTTTGTATATGATAATAGATATACGAGTACATGTATCGATAATATGTTTATTGAGACTATCTTCACCTAATGATACACGATGAAGATCCAAGATTTCAAGTGCACAAAGTACTGGTAAACTGAGTTGTGGTTCCTGCACATGAAATGCCTTTTCAACCTTGTATACAATTGTGGCAAGTCCCAGCAATATATCTCAAAGGGTAATGGAGTTATGTCCATCACAAGTACCATCAATATGTCTCAAAGGGTATTGGAGATATGGTGACCATAAGGTGGTCATACTGTTATATTGGTAGGGGAGATAACTCAAATACCAAAGCACCAATAGTTGTGGTTCTTATGCATGACATGCCGTCTGAACCTTGTATACAATTGTGCCAAGAACCATCAATTTATCTCGAGGGTATTGGAGTTACCTACCTACCTATGTTTACCTATGTTGATTCTGAACGCAGGCCTGAGGCCTATATATTCAGCTCCTCATCTGTCGCTTGGAATTCTGCAATTCTCCAACTTCCAGGATCCACAAGCGTCGTGTGTGGGTTATATTCCGCGTCCGGGTTATATTTCATTGGATGGTTAGACCACAGCTTATCAAGGTGATTTTCAAAGGCACTGACACTTGGAGCACTGATGACTTTCTCCGTTAATACATTCCAGCTATTTACTACTCTCGAAGTGAAGAAATTCTTGCGTATTTCCAATCTACTCTTATACTTAACTAACTTCAATGAATGCCCGCGTGTCCGTGCTTGATCCACAACATTGAATAATCCAGATGTAACACGTTCATCATAACACCGTGTAGCACCTTATATACTTCAATCATGTCCAACCTTAACCTACGAAACTTCAAGCTGGGTAATTTCAACCTCCTTAAGCGCTCTTCATAAGTAAGTTTTTTAAAACCAGGGATTAACTTCGTTGATCGACGTTGAACATTTTCAATCATATTTATGTGCCTTTTCAAGTATGGACTCCACACAGACTGTGCAAATTCTAAATGATTTCTAACAAGAGATTTAAACAATAGTACAAACATTTCTTCATCCAAGTAGGTAAATGATCTTCTGATTACTCCCATTATATTATTTGCTTTATTCACCTTAGTGACAATGTGTGTCTCAAATGCTCATCAACATAAACTCCAATATCTTTTTCACAGCTGCTAACCTTCAATTTGACTAAAATTCCGTCCGATTTTCTCATAAAATATTCTGGTTTATCCACATTTTGTTTCCAAGGTAGACAAATCCGTATAACTATGCACTTATCTGGATGAAATAATAACAACCAATCATCTGACCAGTCTTGTAAGTAAAATAAGTCATTTTGCATTACAACAGTGTCTGAATCTAGCTGTATTTCTTTAGACATTTTTGTATCATCGGCATATAATGTGATATCTGAAGTGACCGAGTCAGGCAAATCATTAATATAAATCACAAACAACACAGGGCCCAAAACTGAGCCCTGCGGAATACCGCTGGTCACATCTGACCATTTAGAAAATTTACCATTCACCTGAACACGCTGTTTTCTACCATATAAAAAGTTCTCTACCCAATTACACGTTCTGTCACTTATTCCATATGCTCGCAACTTGACAATAAGACGGCGATGGGGGACTTTATTAAAAGCTTTCATAAAATCCATATAAACCGCGTGAATAGTGCCCCCATTATCTAGAATCTTAGTCCATTTATCTAACACAGTCAGTAACTGCAAACTTGTTGATCTGCCTCCAATAGAGGAACTGTTTATCACTAAACAAATTGTTACTGTTGATATGATCAACTATTCTAGATCGAATCAGTTTTTCAAATATCTTGCTCACAACACTAGTAAGACTTACGGCCATCACAAGATTACATTGTCAGGGGAGATAACTCACAAGCCAGGGCACAGAGACGTGGTTCCTGCACATCAGATGCCTGCTTAACCTCATGTACAACTATACCAAGTACCATCAATATATCTCAAGGTTAGTGATTCTATTTTATTGGATTATTAGATGGGGATATAACTGAAAAAATCATGACAGCCAGAGTTGTGGTTCTTACGTATGACACGCCTTCTCAGCCTTGTGAACAATTGTGCCAGCTACCATCAATATATCTCAAAGGGTATCGGAGATATATCCATCACAAGGTAGTCACTCTATTTTATTGGAAGGGGAGATTACTCCAAAAGCATGACACCCAGTGTTGTGGTTCTTACGCATGACACACGGTCATCAGATGCCTGCTTAACCTCATGTACAACTATACCAAGTACCATCAATATATCTCAAGTTTAGTGATTCTATTTTATTGGATTATTAGATGTGGATATAACTGAAAAAATCATGACAGCCAGAGTTGTGGTTCTTGCGTATGACACGCCGCCTCAGCCTTGTGAAAAATGTGCCAGGTACCATCAATATGTCTCAAAGGGTATTGGAGATACGGCCATCACAAGGTAGTCACTCTATTTTATTGCAAGGGGATATAACTAAAAATCATGGCACCAAGAGTTGTCGTTCTTGTGCATAACACACTCTCTTAGCCTTGTGAGCAATTGTGCCAGGTACCATCAGAATGTCTCAAAGGGTATTGGAGTTATGGCCATCACAATCTAGTCATTATATTTATTTGGAGAGAGGCACATCAAAAACTATGGCACACAGAGTTGTGGTTTTTGCGCATGACACGCCGTCTCAGCCTTGTGAACAATTGTACCAAGCACATGTACCACCAATGTATCTCAAAGGGTATTGGAGTTATGGCCATCACAAGGTTTTGTCTACGGAAGGAGGGTCGGACGCCAGGCTGATCGCTATATATATCACCCGAACCTATTCGGTCGGGGGATAAAAAGGCACAAAAAGACCATAAGAGCAGCAAAAAGACCCAGTTACAAATATGTAATGGTATTCATTGGGAAAGAAGTGGGAAAAATAATTATAAAGATACAAATATTAAACTAATCACGGACAAAATCCCCAGGACAAAATCACTCCCTTTTGTAAAAAAACGTACAATATTCCCCACCATTTACTTTTGTGAACAAAATCCCCCCATGACAAATAAATCCCTCCCAGACAACCCCCACCACACGCACAATTATAACATTGAATTTTGTAAATCAATCTGTATATGCAATATTATGCATGTGTCAGTTTAAAAACTGCAGAATCCAAATCAGATTGGGTGCAATACTTTAACTTCATAGCTATATCGGTGCTAATGAAGAAATTATTGCAACCCGTACGCAGGTTGTAGTGTTTTAATACAACAGGTGACAAAATACAGAACAGTGAAATTATCAATGTGACTAAATTACGAAATTTTAACAGTGAAAAAGAACATAACAAATGAAACAAACATAGTTCTTTAATTTGTTTTCGACTTCTTTGTAAACAGTGCTTTTCTAAGGCATTCTATATTTTTAATAGGATATCTGTTGTGTGATTGTTGTTTTGTCAACTATGCGTAAATGAATAACTGTTATTCATTTAGATGCATGGGGGTATTTTGTCCGGGTGATTTTGTTGGGGGGGGGGGGGGGGGGGTTGGGGTGGTTGTACACAAAAAATATTACCAAATGACAAAAAGACTCTAAAGCGCAGTAACAGTAGATAGATAGATAGATGGATAGATAGATGTGTGTGTGAATTCGGGTTTAACGTCGCTTTCAACAATTTTTCAGTCATATCACGACGGTGTCTGGTTGCGACAGGGAGCTCAATGCTCACTTTTATAGTGCTGCCTCACTGAAGTATCATGTCCCAGACACATTACATGATACCACACCCAGTCACATTATCCTGACACTGGGTCAACCAGTCCTAGCTCTACCCCGTAAATCTGAGTGCCAAGCGAGGAGCAGCTAGTACCATTTTTAACGACTTTGGTATGTCGCGGCCCGGGATCGAACCCGTGACCTCCCGTTCCCCGGAGCGGACACTCTAACAACTGAGCTATCGGGGCCGGTATATATAGATAGATAGATAGATAGATAGATAGATAGATAGATAGATAGATAGATAGATAGATAGATAGATAGATAGATAGATAGATAAAAATTTTGATATGATGTATAATTTAAAAATAAAAATAAAAAAAAAAGTTTCTTTAAGAGCAATAAAAACATTCATAAGAAAGAAGATGGGTCATACTACGTAGTTTCGGCTAATAAAGCCTCATCAGTGACCCTGTAATGATCCAGCAAAGAAAGCCAGAGGAAACATACTGCAATTTTGCGAATTTCGAATAGGCAGTCGATTCAAAGACTAATATAAATCAAAATGGAGCCCAAATAATTTAAAACCTGTCTAGAATACGAGTCTAAACCAATAATTTATTTCCAATTTCTCAGAATATTCACGCTGATCTCAAAGGAACAAAAGTAAAATACAAACTGCACTATGGTTGATGTACGGGGAGACGTTTTACGGCCGCCACACGACACAACACCAGCTGCAGTGAAGGCAAATAAAAATCAAAAAAGAGTTCCTTTAAGAGCAATAAAAACATTCATAAGAAAGAAGATGGGTCATACTACGTAGTTTCGGCTAATAAAGCCTCATCAGTGAACCTGTAATGATCCAGCAAAGAAAGCCAGAGGAAACATACTGCAATTTTGCGAATTTCGAATAGGCAGTCGATTCAAAGACTAATATAAATCAAAATGGAGCCCAAATAATTTAAAACCTGTCTAGAATACGAGTCTAAACCAATAATTTATTTCCGATTTCTCAGAATATTCAAAGGAACAAAAGTAAAATATAAAGACTCATGTTTTGCAATAGTGAGAGAAAAAAAACGTGGGATGTGTTTTAATGTGACCTGCGATTCTGTACAGTGACGGTATGTTACTTGCAGGATTAAAGGTATGTAAAATTTATGCTTATTCATCTTATTTGGCAGTTACCTCAACCCCTTTTATCCAGTTGTGAGTTTGACATACAAGGAACATGTCAGGCACGTAAGCGTGCCTTGTTTGCCTTTTTAAGAGCAGTGGGAATGGCTTGATCATTTTGGCGTGCAAAACTTGAAATGATTCCGCCTGCAAAGATCAGTCAGTATCAGCTCATTAGCATGCGCGAACGCATTTGCTACCGATACAAATGTTTATTCGTGTACATACAGCCAATGTGATTATCAACGATTTCCAAGATGCAACCCCGAAATGCCATAGAAATACCACAGTTCTTCCTCTTGTGCTAAATCAATTTTGTATTGGCAATTGCAGAAGCATGTTTCAGATTTGTACAATTATCTGATTCGATCCTGAAGAGATTTAAAAGCTGTCTCGAGGTAAATGGAGGAATTTCGCCAGTTTGCAGCAAAATCTCTTTTACACTGACCATTAAATTGAACGTCATGATGGTCGCGGAGAAGATAACGTAACAATCTAGAAATGTTACATTGCATTTCTTTTGTGTCCTGTATAGTATGTATCATGACAGCGTGATAGATCAAGTATTTGGATGACAGCCATAAGTCGTCTTGAATGAGAGGGCCAAGATGGTAACTGGTCAACTCGTACCTAAGTCAACTAAGTACATGTTCTCTTCATAAAGTTATCTCGTACCTATTTTGGTTAACTCGTACCCCGGGTGGTGTTGGTTTGTGTGGGTGTGTGTGCGTGGGTGGGGGGGGGTGCTCTAAATTCCGCCTGCTACATAGGCTGGGACAATGTTTTGGAGGGTTCTAAATTTCAAAATTTCAAATTTCATTTTTTTTCGGGGTGGGGTGGTATTTTTATGGGTACAGGTCATTTATCAGATAGTTTGTTGGAGAGGGGTCCCTTCTAAAACTGAATATTTTTTGGTAACTTTCCAAAATGGATATTTTTGAGGGCATTAAATGCTTAATGAGTACTTTGCCACTCATATCTGATTATTATACGACAGAAATAAGAAAAAATACCGTTTTAATAACAGAAAAGAAGCCAATAAATTCTGGAACTATATTATTTTGGTATGCTAGGATTCGCAGCTATTATTGGGATACACTGTCAGTCTTGGTACTTTTGGGTCGAGCACTAGATACTGGATCCAAGCCTATGTAGCAGGCAGAAATCTTGGAACTGAGTCACTGTAGGCAGTGGGTAGTCTGTTCCATTGCCAGACAGCCAAGGGGAAGAATGGATATTTATAAAAATTGAAGGATGTATGAAACTGCCTGATTGCGAGGGGATGGTACACGCTACGACGTGTCCTTGATGTGGTCAGCTGGAACTATGTGGATAGAGGTACGACAACAAAACCCTTCATAATTTTGTATAACATACAGAGGCGAGCATCGCCTCTTGTCCAGAGCTCCCCAACTAAGACATGACTGCATTTCTGATACGCTGTCGTAAGTGGAATATCTGTTCAGTCCAATGGACAGCTCGGAGCTGCTCCATATCAATTTTGCGGGTATAAGTTTGTGTGTGTGGGCTCCACACGGTGGAGCTGTAGCTCCCCACGGAGGAGCTGTTATCAAGTTGGGGCCTAACAGCTGTCTTATATGCCGCTTCGCGGACGCCGGTGTGCTTACATCTGATATTACGTTTAATGAAACCAAGGCATTTATTTGCTTTTGAAGCTATTCAGTTTATATGTGTGTTGAAATTCAGGTTCACCGAGAGGTTGACATCGAGATACCTGGAAGAGGAGACACTTTCTAAGACTTGGTTGTGCATTGTGTACGGCATTTGGATAGAAGTTAATGCCTGAGTTATGTGCAAAACTTGGCACTTACCAGGGTTAATTTCCATGTCCCATTAGGCTTCCCATTGTTGGACCCTGTCCAGATCCTTCTGAAGAGTGGTCGAGTCATCTGGGTCGCATATCGTCGGAGTGTACCGCAGTGTCGTCAGCCAAAAAGGCGTACTTGATAAAAAGAAGTGGAGGCAATGATTAGGAATCGATACAATTAACCCATAGCTCCCATCAGAGACACCAAAGGGAAAAAAACACAAACACGAAACAACAGACCCCAATGGAAACACCAACAGCGGAAAGCCAAAAGGACACTTACTTTCCCACAAAATGGCCAAAAGGCTATCCAAAATAAAATAATAGAAGCGACACAAACACTACCACCCAAAGACAAACCAAAACAAAAATAAACCGCGACAGAAGAACTGTATATTATCAGGTAAGCCATTCATATACAAAAGAAACAGTATAGGGCCAAGAACTGAACCTTGCGGTACACCTGAAGACACCGGGACTTGGTCTGAACACTCACCCTCAAGTACAACTCTTTGGCTTCTTTCTAGCAGGAAGAACTGGATACAGCTGAGAACTTAACCCTGTACTCAATGTATCTGTAGTTTGTAGAGAAGTTTTTAGTGATTGACCTTGTCGAAAGCCTTACTGAAGTCCAACAGGATAAGATCGGTTTGCTTACCCTGTAAAAAAAAGATCTAGTAGGGTCCTCGACAAGTCTATATTATTGCGGGGTTAACAGTCTATATTAGGATTGAATAGAAATAATTATACTTCAAAATATTGGTATTTTGCAACCAAACAGATTAAAATTCTTACAATTATCGAAAGATTATTATTATAAAACTTGTTCAAATAATTAATTAGTTATTTCATTTGGAAAAATTCTGAGATTTCTGCCCTTTTTATTGAAGTACGGTGCAAATGACATTATAATTTCTGACATGTAAATGTATGAAAATCTTAAATAATTTGTCAAATAATTTCAAAATTATGCAAGATTTTCATACTTTTACATGCCAGAAATCATAAAATTTTATTAGAAATCGTTGACTGGGTGTATAAATTTGTTTTGTTTTGTTTGATTTTGAGGTTTAACGTCCCCGTCAACACTGCAAAGGTCATTTTGGAGACGTTGCTTCCAATTTTGTGGAAAATGACAAATGGGGAAGATTTTTTTTATTCACAGTAATGCTTCGGTTTAAAATCTTTTAAAATCCCATTGTTTTATGTTAATTACGACCCGCGGTAACCCCTCTGTAAGATAGATAACTCTGTATTGACCAGGTGTGTGACGTCACGGCACAAGCTCGAAAACACAAACGTAAAAAAAAACCAACAATACGGCTCAATGCAATGGCAATCAAAAATAAATTGTCAAAAAGAAACTTGCATTATAAACTTGCTTAACCCCAACCCTTTCTAACCCCCATTTGCAATAGGGCTGTGGTTTAGGGCACCGAAAGATTCAACCGTAGGTGCGCAATTAAACTGCACTGAATCTTGTCAGAATAATTCCCTTTGAAAACGGACTCGACCTCAAAAAGTCCTTTAAATACACTTAACCATTGAGATGATCCTGAGTAGAAGTATAGGAGAAGTAAAACAAAGATCAGGAATTGATACAATTAACTTACTCCACCCATAAAAGACACCAAAGGGAAAGAAATACAAACATTAAGCGACCAGACCATAATGGAAACCTAAACAAAGGAAGGCCATAAGGACAGTTACTTTCCCACAAAATGGCCATATGGCCATCCGAAATTAAAAGACACAAGTGATACACACAGTAAGTAACAAACAACAACATAAATAAATCGCCACAGAAGAGCCGCCTTGGAACGGTCAGTGGAAGATTTCCACTGGGGGGGGGGGGGGGGGGGGGGGGGGGCTTAAATCGATTTTACGTGGCCACAATCCCTGCCCTTACTTCCGTCGCGATTTAGACAAATAATTTGTTCAGTCCGCATGAAGGCCTCCTAACTCATCAGTGAAACATCTCCGTGAACACAAAAATCAAAGAACCACAGAGGTGAGACAACGGTGAGGACTCGACAGCAAGAAAGCACTGAAATGCTGGAGCAAAAGAAAACCAACAGTTAGACTCCGATGAGCCCGACCAGAGACAGAGCATCAGGCACCAACCAGCATTATCTCTCTAATTCTCAATAAGCCTTTACGTTGGACCCATACAATATAGAAATTAATATTTGCAACTGGTCCCAGCATTTGAGAAGACAGATTCCTATTTCGTCTTCTAAAGGCTGAATTTTAAAATCTCTTCAAAGTAGAAAGGGTGTGTCTTTCGGCGTATTTAGTGTAAAACTTCCCTTTTAATTCTTCACAATAAACCACAGACCTTTCAGATCACAGTACAAAAACAATTGTCCTAGATCTCAGGTCAATGTACAACGGCAATATGAGTGACTGTACAATTATTTATTCAAGTAGTGACATTTTAAATGCTGGATAGAGAAGATTGGAGTCGAGTTTGTTTTACAAAACCATGACATGTTTTCACAGAAATATAATTTTATTCACTTGCCGCTTGGAAAATAACATTTTAATTCGGAGGATTCTAAAACAGAGCCATCGTTTTGGGACAAAATCATTTGTATTTTAGCACGTTTGAATGATTAAGACATTCCCATAGCTCATAAGAAACCTGACAACCAACTTTCGAGCTTCTTATACAATCCACACACAACAGTCAATTTGTAAGATGTGAAGGTTTTACCATAATCTTAAAAATAAATAAATAAAGACAAATTTTACATACCGTGTCAGCCTTATTTAATCCTGCAAGTGACAAACCGCGTCACTGTATAGAATCGCAGGTCAAATTCAACCCCAAACACGGTAATTTCCGGTCCTACACTGTGGGTCTGCAACTAAATGGCACATATTATATGCATAAAAATAAGTCGCATAAAATTACAAAGAACGCCTATGATTTATAACAGTATAAAAATTCCAACTATATTTCAGACAATATTTAGTAATGGCAATAGAAGAACAAAAAGACGCACAAAAGGAGCAAAAAGGCGTACAAAAATGAGAAAAAGACGGGTTTATGTAACAAAATGACACATATAAGTACATAAGAATACATAAAAATCACCATTCACGACAAAGGGTCCCAAGAACTACAGGGGTTGATAAAAATACAATAACTACAACAACTCAGGTACGGCCAAAAACACCCTCAAATTCCCGGAAAAGGAAGATAAATACCGTGGCCAAGACTGTTATACTATTAAAGTCCGATGATTTTTTTTTATTGAAGCTTAATTTAATCGACCCTAGATGTTTAATAGATTTTGTTCTCCAAGTACTAAAAATTTGATACCATTACGAAAACCCATTGTAAATTTTAGCCCCCCCCCCCCCCCCCCACACACACACACACACACGCCGAAAAAAGACACAATGTTTGTTTGATTTGAGGTTTAACGTCCCCGTCAACACTGTATAGGTCATTTTGGAGTCGTTGCTTCCAAATTAATGGGACTTTTCCCGAACTTGAGATGAAATGACTTCTCAAGCCCTGTCACCCAATGAAACCAAAACGGTTTATAAGCATGGACGGTCCGACTCGCACCGCTTTGCCTGGGCAGGCTAAGATCCTCTAAGCGGTTTACCAGAACTCGTGCACGGTCGGTTTCAGCTCTGCGTGGAAGCATCGTGCTGCCCATCTTTTTCTTCAAGCCCCGATGGGCGGGGGCGAATGTTTTTTGTTTTTGTTTTTAATTCTGCTAAAAAAATAGACTGTTATACGCGTTAGAGCCGCCTTATTGAAGCGGTTCTAGCGCGTACCCACAGTCTATATTTTAGAGTACAAACCACAGTTTTACTATATGAAAGTGGGGATCAATGCGGTCAAAATTATTTAGGCGTATCTTCGTGATGTATTTACTTAATGAAGTCATATTACTTAATAGATTATTCGATTATTAGGTTATGGGTCAAGGTCATGTAAGATGAGATAATCAGTTGTGAATAGGTTTGATCACACTTTGATGTACTGTTGTTTCTTTATTCCAGAGGGCCCAAAATCGCTCACCTGAAAGTCACTATCTCTAGTACATCCCATTTGTTTGGCTGTGGTAGCCAGCTTGTTCATCAGAGCGGAACGATTTTAGCTGTTTTGGTCAGGAGTTAACTGGGCAACATTCTTGTGAAGTTCGAATCAAATTGGCCCAAGGTTCTAGGAGTTCGCATTTAAAGCAAATTTACGATGTTTTTTTCTTCTATTTTTAGCCTTGGCAGCCATTTTGCTAATCAGAGCAGAACCGTATGAGCTATTTTGGTAGAGGGTCACGAAAGCAACATTCCTATGAAGTTTGAAAGAAATTGGCCCAAGGATACAGGAGGAGTTGTCGTTTAAAGGTTTTTTTTTTCTATTATAAGCTCAGGTGACCATCTTGTTCATCAGAGTGGAACGATTTTAGCTAAATTGATAGGGATCAAATGGGCAACATTCCTGTGAAGTCTGAATCAAATTGGTGGAAGGGTTTAGGAGGAGTTCGTGTTGGAAGCAAATTTACGTTTTTTTTTTTTGTTTGTTTTTTTCATTTTTGGCCCATTGGAGCAGAACCGTTTTAGCTATTTTGGAAGAGCGTCACCAAAGAAGTTTGAATGAAATTGGCCCAAGGGTACAGGAGGAGTTGTCGTTATTAGATTTTTCTATTTTTAGCCATCTTGTTCATAGGAGGGGAACAGTTTTAGCTATTTTGGTAGGAGCAACATTCCTGTGAAGTTTGTATCTAATTGGCCCAAGGGTTTAGGAGTTTGTGTTTGAAGCAATTTTACGATTTTGACGATGATTGGGCCAATACTGTGGCTTCAAGAGTGCTCAAAATGTTTTCTATCATTTGACCTACTGGCCTACTTTTTGACCTCACATGACCCATATTCAAATTTATCCGAGATATGGTTAAGATGATCAATCCGAGCAAGTTTGATTATAATTGGACCAAACTGGCCTCAAGTGTTCACACGGTTTTTCTATGGCATACTTTTGACCCTTACATGACCCATATTCGATCTTGACCGAGATATTGTCATGATGATCATTCTCAGCAAGTTTGATTGTGATTGGACCAAAACTGTGGCTTCGAGAGTGTTCACAAGGTCTTTAAGATCTGGCCTACTGACCTATTTTTTGACCCGACATGACCCATTTTCAAACTTGACCCAGATATTGACAATATGATCATTTTGAGGATGTTTGATGATGACCGGGTCAATACTGTTGCCTCAAGAGTGTTCTCAAGGTTTTTGTATCATTTGACCTCCTGACCTACTTTTTGACTTGACATGACCCATATTCAAATTTATCTGAGATATCGTCGAGATAATCATTCCAAGCAAGTTTGATGATAATTGGACCAATGCTGTGGCCTCTAGGGTGTTCAAAATGTTTTTCTATAATTTGATCTACTGACCTATTTTTGATCCAAGATGACCCCATGTAAGAACCTGACTGAGGCATTGTCATGATGATCATTCTGAGCAAGTTTGATGATGATTGGACCAAAACTGTGGCCTCTAGACTGTTCACAAGGTTTTTTTTCCTCTGATTTGACCTATTGACCTACTCTTGGACCCTGCATGACCTATGTTCGAACTTCACCCAGAGATTGTCAAGATGAACATTCTGAGCAAGTCTGCTGATGATAGGACCAAAACTGCAGCCTATAGAGTGTTAAGTTTTTTTCTATGGTTTAACCTACTGTCCTACTTTTGGACCCGACATGACCCTTGTTCGAACTTGACCCAGATATTGTCAAGATGAACATTTTTAGCAAGCATGATGATTGGACCAAAACGGTGACCTCTAGTTTTTCTATGATTTCACCTACTGTCTTACTTTTTGAGTCAATCTTTAAACAGGTGGGCGAAAACCAGATTACTTGGGAGGAAAATCACCTGACCTTCCATTGCAGAATTCTCGAATCACAGCAGTGAGATTAAGAGTCAGTGCTCTAACACTCCAGGCCACAGAGGTACATGCACCAGCACTAACAGCTGAAAGGTAGTGCATCCACTTCAGGATCAGATGTTTGCAGGGCAAGGCTGAAATCCGTGGGGCACCATACTAGAGGTATAAAAGGCCGCGGACCTCGCCAGGACTGATGCTCGCCCATCATTATGCCTAGTTTTATCATGAACAGATCCTTTATGTACCAAGTGGAATCGTCCTCTTAAGGGGAATGGGAACACATGGCAGTTTTTTTCCGCCTTTTTTCAAAGGAAGACAACTGTCGGGACTTCCTGTTCCCTTTTCTATAGGCCCTGCCCCACTGAAAAAGGGGTCTACTCTTTAAAGGAAAGAATTAGCTCATTTGCTGAGCAAATTCTTTCCTTTAAGAGTGGACCCCTATTGACATGGGAGACAAAAATACTTTTGCAGGAGTTGCCTTCCCCTGAAGGTGTTCCCATTCCCCTTAAAGGAAATGAGTTCACTTTCAGGCTGAACTTTTTTTGTGAACAGTATGGCCCCTTTTCTGATGCATTCTACAGCGTCTGATCTGTGTCTGCACTGTTTACCCGTATCCCGTTTTGGGGTTTCCAGAACAAAATGAGCTAATGAGTGAATTTGTTTGATTTGAGGTTTAACCTCCCCACCAACACTGTAAAGGTCATTTTGGAGACGTTGCTCCCAATCTTGTAGGACTTTTACCCGACATTGAGATGAAATGACATCTCAAGCCCTGTCGCCCAATGAAACAAAATGGGTTTATAGGTATGGAAGGGCCGACTCGCACAACTTTGCCTCGCAGGCTTACATCCTGTAAGCGGTTTACTCGTGTTTACGGTACTCGTGTCGGTTTCAGCTCTGCATGGAAGCATCATGCAGCCGATCCATTTATTGAAGCCCCAATTGGCGGGGGCCGAGCTGAGTGAAACATGACAGGACCATGCCCATCGGGCTTGGAGAAATAGACTGTGCTGCCTGGTGCTTTCGTACAGGTGAATACTTTAACCCAATGCAGATGTTCCAGAGATTGTCAAGATGATCATTCTGAGTAAACCCGCCTAAATAATTTTGACCCCTTTGAACCCCTCTTATATATAGTAAAACTGGGGTTTACAGGGTTAATTCTTATTTTTCTTATTTCTGCTCTAAAAAAAAGATGGTGGGTACTCGTTAGAACAGCCTCAATGAGGCAGTTATAACATGCACCCACAATTTATATTTTGATCAGAAATAAGATTAAAAATCACAATTATTCTTCTCGACGTTTTCATTTCATTGGGGGTAAAGTTTACAATGTACAGAAAAACTCCTAAATTAAGACCACCTTTGAGACTGTTCAAAAGTGGTCTTTAAGACCACTTTTGATCAGTCCCAAAGGTGGTCCCTAACCAAAGGACATTATATGCAGAATTCACAAAGAAAGAATAACTGCACCGTTCTTAATAAGACTTTTAAATCAGAATTTGTCTCAATTTTAGGTGGTCTTAATAGCGGAATTCCACTGTATTTGTATAGGCATGTTTTCGTTATGTAATGAGATACATGTATTTAGACTGCCGTCAGCTCTAGTATTTTTTTGCAACAGTTGAGGGTTTACATACATAAATAATGATAGGACAATGTTATATGGAACAAAAAGTAACGTCAAGTCATACTGTACATTGTTCTTTAATATTATTATCAATATGATTTTTAACAAAAATAATCATAACTTAAATATTGGTACATTTAACAAATCCAATCATACTGTTATGAGGCTAAAAACAGAGTACATGATGACCAATGAAAAAAATCCTATCCCTTACAGTCTAACAAACTAAAACGATCTGCTCAGAGTGAAGATTCAGATGAGAAAGCTCGCCATTTCATCTGAATCCACATTGTTGGAGTCTTAAAAAATGGAGCTGTACCAATTATTGGAGTAGATCACAATCTATTTTTAAAAAAAAAATCATAGCAAATATGGCTTTTGTTTGTTTGTTTGTTTGTATTGGAGTTTAACAGCCCAGGCAACACTATTTAAGGTCATTTCTGAGCCAGTCAGTTTACGTATCCACACTTTCCTGGGCAGGCTTATACAGAAGCAGTTAACCAGTACAGTGCACATTCTTTCACCAGAAACTGACAACTGCTCTTCTTGAATCAGCGGAAGGGAGAGAAGCACCGTAGAAAAGATTTCATGATCAATCTCCACAAAAGAATGTTGCCGACTCTGGCAGGTATTGAACCCCTGTCCTCCTGATCACCGGTCAGACTCACATCCCCCTGAGCTACCGAGGCTGGCATAAGGCTTTTCATTACACTAAAAAACTGACAAATACACTGTGAAAATTCTGTCTCTTAATCGTGATTAGCAGTTTAAGGGTTAAATACAGCAGAACTTCTATGGCTCGAACACCGATGGCTCGTTTACCATGGATGTGTCGAACCCTTTCTTGAGCCCCTAGCGAAATCCTCTACATAAGAAATAGTGGGGGATGATTAAGGAGATTTTAGTCTTATATCTTGCAAATGTATGCTGTGTGTACTCATTAGAATCGCCTCATCGTGTATGCTGTGTGAACTCATTAGAATCGCCTCGATGAGGCGATTCTAATGAGTACACACAGCATACATTTTCATTATAGAACACCGAAAAGATGACTAAAAGTATCTCGGTATGCCTCCTGACAGTAACTTCAGTGGCTCGAACTACCCCTGTTTCGAACAGATTTTCGAGGTCCCAAAGGTGTTCGAGCCATTGAAGTTTGACTGTAAGTGTTGTAGGATGTTTTTCCTTCAGATAAGCCAGCAGAGGAAGGGTAAAAGCCTAATGAAGTGTATTGTAATAAACTAATGCTCGCTTTGACCCTTATCTTGCTGAATATTCATTTAAGCCACACCCATTTCTGTCTATCAACCAATCAAATTACTTGATGTAATTTATCGCTAGAAATTCATAAACTGAATGCCAAACAGTGTAGATCCTGATCAGATGGCTTCTTCAGAAGCCATCTGATCTGGATCTACACTGTTTGCAAGGATAGGGGTTGTCGTGAACAGCAAGATAACAGTTAAGCGGAATCTTATGACAATGTGCTTTAATGCTTTCAGAATGAATCAATACACAGGGCCTGACAGTTTAAACTTTAAACCACTTGCCCGGCATTCCACAGCATCTTGAGAATACTGTAGCTTAGAATTACCATATTCCTTATATATTGCTCTAAACATTTTTCCGAAATTAAAAAAATCACTTGCCCAGCCAAATTTAGACTTGTCCCTGGCAGCCAGGCAGTGGATGTCAGGCCCTGAATACATCATCGGGTAACAACTTTTTCAAATACATGTATGCAAAAATTAATTTAGCCACACCAATTTACATTTCAACCAATCAAATTACCTGATGGAATTTATTCACTCAAATTCGCAAACTGAATTCCAAACGGTGCAGATCCTGATCAGATGGCCATCTGATCAGGATCTACACTGCTTGCAAAGGCAGGGGTTGTCATGAACAGCTGGATAAGGGTTAACTTCCCTAAAGAATATGGGTTTACATTTGGACAAATTATTTCTATCAAGGGTAGACTTTCCATACTGAGGGAACCAGTGCAAAGGATAACTAACAGAAGTCACAAAAGTTATCTCCCTTTGAAAAAAGGGTCAGTTGATCAAAACTAACAATATCCTTAGTTAAAGTATCATTAAAACTTTGATCATTTAACATGGCAAAGACGTGTACACTGATTTTTTTTTTTTCAGAAAAATTAGAGCGACTTTTCAAATGCAAAAGCTTCTCTGACACATTTCTTCAGCAAAAATACCACTCTATTTTATAATGTACTTGCTAAAACAGTTAACCCTTGTCCTGCTGAATATTCATATATGCCACACCCACTACCGATTATCAACCAATCAGATTACTTGATGCAAATTATTGCAACAAATTCACAATCAGAATGGCAAACAATGTAGATCCTGATCAGATGGCTTCGTCAGAAGCCATCTGATCAGGATCTTCATTGTTTGGAAAACAAAGCATATCTGGGCTCAGCAGGACAAGGGTTAAAATAGCAAAAAAGTGCATCCATTCATCATAATATAAATACATGTACAAAACAAATCCAATGTAATTTTAACATGATTCTGTTTCAATATATCTATTCAGTAACTTTAATCAAAGCATCAACAGTACTGGTGGGTCGATTGTGTCTGAGTGTAGGCTGGAAAGAATTTTCTTGCACACCAGACAAGGAAATCCGTGATTTTACCCTGGGATAGAAATTTATGTTCTGACCCTGGTGTTCCGACCCAAAATCGAATAAAATCATGTGTTTGGTAAATGTACTGGTTGATTACGACCTTGTATGCGCCGCCGTTAAGGTTGACGTAACAGCACGTTACGCGACATCACTAAACATTCATGAAGTGTCATCACAATATGGTGGACGTTGGTAACTGAAGTGACTGCAGCATTAAAAATCCACACTAAGAAATGAAAGGTATGCAAGAAAAAGAATCCAATATGGGTGTGAGGGATCGATAGAAAAATCTGTCCCTTGGGATCACTGTCCAGCATCACTCAGCAAGCCTCGTGATGCCGGACAGTGACCCTCGGGACGGATTTTTCAATCCACCCCTCACACCCATATATGTTTCTTATAGTCCTGAACAGAGACTTAGACTGTTTGGTTTAACCCTGAAATTCCTGAACTGTAAGCAAACAGTGAAGACCCTGATCAGATAGATGAGGACTCTGATCTGGGTCTACACTGTTTGCCAAACCAAATACAAGATTCAAGTCTAGATTAGCCACACCCATTTTTGACTTTGATCCAATCAAGACTACTTGATGTTTATTCCTGCAAATTCCTGCAAATCCACAAAGTAAATGTCAGACAGTGTAGATCCTGATCAGATGGCTTCTGATCTGGATGTATACAGTTTGCAAAGGTAGGGTTGTTGTGTTGTATTGGATGGTGTTATGATCATGGGTAGAATATAAGAATCTTGTATGGGTGTGAGGGGTGGATGGAAAAATCCTTCCCGCGGAACAGTGTCGGGTATCACGAGGCTTGCCGAGTGATGCCGGACAGTGATCCCGAGGGACGGATTTTTCCATCCGTCCCTCACACCCAGATTGGATTCTTTTTCTTGCATACCTTCCATTTTTTAGCCTGGATTTTTAATGCTGCAGTCACTTCGGTTACCAACGTCCGCCATATTGTGTTGACACTGCAGGAATGTTTAGTGACGTCACGTTGACGTCAACCTTAACCACCGCGCATACGAGGTCGTAATCAACCAGTACATTCATTAAACATGCGATAATATTCCATTTTGGGTCAGAACACCAGGGTCAGAACATAAATTTCTATCCCAGGGTAAAATCACGGATTTCCTTGTCTGGTGTGCAAGAATGACCTGACCACTGGTCGATTGACCACAATTTCTCGTGGTGTGGCCCACATGTGAACACACTAGCTTTTATCTGATAGACGCTTTTGCAACTTACTGTAATGATCCGAAGTATTGGGACAGACAGGTCTAAGCAAATAGTGCAGACCCAGATCAGACAAGACCCCGAAGGAGCAGTCTGATCAGGAGTCTTCAATGTTTGCCATTACATCTGCACTTTTTGAACTTCTTGCTGGACCGTGAAACAAATTTGTTAGAATTTTAGGAGATACAGTAGCACTTCGATGGCTCGAACACCGATGGCTCGTTTACCATGGCTGAGTCGAACCCGTTCTTGAGTCCCTATGGAATTTCTGTACATAAGAAATAGGGAGGGTAAAATTTAGGATATTTTCGTCTTGTCTTGCAAATGTTTACTATGTGTACTCATTAGAATCGCCTCGATGAGGCGATTCTAATATGTACACACAGCATACATTTTTCATTATAGAACACCGAAAAGATGTCCAAATTTTTAGGGTTTTTACGGTATTCATTTTGGGTCAATTATTTGTCAGTCGACCTGAACTTGAAGTTACTAAACACAGAAGCTTTACGTGATTGATGTCCAAATGAATTTCACTGATTTGTATGGCATCCAGGTAACTCATTAACAGCTTTGTTGTTAGTGTTTTACAGTCGAACTTCGATGGCTCGAACCTCTTTGGGACCATGAAAATTTGTTCAGGACAGGGGATGTTTGAGCCACTGAGATTACTTCCAGGAGGCATAACGAGATACTTTTGGACATATTTTTGGTGTTCTGTAATGAAAATGTATGCTGTGTGTACTCATTAGAATCGCCTCATCGAGGCGATTCTAATGAGTACACACAGCATACATTTGCAAGATAAAAGACGAAAATCTCCTTAATCTGTTAATTATCTCGCACCATTTCTTATGTAGAGAACTTCCCTAGGGGCTCAAGAACAGGTTCCACTCAGCCATGGTAAACCAGCCATCGGTGTTCGAGCCATCGAAGTTCTACTGTATAAAACAAAGCTTGTTGTAAAACACTGACTTGGCAAAACAGTGTAAACCCAGATCAGACATCTGATCAGGGTCTAGTACAGAGATTTAACACTTATTCACCTGAATATATTAAGCCACACCCATTACCAGCTATTAGCCAACCAGATTACTTGACAGAAGTCTCTGTGGTGTAGTGGTTACTATACTCGCCTTGTAAACCAGGGATCACAAGATCGATCCCGGGTTTCTCCAGACTTTCGGATGAGTCTTTAAACCAGGGATCGCAGGATTGATCCCAGGCTTCTCCAGACTTTCGGATGAGTCTTTAAACCGCGGTCCCGTCTCCGTATGACCTTAGCTGTTAGTGGGACATAAAAATGAAACACTCACGCACTCAGATTACTTGATATATTAAATTCATTCAATTCACAAACTGCATGACAGTTTAGACCCTGATCAGATGACTTCTTCTGAAGCCATCTGATCTGGATCTACACTGTTTGCAAAGGGTTGTCGTGAATAGCAGGATAAGCGTTAAAGCCATTACAGTCTGTGCTATGATCCTTTATTTGCGAAGGGATGCAACTAATGTACATGTAGTTAGAATTTTGGGTTTTGTGTTTTAAGTAATACAGTCAAATTCCTATATTAACACCACCTTTAAGATTGTTCAGAATTGGTCAGAAGTGGGCTTAAGACCACTTCTGAACAGTTTCAAAGGTGGTCTCTCACTAGTCCAGGAAACTGCATGTATAAAACACAAAAAAAGAGAAAACTGAAACTCTTCAACATGTTTTAGAAAAACAAATTAGTCTTAATTTTAGCTGGTCTTGATAACTGAATTCCACTGATAATGTTTACTTCTTAATCTAGTCAGTTGATTTTTGTTTGTTTGATTTGAGGTTTACCAACCCCGTCAACACTGTAAAGGTCATTTTGGAAAAGTTGCTTCCAATTTTGTGGGACTTTTACCCGACACTGAGATGAAATGACATCTCAAGTCCTGCCACGCAATGAAACCAATAGGATTTATAAGCATGGACGGGCCGACTCGCACCGCATAGCCTGGGCAGGCTTAGATCCTCTAAGCGGTTTACAAGTACCCGTGTGCAGGTCGGTTTCAGCTCTGCATGGAAGCATCATGCAACCCATGTATTTCTTCAAGCCAGATGGGCAGGGGCTAACTAGTCAGTTGAAAAAGCTAAAAAAAGATTCAACAAAATGTACCAAATATCTAATTTCCTAAGAACACGTATTCTACTTCTTACACACTGTTACATATTGCACTCTGCCAGTACAACACTCATTCAATTCACTGTTTACATACGGCACTTCTACATGGAAATATCGATACACCATGATTTCTGAGTGAAATTGATCACATTAAAATTTTCTCCTCATCAGAGACTTAAAAA
Organism: Lucinisca nassula; assembly: GCA_963580285.1. Lineage (NCBI taxonomy): Eukaryota > Metazoa > Mollusca > Bivalvia > Lucinida > Lucinidae > Lucinisca > Lucinisca nassula. The sequence continues at coordinate 42,029,364 of OY757016.1, forward strand.
TAACCATTTTCACTTTTATTTTATTGACTTATCGTAATGATCCTAAGTATTGGGACAGACAAACCTTAGCAAACAGTGAAGACCCAGATCAGACTGCTCCTGAAGGAGCAGTCTGATCAGGGTCTACACTGTTTGCAATAACATCTGCACTCTTTGAACTTCTTGCTGGAACATGAAACAAATTTGTTAAAATGTTTGGAGAATTACAGCAAGTCCTCAAAATGTCTGAATATTTAGAATTTTTACGGTAGCTTCAATTTGCCCTCGCTAACAACCAGTCAATGGATAAATGTTAATGGTAAGTACTATGTTTTACTTAGTATTTCAAGTTTATTTCACCAATATCATTAAACAGATGTGGGCAAAAACTTGAGTACTATGAGCAAAAGCACCAACATCGTCCTTTGCAGAACCTGGTGTAAGTTGCCTGTGTAACCTAGTGCAGTAACTGGTTATTTTTGGTTTATTTATTTATTTTATTTTTTTTTTTACAAAAGACTAGTTTTTTGATGTTCTCTTCCTTGCATCCACTATATGGTATATGCGTATGAAGGGTTATCTACAAACTAAATGCAAAGAAGTGTTTTAAAGATTGGAAAGGGCTGTAACTCTGTCCAAAATAGACAAATTTTTATCACTAACAATCTCAATCATACCTACAGAAAGAGGAGTTACAAGGATAATAAAGGAACTTTATTTCTTATTAAAAACATGTTGTGCATACTTGTTAGAATCGCCTCGGGAAGGCAATTCTAACAAGTACCCACAACATAAGGTGATTCTAACAAGTACCCACAACATATGGTTTTATGGAAAAACAAGAACAGTTATCCTAAAATTACCCTCATCATTCGCCGTCTCTGAAGCTATGTTGTTTGCAAAATTTGAAGGAACTTGGAATACTCAAGCTGTCAATCAAAACACGAAAGTGGATGGACAAATTGATTGACAGACATTAGCAAGGCCAAACAGAAAAGAGTTTATCATATGATGTCGCATCTGAGAATGAAGTAACACCAAGAAATAAATTCAATAATCCACCAGTGGATTAAATATTTAAATTAGTTAGAACATGACGTGTACAACGTTCTTAATGATGTCATGTTTACTGATGGCGGAAAATTGAAATTTTTGTTAAACAATCGTGAACATTTTAGTAAAACAATCATGAATAAAATGCGTTTTAAATGTCATCTGATAAACAGAATCTTGCATAAGTGCTCATGTATTATTGAATTTATTAAACTCGTTCAGGAAAAGGCATAAAATGCTCGGCACAGCCTCGCATTTTATCCCTCTTCCTTACCTCGTTTAAAAAATTCAACCAAGCATTTTATGCCTTTTCCTGAACAAGTTTAAACAAGAGGACCAAGCTAGCTTGGTCCTGTATCGCTCACCTGAGCTAACAGATTCAAAGTTTAAGGAAGTGCCAACCTTTACTGAAGGCTTTATGGGAGGACATGGTGATGACAGGGTATGCATTTTCTGAAAATCAAGTAGAATTTAACTCTATGATAAACAGGCTGACCTCACCGGTTTTCAAACTCATTCAAGCTTTTATTCCTGACTTGCTAAGAAGATCCTATCTAAACTGAAGTGGCTATGGTGATGACAAGTTCAAAAACAAGAGTTTTCAAACTCCTCCAAGCTTTCTGCCTGACTTCCTTGTTTGTAAGTTTCATGAAGATCCGTTCAAAACTAAAGGGGCAGCAGTGATAACATTGTCGAAAATAGGCATTTTCAGCAATCAAAGGCACATCACTATATGATAAATGTGCCGACTTGGCCGGTATTCGAACACCTCAGGTTTTATTCCCAGCCACCTTACATGTAAGTTTCAGAAAGATCCGATCAGACTTGGCCAGTATTCAAACTCATCCAAGATTTTATTCCCAGCCACCTCACATATAAGTTTCAGAAAGATCCGATCAAAACTGAAGGGGCTACGGTGATGACAAGGTCAAAATTTGGCATTTTTAGCAATCAAAGGGATGTTACTCTAAAATCAATGAGCCGACTTGGCCAGTTTTCGAACTCATCCGAGGTTTCATCCCCAGCCACCTTACATATAAGTTTCAGAAAAATCTGATCAAAACTGAAGGGGCTACAGTAATGACAAGGTCAAAAATCAACATTTTCAGCCATCAAAGGGACAGAACTCTACGATAAATGGGCTGACTTGGCCTGTTTTCAAACTCATCCAAGATTTTATCCCCAGCCACCTTACATATAAGTTTCAGAAAGATCCGATCAAAACTGAAGGGGCTATGGTGATGACAAGGTCAAAAATCAGCATTTTCAACAATCAAAGGGACGTAAATCAATGATAAATGGGCCAACTTGGCCGGTATTCAAACTCATCCTAGGTTTTATCTCCAGTCACCTTACATATAGGTTTCAGAAAGATTCGATCAAAACTGAAGGGGCTACGGTGCTGACAAGGTAAAAAATCGACATTTTCAGCCATCAAAGGGACATAACTATATAGTTAATGGGGCAACTTGGCCGGTTTTCGAACTGATCCGAGGTTTTATCCCCAGCCACCTTACATATAAGTTTCAGAAAGATCCGATCAAAACTGAAGGGGCTACAGTGTGGACAGGGTCAAAAATCAACATTTTCAGCAATCAAAGGGACCTAACTCTATGATAAATAGGCCACCTTTGCCGGTATGCGAACTCATCCGAGGCTTTATCCCCAGCCACCTTCCATATAAGTTTCAGAAAGATCCGATCAAAACTGAAAGGGCTACGGTGATGACAATGTAAAAAATCGGCATTTTCAGCAATCAAAGGGACGTTACTCTACGATAAAAGGGTCGACTTGGTCGGTTTTCGAACTCATCCGAGATTTTATCCACAGCCACCTTACATATAAGTTTCAGAAAGATCCGATCAAAACTGAAGGGGCTACGGTGATGACAAGGTCAAAAATCGGCATTTTCAGCAATCAAAGGGACGTTACTCTATGATAAATTGGCGGACTTGGCCAGTTTTCGAACTCATCCGAGGTTTTATCCCCAGCCACATTACATATAAGTTTTAGAAAGATCCGATCAAAACTGAAGGGGCTACGGTGATGACAAGGTCGAAAATGGGCATTTTCAGCAATCAAAGGGATGTAACTCTATGATAAATGGGCCGACTTGGCCGGTTTTCGAATTCATCCGAGTTTTTATCCCTAGTCACCTTACATATAAGTTTCAGAAAGATCCGATCAAAACTGAAGGCGCTACGGTGATGACAAGCATTTTCCCATAGTAAGTCTATGGGACCTTGTGGTTGCCATAGGAACCAAAGTTTTAGAGCGATTTCAAAAAAAAGTTTATGTCATCAATGCCCCACCAGAGGCATGCTACAGGTGAGAAATGATTGAGATCAGCCTGCAGGATACAGAGATATAGCTGCTCAAAAGTGTGGACGGACGACGGACGGACGGACGACGGAGGACCCACTATACTATAAGCTCCCCTGGAGCCTTCGGCCCAGGTGAGCTAAAAATTCAATAATACATGAACACTCAGGTAGGATCCTCTATGTAGCATACTACCTGGTCAAGTATTGTCAAGTGATGAGGATTCAATTACCAGACCCCAAGGTTATAAAACATTTCTTGTGCTCAACTCAGCTGAGCATGAAATTTATCCTGCTCATACATTTTAAAATGCCAACAGTTGTTGGCATTTTAAAATGTATGAGCAGGATAGATGCATTCTGCGCTGATCTGTGCAAGAATATTGCCTGATATGTTTGTATTTTAATAGTTATCAGCATTACAAATTTAAAGCTCAGCTGAGTTGAGCATGAAAAAAAATTTCATAACCTCGGAGCCAGGCTTCAAAAGAAAGAAAAATGTGAACCTTTTCACACAAAAAAATCTGGCTCCACCACATTTTTATAATTCATGCTTCAACCCCGAGAATTATCAGGTGACCTACAAGTGACCAGTATTTACAATTTACAATCATGGAAAAACATCAAAATTAAAATTGTACAAAATAAATACATTTTACACTACACATATCTTGGAATTGGCTAAGAAACTGTACAGAGACTGAAAACAACATTTACAGCATAGAACCTCAAAAAAAAAAAATTCTGCTTCCTTCAAGATTTGATATCAGAAAGCTTTAATCCACATGTATACATGTACAAATGTATAAATAGATGATAAGCAGGTTGTTGAAGGCAGCTCACGACAAGGATAATCTTGGGATAATTTTCTGATTTTGTCATTATAGCATACCTGAAAGTGTTTGTGTTTTATGTCCCACTAACAAGTAGTGTCATATTGAGACAGGACATCGGTTCTAAAGACTAATCCGAAAGTCTGGAGAGTTTATCTGTCAAGTAACTTAATCACTACAACCTGACATTCTGTTGCAGAACTCGGCGTCTCACATGACCTGGCATGGCTCGAACCCACAGCGGTGGAGATTAATGATTAAGAGTCAGCGCTCTAAACCCCTGTGCCAGTGAGGTCTGTTACCAATCAGTTTATCTAACCGCACTTTTCCTGTGCTAGTTAAGCCCTTCTAGGTGGTTAACCAGTACAGTGCACATTCTTTTGGCAGACCTGAACATCATTTGATGCGGAGTTTTACCCTTAACCTGCTGAATATTTAAATATGCCACACCCACTACTGATTATCAACCAATCAGATTACTTAATGCAAATTATTGCAACAAATTCACAATCTGAGTGTCAAACAATGAAGATTCTGATCTGAAGCTTCAGAAGCCATCTGATCTGGATCTGCATTGTTTAAAAGTCAAGACATATCTGGGCTCAGCAGGACAAGGGTTAAAAAGCCCAGTCAATACTTTTTATGTCATGTCCAACCAGTCCGTTTATCTAACCCACACGCTTCCTGGGCAAGTTAGTCCATCTAAGTGGTTAACAAGTCCAGTGTCCATTCCTGGTCGTAAATGACTAGGGTCCAGTTGTTGAAAACTAATTATGTTGTTAGCTAACATATCATTAAAACTTTATTTGATATGGCAAATACACTTATATTTTTGCTGCAAAAATGTGAGCAGCTTTTGCAAATGCAAAAGCTGCTCATATTTCTGCAGCAAAACTAACAGTATATTAGACATTAAACTTGCTAGAACAGTTAACAATTTGACAACAAGCTCATTAAGCTAACGAGTCTTTGAACAACTGGCCCCAGGGCATTAATATTGGGGAACTGAAAACCAGTCTAAGGGTAACTGAAAACCAGTCTATTTCTATCAACAGATCAAGTTGCAGTTTCTGCTTTGGTACCTAGCTGTTTTTTCGTTCTGAAAGTCTTATGATCATTGGAGAATTGAAAACCAGTCAATGGATAACTGAAAACGAGGCTATGGGTATCTGAGAACCTGTCTATATCTGTAAACAGATCTAGTGGTAGTTTTTGCTTTGGTATCTAGCTGTTTGTTCAGTCTTCAATGATCAATTAACTAAATTTTACTTATTTTATTCTTTATCCCTTAAGACGCTGGGAAAAACTACATCTGATAATGTCGTCTGCTTTTATCATCTGCGGAATCTTCCTGCAAACTTTTAAAAAAATATTTTGGCATACAGGCAAACAGTGTGGATCCAGATCGGACTGCTCTGGGTCCACACTGTTTGCAAAAACTAATTTTAAACTACCTGGCAGACGACAAAGCAGATGACCAGTCGTGATTGGCATTTTATGGGTTCATAACCAGTCTAATCCATCCATGTACATAGATCACAGCCTCTTTATAACAGTTTAGTTAGCTGAAAAAACATATTATATCCAAACAAAAGTGTACAGATTATACAGCAGAAAATGACCAAAAATGGTCGTTTTTCTACATACATGTAATCTATACAATTTTGGGATCCATCGTCAAACAGTGTTACATCCAAAACCATGTTATTATGAACAATGTTATGCAGAGGTTAACCCATTGTATGAACAAGTCCATTTGTCATATAAGGGGTGTCATACTTATTTTTTCATTCTTATTCCATTTTTTGACGGAAAATTCTGTTAGCAAATAGTGCAGGCCCCGATCAGACGCCGCGTTCTGCGGCGTCTGATCTGGGCCTGCACCGTTTGCCAAGTTACCCGTTTAGGGGTTTCTCTCATGCAAAGGGTTAACATATACATCTTATCTAAGAGTTAAAAACAACACTACTCACTCTGGTTTCATAGTATAGGCAACAAATACATGTACAAAGTACAGGCCACAAGTATAAAGCTCAGCTTTATGAAGGTTAACTTTTATGAATCGCAACACACTGACAAATTGAAGTTAGCATTAACCCTTGTCCTGCTGAGCCCGGATATGTCTTATCTTTCAAACAATGAAGATCCAGATCAAATGGCTTCTGAAGAAGCCATCTGATCAGGATCTACACTGTTGACATTCAGCTCATGAATTTGTTGCAATGATTTGCATCAAGTAATCTGATTGGTTGATAATCAGGAGTGGGTGTGGCATATATAAATATTCAGCAGATCAAGGATTAAAGTTAGCTGAATTAGTTTCCACCATTTTTGCAATACAGTAATGCACATTCTTTTTTAAAATGAGAGATAAATATCATCTTTGATAGTGCAGTATGCATAATAACTGAGCTGCTTATATCCCCCCCCCTTTTTTTTTTCTTTTTGATTTTGATTTTTAAGGTCTTTCAAGGTTATTTCACTCATATAGAGCCAATCTTTAATCAGAGGTGGGCGAAAACCGGAGTTCCCGGAGAAAACCACCCGATCTTCCGTTGCAGAACTTGGCGTCTCACATGTGACCCGAGCGAGGCTCGAACCACAGCGGTAAGAGACCTAATGATCAAGAGTCAGCGCTCTTAACCACTAGGCCATGGAGGCCCGTTTCAAGGTTATTTCAAATATACTGAGCCAGAAATGATGTCGTTAAATAAAATGGCTCTACAATAAACTGGCCATTTAACGTAACCAAGGGATTTATTCTACGACAGTGTAGCAAAATGTTTCTGATAGTTCTTGCATAGTTACAGTTACAGGGTTCTGCCTTAAGCCTTGGTACTATTTGCTGATACAAATTTCGACAGGTGGTTCGAACGAGCAAGGCTGTTTCACAGATTTCTGTGTTTTGGAATCATAAACTGACCATTGACCATCATATTGACATGATAAACGCATTTATCATATGACGTCGCTTCTGAGAGTGTAATAACGCCATGTAATAAATTTGATAATCCACTAGTGGATAAAATATGCAAATTAGATATGCCCCATAACGTTACATGTACGACATCCTTAATGACGTCGCATTACTAATGGTAGAATATTGACAATTTTGTAAACAAATCGTGAATAAAATGCATATTAAATGCCAAATGATAAATAGAATCTTGCATTCATGCTCATGTTTTATTGAATTTATTAAACTCGTTGGGAAAAAGGGATAAAATGCTAGGCCTCGCATTTTATCCCTTTTCCTCGACTCATTTACTAAATTCAATAATATATGAGCACTCATGTAAGATCCTCTATGTCCAGAATAAGCCACCCTGATCATTTTCATACCAAGACGAAATAGGATTTTTTTCTTACTGTTTTTCGTTGAAGATTGATAATGAATTAATGATGACCTAATATATCAGGATCAGACATGTTACCGGTGACAGATTACATTCATTCACCAGGACGTGTAAAACGGGAAGTTAGTCGTTAACCCTTATTCTGCTGTTCTCGACAACCCCTATCTTTGCAAACAGTGTAGATCCAGATCAGATGGCTTCAGAAGAAGCCATCTGATCAGGATCTACTCTGTCATTCAGTTTGTGAATTCGAAGGAAAATCCGAATGTAATCTGATTGGCTGTTGTTCAGGAATGGGAGTGGCTAATTTAAATATTCAGCAGGATAAGGGTTAAGAGGTTTCTATTGCAACTTTAGTGGATAAAATTACCGAATCTGGCAGAGCATTCTATCTCTTCATGGTATGTGGGGAAGAATGCTCCTTTGTGACTATCACTTCTTGCAATGGTTGGTGGGGGGTGAAATGCCAAAGACTGATGATATCTGCAGCTTGTAACTGGGGGAATAAGGTCAACTGTTGGATGATGGCAGCACCTTGCAGACCTTTCTACAAGAGTAATCAGTATAAGCCTACTGTCTCTTCTCCTTCCACGGTTAGTTCTTTCAGTATTCCAGTCAAACTTCCAGATTCAAAGCAGTAATTACTTGTTACAAATCCAGCTGCCCTATTCTGTTTTTTTTTTTTCAGTTTCTTTTTGATGGATCACTCCCTTGGGGTACCAGACAAAACTACCATATTCCAAGATCGGGAGAACTGGTCCTTTATATGTGGCGCCTTTTACATCCTGGTGGGTTAGAAGCCTCCGTGGTGCAGTGGTTACGCTACTCGCCTTGTAAACCAGGGATCGCAGGATCGATTCCGGGCTTCTCCAGACTTTCGGTTGAGTCTTTAAAACCGAGGTCCCGTCTCCGTATGACCTTAGCTGTCGGTGGGACGTAAAACTCAAACACTCACTCACATCCTGGTGGGCACTGATATATTTTGCAACAAGAAACCAAAAGTTCTATTTGCCTTTGTACATATGTTGCTAATATGAGTATCACATCTCAAATCATGTGTGATGGTCACACCAAGGTATTTAATGGAATCTGCATTCTCAAAGACCTTTATGAATTAAAATGGGGAGTAGTTAAATGTGAAAGAGATGCGAGAGAAAACGTTACACGTTTCCATGCGATGTAAAGATTTCTTACACATTCGTGTTGCGCTTTAAGTTAAGTGACTGAAACCAGCAAATATTTGGAACCCAGCCAACAACCCAAAATGAAAGTAATATATACATTTCAGAGTGGTTTTAATACAACTTTAAGGAGATCTGGAGTCTGAAATGGTATGATTTTGAAGAAAACATATCAGTTTAATTTTCTATGACAGTGTTCCCGTAGGAAAATACCACTGATAATCACTACCACTGATAAGTGAATCATGTATACATGGCAAAGATCTTTTCCATTCACTACCGTGCCAACTGTAGGAAGGATAAGGTAGCAATTTTCATTTGTTATATTGAGCTGATCGTTAATCAGAGCTGGGCGACAACCAGAGTACCCTGAGAAAAACTACCAGTGACCCGGGCAAGGCTCGTACCCACAGTGGTTAGAAACCGTAATGACCCTATATATTGGGACAGAAAGGCCTGAGCAAACAGTGTAGACCCAGATCAGACTGAAGGAGCAGTCTGATCAGGATCTACACTGTTTGCCATTCTGTCTGCACCTTTTGGACTCTGCTGGATCATGAATCAAATTTTTTAAAATTTTAGGAGAATTACAGCAAGTCCTAAAGGCATCCAAATTTTCAAGGATTTATATGGTAATGATTTAGAGTCGGCACTTTTAACCACTAGCCCAGAGGCCTGTCTAATTTGCCTTCATTTGAAATACATTTTGTCAGGTCTGTGAGTTTAACCTTATGTAAAAATTATCATCCAAAAAAATTAAACTGTATTTCTTGCACCTCCTGCATTTATTGTTTTATCATTCTTTTATAGATGATAACCAAGTGTGAACTAGAACATAAGATGAGACCCGCACAGAAAGTCCTTGCCTGTCGGTGGGCGAATCGGGCAAGAAATATTGCCTTATAAAGAAACATAAATTTAAAAGGATAATTAAGGGATTTCTTATTTCTTCATAAAAAGCCTATGTTGTGGGTACTTGTCAGAATCGCCTCGTTGAGGCGATTCTGACAAGTACCCATAAAATAAGTTTCTCACGAGAAACAAGGAAAATGAGCCCATAATTATCATTGTCACGTCTCATTATCTGTGGCTATGTATAACAATGAACGACTGGACATTAACAAAATCTACAGAGTACAAACAAACAGATACAAACAAAGAAGTTTAATTAACAAACACAGACTGCCATCATTGTGTAATACCCTTGACATTTTTTCCAGAGCAGAAAGACAAATCTCTAGGTACTGGGCAAGCCATATCGAGGCAAGCCAAGTAGAAACTGACTGCCCTGTGACTGAGACAAACAAACATGATCCATAGCTCTAACGGAGGAGTGGATCAGACAATTATGGAATAATTTTTCTTATTTCTCCATTGTTTGTTTGATTAGAGGTTTAACGTCCCCGTCAACACTGAAAAGGTCATTTTGGAGACGTTGCTTCCAATTTTGTGGGACTTTTGCCTGATATTGAGATGAAATGACATCTCCAGCCCTGTCGCCCAAGAAAACCAATAGGGTTTATTAGCATGGACGGTCCGCCTCGCACCGCGGTTCCTGGACAGGCTTAGATCCTCTAAGCAGTTTACGAGTAATAGTGTACGGGCCGGATTCAGCTCTGCGTGGAAGCATCATGCAGTCATATATTTCTTCAAGCCCCTATGGGCGGGGGCCGTTATTTCTCAATTAAACTATGATGTGGGTACACGTACTTGTTAGAATCGCGTCACTGAGGCAATTCTACCAAGTACTCAAAATCTATGTTTCTATCAACAAATAAAAAAAAATGCTTGAATCAGTTACTCCTTATTTGTTGACAATGGAGCATATTTAACCCATAAAATGCAAATCACGACAATTGTCGTCTGCCAAGTACTGTTTTCATCAAGAAATAAGAATTGTTGAAAATTATTCTTTCTAATTACTCCCCCTTCTTTGGAGCTATGGGTAAATTGAATTAGAATGAACATTCTGACCTGGTTCCAGTTGTTCAAAACTAACGACACCTTTAGATAACAAATCGTTTAAACTTCCGTCACTGAATATTCCAAATATACCAAATTTTGCTGAAAAAATGTGAGCAGGTTTTGCAGCTGCTCAAACTTTTTCAGCAAAATTACCACTGCACGACATATTTAACTTCCAGGACAGATTTGCCAACTAACAAACTTGTTAAGCTAACGATGCTTTGAACAACTGGACCCTAGTAGAATTTTTACTGGAAACACCTTTTTTATCTCCACTTCAAGAGAAATCTGGCTTTGAAGAAGAATACATGAGCCCCGCCAAGCGAATTTGTGTCTTCGAGCATTCCGTCATGACAAATTTTAACTGCGCATGCCCAGCCATTCAGAGGGGCCAGGAATATGGCTTACTGTCTGAAAGTTCCTCTTGATTCACTGCTTGTATGAGCGAGCAGCGAAGGTTCTGGCGAGACTGCGCGGATGCGCAGGCTCGCCTGAACCTTCGCTGCTTGCATAGGCGATAAGTACCAAAATCGCTTGACGGGGCCCAAATATGTATGATGTACTAATAATAAGAAATCAAATGCCCCTCTAGTTGCGTGTTTGAGCTACCAGCAGATTGGGAACACTTCCATCAGCATTCATTGGCAGATGATTCAATCAGCAGATGCCCTGAACAGTGGTCTGTAGGAAAAGAGAGAAGCCTCCGTGGTGCAGTGGTTACGCTACTCGCCTTGTAAACCAGGGATCCCAGGATCGATCCCGGGCTTCTCCAGACTTTCGGATGAGTCTTTAAACCGAGGTCCCGTCTCCGTATGACCTTAGCTGTTGGTGGGACGTAAAACTAAAACTCACTCACTCTGTAGGAAAAGAGTTGCAGATACGCAGAAATGTAGATACAACGGGATAAATTTTCCCCGTTCCAGCTATCTAAAAACACATTGTGGAAACTTGCTAGACATTAGAATCCTCTGAAGTACCCCTAGCATACCCTTTTCTCCTTTAGCAACTGGAAAATTATCCCAAAAATAATACCAATACCTATGTCCTGAGAGTTATAGTTATATTACTGTAGAGATCTAGTGACAGAACTTTCATTTGAATTTCAGTTGGTGGGTGCTTCGAACCAATCAAACTGGTGAAAAATGGCCATTCAACAATCAGCATTAACCCATGTCCTGCTGAATAATTAATTCTGCCACATCCATTTCTGACTATCAACCAAATTACTTGATATAATGAACTTATTCAAATTCATGATTTGAATGACAAATATTGTAGATCCTGAAAGAAGCCATCTGATCTGGTTCTACAATGTTTGCAAAGGTAGGGTTTGTCATAAACAGCAGGAAAAGGGTTAAGTTTTGGCCAATCAGAAGGAAATGGCAGTGGTAAGTCCTGATTTTCAGCATAAAAAGGGTTTTGACCAATCAGCATGATTGGAATAGAAAGTTTTGTCCAATCAGCAAAAATGGCTTATGAAGACAGGATACCAATAGATAAAATTACAGACAAGCCTATATGAACACAGATAAACATTAATTTGCCCTCAAAATCCATTTGCTCCATTCATATTCTCTGAAACATGAAACATACTAACCAATAAACAAGTAAATGTCTACTAGAATTTCTACTCCATGTTTTTTTTTTTTTTGTTGTTTATTTTTGGTTTTACGGCCCTTTCAAGATAATTTCACTCATTTCGGACTGATCATTAACAAGGTGGGTGAAAAACCAGAGTATCTGGAGAAAAAACATCTGGCCTTCCATTGCAGAACCTGGCATCTCAGGTGGCCTGAGCAAGACTCAAACAACTGTGGTGAGAGACCTGATGATTAAGAGTCAGCGCTCTTACCCATTAGGGCATGGAGGCCTGTCTCCATGCTGTTGTTCTTAAAGAAGTCTCAAGCTGATGTCAATTTAAAAATCATCCTATTTTACCTATTTCATCACATATGGAGTAGCATGTCTACACAGAACCCTGTTTCATATCATTTCAACTGAGTCTTGGATAAATTTTCATCCAACACAATTTACTCATTATTCCATTTAAAATCTGGCCTCATCAATTTTCATGTAACCGTACAGCACATAATGTGTACAGTTTCAATGACAGTCTATGAAAATAAGTATTTCTATACTCAAGTGTACAGTACAACCTTTCTATAACACTACTGTCAGGATCAGAGGAATAATTGTGTTCCAAACAACTTGTTACCATAATGATCCTAAGTATTGGGAATGACAGACTCAAGCAAACAGTGTAGATCCTGTAGGAGCAGTCTGATCAGGGTCTACACTGTCTGCCATTCCGTCTGCACCTTCAGGACTCCTTGCTAGATTGTGGAACACATTTGTCAAAATTTTAGGGGAATTACAGCAAGTCCTTTATGTGTCCAAATTTTCAGGTGTTTACGGTATACCCAAAGAAAAACATGCAGACTATATACTGTATCTGAAAATTTTCTTTTGATATACCACTTTTGGGACTATCTTTTACGGGGATTACCTTATTTACACATGTTTGGACAGGCAAGCTTGAGCAAACAGTGTACAACCGGACAAGACACCACATTCTGTGTCTCATCAGGGTTTACACTGTTTGCCATGAAACCAGTTACTTTTAGACACAATATCGCGCAGTAAATTGTATTTTTTCCAATTTTCAGAACAAGAATGCTAAGGATTTGAGGTGTCCGAATACCTAGGGTACATACATCCAAACCCGTGTTTTTATTAACAGCGTTATAAAAAGGTTGAAGAGTATCTGTTTTCGCTCTATTTCTTTTCTCTAGTCAATGTCTCTATCACATCAGCATGCACATCCTTCTTTTTGTTTGTTTTGATCATTAGAAAGTTTGATCTGGTCGGGAAACTCGTTGTACAACTCTACCTCCGTTTCTTGTGAGAGGGCGTTCTTGGCGACTGTTTGAAAGGCTTGTTCTACATTTATTGCTTCTTTCGCACTGGTTTCAAAGTACGGTACATCTCCTTTGGTGTGACACCAGCCTTGTGCTCTCTTTGTTGATACCTAAGAACAGAACCAAACTTTTGTAACAGTCGGGTAATTTTGATCATTTTTTGGTTGACTGTCTATCAATTGACCTGAAGTCATTATACAGTAGAACTTCGATGGCTCGAACACCGATGGTTGTTTACCAGGGATGTGTCGAACTCATTCTTGAGCCCCTAGCGAAATCCTCTACATAAGAAATAGTGGGGGATAATTAAGGAGATTTTCGTCTTTTATCTTGCAAATGTATGCTGTGTGTACTCATTAGAATCGCCTCAATGGGGCGATTCTAATGAGTACATACAACATACATATTCATTATAGAACACCGAAAAGATGTCTAAAAGTATCTCGTTATGCCTCCTGACAGTAACCTCAGTGGCTCGAACTACCCCCTGTCTCGAACAGATTTTGAGGTCCCAAAAGTGTTCGAGCCATTGACGTTCAACTGTACATGTATGAATCTGATTTATGTTGCTAATGCCCACTGTCCATGTGCAAATCAAGGTAACTGTCATTTATAGCAGGACTACTCTTTTCCCCATGATGTCACTCCCTCTTTTCCCTATTATGTCACTCCTTGTGATGTCAGAGTGCTTGGAAGAAAGGGTTGCTTCACATCTAAATCTGGACTGGGCTCCTGTATTGAGACATCGGTAAACGGTGATGACCCAGATCAAACACAGCAGGATGTAGCATCTGATCAGGGTCCACATTGTTAGCCTAAAATACTTGTAATTAAAGGTTAAACAAAAGAGCCACAGCAGCATTTAGGACCATTTGCCCAGCATATACTAAGGGACAATGAACCCATCAGTACTGTCTGTGATTCTGTTTTATGTCCCACCAACAGCAAAGATTATACGGAGATGGGACCTGTTTAAAGACTCATCCGAATGTTTGGAGGAGACAAGAGGCTTCTACTGTTTGTGCTTTGATTGTTTCTTATGTTAAGTTTGTCAAACAACTAAAATGGAAAGTATTGGGACAGAATTTATGTCCCACCAACAGCAAAGGTTATACGGAGATGGGACCTCAGTTTAAAGACTCATCCGAATGTTTGGAGGAGGCCGGAGGCTTCTACTGTTTGTGCTTTGATTGTTTCTTATGTTAAGTTTGTCAAACAACTGAAATGAAAAGTATTGGGACAGAAAGGCCTGGGCAAACAGTGCAGAACTAGATCAGACTGCTACTCAAGGAGCAGTCTGATCTGGGTCTGCACTGTTTATCATTCAGTCAGTGTCACTATCTTCTGCACTCCTTGCTGGATCATGGAACAAATTTGTTAAAATCTTAATTAAAACTTTTGGAGAATTACAGCAAGTTCTCAAGACTTTTAGAATTTTTATGGTTAACGTAGAGTTTGCCAAAGGTGATCTGAATTATTGTTTTGGAGTCTAATAGAGGAGCTGACAATATGAATGTAAAATAAAGCTGGTCAATTTACTTAAGAACAAATAATTCTTCAGTCTTTCAGACTGATTTCAGACTATCAGACTGATTTGGTGCCCAATGTCCCAGCCAAGACCATTTTGAGTCATATTTTGCCAATCCATTAAAATGTACCTAACAACATGTAAGTGCACTTTTTTCTGAGCAATCAAATTGTTAAAAATTTGATCATTGAATATGGCAAATATACTAATATTTTTTGCAGAAAAAATGTGAGCAGCTTTTGCAAATGCAAAAGCTGCTCACATTTTTCAGCAAAAATACTAGAGTATTAGATATTGTACTTACTAGAACAGTTAACAATCTGGGGTCAGTTGTTCAAAGATACATTAGCTTAACAAGCTCATTAGTGGTCAAATTGTTAACTGCTCTAGCAAGTAAAATATCTAATTTTCTGGTATTTTTGCCACAAAAATGTGAGCAGCTTTTGCGCTACTCACATTTTTGCAGCAAAAAAATTAGTATATTTGCCAAATTAAATGATCAAAGTTTTAACAATATGTCAACTAACAACGTCGTTAGTTTTAAAAGATCAGACCCTAATCACTAATGAGCTTGTTAACAGGTTAAGCCAACAATGTTTTGAAAAACTGGACCCCGATGTCTGATGCAGGAAAAACACTGTATATGTACTTACCGCTCTGTTTTCCAAATCTATTTTATTTCCTATGACAACAAAAGGGAAGTTTTCTGGGTCTCTAGGACTGGCCTGTATAAGGAACTCGTCTCTCCAGCTGTCTAGAGATTTAAATGTGTTGGGCATGGTCACATCGAACACAAGAACACAGCAATCAGCCCCTCGGTAAAACGCTACTCCTAAACTCTGGAATCTTTCTTGACCAGCAGTGTCCCATATCTAGAAGAGACAGAGAGAATCTTATACAGTAAAATTCCTTTATTAAGTCCACCTTTGGGACTGTTCAAAAGTGGTCTTTAAGACCATTTTTTAACAGTCCCAAAGGTTGTCTCTGATCAGCAGACACTGCATGCAGAAAACACAAAGAAAGAATAACTGCAACCTACAAGAATTAGTCTCAATTTTAGGTGATCTTAATCGCAGAATTTCACTCTATTATATAAATGTTCATTTTACATGATGTCTATTTTCTTAAATTTCATTGAATTACCTTTGGATCAACAAACTTTCTTTTCTCATGGTTCAAACAATGGCGTGAACCTTGGTCAGGGACCAGCCTTTTTGGACTGGACCAGTTATGGCTAGCAGCAGCATGTCTACCTGGGGGACCAACTGACTTTTGGCATTTCATTTCAGTATTTGGTTTCTCTAATAAGAAATAGAGATTTCAAATCTAGTGCAAACCAGAATCTATCTACTTTTCTACTTTTCTTAATTTTCCAGTTAAATAACGCAGTAAAGTCCTCGTTCTTACATTCATTTCTGTATTCGTTAGTTGTTCTCAGAGATTTTGCACAGAAATCCTGTCGAGTTGAGTCATTGTTGTTTCATCTCTCTATTTGTTTATTCATTCGATTTTTATGTGCTTGGAGATGTTGCACTGATGAGTTAGAAATCCTTCATGCGGACCAAACACATTGTTTAAACCACGATAGAACCAAGGATGAGGACTGTGGCCACATACAATGGATTTATGCCCCCAACCCCTCAATCAGTAAAACGTTTAACTGACTGTTGCAAGTAAGGCTGACACGATTAATCGTATAATCGATCGATAAATTCAACAAAAATGATTATCATTTCTGATTTGCTTTTAATTGATTACTTGATAGGTACAATTTACTATCCAAAGTTATGCCTAAAATAGCTGGATGAGTGGCAAACAGTGCAGACCCTGATGAGACGCCGCATTCTGCGGCGTCTCATCTGGGTCTACACTGTTTGCTCAGGCCTGTCTGTTCAAATATACATATGGTAAAGTGCAACATATGGTAAGAGTCATGCTCAGACAGAAAGCCAGATAGGTATAATTATGACAAAAACCGCAGCGATTACTAATCGATTATCGATCGCATTGACGTGACTGATAATCGATTACTTTTCAGCTCCGATTAGCCAGCCCTAGGTGCAAGGTGGTTCTTCTGTTGTGGTTTATTATTGTTATAAATGTGTTTGTCTTTTCATGCATGTAATGCTTATTTTGGGCTTTATTTTGGATAGCCATTTGGCCATTCTGTGGGAAAATAATGGTTCTTTTTTGATTCCTGATCATAACCTTCAATTCTGACATCAAATGTGAATCTTCTGCCAAGCAGACAATTCTGCAAACCAGAAGTAATGTCAAGCCTTATTATCTCTAAAAAATAAAACTGTTAAATATAAACAGTACCTACATGTATCCAAAACAACACACATTAGGCATAACTATTCAACTGGCATAAAGTGGCTGAAAACTGAAAATTACATGCATAGTGAACTAACCTGCATAGTGACTAGCCGATCATCCACCATAACTTCTTTTGTAAGGAAATCGGCCCCTATAGTGGCTTTGTACTGGTTGCTGAATTTCTTGTTTACATACTGGTTCATTAATGAGGTTTTGCCAACACTGAAATTTACAAAGTAAGACATATTAATCCTTTAGACACCGAGAAAAACATCTGAAAATGTTGTCTGCTTAGGTCGTCTGCTAAATTGTTTTGCTCAGTGGTTAACGCGGCATCTCATAAAAAGCGACCCATTTACCCACCTCTATGTATTGTATAACAATATCGCCATCTTCGGAAAATGACGAAGGTAAATATATGCAATCAGTCGGGTGTGAAATTATGTTAATAAAGTTCACCAGTCTCAGGTCAATTTGTTCGAACTATACTACTGATGTCCAATGGTTTATGGTTGATATATTATTATTACCACAAGCTAGCTTGCATGAATCAGGATTTCACACCTCTACCATTGCTCATGGGTGGGGGTAAAGATATCCTGGCTGGGAGGGGCAAAATATCCCGGCTGGGGTACCTTTGCCCCCACACTCCCAGTATTTCGAAAAACCTAAACAAGCACATTTATACCATATAAGTTGCATGAATCAGTTTTTCACAACTGCAACCATTGCTCATGGGTGGGGATGAAGATTTCCTGGCTGGGATAGCGTGACCACACCCGCAAAATCCAGACTTTGGAAAACGCAGACAAGCACACTTGTCAACAATGGTTACTTCAGTTACATATAAGAACAAATTTGGCATTGAGGAAAAAGTTAATACCAAAAGTGTGGATGGGGGTAAAGATATCCTGGCCAGTTTAGCTTTACCCTCGGGGGGTAAAGATATCCCAGCTGGGATATCTTTACCCCCGCCTTTCCACTCACCACCACCACCCATTTCACAACTGACAGGGATAATGCAAGATTATGAATGATTGTCATAAGCAACATTTTGAATAAGAAAATATACAAAAAGAAGTTATTAAATAATCATTTGCCTCTATAATATGGTCCTATTTCTTACTAAGGGTGATTCTATTTGTCAGAGTCATGATTGAAACGAAAAATGTTAAAGTGAAACATCGAGTCCACTATCTTGCTTCAGTCACATATGAGAAGAAATTGGGCATTAAGAAAATAGTTTATACCCCAAAGTGGGGATGGGGGTAAAGATATCCTGGCCAGTTTAGCTTTACCCCAGGGGGTAAAGATATCCCAGCCGGGATATCTTTACCCCTGGGGGTCAAGATATCCAGGGTGGAGGTAAAATATCCTGGGATATCTTTACCCCGGGGGGTAAAGCTACCCAGGGGGTAAAGATAAACTGTTACAACGGATCAGTGATTTTTTTGACAGGACCAGTAATGAGTTGGCTGTTGTTGTAACTGGTAATCCAAATCAATTAATGTTTATGTTTACTGCTGAAAAGATTATTATTAACCTAGCAGAAACATTGGGGGCCTTAGCAAACCTATGTACATGCTGGTACTGTAGACCAGCTGAGTTTTGACGTTTAGCAAAACCTGTTACGTAATGAGGAAAATATAAGAAATCTACGGGTGAGACTAAAACGCTGAATTATTGGCTGAATTCAGCAACCAGCTGATCAGCTTAAGGGAACTAAAACGCTGAACTGCTGATATGCTGAATTTTTATTTAATACCCTATTTAGGATAAATTTTAATTAAGAATGTGTATAAAATCTAGAAATATCATTTCAATTGGTAGTAAATTAATAAATAAATCTGACTTATAATTAATGACAACCGCTCTGTGACTTCAGGTTTGGATTTCAATAATCGGTAGCTTGATAATCGATTAACGAAGGCGTTGAGTGTTTATTGGAATGTCAGTTGTTATCGATAATTACATTATAGGATTTCAATAAACTGTATCCTGATAATCGATTAACGAAGGCGTTGAGTGGTTATTGGCATGTCATTTGTTATTGATAATTGCATTCTATCTCTGCAATCACAACCACAAAAAGGTATTCATGTCTCTGTGGTTCCCGTTCAGTCTTAGATAAGAAAAAGTAGGAATTACATCCCGAAAACTCACCTTTATGCATTTAAATTCCTTAAATCCTATCTTTATACAGTTAAAGTGGGTTTACAGGGTATACATTATTTTTCGTACTTTGGCTCACAAAGGATTGAGGGTACTCATAAGAACCGCCATGTTGAGGCTGTTCTATCGAGTTCCCACAATCTGTGTTTTGAGCTGAAATGAATAAATTTCAATTGATGCACGGCTGCGCGGTTGAACAGACTGATCTGCCAGAGTACACGCAAAGTCGCAACACAAAATTTCATAAGAAAACCCTGATAGCTTCCTTATGTGACTGGATATAGGATGTAGCAACTAAGCAGTCCAATTAATTGTGCTGACCAGATTTATAATATCAACTTACACAATATGATGATGATTCGTATGAAATCTTAATTGTGGAGATTATGTTTGAGTCTGAGCTTGCTTTCGCCCCTACCACTTTTTATGTGCTTATCTGTGGAATTTATATAGTAAAACTAGGGTTTGCAGGGGTATATATTATTTTTCGTATTTCTGCTCAAACACATAGGTTGTGGGTACTCGTTAGAACCGCCTCCATCAAATTTGTTTCGACAATTACCAGACATTGACATTGCTGACAATGATCATGTAGCCATTTTATTTCTTTTGGTTTTGGGGTTTTGTGTTAGTCTTCTAATTTCTATTTCAGTGCACAGGCTGGGGCTAGTCGTTTTATTCATGTTCAATATTTTTCTTATTTCTAGTCAAAATATAGATTGTGGGCGCTAGTAAGAACCACTTTGATGAGGTGGTACTAATAAGTATCCACAATCTTTGTTTCTGAACAAAAATACGAAAAATAATCAACAGGGTATTATGATTATACCCCCGTAAAGCCCCATTTTGTTCTATACAAAGTGGGGTTAAGAGGGATATTCATTGCTTAGGCTTGTTTTTTTTCGGGGGCGGAAGTTCGAAAGTGGTCTTAAAGACCAGTCCCAAAGGTGGTCTTCTTAAAGGAATTTTACTGTATTTTGTCAGTGAATGATCATTTAACATGTATGCATCACCTTAGCAAATCAAAAGGGGTGGTGGTCCTTTTAAATCCGTTACCTTGTTTCCTGTGATTTATTTCTGCGCACCTTGGAAACTATGTAGACCCGGATCAGACCGTTTGCTACAAGAGCATACACTTTTTTGTATACTTACCAAAACCAACCTGACATCCCACATTAATTGGCAATGGAGCACTCAAACATTATTATTGGAAAGATAGCATTGTCCTATATGTGTTAATTCCATTAAGTATTAAAGTGTGCGGTGGCCCTCACGGTAAATGAAGCGGCAATTCGCACCTAAAAGTAGGGCAATTCACATCTACAAGTAGGGCAGCAGTAGTTAATCCAATCATTTAGATAAGTTAGTACATACTACTAACAGTGTTGTTTAAGAATATGACAAACTCGTGAATACAGTAGTTAATCGAATCGATCAGAATAGTTTGTATGTACTATGTTTGTTTGATTTGAGGTTTAACCCCCCACCCGCCAACACACGCCAAGTTATATTTTGGAGACGTTGCTTCCAATATTGTGGGACTTATACCAAAAAAAATATTGTTTTTTTTTGTTTTGTTTTGTTTTGTTTGATTTAGTTATGTTCGAAATAAATGAGCCAATAAATGATAATTTAACAAATACGTTAGATTTAAAACATGCAAAAGAAAACATAGTTGAGTCACAAGATTTTTGGCTGAAACATTTGGCGCTTAAGAACACTGATAAAGAATGCATTCTTTCTAATGGAAAACTTAACTCTCAAGTTATGTACATCATTAAACAAAAACCAAAAATGAGTTCCTTTAAGAGCAATGAAAACATTCACAAGAAAGAAGATGGGTCATACTACGCAGCCTCGGCCAACAAAGCCCCATCAGTGACCCTGTAATGATCCGGCAAAGAAAGCCAGAGGAAACACACTGCAATTTTGCGAATTCCTAATAGGCAGCCGACACAAAGACCGACACAAACCAAAATGGGGTCCAAATAATTAAACACCTGTCTAGAATATGAGTCTAAACCAATAATTTATTTCTGATTTCTCAGAATATTCACGCTGATCTCAAAGGCCCAAAAGTAAAATATAAACTGCACTATGGTTGATGTACGGGGAGACGTTTTACGGCCGCCACACGGCACAACACCAGCTGAAGTGAAGGCAAACAAAAACCAAAAATGAGTTCCTTTAAGAGCAATGAAAACATTCACAAGAAAGAAGATGGGTCATACTACGCAGCCTCGGCCAACAAAGCCCCATCAGTGACCCTGTAATGATCCGGTGAACCCTTCGTGGTGTAGTGGTTACGTTACTCGCCTTGTAAACCAGGGGTCGCAGGATCGATCCCGGGCTTCTCCATACTTTCGGATGAGTCTTTAAACCGAGGTCCCGTCTCCGTATGACCTTAGCTGTTGGTAGGACGTAAAACTCAAACACTCTCTCACTCACTATGTACATCATTCTAGCTGACATTTAATTAAGCAAGCCCATGTAATGAGTTACCAATAGGGTAAAGTGGGTTTTACGTGCGTATACATGATATTTGATGTCTGTTCAAGATTTAACCGGCTCTCTTTAGAATTGTGGCTCATTAGAATAGTCTAGAAAGTGTGTTCTTGTGAACAACACGAGCGGAAATAAGAAACACAAAATGTATCTAAATTTTTCACCCAAATCGCAGGTATAGACGGGCCACCGTGGCCTAGTGGTTAAGAGCGCTGACTCTTGTTCATTAGGTCTCTCACCGCTGTGGTTCGAGCCTCGCTCGGGTCATATGTGAGACGCCAAGATCTGCAAAGGAAGGTCAGTTGGTTTTTCTCCGGGTACTCCTGTTTTCGCCCATCTCTGATTAACAATCGGCTCGATATGAGTGAAATAATCTTGAAAGGGCCGTAAAACCAACCCCACCCCCCGAAAAAAAAATAAAAATAAAATCGCATGTATAGAGGCACTACATAACCCCGTATCTAGGCATATTGGCCTAATTGGCTATGCTCAGAGTTGACTGCACGTTTTATGGCTATTTTCAGTCACTCTTCCGTAAAACAAAGTAAAAAAAAAAGGAATAAAATCATTTCTCTTTATCATTGCTTCCTGTATTTATGGATTTCACAATAACAAATCCCAAAAACCAAGAAAATACGCCTTGAAAAACATGTAAATAATAAAATTCAGCATATCAGCAATTCAGCGTTTTAGACCCCTTAAGCTGATCAGCAGGTCGCTGAATTCAGCAAGAAATTCAGCGTTTTAGACCGACCCGAAATCTACACCTTTCCATTTCAACTTACCCACTGTCACCAAGTATGATCACTTTCAGCAACACCTTCTTTCTAGACGTCATTATTGAACAGATCTATATATACACACCTGAAAAGATAGTTTCAAATGCTAATAACATAAAACTTTAATGTTAGAAATGTTAGGTTACAGTTAAACCTAGCTACAGGTCTCGTAATTAATTTGTCCGTTTGAAATCTAGTTTGTGAGTAGTATGCATGGGGCATGCAAGGTTCTCGCACAAGAGAGAGTCTCATGAATTTGTGAGTGTCAATCACAATTATCGATGTGACATGGTCAGTATCAGATTTTTACCCTGCCAGTTGCGAGACCCAAAAAACCTATTTGACTCTCATGACATTTCTTGGACTTCTAAAAGGGATGTGCCCAAAAAGAGACACTTTCGCTTGAGAAGGAAGGTTTTGGGGAGATAAACTGCAAATCAGTGATCACTTATCCTGCTGAATCATTTAATTAAACACACCCATCTCTGACTATCAGATAAGATGATGCACAAACTGAATGACAAACAGTCTAGACCCTGATCAGATGGCTTCTCTGATCTGGATCTACACTGATTGCAAAGGTCTGGATTGCCGTGAACTGCATGATAAGGGTTAATCAGTGTTGATAATCATTTTTGTGGAATTTATCGATTGATTAATTGATTACCTGTTAAATCATGCCAGCCTTAGTGCTGGTCAGGAAAAAGGGCGTTTTCAATGTGTGAAAATATGTAAAAAGGTACTTTAAAATATGCACACCCATGTAAAAAGAGCACATTCATGCACAGTACCTGGTTCCACAAAATGTAACCATGCTAAAACTTTACATTTTAAAAAGGGCTCTCTCTCAACTCAATATAAAAAGATCCTTCTTTTACCCTTTGTCTTCAATGCTAAATTATACTGGCTCTTATTATTAGAGATAATAATTATATCACATTCACTGTTGGTAACAAGAAGTTTGGTATAAAGCAAGCTGATCTGACACTAAGATCTATAAATACAAACAAGATATGTTTGGTATAGCTGGTTCAATTTGACATGAGACTGACCTTTATGCAAGGAATAATTTAGTTCGTGTTATCGCCTAATAGGTCACCGTTGGTTTTCGTAAACTTCTCGTGAATTTTCGCCATCTCGTGAATGGCGACCCATTTACTGACCTCCATGTATTGAATAACAACATCGACCTTTTCGGAAGATGGCGAAGATAAATATATGCATTCAGTTGGGTGTGAAATTATGGTAAGAGAGGTCACCAGTCTCATGTCAAATTGTTCGAACTGTACATGCATGGACCATAGCTCCCAGTTTTCTAATACACACAAACACTGACGTGACACAGGTCAGGCACACTTTAACTGTTTAATTGGTGTCACTTACACTTGTAATCAAAACAGCGTTAAGGCTTCTAAAAGTGAGTTAATCCATTTAGAACCAGAAACCCCAAAATGGGTACCCTGGCAAACAGTGCAGGCCTAGATCAGACGCCGCAGAATGTGGCGTCTGATAAGGGCCTCCACTGTTTGCTAAAAGTTCAGCCATTTTCCTATTAAATTTTGAAGAAAACACAACCTGACACCCCTAAATTTTGAAATGGACTCCTGCTATATATAAGGAGGAAGATTCCATTCGGTACAAAAAGGGTTAATCAAGTTGTTGTTGTAGTATTGGGAGTTTAACGGCCCAGTCAACACAATTTGGGTCACTTTTGAGCTGGCCAGTTTACCTATCCACAATTTACCTATACGTAAGTGGTTAACCAGTACATTGCACATTCTTTCACTAGAAACTGACATCTGCCCTTCTTGAATCAGCGAAATGGAGAGAATGATCGTTGAAAAGATTTCATGACCAATCTCCACAAAAGAATGTTGTCAAGCCTGACAGGTATCGAACCTGTGTCCACCTGATCACCAGTTGGACACGCATTAGAGTTAATCAAGTACAAAAAGCAGAAGGTGTAGCAGTCAACCTTAAATGGGGACTGTCAAATAGTCAACAAATTATTGCTTAAAAGTGTCCAAATAGAAGTGGAGGCAATGTCAGATCGGGAATTGATACATTTAACCCACAGCTCCCATCAGAGACACAAAAGGGAAAGAAGCACAAACATGAAACAACTAGACCCTACTATAAATGGGAACATCAATAGCGGAAAGCCAAAAGGACAGTTACTTTCCAACAAAATTGCCAACTGGCTATCCAAAACAAAATAATAGACAAACCACAAGAAAAATAAAGCGCGACAGAAGAACCACCATGGAACGGTCCGTGAAATTAATTCCACTGGGGCCACAATCCTAGCCCTTATTTCCGTCACAATTTAGACAAATAATTTGTTCAGTCCGCATGAAGGTCTCCTAACTTAGTGTTTCTCGCAGCTCCTAAAAAGGGCATGGTGCTGACCAGGAAAAAGGGCACTTTCAGCATGAGAAAGTACATGTATGTAAAAAGGGCACTTTAAATATGAACAGCCGTGTAAAAAGGGCACATTCACATGCAGCACCTTGCCAAAAGGGCACATCTCTCAACTTGAAATAAAAAGATCCTTCTCTTACCCTTTGTCTCCAATGCTAAATTTATATATTCTATACTGCCTGTCTTTTTATGCTAAGAAGAGATATATACTTATTACAGTCACCACTCAGCACTGGTGACAAGAAGTTTTGCAAGCAATCACTGATCAATACAAACAAGATAAGTTTTGAACCTGTTTGGGCCACAACTCCCATTCTCTAATACATGACACTTGTCAGGCACACTTTCACACTTCATTTGTTTAACTGGGGTCACTCACACTTATTATGAAAACACAATTATGACTTCTTAAGGTCAGTGACATAATTAAGTACAATTAACACCTGGAATTAGCAGTCAACCATGAAGGTGGACTGTCAAATAGGCAACAATTTTTGCTAAAAAGTGTCTAAAATAGTTCTTATTTATATAGGCATAACTTCATATGTGTGATACCTCCCTCATCAGGAGGGAGGCTCCCTCATTTTGATGCTAATTTTAGCCCAATTTATGCTAAATTTTAGTAAAATTATGGAGCCTCCCTCATTTGAACTGAGAATTTCCCTATATATTCTTTACATCTCCCTCATCACAATGGCAAATCTCCCTCATGCAGTTTAATAAATTATCACAGGTATGCAACTTTGTTATTTTTTTGGTCAATTTCTGAGCTTTGTGTACCATAATGTAGGACAACATTTACTCTATCAGCGATACAGACTGATAGGTGCCCAGCCACCCAAGGCGCCTAATTTTTTGTCTGGGCACCGAAGTTTTGAATAAAAATTCCTATTACATGTAACTTAAAATGTAAAATTTTGATTTAAGGCAGTCTGGGTGCCTAAAGCAAAATGCTTAGTCTGTACCTCTGTCTATCTGAAAAAGGATATGCCGCTGGAAAAAAGGCATGGCACCACCCCATAGAGCGCTGGGGAAAACACTATTTGTTTGTTTGATTTGAGGTTTAACGTCCCCGTCAACGGGGAAAACACTATTAAAACTCATCAATGCAAAATAGGAATTATTTAAACAGGCATAACTTTGTTATTTTTTTACCATTTCCGTAAATTTTTGTACATAGTCTTAACATGTGGCATTGGAGAAAAGGGGCATGGCACTGCACCATGCTAAAAAGTGCTGGGTAAACACTAGCTGCGTCTTTTCCTAAACACACGTTGCCTATCCGACAAAAGTTTATATGTTTATCCAAGTGGGCTATGATATTTGAGCAATCTATATGTTCAAACATGGAACACATGTAGAGACACAGAGCGATTATAACAGGCATGAGCCCTATAATCTCCTTTTTCAAAGAGGGGACAAAGCCAATTCTTTGGGGATTTCACCCCTATCAAGGGAATCCGACTAATTGAACAGATGTGCAAATATAATGTTTCCCCAGCTCCCAAAACATGCACAACCTTGCTAAAAGGGCACATCTCTCAACTTGAAATAGAAGATCCTTCTCTTACCCTTTGTCTTCAATGCTAAATCATACTGCCTGCTTTATTATGCTAAGTGAAGAGATATGTCCAGGGCTTGCTAATCGGAGCTGATAAGATAATCGATTATCATTCCTTTCACTGCGATTGATAATCGATTAGTAATCACTGAAGATTTGGTCATACTTTTACCTGTCTGGCTTTCTGTCTGAGGAGGACTCCAACTATATGCTGTACTTTGCCCTATGTATTTGATTTGTTTGTTTGTTTGATTTGAGGTTTAACATCCCCGTCAACACTGTAAAGGTCATTTTGGAGACGTTGCTTCCAATTTTGTGGGACTTTTACCTGACATTGAGATGAAATGACATCTCAAGCCCTGTCGCCTAATGAAACCAATAGGGTTTATTAGCATGGAAGGCCCGCCTCGCACCACGGTTCCTGGAAAGGCTTAGATCCTCTAAGCGGTTTACCAGTACTAGTGTGCGGGCCGGATTCAGCTCTGCGTGGAAGCATCATGCAGCCCATATATTTCTTCAAGCACTATGTATTTGAACAGACTGACAGGAGCTAACAGTGTAGACGCGGCGTCTCATCTGGATCTGCACTGTATGCCACTCATACAGCTATTTTAGGCATAACTTTGGGTAGTAAATTGTACTTATCAAATAATCGATTGCAAGCAAATCAGTAATGATAATCATTTTTTGTGAAATATATCGAATGAATAATTGATTATCCGGTCTATCGTGCCAGCCTTAGATATGTCACATTTGCCATTGGTGACAAGAAGGCAAGCTGGTAACTAGGGCTATCACGGTTACACGTGTAAACGGGAGCGTTTCGTGTCTGTGTAGAAAACGTTTACAAAATCGACTGACCGTTTACACGAAACATATTCAATTAAGCCACACCCATTTCTGACTTTGAACCAATCAGATTACTTGATGCAATTTATTTCATATATTCATAAACTGAATGTCAAACAGTGTAGATCCTGATCAGATGGCTTCTTCAGAAGCCATCTGATCTGGATTTACACTGTTTGCAAAGATAGGGCTTGTCGCCAACAGCAGGCTAAAGGTTAAGATAATTTTCGCGCTTTGAAATTTACAGAAGAAAACAGAATGATGAAGAATTTATACTTGCATAACATGCCGTCTTGATTCCTTTTTCTTTTTTGTTTGTTTTCCTCTTGTGTCAAATAAATACTGCCTCACAATTCAGGAGGCATATTAAAAAGCATTATTTTGATGGAGTATTCAATCCTTGTTTTGTTCTTTCCCATTATTTAAGGAGCGCACTATGATTCGGTCTGCTCATGCAGTCACGATAACGGATATCTGTGAAACACCCCCTCAATATTTGCTCCAATCAGAAGTCAATGTCGCACATACACATTACAGCGGCATCTTCAAAGTAATTGCCAATTACACAGAGTTTTTCCATATGTTTTCTGTGTCGAAGATAAACAAATGGAATATTCTTGAAGAGTTTATGGCTAAATCATTCCGATTCACAAACGATTGGCATCTGCTACAGAATTATGCCGGATTTTGAAGGAATTTATCATTAACAGGTAATTACCCATTGTTTATACACAGATTCACCCTTATTGACTAGAGTCTGAAAATGTTTCGTGTACACAGAATCGTTTCGTGTAGGACCTTCCGTGTAAACGTTTACAGATTTTTGTAAACGTGACAGCCCTACTGGTAACTGATAAAAACAAGATAAGTTTCACTGTTTGGTACATGTTTGGACCACAGCTCCTATTCTCTAATACATGTACACGCAAAACTGCCATGAGGACACTGGTCAGGCACACTTTCACACTTCAATTGTTTAATTGGGGTCAGTAGAAACTGTTATGATTTCTTAAAGTGAGTTAATTAAGTACAATAAACAGGGAGATTAACAGTCAACCATAAAGGGGAAGGGACAAAGGCAACAATTTAAATCACAAGAAATACAAACAAGGCAGGTCCGTGGCGGGGCGAGCAAATTCGCCCTCATGTATACTCAATAAGCTGGGGGCACAGACCAAATAATGTAAGAATGTACATACGTTACAAAAATATGCAAAAATCAAATAAAAAAAAAAAAAATACCAATATCAAAAGTGATACAAAAAGCGTAGACGGCATCCATAGGCAGGGTGCTGGCGTGTTGGTGTAGATGCGGCTGAAGCTACAAGCTAGAAGAAAGAAATGGATGGAGTCTACAATTTTTTGGTGCAAATAAGCACCACAAAATGGCTAAAACTTTATGTCTCGAATCCCCTGGTTGGATATAAGATGCATAACACGTAACATGGAAACGTGTATAGCAATCTTTAGAAATGTCTTCCAAATCTCAATGTGAAGCCTCCGTGGTGCAGTGGTTACGTTACTTGCCTTGTAAACCAGGGATCGCAGAATCGATCCCGGGCTTCTCCAGACTTTCGGATGAGTCTTTAAACTGAGGTCCCGTCTCCGTATGACCTTAGCTGTTGGTGGGACGTAAAACTAAAACTCACCCACTCCAAATCTCAATGAAACTTTCAAACAAAATTAACTGCTAAACGACCCCCTTAATGATAAGTTCAAACTCGGAGCCTACCCTGCCACACAAAACAACCCATACCCCTTTGCGGCAAAGTGCAAAAACCCAAGGCACAGCACTGCTATAACTGAAGCAAACGGGAAGACAAAATATAAGCCCCACCAAGACCTGAAAAGGTCACGACACCGCTTCACAAACCCCTCAGGACGGAGCTGGGCGAATGGCTACAGGGTAAGGGGATGCCCGTTGGCTCGGAGACACCTGAGACGCGAGACGGACAGGGCTGGAGCCGAGGGATGGTTTCCCTGTTCACCGGCAACGGGGAATAGGGGTATCACCGAACGGCTATGGTGTAGTGCCAGCATGGATTCATTCACTGGGACCCCACCAGCTGACGACCCGCGACACGGGGAAACAGGAAAACAATATCAACAGGCAACAATTTATTGCTAAAAAAATGTCTAAAATAGTCATTATTTAAACAAGCATAACTTTGTTATTTTTTGGTCAATTTCAGTGATTTGAATATTTAGGACAACATTTTCTCTGTCTGAAAAAGGGGCATGGAGCTGCACCATGCTAAAAATGGACTGGGGGACATACTAAATTACTGCTGGACCTAGCCCACAGCTCCTATTCTAAACACTGCCATGACTATGATGAAGCTCATTGGGTCTTAAAGCTTTAGATGGATTCAGGTCTCTGAGTAACTTCAACACTATCTAAATACACAGCAATACTATCCATGAAAGGGGTTGATCTTTCATACCGACCGCGATAGCTCAGTGGTAGAGCATCCGCTTCGGGAATGGGAGGTCGCGGGTTCGATCCCCGGCCACGCCATACCAAAGGGTCTGATTCAGCAACTCCATTCCCTCCTCTTTTATTTAGGGCCCATCTTTTTATCATATTCCTTCTGTGAAAATTTCTTTATCTCTCGTGTGATCCAGGGAATCGAAGATACAGTAACAGACCTACATGTACATGTATACTGTATTTTTTTTTGTTTTGAGGTTAAACCTCCCCGTCAACACTGTATAGGTCATTTTGGAGACATTGCTTCCAATTCTGTGGGACTTTTACCCGACATTGAGATGAAATGACATCTCAAGCCCTGCCGCCCAATGAAAACAATAGGGACTTTTAGGGTATATAACAGGGCTTTAGATAAGGCTGCGTACCGCGTAAATTACGAAAATAATTGGGAGGATACTCCTTTTTTTCAAATCTGCTGCGTATCAGGTACGAAAAACAAATTAGCATTACGCATTTAATATTTTTTGAGAGCGTATTTGGAATGCACGTGAAATAAATGACATGTGTAATAAAAGGCGCGAAATTCTCACACGGGAATATTATGCATTCATAAATTATTTCAAGGGAATCAAGTTTTATTGGGGTTGGGGTTGCGGTCCTTTCAAGATTATATCACATATAGAGCCGATCCGATCGTTAATCAGGTGGGCGTAAACCGGAGTAATCTGAACTGCAGTAAGACGAGCGAGCAGTGAAGTCTTGGATCAGTCAGCGAAGGCGCGCAAGCCTTCATTAGCCGTATTGATTGGATGAGCAAGTCATTGCTCAACAGTATCGACGCGCATCAGTCTGCGCATCGCTGATTTTACAAGCTGGGTTATCCAAACGGACTTGCAAAGTTGTTGCGCATGTTGTTCTGACTTACATAGTGGTTGCGCATGCTGGTCTAAGTCTTCGAGTATCGTGCGACCAGTGAAGACTCGGAGTAGCCTGCGCATCATTGCAAACTGCTCAGTCTTCGCTGACCCCAAGAGCCTTTTGCAGTGCTACTCAGAGATAGGTGAGAAAAAAGGTTGCCCGGGTTGCGCATGTTGATCTGGGTCTTTGCAAGGTGTTGTGCGACGCAGCTCGGTATACACACTGTCTACTTGTAATACTGTCGCAGACTGATCAAGCCGCGGGGATATTGCAAACACTAGCTTCGCATTTTGATCAGAGTCTTTGCAGATCATTGGCAACCAGTGAAGGCGCACGTTCAGCCCAAGTTCTGAAACGTCAAATGACATGGATAATTGAGTAGTCTCCCTTGAACAGATTACTTATTCAGTCATCGTTTATTTTTGTATTGCTTTATTAACATGCTTTCAGATGAATCAAACAAATTGTTTTTTTTATTTAAATATTATAATTCTATATAAAAAGGTACCTAGAAGTTAAATGTTCAAATGTTTTTTTAAATAATAAATGTTGCTATTGCTTCGACCCAGTACACCACTTACTTGTGAAATGCATGTACATATAAACGTATATAATTCCAATAGAGACATTAGTAACATTATCTCCAATAACGTGTGAGAAGCCAATTGATCATAACGATTTGCTGGCATTTCATTAACCAAAAAAGTGGTGCCCAACTTTTTTCATGCAAAAGTGCTCTACCCAGCCAAGCGCCCCTCTGCTCTGAAATCCTAGCTGGAGCACTGCAATGCATAAGTTCTCTTCAGCTGATCAGGAGTCTGTCTCTGCCACACTTTTTTGTGAAAAAGGTCCTGACAGATTTTTGACCCAGTACCAGGTTTCGATTATAACATTGCCTGTAAGGAAACACAATGGGTCCCACGATCGAAGGGTGGAAGAAAATAAATATCCATGGACAATATATGATGAAATTGAGAATATGGTTTTGAAAAGGAATTATAAAAGTTAAAGAATATGAGTTTCACTCCATATCTTGGACAATAAAGTGAAACTGATATTCTAAATTTTTTGAAACTCTTTGGCCACAATAATCAGCCATTGAAGTCCTGCTATCCGCCAAGAGAACTGAACCCCAAAAGTAAGATTTCTCCGTCAACAAACAGCTCAGAAGAGATTTCAATAATGGCATTTTTTTTGTCTGATTTGTGGCCAGGCATACTGCTTGTTTTCTAATAGACACAGATATTGAATATGTGTATCTATAAGAAAACAAACAGTACACCTGGCCACAAATCAGTCCATAAAAACATTGTGTCGAGACTGCAAAATGAAGTTTTTTGGTTTATTTTTCAGTACTCTTAAAAATTTCTCGTTACTCCTTTTTTGAAAAAAGGACGAGTACTGTACTCTTTTGAAAAAAAAATTATCTAAAGCCCTGATATAAGCATGGACAGTCAAACTCGCACCACTTTGCCTGGGCAGGAAGCTTAGTTCCTCTAAGCTGTTTACCAGTACTCGTGTAATGTAGGTTTCAGCTCTGCTTGGAAGCATCATGCAGACCATCTATTTCTTCAAGCCCTTGGGGGCGGGGGCCGATATACTGGTTTTTGAGGGGAACGGTATAGTAATGTTTATTTTAACAACATAATACAGAACTACGTCATCAGCACCACAAATTAGCTGAAAGGATTTGACATGGATGAATACTAGTAAACTGGTTTGCATAAAGGATATGGCTTGCTAACTGATTTTATCAACATATGACCTGTAATTGTAAAGTCAAGTACAGAGTAAAAAACTAATGTGCTTGAACGTATGGATCCGTTCAGATTTTAATATCACCTTGAATCAGGTTAGAAAAATATAGAAACAGTATTATAATAGCCCAAGAACGTCAGTTTCTGCAATGAAAGAGAAAGTAAAAGTGGAATACAATTTTTTTATGACATCAGCAGGTCAAAATAAACAGGAAAGAATATGATCTGGATCATTTTAACAAATTCAGAACAAAAACATTGAGACCTTTATAGGTCTAAACAGAAACGCTTGCTACAATTTGTCAAATCAATAAAGAATAAAATAATATATTGCAACCTTCTATGGTTCTGCGTCTAAATCTTCCAGAACTTTTCATCAAAACTGGTCCACCCTCGAACAGAAATGGCGCAGTAATCATGTGATCGGTATACGTCATGGACTGGTACAATAATTATATCAGGGAGCTCAAATTATAACTGGTAAATTTTGTAACCCAATCTAGAAAGAAAGATACACAAAACTGGTACCCGGCTTATTAAACGGACATTCGGACACATTATGGAGAAAACAGAACCAGGCTGTCAAAAATTGTGTTACAACTACACGTGTTTGTGAACATGGATACAGCTGACTTTGACTCATCCGAACTTGGGACAAAAGAGTAGTATGTCATATCACTTATTGTTGACGGGCCAGCAAGCATCACATTTGAGCCAGTATTAGATAATTCAATTAGATCAGAATCGAATTGTTACTGGTGACACGTCAAAAGACATTGTCTTGAAAAATTATGATAATAGAATACCCAAGCCCCTATTTTGGAATCATTTGCAATGGATAACATATATTGATAACAGCGCATATTGATAATAGCGCAAAGGAATTTTAAATATTGCCCGGTTGAAAGTAAATGTTTGTTTGATTTGCCGTCAACACTATTTAGGTCATTTTGGGGACAGTGCGTCCAATTTTGTGGGACTTTTACCCGACATTGCGATGAAATGACATCTCAATCCTTGTCGCCCAATGAAACCAATAGGGTTTAAATGCATTGACCGGCAGACTCGCACCACTTTGCCTGGGCAGGCTAAGACCTTCTTAGTGGTTTACCAGTACTCGTGTGCAGTCATTTCAGCTCTGCGTGGAAGCATCATGCCGCCCAATCTATTTCTCCAAGCCCTTATGGTCAGGGGCAGGGATTGTAAATGACTGGCATATAGTAGTATTAGTATAGTAGACATTGAAGTTTGCCTGTTGTTTGCATGCGTGTACCATTGCCTAGACTATGACACGTGTACAACACAAATATTTACTGATACCTTTCCAAACAAAAAATACAAATATACATGTATAACAGTTTGTAAATTTATAACTGTATGATTAGCACTAGAATTTTCATATGGAAAAGATGCTATACATACATGTATTAGATATTTTCTGTTTATTTGGAGTTTAACAGCCTAATCAACACTATTTAGATCATATTGAGCCAGTCAATTTACCTTACCACATAATTTTTCCTGGGTAGGTGTTTATACATGTACATAAGTGGTTAACCAATAAAGTGCACAGCCTTTCCCCACAATTTGACAACTGCCCTTCCTGGGAGAGACTGACTGTAGAAAATGAAGATAGCATGATTAATCTTCATGAATGAAAATTGCCGACCAAACAAGTATTGAACCTGTGGTCTCCTGATTACCAGTCAGATTCACATTGGGCTCAGCTCCTGAGTCCAGCTAGTAGCTGAGCCCAGCTACGCATACAGGTAAGGTGTGTTGTGGTTTTATGGCCCAGTAAACAGCTAAGGTCATACTGGGCAAGTCAGTTACCTTTTGTGTTCCAGGACAGGCTTAGGTCATCTAAGTGATTTACCATTACATAGTGAGATCACCCTATGATAGTAACTGACAGCCAGGGTGTCAACAGCCGAGTGCTCAAGCGTCTGTCCAAAGAGATCGGGTGCTGTGCATTAGAAAAAGGAAAGATAGAGTAGAAGAAAAAGCCCCCTGTCCCGCACCTACTGCAAGCACAACAGACCGGCCTTGCCCTGCTGAAGCCCCGGCAGCATACAAGGTAACATTATATTGCATAAGTATGCAATGTACTGTAATGATGCTTCAGTAACAAGTGTTTTCTATTCTCTAGCTGGGATGCTGTTTACAACAGAGAAGTAGAAACATTTGAAGATATTGGAGATGTTGGAGAAATATGGTAATTATAAATCCTTCCCTTCCCATGGAAAATCTTAAAGTAGATAACAGTTAAAGGGAATGGATACACATTCAGGAGAGGCAACTCCTGCAAAAGTATTTTTGTCTCCCATGTCAATAGGGGTCAACTCTTAAATGAAAAAAAAAAAATGCTCCTGAGGAGCAAATTCTTTCCTTTAAGAGTAGACCCTTTTTTCAGTGGGACAGGGCTTAAAGAAAAGCAAACAGGAAGTCCCAAAAGTTGTCTCCCTTTGAAAAATGGTGGAAATATCTGCCAGGTGTTCCCATTCCCTTTAAGTTAGATCTAAATTTTTCAGAGACAAAAAGGTTTGACATTTCATGTGAATCACATTACGATAACACACCCGTGCGACATAGTGCATTTTTCACATCTCCAAACTGGCTACTTTTCTGATGAAAATCCTTGATATTTTTCTAATTTATACTGCAAACATAGGTTGTGGGTGCTCGTTAGAACCGCCTCATGGAGGCGATTCTAACAAGTACCCACAACCTATGTCTTGGAGCAGAAATAAGAAAAATAATGTTTACCCCCTTAAACCCCAGTTTTCTCTATATAAAGTGGGGTTTAGGGGGGGGGGGGTGTTCATTTCACAGACTTGTTATCGTGATGATCTGGTAAGCAGACAATTTACATGAAACTTCAAACCCTACATGGGTCAGAACTCCAATGTTTGCATTTAGACATGCAGTCATCCTTTATTTTATCCGTATTGTACCATATAAGAAATCTACATGGGTGTGAGGAGTGGACAGAAAAATCCTTCCCAACATGTCCAGAATTGCAAGACTTGCCAAGTAACAGTGATCGTGAGGGACAGATTTGTTCATCTACCCCTCACACCCATGTAAGATTCTTTTTCTTGCGTATACCTTTCATTTCTGATTGTGGATTTTTATCCCCCTACCGAATAAGTTCCGGGGATCAGCCTGGCAGCCGTCCATCTGTCCGTAGACGCAACCTTGTGATGGCCATAACTCCTATACCCTTTGAGATTCATTGATGGTTCTTGGCACACTTGTTCACAAGGCTGAGACAGCGTGTTATGCGCAAGAACCAGAACTCTGGATGCCATACTTTTTAAGTTATCTCCACTTTTAATAAAATTGAATGACTACTTTGTGATGGCCATAACTCCAATACCCTTTGAGATATATTGATGGTACTTGGCACGGTTGTTCACAAGGCTGAGACAGCATGTCATGCACAAGAACCACAACTCTGGTTGCCATGGTTTTTGAGTTATCTCCCCTTCCAATAAAATAGAGTGGCTACCTTGTGCTGGCCATAACTCCAATATCCTTTGAGATATATTGATGATACCTGGCACAGTTGTTCACAAGGCCGAGACCGTGTGTCATATGCACAAAAACCACAACTCTGGGTGCCATAGTTTTTGAGTTATCTCCCCTTCCAATAATATAGAATCACTACCTTGTGATGGCCATATCTCCAATACTCTTTTAGATATATTGATAGTACTTGGTACATTTGTACATGAGGTTAAGCAGATGTGTCACATGCAAGAACCACAACTCTGGGTGCCCTGGTTTTTAAATTATCTCCCCTGACAATATAACCTTGTGATGGCCATAACTCCAGTACCCTTTGAGATATATTGATGGTACTTGGCATAATTGTAAACAAGGTTGAGACGGCAATTCATGCCTAAGAGCCACAACTCTGGGTGCTATGATATTTGAGTTATCTCCCCTTCCAATAAAACGGTATGACCACCTTGTGATCACCGTAACTCTGATACCCTTTGAGACATGTTGGTGGTACTTGATGCAGATGTACATGAGGTTAAGCAGGTGTGTCATGCTGAAGAATTGCAACTCTGGGTGCTCTGGTTTTTGAGTAATCTCCCCTGATAATATAACCTTGTGAAGGCCATAAGTCCAACACCCTTTGAGATATATTTGAAGGAACTTGGCACAATTGTATACAAGGTACAGAAGGGATGTCATGTGCAAGAACCACAACTGTTGGTGCTGTGGTATTTGAGTTATCTACCCTTCCAATATAACAGTATGACCAGCTTGTGATCCCCATATCTCCAATTACCCTTTGAGACATATTGATGGTACTTTGTACAGAAATACATGAGCTTAAGCAGGCATGTCATTCGCAAGAACCACAATTCTGATGAGTGCCCTGTTTTTAGCTCGCCTTACGAAAGTAAGGGGGAGCTATTGCCATACCCCCGGGCGTCCGGCGTCGGCGTCGGCATTTGGTTAAAGTTTACCTGCAAGCTCTTATATGTGATGTTTTACAACTTTATTTTGAATATATAATTAATAATTGCTAAAAAACAATATTTAACATTATCATTGTACTTCATTTTACAGGTTTTTTGGCTTAAATTGGACTTTTTGAGAAGTTAATATTTTCCTCTTTATTACCTCCCTTACTTCTCTGTGTTAAAGTTTACCTGCAAGCTGCGTGAGTTCAAATCCCGGGGGAGGAACATTTTTTTTTTTTTTTTCTTTTCTTTTTTCTTTTTTTTTCTTTTTAAAAACAAAGCAGGGTCTGGGGCTCAAGGTCAAGGTCACTGTGGCTATTTTTAGAAAAACATTGTCATCGCTCTAGTGCCTTCATTTATTGATGGATTTTAATATAACTTCACTGAAATGTTTGGTATAATGATATCTCGAGTTACTTTGACTTTCAGGGTCTGGGGCCTAAGGTCAAGGTCACTACTTTCAGGGTCACGGGGTCAAGGTCACTGTGGCTATTTTTAGAAAAAACATTGTCATTGTTCTTGCACCTTAATTTATTGATGGATTTTAATATAACTTCACACAAATGTTGGGTATGATGATATCTCTAGCAAGTTCGACTTTCAGGTTCCGGGGCTGAAGGTCAAGGTCACTGTGGCTAGTTTTAGAAAAAACTTTGTGATCGCTCTAGTGCCTACATTTATGGATGGATTTTAATATAACTTCATCGCTCTAGTGCCTACATTTATGGATGGATTTTAATATAACTTCACAAAAATGTTGGCAATGATGATATCTTGAGCGAGTTCGACTTTCAGGGTCTGAGGCAGGAGGTCAAGGTCACTGTGGCTATTTTTAGAAAAACTTTGTCATCACTCTTGTGCCTTCATTTGTTGATGTATTTTAATATACCTTGACACAAATGTTTGGTATGGTGATATCTTGAGTGACTTTCCGGGTCAGGGGCTGAAGGTCAAGGTCACTGTGGCTATTTTTTTAGAAAAACTTGATCATTGCTCTAGTGTCCAGATTTATTGATGGATTTTAAGATAACTTCATACAAATGTTGGGTATGAAGTTCAACTTTCAGTGCCTGGGGCTCAAAGTCAAGGTCACTGTGGCTATTTTTAGAAAAAACTTTGTCATCACTCTTAAGTACCTACATTTATTGATGGATATAATGCAATTTTACACAAATGCTAGGCTATGCTTTTTTTTAATTTGTCTTGCTCGAGGGGATTTGTATTGTCTGTGATGCCTTGTTATTACTTGGTAGTTTGTAGAATTTTTTTTTATCAAATATAGATTTCTTTTTCATTTTTTTTTTTGCAGCAGAAAGGCTTGAAAACAGGATGATTAGGGGTACATTTTGGTTCTCTTTCATTTGCTGCAGTCTATTGGGCTGTTTTACAGAAGAATTTTTTTTTTGATAACTTGCCCTCATCCATCTAAGGCCCCCAAAGGCGAGCTATGTTGTCTTCTGACAACTCTTGTTTTTAGTTATGTCCCCTGACAGTATAATTTTGTGATGGCCATAACTGCAATACTTTTGTGATATACCGGTATTGCTGGTTTAATTCTGGTGTATGTTCTATTGGTGAACAATCTTCAGAAGGCCATATTGGTCGGGGGATTTGCCATCTCTTCTGATGACTATTTTTTTATGATGCAGTCATTATTGTCAACGTCCACCATATTTTGATGACAATAATCCGGCATTTTTGACGTCACTGTAAGTGTAGTGACATCAAACCTAAAGTCGGCACATGTGCCGTCCGATTCAACCAGTGCATGTCACACAAGAAAATTCTTAATTTTTATCTTATCCCTGGGTATTTCTATCCCAGGGTTAAGTCCAGGATTTCCTTGTCTGGTGTGCAAGAAAGAGTTTTCTTGTACAACAGACAAGGAAATCCGTGATTTTACC
Source organism: Lucinisca nassula (assembly GCA_963580285.1). Taxonomy (NCBI): domain Eukaryota; kingdom Metazoa; phylum Mollusca; class Bivalvia; order Lucinida; family Lucinidae; genus Lucinisca; species Lucinisca nassula. The sequence goes on from OY757016.1 coordinate 42,068,595, forward strand.
CTGGGATAGAAATTTATGTTCTGACCCTGGTGTTCCGACCCAAAATCGAATATAATCGCGTGTTTGATAAAGGCACTGCATGGTTGAATACTTCGCATATGCGCCGTAGTTAAGGTTGACGTCATGCACGTTATGTGACGTCACTAAACATTCCTGTATTGTCATCACGATATGGCGGACGTCTGTAACCCAAGTGACTGCAGCATTACAATCCAAGCTAAGAAATGGAAGGTGTGCAAGAAAAAGAACCTTATATGGGTGTGAGGGGTGGATAGAAAAATCCGTCCCTTGGGATTACTGTCTGGCATCACTCGGCAAGCCTCGTGATGCCCGACAGTGACCCTTGGGACGGATTTTTCAATCCACCCCTCACGCCCATATAAGATTCTTATAATCTTACTTTGCTGGAGAGGCCCAGGTAGTCTCAAGGAAATACTGAAGTCTTCACATCAACAGGCTTGCCAGAATTTTAACTCTTGACCTGTAGTGTTGCATAAGACGGTTATCTATAGAATCTGAACATGAATCAGGTGTTTTGATTGACAAACAGTGTAAACCCAAACAATGCAGGCCCATATCAGACGCCAAAGAACACAGCGTCTGATCAGGGCCTGTACTATTTGCTAATAGAATTTTCCATCAAAAATAGAATAAAAACGAAAAAAAAAAAAATAGGCCTGACACCCCTTATATGACAAATCGAATGGCCCAACATATAGCAGTGGAAGAGTCCACTAGCATACAATGGGTTAATGAAATGTTAACCCTTGTCCTGCTGAGCCCGGATATGCCTTCCCTTTCAAACAATGCAGATCCAGATCAGATGGCTTCTGAAGAAGCCATCTGATCAGGATCTACATTGTTTGCCATTCAGATTGTGAATTTGTTGCAATAACTTGCATCTAGTAATCTGATTGGTTGATAATCGGTAGTGGGTGTGGCATATATGAATATTCAGCAGGACATGGGTTAACAGTCTATGTCACTGTTCAGGATCATTTTTCCAGCCTACACTCAGAGACAAATCAACACACCATGCAGGGCTACCATTATGTTTTGATTTTTGGGTTGATTGTTTATCAATCGACCCAAAGGTATAAAGGACAAAACCTCTGTTAGTGCTGGATTCCAACGTAACTATCACTGATTTGTAGGAATCCGCGCAGATTATTTATAGAATTGTATCGCAATGAGGTCAGCGTGTTTACGTAAAAGGTTAACTGTAAAATCTGGGCTGGAATTGTGGGTTGGGCTAGGCAAACAGTGTTGACCCAGATCAGATGCCGCAGAACGCGGTGTCTGATCAGGGTCTTCACTGTTTGCTTAGAGTATAGGAATTTCAGGGTCAGGCGCCGAAAAACGCAGCGTCTGATCATGGTCTACACGGTTTGCTTTCAGTAAAGGAGTTTAAGGGTTAAACGAAACAGTCCACGTCAGGCCCATTTTTCCTAACTACGCCCAGAGACAATCGACCCACCAGTACTCTCAGTGCTTTGATTCTTAATTCTCATTAAAACATGTTGTGGGTACTTGTTAGAATCACCTTTGTAAGGCAATTCTTACAAGTATCCACAACATGATTCTAACAAGGAAACTTTTTCCTTAATTATACTCGGTATCTGGAGCTATGAAATACATTGTTTTGATTGTTTGTTTAATTTGAGTTTTAACATCCCCGTCAATGCTGTATAGGTCATTTCGGAGACGTAGCTTCCAATTTTGTGGGACTTTTACTCGACATTGAGATGAAATGACATTTCAGTTCTTGTCACCCAATGAAACCAAAAGGGTTTATAAGCATGGGCGGTCCGACTCTCACTACTTTGCCTGGGCAGGCTTAGATCCTCTAAACGGTTTACCAGTACTTGTGTGTGGTTGGTTTCAGCTCTGCATGGAAGCATCATGCAGCCCATCTATTTCTTCAAGCCCCGATGGGTGGGGGCCGACCTTATCTGGAGCTATGAAATACACTACCAGTATTGAGGAACACATGAACAGCATATATAGCCCTAGATAAGAGGTAGTATCCACATACTATTTTTCTTATTTCTGCACAAAAACATATGTTGTGGGTACTCATTAGAAGCGCCTCATTGAGGCGCTTCTAATGAGTACCCACAACATACGTTTTCGCACAGAAACAAGAAAAATATCAGTACTTTTCGGATAAAAAAAAGCACCTTTTCTGGAGCTATGGACCGAATAGGACTCCTACTGTCATATGTGTATACATATTTCTTTCCGAAAACAGGTTTGGAGAAGATACAATGGAAAAAGTGGTATCGTGGATTGACAGCTGTGAGGACATTCAGACCACTGACAGTATGATTGATGTTGGCTGTGGCAATGGCATGATGTGCATAGAATTGGTAGGTCTATCGCCCTGTAACCCACATATGGCCCATAGAATCTTCCATGTATCATATGAAGTTGCATCTGAGAATGTAAGAACACCATGTATTGACCCTTTTTGTACCAAATGGAATCTTCCTCCTTATATATAGCAGGAGTCCATTTAAAAATTTAGGGGTGTCAGGTTGTGTTTTTTCCAAAATTGATTTGGAAAATGACTGAACTTTTAGCAAACAGTGGAGGCCCTGATTAGACGCCGCGTTCTGCGGCGTCTGTTCTGGTCCTGCACTGTTTGCCAAGGTACCCCTTTAGGGGTCTCTGGTACTGAATGGGTTAAATTTGGTTATCCACTTGTGAATTTAGTATGCAAATTAAGTTGGATATGCCCCGTATCATTACACATTCGACATCCTTAACAACATCACATTTTACTAATTGCGGAATATTGACATTTTTGTAAAAGAAATAGTGAATAAAATGCATTTTAAATGTCATATGATAAATGGAATCTTGCATTCATGTATTATTGAATTTATTAAATCCATTGAGGAAAATGCTTTGCATTTTATCCCCTTTCTTCAACTTGTTTAATAAATTCAATATTACATGCACACTTATCTAAGCTAGCTCCTCTATGTAATAAGATGTGACAGGTCCATTACCAATCTAAAGAGTATTAATTTCTAACACAGCGCGCCTATATAGGCAATGGAAAACGGCTGTGTTTTATTCTGCAACAAATCACAGCTCGGAAGAGCGTGACGGGTGACGTCATTAAAAACTGCTAATTTATGACGTCACTAGTCGATTTCCTTGACGTTAGACGGTGTAACGTCATTTTCTCGCATCGAAAACGTTAGAAAAGGATATACATGTAAATGCATGTGTTTCAGTCGATAGTTTTAGCGGGATTTCTTCTAACAATGGCGAAAGGTTGTGAGATTTTGAAGGAAACAACAACATTATTAGCGATTTTCAGCGTGTTAGAATCAAAATAGATCAGCTCTAGTCTGTGATTTGTTGAGTAATAAATCACAGTTTGTCGGTCAGTTGTAAGTAGACAAATCACACGCGCTACACGTACGCTTGTGATTTGATCTACTTTACAACTGACCTCCAAACTGTGATTTATTACTCAACAAATCACAGTTGGAGCTGATCTATTTCTTAATCAAAGTGGTTTTACTTGTAAGTTTGGCTAAAAAATTCCAAGCTTTAAGCAAAACAGTGCAGCCCCTCATCAGGCACTGCATTATGTGGCATCTGATCAGTATCAGCACTGCTGTTTGCCAATGTCCAATTTTTGGAGGCTTGGCACATTCAGTTAAAAAGTTCAATTTTTTTCTTCAGTTACAGTATAGGTAAAACCTGTCATAATGGCCAACTCTATTAAGCAAGCAACCTGTATTAAGCAAGTCTGCATTCAGTTTCCAAAAAAGGCAGATGCATTATAATTCACATGTTTTAACCAAGTACCTCTGTCTTTAACATGTTTAACAAGCATATTTTGGTTATTCATTAGGTGCTTGCACAATACAGGTTGAGCTTGATCTACACTGAAAACTCACACTAACTAACAAGTTTTCTTGAAACTAACAAATGCTCTTGAAAGTACAAATCTTGGTGTACTGTTGCCTTTCACAGATCGAGGAAGAAAACAGAGAGCCCTAAGAAAACAACAAAAAACAGCAACCATTGCATTATGATAATACACCCATGCGACATAGTGCATTTTTTCACATCTCCAAAATGGCTACTTTTCTGATGAAAATCCTCGGTATTTTGCTTATTTTTACTGCAACCATTGGTTGTGAGTGCTCGTTTGAACCACCTCATTGAGGTGGTTCTAACGAGTACCCACAACCTATGTCTTGGAGCAGAAATAAGACAATGTATACCCCCATGAACCCCAGTTTTATCTATATAAAGTGGGGTTTAGGGGGTGTTCATTTCACGGACATGTTCACGTGATGGACTACCCACTTAATTTCATTGAGGAAATTCTAATGAGTACACACAACATTCCTTAATTTTATAGAAAATCAAAAATATATCCTCAAATCATCCCCACAATGCTTCATGGCCTGGCACTATTATTAACCCTCAGTAATTAGAATTACCCCTTTCTCAAAACTTTTTTCATGGTCCCAAGGGTATTTGATCTGTTGAAGTTTAATTATACCATAATGATCCTAAGTATTAGGATAGATAGGCCTGAGCAAACAGTGCAGACCCAGATCAGACTGTCCCAGTCTGGACTGCTCCTGAAGGAGCAGTCTGATCAGAGTCTATACCCTTTGCCATTCCATCTACACTTTTTAGACTCTTTGTTTGATCCGGAAACAATTTTTTTTTAAATTTTAGGAGAATTACAGCAAGTCCTCAAGGTGCCCAAATTTTTAGGATTTTTATGGTTCTTGACATAACACACATGCAGCTGTTGTGTTGTTGATTGTCAGTCGACAGTGGACTGACAGTGAAACATCAACAACTTGAACACAAATGGCTCATTTACCATAGCTATATATATTGGAACTCTTTCTGGAGTCCCTTATAGACAGTTTTCCTAATTGCTCCAGCTAGTTATCCGATTTATGGAAGTTTGTTTGATTTTGAATTTAACGCTTAACGTGCTGAATAATTAATTTAGCCACACCAATTTCTGACTTTGAACCAATCAGATTACTTGATGTAATTTATTCCTGCAAATTCACAAACTGAATGTCAAACAGTGTAGATCCTGATCAGATGGCTTCTTCTTCAGAAGCCATCTGATCTGGATCAACACTGTTTACAAATGTTCAGCGGGAAAAGGGTTAGAAGGTGTGTATTCATTAGAATTGCCTCAGTGAGGATGATTCTATTGAGTCTGTGTAAAGAAAGTTATTCGTAAGATCTGTACTTGGACATTAGCAAAAAGTGAAGACGGAGCATCTGATCAGGGTCTCCACTGATTGCTTAAAGTACAGGAATTAAAGGAGTTATCTTGGTAAATATTCATATAAGCCACACCCATTTCTGTCTATCAACCAATCAAATTACTTGATGTAATTTATTGCTACAAATTCATAAACAAAATGCCAAACAGTGTAGATCCTGATCAGATGGCTTCTTCAGAAGCCATCTGATCTGGATCTACACTGTTTGCAAAGATAGGGGTTGTCGTGAACAGCAAGATAAGGGTTAAAGGAGATAAAGGATTAAACAAAACAATCTCAGTTGTTGTTCATGGCTATTTTCCTAGCCTACACTCAGAGACAGTCGTTCTACCAGTGCTATTTGTTCTTGGATTGTTCTTTCAGCGTAAACTAGGCTACACCAATCTTACTGGAGTGGACTATTCAGAATGTGCTGTGATGTTGGCCAAAAGTGTCTCAAAGACAGAGGGCTTTGAGGATATTAAATATGAAGTAAGCTGTGTGAATCTTTATTATTCTTTATTTTTTTATTAGGGTTTTAATAATAAGAAGAAGAATTTACTTTATTTATAGAGGGTAATTTCACATTTAGTAAACTAGTACTAGTCTTTCATGTGGTCCTCTTTTTCCCTCTCTTCCTGGATAGAAACCAGTACTGAGCAATGAAGATAAAGTCTCTTGCTGAAGGAAACAACACTTGGCACCTGCGAGGATTGAACCAGCTACCACTCAATTTCAAATCCGATGCTTTACTACTTCACCACAGATTATGCCACATATGTTGATATGATCATTAATGAGAGAGGGATAAAACACAGTATCTGGAGAAGAACCAATCTTTGTTGCAGAAACTGGCATCTCAGGTGACCTAGGCAAGGCTTGAACCCACAGCGGTGTGTCTGTGAGATAGTGGTTCTTAATATCTAGGTCATATAGGCTCTTTTAATCTACCCGGTATAAACTGTTGTGTATAGATATTAACATAAAAACAATGAAATACATTTTTCTCAGTAAAGGGGCCTGAGATTTACATGTAGTTGCACATACAGGACGTTGACTTTGTATAACCAAAGTGGAAAAAATGCCAGAACACCATGTTTAGCATATACATACAAATGAGTTTCACTTGCTTATTCCATATGGGCTTTTTGAAGTCTCAGAATCATTGTCCTATAGACAATCTAAAGAAATTTATCATCATTGCTAAATGTGATTCCAAGGTTTTAGTATGTTGGCCCTATGTAAGGCTTCTGTATAACATTTAGAGTATTTTTCAGCATGGCATTGTGATTCATTTGATAGTTTAAAGTTTAAGTATGTTGCCTTTAAAGACAAAAAAACCTGGAGAATTTCTTTCAAATTTCATTCGACTTCTGTCACGAGAAAACCTGTGCTGGGAGCTTGCAACCAGGCTTGCTCAGCTACACTGACTACCGTATTTACCCTAAATATTCGGACACGTAAACTCATTACCATACTTCTTACTCACTGATTTTGTGTCTGAAAATAGCTCGGAGAGTGGCAAATATTGTGGACGCTGATGAGACGCTGAGTAATGCGGCATCTCATCTGGGTCTACACTGTTTGCTCCGGCCTGTCTGTCCGAAAACATATGGTAAATACGGTAGCTAGAGTCTTGAAATTTTAGATACAGAAGCTAGAGGTTTTGTACTATTCGTTCAGCAAATACCAAGGCTGATCTGCACCTTTGTTGATTGCAGATGGCAAAATCCAGGGGCCAGTTGTTCAAAATTAATGGCAAATATGCTAATATTTTTGCAGAAAAATGTGCAAAAGCTGCTCACATTTTTCAGCAAAAATACCAAAATTTTAGATATTGAACTTGCTTGAATAGCTAACAATATGACCACTAACGAGCTTGCTAAGCTAATGGTGCTTTGAACAACTGGGCCCAGATTATCCTTTGTACTTCTCATCTGGAGCTATGGACAACTGGCCCCAGGTTTCCTCCTGATGTATCTCAAATGTATGAAGTTGTTTCATCATGTTAACAAGTCCATGGAATTAACGACCCTGAAAATGGAGAAAACTGAAGTTTTCATGGATTAACATTATTTTTCTTATTTCTCCAAGACATAGGTGTGTTTGTGTTTGAGTTTTACGTCCCACCAACAACTAATGTCAAATGGAGACAGGACCTTGGTTTAAAGACTCATCCGAAACACTGGAGAAGCCCAGAATTGATCCCACCCCTGGTATAGGCTGTAGGTTTTCATTATATCTGCTTTAATGAGGTGGTTCTAAGGAGCATCTGCAGTCTATGTTTTGAATATACACCTGTGGACACAAAACTGTTCAAACTCCTATGACACGGCTGGTAAACTCGTAAGGGGTAACCGTCGGTTATGCACTCAAAATCCTTACGGGAACTTCTGGTTATGCCTTCCGAGACCACAAATATGTCAACAAACAGGTGAGTGTTCCCGATATATGATTTTTAGTCATTTTTGTAATCATATTTTGAGAAATCAGGCAATGCTATTCTCAACAACTTTAATTTCTGCATCAGAAAAGATGGGTGTGGACATGAAAAGGCAAGCGGTCGATTTTTAATTTAATTTCTTCCCGAGGAAGGTAGTCAGATATTTCTGTTTTTACCTGTTTTCTAGCGCCGAATGAAGGCATTTTCAGCTACCCGTACGATGGGAAACTAATCCAAAATGCCAAATAACACGTAATTCAAACCACTTTCATGTAGAAATACATAATTTGCGAAATTTCCGCATAATTTTTTCCAGGAGCTTTAATATTTGTGTCGATTATGACTTACGAATTCCCATTACCCCTTACGGGAGCATTACCCCTTACGGTGTCAGTCCCAATACTAGCATGTTGGATCATTTTTAGTCATTACTGATGATGTACAAACTTAATCGGAGCAGCTTTGTTGATGTTGCACTGATGAATTAAGACGTTTAAGGAGCGTTCCGACTCGCAGCAGTTTTCCTTGGCAGGCTTAGATCAAACGGTTTACCAGTACTCAAGTCCGGTCGGTTTCAGCCCTGCGCAGAAGCACTCCAAGCCCCGATGGGCAGGGGGGGGGGGGTGGGTATAGTAATATGCGTATCTAATATGAAATTTATTCTACTGTACAAGCATATGAGATAAATGCCTTGAAAATATAGCAATATCAGGTTTTCAGCAATTCGTTTGAGTACATGAATTTGGATATGTACGAGCAATTCATACGAGGGCACGAGCTTCGATTTTAAGTTATTGTTCTGAATAAAGTTAACAGTATTATCAGTCGTACCGAGCAACTGCAGTGTCTTCAGGGCTTTGATGAACCGTTTGTGTGAATTATTGAATAAAGAAAAGCAACCATTAGTTGTTTTTTTTTTCTGTCCCCGTAAGGGGTAAAGCTCCCGTAAGGGGTAATGGGTCTCGTAAGTCATAATTGACACAAATATTAAAGCTCCTGGAAAAAAATTATGCGGAAATTTTGCAACTTATGTATTTCTACATGAAAGTGGTTTGAATTACGTGTTATTTGGCATGTTGGATTAGTTTCGCACCGTCCGGGTAGCTGAAAATGCCTTCATTCGACACTAGAAAACAGGTAAAAACAGATATATCTGACTACCTTCCTCAGGGAGAAATTAAATTAAAAATCGACCGCTTGCCTTTTCATGTCCATACCTATCTTTTCTGATGCAGAAATGAAAGTTGTTGAGAATAGCATTGCCCGATTTCTCAAAATATGTTTGCAAAAATGACTAAAAATCATATATCGGGAACACTCAGCTGTTTGTTGACATATTTGTGGTCTCGGAAGGCATAATCAGAAGTTCCCGTAAGGATTTTGAGTGCATAACCGAGGGTTACCCCTTACGAGTTTACCAGCCGTGTATGAAGTACCTTTCAATGAATCTCTTTGCATCAAGTTAGTTTGACAAGCAAATGCCATTCATTACAAAGTTCTAAAACTAAATTGAGCAATTGATTGGTCTCTTTTTGGCAAATACTTACTGATTGACATTTGCGATGTATTTTGATTGGACAGTGCAGGAGTCTGCAATGAAATGTACACCGTGTTGTGTGTTGAATTTATTTTTGTCTTTTGACTGACAGGAATATATATGTTAGAATATATTGAATGATGTTTCAATTCAAAATGAATGGAAGCCCATCAAAGTTTGAATGGTTTTGTGTCCACGGGTGTAAATAAGGATAATTGTTAATCAGTCGTGATATGAAATAATGCACTAGGTTGCATGGATGTACATTGTATTAAGGTAATGTTTCCCAACAGGTTGGAGATCTGATAACTGACACCGACCCAAACCCATGTACATGTCTAACAAGAAAATACAAGGTTGTGGTAGACAAAGGAACTTACGATGCTATAAGCCTCAAACCAGAAGATGCATTGTTAGCAAGGCAAGCCTACAAGAAAACTATTAAAAGATTAATGGATGAAGGGAGCTTATTCTCATTGACATCTTGTAACTGGACAAAAGATCAGCTGGTAGATTTCTTCAAAGAAGGTAATGTCAACATAATATACATGTATATTAAAATAACAAGAAAAAATTGATAGTTGAATGTACTCATCAGAACATTACGTTAACACATCGGATGACATAATGGATTCTTTCCTGTCTCAAACTGGTTACTTTTCTGATGAAAATTTGTGATATTTTTCTTATTTGTACTTCAAACATAGGTTGTGGGTTCTCGTTAGGACCCCCTCATTGAGGCGGTTCTAACGAGTACCTACAACCTATGTCTTGGAGCAGAAATAAGAAAAATAATGTATATCCCTGTAAACCCCAGTTTTCTCTATATAAAGTCACAAGTGGGGTTTAGAGGGGTGCTAATTTTACAGACTTGTTAACATGATGTTCACTTTATAGGTATCAACTTATCAAGTGCATACAACATAAATTTTTACAATAAAATAAGAAAAATCTCCCTAAATTGTCCCTAAATATTTGTCACCTGGAACTATTGGAAGAATTTCCTAGGGAGTAAAAAATGAGTTCACAAATCAGCCTTGGTATATTAAGATACAGATCAGCTCTAGCAGCGATTTATTGAGTAATATATTACTCTTTGGAGGTAAGTTGTAATGTAGATCAAATCACCAGCGTGTAGCACGAGTGATTTGTCTACTTACAGCTGCCTGACAAATACTGATATATCACGTGACGCAATAAACCACTGCTAGAGCTAATTAATTTCGATTCTAAAGCACTGAAATTTGACGAAAATGCTATTGATTCCTTCAGATTCTCCCTATCTTCTGCCATTGTTTAAAGGAATCCCGTCAATATAACTGACTGTCTCACATGCATCTACCTGTTTTCGTAACATATTTGATACAAGAAAAAGTTGTTACACCAGCTAACTTCTTACGTCACGGTAACAATGGATGATGTAATCAAACGGGATAAAAAGGCGGCTCTTCACGTCATGCTGTTCCACCCAGTGATTTATCACTCGATATATCACTTGATTTTACTATAGGCTATGTAGGCAACCAGTGTTAGAACAAGCAATCAGTCACAGTGTTCAAGCCATTAAAGTTTCAATGTTAATGCAATTTTAAACAAATCCATGGGTTAGAGTCTCCAACTCAAGCCAGACCAACCTTTTTGGCGTTTGATAATACATTCTCTTGGCGTTTTCTGCTTTCTGTGAGCAAAGAAGTGTGGTCATATTGGTATGGACTGCAGTTCTTCCCTTCAAGTGTCTACCTTGTTATATTATATGCATAGCTTATAGGTTTATAACCACTCTCTGACAACTGCGTGACGCAGTTGTCAGAGAGTGGTTATAAACCTATAAGCTATGCACGCAGCGTCAGGGAGTCGACTCTTTGGCTCAGTGGTTAGAGCATTGTATTTTCACCCTAGCGGCCAGGGTTTGAATCCCACCATAGGCAGATTGTTTTTTCCAGCTATGCTTCTTTCCTTTGTCATGGCTTTCATGTCATAAAATGGGGGAAGTTTATTTTGCCGAAATTGGCATCGCATCATCAAACAAAATCAACGAAATTACAGACCAAAATTCTTCCCTTCCATTATCTACCTTCGTACATCATATGCATGGCTTATAGGTTTATAATCCTCTCTGAGAACTGCATCAGGCGGTTGACTCTTTGGCTCTGTGGTTAGAGCATTGGATTTTCACCCGAACAGCCGGGTTCGAATCCCAGTATAGGCAGGGATTTTTTTCCAGCTATGCTTCTTTCCATTATGGCTTTCATGTCGTAAGATGAGGGATGTCCGGGAGCGAACTTTATTTCACTTATATTGGCGACTTTCTTGAAGAGGGGGTGTGTTACAGACCGCAATTCTTCCCTTCCATTATCTACGTTCGTAGATCATGTGCATGGTGATCAGGTCACAGGTTTGTAGCCATGTAGGCAACATTCTTTCATAGAGATTAATTATGATATCTTTACTACGGTCATTCTCTCCCTTTCATTTATTCAAGAAAGGCAGTTGTCAGTTTCTGGTGCAAGAATGTGCACTATTTTGGTAAGCCGCTTATAAGCCCACCCAGGAAAGGTGTGGTTAGATAAACTGCTCGACTTTATATGACCTAAATATTGTTGAATTGGCCATACAATGAAGTGATTCTAACAAGCACTTACAAAGTCATGTTACTAGCAAGAAATTAAGAAAATTGGCTCTTAACCTCATGTCTCCTTGTCTGGTTAAATTGGTTTATAAAGCTCATTTTTATTTTCCTGCTCATTTCAGATTTTACTTTACATGCCCAGATTCCATTCAAGACATTCCAGTTTGGTGGACAGACTGGTAGTACAGTGACAAGTCTCCTCTTCAAGTTTAGATAATCACCATCCTGTTGATTCGTAACTCAGTGTGATGCATTACCCAGTTTATATGGAAGTACCAGTAGACAGAGGAAAGGTGGGGCTTGAGAAACTGAAAAATTCAAAATCGGTCCAAACAATAAACCCCAAAAGCATAGTAGACAGAGGAAAAGTGGGGTTTGAGAAACTGAAGAATGTCCATCAGTCCAAACAATTAACCCCAAAAGCATACCCTTGCCATCTTGGCAAGGGTATGTTTTTGGGGTTGATTTTTTGTCAGTCAAATGAACATCAACAATACTGCATGCCTTCATTGCTGTTGTCCACGTGATTATTGCTGACCAATTGTTAAACCAGGTTTTGTGTACTGTTTGATTAACAGAGTGGAATGAAAATAAAGAACTAACAAGTACTGGAAAGTGTTTTTCAAATATTGAATTGGCTAAAAGAAACAGTCTAAATCCAAGGTCAGGATCATTTTTCCAGCTTACACTCAGAAACAGTCCATTAGCCAGTGCTGTCAGTGCTTTGATTTTGTAGTTCACTCATAGATTGAGGTTTTTCTTAGAACTGCCTCATTGGGGTGGTTCTTACAAGTAGCTCAGTGTACTCTCTGAACATAATTTAGGTAGTTTTACATAGCTCCAGACAAGGGGTTACAAGAATAATTTTGGGATTTTTTTTTCTTATTTTTCCATAAAATCATACGTGGGTGCCTGTTGTGGTGATTCTAACAAGAACCCATGTTTCCAACAAAAAATTGCCTTAGACCCTTATCCAGCTTAACATGACAACCCCTACCTTTGCAAATAGTGAAGATCCAGATCAGATGGCTTCTGAAGATCAGGATGTACAGTTTGTCATTCAGTTTGCAAATTTGAATGGATACATTATAATTATCAAGTATTTTGATTGGCTGATAGTCAGAAATGGGTGTGGCAAAATTAATTTATTCAACAGGATAAGGGTTAATTATCCTTGTTACTCACTTCTGTCTGGAGCTATGGTTATTGCAAGTCCCTAAATTGCCGAACTCGGAAGCTCAGTCAGCTGATTATCTGATTGGTGGTCAGGATGTCCCGGGTTCGGCAACATTTTTTCGTGGCTAATGATCACAAAATCTTTTCTATTCACTCTGTCCCTCTACAAATTCAGTTGTCAGTTTCTGGTGAAAGGATGGGCACTTTACTGGTGAATGTATGTGTAAGCCTTCCGAGGAAATGTGTCAGTAGGTAAATTGACTGGCTTGATATAACCTAAATTCTAATGTACTTGCATATATAAGGCAATGTTTATTTCGATAATGTTGAGAATTTGCAACAGTATATTCTGTGATATGCTGCCGGAAACCAGATTTCATGATGTAATGTCACTTTTTGTTGGGTAGCATTTGGTTTTATGCAGCTCACAATGCTTGCCGCTTTCATTGATCCTGTGGGCTGCATGATGCTTCCACGCAGAGCTGAAACCGACGGCACACAAGTTCTGGTAAACCGCTTAAAGGATCTAGCCTGACCTGGCAAAGCGGTGCGAGTCGGCCTGTCCATGCTAAAAACCCTATTGGTCATTGGGTGACAGGGCCTGGGATGTCATTTCATCTCAATGTTGGGTAAAAGTCCCACAAAATTGGAAGCAATGTCTCCAAAATGACCTACAGTGTTGACGGGGACGTTAAACTACAAATCAAACAAAAACTGTCACAATTTCTGTTTTACTGCTCCCTTGGTGCATCCCACTAATCCGAATCTTTTTTGAATAGGTGATATTGCTTTTTTATTTTTATGGTCCAGGACCACAAAAAGTGGCAGGGTATTGTTGTAACCTCTGAAATTTCCAGTGCCTGTCCATCCTTCCATTGGCCCAAAAATGAGTTTTTGGGTCGCTGTGACTGTGAAAATGAGGTGAAGGTCACCAAAATCTAATCAAATCTGCAGTATGTTGTATTGATATATTGTACCAAGTGTGACTAAAATTAATCAATTGGTTAATGAGATAGAGTGCAGACAAGCCATTTTTGGCCCAAAAATGACTGTTTTTGGGTTGCTGTGACCTTGGAAATGAGGTCAAGGTCACCAGAATCTAATCAAATCTGCAGTTTGTGTTAATGGTACATTGTACCACGTTTGATTGAAATTAATCATTTCGTTAATGAGGTAGAGTGCAGACAAGCCCTTTTTGGCCCAAAAATGACTGTTTTTTGGTCGATGTGACCTTGGAAGTGAGGTCAAGGTCACCAAAATCTAATAAAATCTGCAGTTTGTTGTAATGATATATTGTACCAAGTTTGATTAAAATTAATCAATTATCGTAGTGATGTGTCTATGCAAGTTTGGTCAACATCCATCCATAGGTTCAGGATATAATGCTTCAAACAGGCTATGCCGACGCCGACAGGGTCCGCACCAAAAACAATGTTCCCCCTCCCCTCTGGTGGGGGGACATAACTACATGTATTTGCTTGAGGTTTTATATCTCCTTCAACACTATTTAGGTCATTTTGGATATGTTGCTTCTGATGTTGTGGGACTTTTACCCGACAATGAGATGAAATGACAGCTCAAGCTCTAATGCCCAGTGTTTATGGAGGGATTGGATTGCACCTTTTCCTGGGCAGGCTTGAGTAGACTGCAGCGGTTTACCAGTGCTCAAGTTTTGTAGGTTTCACCTCAAAACAATATGGACTGTTCAACAGCATAGTCTACCAATAAATTAAGTTTCAGCTACAAATTGCAATAGTCAGCCAGAAAGGAAAGTTCATGGACAGACAGATCTCCATGATCACTAAAACCAGTCTTGTTTTTTTTATGCTCTCAGAAGAATTTCGGGGGAGCATATAGTCTCCGCTTCGTCCGTCCCGCTCTTGTTCACGCGAATTCTCAGAAACTACTGGTCGGATTTCAATGAAACTTAATGGGAATATTAAGTATCGAAGGTGGATGCGTATATTACCTGCGTGTTTTGGTTCGATGATTTTTCCAACAGTTATGGCCCTTTGATGAATTCTGCATGAATATATAGCGTACTGTTCGTGTCCACGCGAATTCTAAGCAACTACATGCAGAAATTCAACGAAACTTCAATGGAATCTTGAGCAGTAATAGGGGATGCGCATATTATCCGTGCTATCTGGTTAGATGATTTGTCACAGTTATGGTACATGTACTTTGTTTAAAGCTGCAGTGTAAGGTCTCTGTGGCTATTTTTAGAAAAACTTTGTCATCACTCTGGTGCCTTCATTTATTGATGGATTTTAATATAACTTCACACAAATGTTGGGTATGATAATATCTTGAGCATGTTCGACCTTCAGGGTCCTGGGCTCAAGGTAAAGGTCACTGTGGCTATTTTTAGAAAAACTTTGTTTTCTCTCTTGTGCCTACATTTATTTGATTTTAATATAATTTCACACAAATGTTGAATATGATATCTCCAGCAAGTTCAACTTTCAGGGTCCCGGGTTCAAGGTCAAGGTCACTTCAGCTATTTTTTGAAAAAAACTTTGTTATCCCTATAGCGTCATCATTTGCTGATGGGTTTTAATATAACTTCACAAATGTTGGGTATTATAATATCTCGAGCAAGTAACTTTTACAGAGTCCTGGGGTAAAGGTCACTGTGGTTATTTTTAGAAAAAACTTTGTCATCGCTCAAGTGCCTACATTAATTGATGGATTTTAATATAATTTCACACAAATGTTGGGTATGATAACATCTCGAGCAAGTTTGACTTTCAGGGTCCTGGGCTCTTAGAAAAACTTGCTGGCGGCAGAAATCTTTCCAACTGTAAACGGAGTTCCATTGCACACAGCCTTTCATTATCAACCTCTCATCATTCTGATATGACTGACATACTGCTAAAAAGGATGTAAAATCGCAAGTCATCCATCCAGATTAGAGTTGCAGATAAATTGGATCAAAGTGAAAGAAGCTAGTCTTGACAGTAAAGGGGATTGGATCAGATCCCTTTTCGAACACGTCTGATATTTTATATGCATGTAAAGGCACCCAATACGGAACCATACCTGGAGACAGTCCTATGAGGATGCCTCTGTACGAGAGTAAGTTTTCAATAATTTGTATTAAACAGTTTTACCCAATTAATATAGCTAAACTACCAGCCAGGATCTTGGGGTATGGTATCGTTCCTTAAGACCCTTCCTTTCATTTATTCCAACTTTTGTGTTGCTGATGTTTGTATGACAGTGCCATCAGGCAAGCTAATCTGTCCACCGACAGGTTTTGTTATACTCCATTTTGAAGTACAGTGAGTATACTCAGTATACCGCTCTTTAACTAGGATAATGTTTCCTGTTCCGACTACTGCACCTTCGGGGAGGCATCCATCGGTTTCACCAATATTCTGGTTTGTCTTTGTAGACGTAACTCTTTGACTCACCAGTGCTGAGCTTATAGGATAGACAGCGGACCATGGTGTGTTAACATTTTCATCTTGGCCAGCTGAAACCAAATTATATGCATGAATGGAGCCACTTGGGTGGGGGATAAAGTTTAAGGACCAGGTCACAAGACAGCCACCATGCCCTTTAAAGATCCAGTCGGTGGACCAAAACTGAGTACCCAGAGAAAAAACACCTGACCTTAAGTTGCAGAAAATGGCATGTCACATGCTCAAACCCGTCTTAGGGGAGACCTACCATAATGTTCCAAAGTATTGGGACAGACGGGCCTAAGCATACACAGATGATATCAGACTGCTCCTAGAGGAATTGTCTGATCAGTGTCTAGTTTTCCATTCTGCCTGCACTTTCTGGACTCCTTGCTGGATTGTGAAACAAATTTGTTAAAATTTTAAGAGAAGTTCTCAAGGTGGCCAAATTTTTAGGATTTTCACAGTAATGCTAGTCCTCTCCTCTCAGGGTGGATTATCCATGTATCCCAGGCAGGAACCAATACTGAAAACTTTGTGTGTGGTTCTGTCCTATATACACCAACATTCAATATGACAAAACTAACAATAATTTCTGTGTTGGTTTGTTTGAGGTTTAACATCCCAATCAACACTATTTAGGTCATTTTGTAGAACTTACTTTCATTTTTGTGAGGCTTTTACCCGACATTGGGGTAAATTGCCACCAAATGTATATGCAAGGACAGGCCAACTCGCATCACTGACTGGGCAGGCTTAGACCTTCTAAGTGGTTTACCAGTACTCCTGTGCAGTCGGTTTCAGCTCTACGTGAAAGCATCATGCAGCCCAATCTATTTCTCCAAGCCCCAATGGGGGCCTTATCTCTTAAGATAAGATGGGTTAACAAAGATTTTTTTGCGAACAGCGAAGGGCCTGATCAATCTGGGCCAGCACTTTTTACCAGTGATAGGTTTTAGGGTTTCTCGTATAAAATGGGTTAATTTTTTGTTTGTATTGGTGTTTAACAGCCCAGACAACACTATTTTAGGTCATTTTTTGAGCCGGTCAGTTTACCTATCTACACTATTCCTGGGCAGGCTTATATGTAAGTGGTAGACCAGTACAGTGCCCATTCTTTCGCCAGAATCTGACAACTGCCCTTCTTGAATCAGCGTAAGGGGGAGAATGACCGTAGAAAAGATTTCATGATCAATCTCCATGAAAGAATGTTGCCGACCCCGGCAGGTATCAAACCCGGGTCCTCCTGATCACCAGTCAGAGGAGCATCCGACTGAGCTACCTAGGTCGGCAAAGGTCTTTTTGTGTCAACTGACCAAGTTATAAACCATATAAGGTTTTCACTTGTTAAGGGGAATGGGTACACCTTCAGGGGAGGCAACTCCTGCAAAAATATTTTTGTCTCCCATGTCAATAGGGGTCAACTCTTAAAGGAAAGAATTTGCTCCTGAGGAGCAAATTCTTTCCTTTAAGAGTAGACCCCTTTTTGAGCGGGACTGAGCCTATAGAAAAGCGAACAAGAAGTCCCGAAAGTTGTCTTCCTTTGAAAAAATGGCAGAAAATGTGCCAGGTGTTCCCATTCCCCTTAAGTCCATATGTATATGACTGATTTGTAGGAAAATCCAGGTAACTGTTATTTATAGACAAGAGGGCCATGATGGCCCTGGATCGCTCACCTGATCCACAGCGTACTCCCCGGGGTGGGCCATTATTGACCCCAGGGTTATAATGTGCATAATGTTGAGGGAGGTCTAAAAAGGTGAAGCTTCATACCAAATATCAACAAAGGCTATAATTTGAACAATCTTGGCAAAGGTCTACTAGATGAAGCTACATACCAAATATCAAAGACCTGGGCCTTGCGGTTCCAGAGAAGAAGGCTTTTTTAAAGATATTCCCTACATAAGCCTATGTAAAACCAAATGGCCGAGGGCGGGGGCATTTTTGGCCTCAGGGCTATAATTAAAACAATCTTGATAGAGGTCCACTAGATGAAGCTTCACACCAAATATGAAAGACCTGGGCCTTGCTGTTTTAGAGAAGAAGATTTTCAAAGATTATCTCTATATAAGTCTATGTAAAACCAAAGGGCCCCGGGGCGGGGGCATTTGTGGCCAGAGGGCTATAATTTGAACAATTTTGGTAGAGGTCTACTAGATGAAGCTCCATACCAAATATCAAAGACCATGGCCTTGCAATTTCAGAGAAGAAGATTTTTAAAGATTTCCCTATATAAGCCTATGTGAAACCAAAGGGTCTCGGGCGGGGGCATTTTCGACCCCAGCACTATAATTTGAACAATCTTGATAGAGGTCCACTAGATTTTAAAGATTTTCCCTATATATGCCAATGTAAAACCAAAGGGCCCCAGGGTAGGGGCTTTTTTGGCACCAGCACTATAATTTGAACAATCTTGGTAGGGGTCCACTAGATGAAGCTTCATACCAAATAGCAAAGACCTGGGCCTTGTGGTTTCAGAGAAGAAGAGTTTTAAAGATTTTCCCCATATAAGTCTGTGTAAAACCAAAGGGCCACGCGGCTGGGGTATTTTTGGCCCCAGGGCTATAATTTGAACAATCTTGGTAGAGGTCCACTAGCTGAAGCTTCATAACAAATATCAAAGACCTAAGCCTTGTGGTTTCAGAGAAGAAGATTTTTAAAGATTTTCCCTATATAAGTCTATGTTAAACCAAAGGGCCACATGGCGGGGGCATTTTTGGTCTCAGGGCTATAATTTGAACAATCTTGGTAGAGTTCCACTAGCTGAAGCTTCATAACAAATATCAAAGACATAAGCCTTGTGGTTTCAGAGAAGAAGATTTTTCAAGATTTTCCCTATATAAGTCTATGTAAAACCAAAGGGCCCCGGAGCGGGGGCATTTTTGGACCCAGGGCTATAATTTGAACAATCTTGGTAGAGGTCCACAAGATGAAGCTTCATACCAAATATCAAAGACCTGGGCCTTGTATTTTCAGAGAAGAAGATTTTTAAAGATTTTCCCCACATAAGCCTTTGTAAAACCAAAGGGCCCCGGGGGGGATGCATTTTTGGCCCCAGCACTATAATTTGAACTCTTGGTAGGGGTCCACTAGATGAAGCTTCATACCAAATAGCAAAAGCCTGGACCTTGCAGTTTCAGAGAAGAAGATTTTTAAAGATTTTCCCTACATAAGCCCATGTAAAAGCAATTGGCCCTGTGGCGGGGGCATTTTTGGCCCCAGCACTATAATTTGAACAGTCTTGGTAGGGGTCCAGTAGATGAAGCTTCATACCAAATATCAAAGACCTGGGTCTTGCGGTTTCAGAGAAGAAGATTTTTAAAGATTTTCCCTATACAAGAGGGCCCAGAGGGTCCTGATTCGCTCTGACCTGAATGTCACTGTCTCTAGTACATTCTATTTTTAGCTCTGATGGCCATCTTGTTGATCAGAGTGGAACGATCTTAGCTATTTTGGTAGGGTGTCAACTAGGCAACATTCCTTTGAAGTTTGAATCAAATTGACCCAAGGGTTTAGGAAGAGTTCGCATTTGAAGCAAATTTACAATGTTTTTCTAATTTTAGCTCTGGCGGCCATATTGTTCATCGGAGCAAGACCATTTTAGCAATTTTGGTAGAGAGTCATCAAAGCAACATTCCTATGAAGTTTGAATGTAATTGGCCCAAGGGTACAGGATGAGTTGTCATTTGAAGATTTTTTCTATTTTTAGCCCTGGTGGCCATCTTGTTTATCAGAGTTGAATGATTTTAACTATTTTGGTAGGGAGTCACCTGGGCAACATTCCTGTGAAGTTTGAAGCAAATTTACAATGTTTTTCTATTTTTAGCTCTGATGGCCATTTTGTTCATTGGAGCGGGATCATTTTAGCTAATACATGTATGGTATAGGGTCAACGACATAATATTCCTGTGAAGTTTGAATCAAATTGGCCCAAGGGGTAAGGAGGAATTGTTGTTTGAAGAATTTTTCTATGTTTAGCTCTGGCGGCCATCTTGTTAGTCAGAGCGGAACAATTTTAGCTATTTTGGTAGGGAGTCAACCACATAATAGTCCTGAATCATATTGACCCAACGGGTAAGGAGGAGTTCTCGTTTGAAGATTTTTTCTATTTTTAGCTCTGGCGGCCATCGTGTTCGCCGCATTGAACGATTTTAGCTATTTTGGTAGGGAGTCACCTAACTAACATTCCTGTGAAGTTTGAATCAAATTGGCCCAAGGGTTGAGGAGGAGTTCGCGTTTTGACATAAATTTACAAAGTTTTTCTGTTTTTAGCTATGGCGGCCATTTTGCTCATCAGAGCAAAAACGTTTTAGCCATTTTGGTAGTGGGTCATCTAAGCAACATTCCTATGAAGTTTGAATGAAATTGGCCCAAGGGTAAAGGAGGAGTAGTCGTTTTAAGATTTTTTCTATTTTTACCTCTGGCGGCCATCTTGTTAGTCAGAGCGGAATGATTTTATCTATTTCTTTAGCACTGGTTGGGAGCGTACAGTACACTTAACCCGGATGTTCCGATCTGTATAGTGGACAGATCATTGTCTTTTGTTATGACCTTGAAGGTGTATGTGCGTGGTCTGTCTTCTATATTTGTATATTTATTTTTTGGACATAAACAACTTGGTAAGTGTGTTTTATTTATTTTGTTTTCCATACTGACCATCTTTGGGCACGGCAAGATGTCGTTGTCTATGCTTTAAATCTATTTTTTTAGCTGCAAATCACTAGTGTTTGTAAGAATCACACCTCACCTGTGACCAGAAAATTGACCAATTGAGAGCTTTAATCGAAAGAAAAATATCTTTTAAGACAGTTTTAAGATAGATTAATAATCTATAATGAGTTATACTAAAAATAAATGCCTCTAGAATTCCATACGAAATCACACGAAGAGCAAGACTGACCATCCCAAAAAATTTCTGACTGTATGGTATGTCTCATATTTACTGTATAACTTGTCTTAAGATACCTTGTTTTGACTGTATGGGATGTCGCTTTTAATGTGTGTAAGTTATTCAAAGGTACATTGCAGTATTTGTCTATGCAATAAGATGATAATGATTAACCAATAGCAATTCTATGTAAAAATATTAATTACCTATAAATTCCCGAAATCTTGGAGAAATTGCATGTGCTGTGTGCTGCATGTCATTGAACCTTTAGAGCACTACAGACTAGAGGTCTTAACCACTCGGCCAAATGAGCCAGCCTTCGAGGACTGTCTTCAGGTGCGAAATATTTAACAAAATGAGTCGCATCGTCACGTGTCTCTCTTCATCCACAGAACGCATAGCAAATACTCTGATCAGACAGCACAGAAATGCAATATGATTAGTTACGGACTATTTGTTCAAGACATATACATGTAAATTTATACAAAGAAATGAAGAGCTGTGGACGAGTCTGTGAAAGATAATTTCCGTTTCATCCCCGACCGAATAGATTCGGGGGATATAGCGATCGGCTTGGCGTCCGGTCGTCCGTATATTGATGATACTTGGCACAGTGGTAAATAATGTTGCGACGGCGTGTCTTGCGCAATAACCACAGCCCAGGGTACCATGGTATTTCAGTTATCTCCCCTTTCAATAAAATAGCATCACTATCTTGTGATCTCTTTAACTCCAATATCCTTCGAGATATATTGATGATACTTGATAAAATTGTAAACAATGCTGACACGGCATGTCATGGGCAATAACATCAATAGCCATGTTTTTTTTTTAGTTATCTCCCCTTCGAAAAAAAAAATAGAATGACTATCTTGTGATCGCCATAACTTCAATACCCTTCGATATATATTGATTAAACTTTGTACAATTGTTCACAAGGTTGAAGCAGCATGTCATGCGCAAGAACCAAAACTCTTCGTGCCATGCCATTTGAGTTATCTCCTCTTCCAAAAAATAGAACTGTTATCTTGTGATCGCCATAACTCAAATACCCTTAGTGATATATTGATGAAACTTGGCACAATTGTTCAAAAGGTTGAAGCAGCATGTCAAGCGCAAGAACCACCTCTCTTGGTGCCATGGCATTTGAATGATCTCTCTTCCAATAAAATAGAATAACTATCTTGTGATCGCCATATCTCCAATACTCTTGGGGACATGTTGATAGAACTTGGTACAGTTGTACATGAGGTTAAGCAGGCGTGTCATGTGCAAGAACCGCAGCTCTTGGTGCCATGGCATTTCAATTATCCCCATTCCAATAAAAATAGGATGACTATCTTTTGAGCTCCATATCTCCAATCTTCTTCGAGACATGTTGATAGTACTTGGTACAGTTGTACATGAGGTTAAGCAGATGTGTCATATGCAAGAACCGCGACTCCTGTATACTGGCTTTTGAGTTACCTTCCCTGACAAAATAACATTGTGATGGCCATAACTCCAAAACCCTTTGAGGTATATTGATGATACTTGGCATGTTTGTTCACACGGTTGAGATAGCATGTCATTCACAAGGCCCACCACTCTGGGTGCCATGGTTATTATTGTATTTGAGTTATTTGGATAACAGTCAATTGTTAGAAATTGAATCTAGAGCTGGAACTTGGTATTGCAAAGACTGCAAAGCTGACTGTGGTCTTTGCAGTGGTGCTGTCCTTAATGGCCACAAAGCCGTTCAGTGTGATCAATGTGAAATGTGGATACACACTGAATGTTCCTTCATTTCAGATGCAGAATATGGCACTTTTGTAAATTCAAGCTGCCACTGGATATGTCCAAAATGTGAGGTCTGTAACTTTTCAGACTCCTTATTTGATGAAGTTGTAGAACTGAGTAAGCCAAACAGGTTTGAACCTCTGTCAGAGGATAAGAGAGGCGAATCTTCGACTGCTGATGAAAATAAGTCACATTTTGTGAAAGGTTTGAAACTTTGCAGTATAAACATAAATGGAATTAGAGGAAAATTTCTTGAACTTTTAGCTTTCCTCGATACATCTCAACCTCATACTGTTGCTATTCAGGAAACAAAGATTGACAGTTCAATTACTACATCTGAGCTTTTCCCTGAAACTTGTCAGTACAGTGTCTACAGAAAAGATAGGAACTCTCATGGCGGTGGGGTGATGTTGCTCATTCATAGAGACATCCCTTACATGCCTTTCATGGAACTGGAAAATGACACCGAATCAGTCTGGGTTTAGGCTTTTGCAAATAAAACTTCCCACTTCGTAGCAAGTTGGTATCGACCACCAATTGGTACGATCGAAAAACTTCCAGTTGTTTAAAGACCAACTGAATTGCATCAAATCGCAGCATAAGGGTAAAAAACTCCCGGCTGTACGTGTTCTAGGTGACCTCAACTTCAGAGACATTGCTTGGCCCGACAGGCTCAGCAAACAAGGCACAATGCTGAGTCAGTCGGAAGGACAGATATTAATTGATATTATGAACGATCATGGCCTTGAACAAATTGTTAACTTCCCCACTCGTGATAAGAACACATTGAATCTGATCCTTACGACTTTGCCAGGACAATTCGAAGACATTCATTCCCCAGATAAACTAAGTGACCACGATATTGTCTCCGGATATTTAAAAATTCACATCCCACCAATAAAGAAACCTTGGAGGAAGGTGTACTCATATCAGAAAGGTGACTATGAAACTATGAGGAAGGATGCACTCAGATTTGCAAAGGAGAAATACTTTAATGGTCATTCAGATGCTCAGTCTGTACAGGAGAATTTTGATTTGATAACTTCTTTCATTCACACTTCAGCCGAAAATCATATCCCCTCAAAAACTAGTAGGTCTGTATCTTCTATTCCCTGGATCACTCCAGAGATAAGGAGAAAAATTCGCATAAGGAATAAGATTCATGCAAAGGCAAAAAAGACGGGAAGTGGTAGACTCCGGACAAAATTTGAAAACTTGAGACGTGAAATCAAGACTGATATAAAAAATCAGCATGGTTTGTATGTGAATAACTTGTTAGGTGATGTAAAGGCAAATCCCAGAGACTTCTACAGATATATCAATAGCCAGAAGAAAGACATGCAAGGTATCCCGCCCCTTAATAAAAGAGGAGGGAACGGGGTTGCTGAATCAGACTCTGAAAGAGCAGAGGAACTAATTGGTCAATTCAATGATGCGTTTAATGAAACTGAGTTCACGGAGGTTCCATTGACTGGAAGATCGGCCCCATTCATGAATAATATTGTTGTGACAGCTGCAGGAGTGATCAAGTTACTTCAAGGCTTAAACCCCAGTAAGGCCTTAGGACCCGATGAGCTTCATACTAGAGTCCTGAAGGAACTAGCAAATGAGTTGGGTCCAGTTTTCGCACACTTGTTTCAACAGTCTCTTGATACGGGTGAAACCCCCAAAGAATGGCTCGTAGCAAACATCTGTCCACTCTTCAAAAAAGGAGATAGGGCTCTTGCCCGTAATTATCGCCCTGTGTCTCTGACTTGTGTTCTGTTTAAATTGCTGGAACATATAGTCTGCTCAAACATCATGGCCCACTTGGACGAACATAAACTTTTGTCAGACAGACAACATGCATTTAGGAAAAGGCACAGTTGTGAAACTCAGCTTAGCACAGTTATTAATGACTGGGCAAAAATCTTGGACAAAGGGGGACAGGTGGACACATTTATTCTGGACTTCGAGAAGGCTTTTGACACCCCTCCTCATGAACTACTTAAATCTAAGTTATTTGGTTATGGAATTGGGGGAAAGACCCTCAAATGGATAGATTCCTTTCTTTGCTACAGAAAACAGCGGGTTGTTTTTAATGGTGAATCTTCGGAGTGGGCTCCAGTTTTGTCTGGAGTCCCACAAGGGACCGTTCTTGGTCCACTTTTGTTCTCCCTGTACATCAATGATATTTCCACTGACATTGACTCAGAAATAAGACTGTTCGCAGATGACTGTGTTTGTTACCGGGAAATTAGAGATACAGATGACTCAATGAATTAGGCTAACATAGATAGATTAGGATGTTGGGCCCGAAAATGGGGCATGAGATTTCAGCCAGTTAAATGCAATATTATGCAGATAACTAGGAAGAGATCTAATAAAGATGAGGCTTCTTACACCTTAGAGGGAACGGTCCTCGAGAATGTGGACTCCATTAAATACCTTGGATGACAATCTCACACAACTTGAGATGGAATACTCATATTAGCAACATGTGTACTAAGGCAAATAGAACGCTTGGTTTACTGAAGCGAAATCTTCATCAGTGCCCTCAGGATGTTAAAGAGGCAGCATTTAAAGGTCTTGTTCGCCCAATCTTGGAATATGGTAGTTGTATCTGGGACCCCAGTGGAGTGGTCCTTAACGATGAAATTGAGAAAGTTCAGAATAGAGCTGCTAGATTTGTAACAGGCAATTACTGCTTTGAAACTGGGAGCATGACTGGAATACTTGGAAAATTAAAATGGGAGTCTCTCAAGAAAAGGAGAAAAGACAGTAGGCTAATCCTTTTATACAAAGGTCTAAAGGGTGCTGCCAGCATTCCAACAGATGACCTTGTTCCCCCAGCTAGACACTGTAGAAATCACCATTCGTTGGCGTTTCAGACCCTTACTGCAAGAACTGACATTTATAATGAGTCGTTTTTCCCCAGAACCATTAGAGATTGGAATGCCCTTCCCGATTCGATTATTTCGACAGCTGAAGGTGCTGGTGATTGTGTAGCTAAATTTACCTCTTTGGTTAGAGCTAGGGACTAACTTCCCACATCACAGGTCCTGGTGTATGAATGTCTTTTGACGTGTCACCAGTAACAATTCTGATTCTGATCGCCCCCTCTAATAAAATTGTATGACTCTCTTGTGATTGCCGTATCTTCAACAGTCTTCGAGTGATGTTCATTGTTTAAGTGAAGCAAGCCTGTGTTAAGCAAGCCCACGACTCTTGGTGCACTGGTTTGTGAGTTACCTCCCCTGACAAAATCTTGTGGGCCCTAGCTCAGAAACCCTTTGAGATATATGGATAATACTTGGCAAGATTGAGACAGCATGTCATGCGCAGGAACCACAACTCTAGTGCGATGGTATTTGGGTTATATCCCCTTCTAATAAAATCATATACTCTAAGACATAATGATGGGACTTGGTATAGTTGTACGTGAGGCTAGGCAGGTGTTTCATGTGTGAAAATCATGACTCTGGGTGCACTTTTTTTTTAGTTATTTCCCCAAACAATTAATCTTGTGATGACCATAACTTGGATACCCTGTGGGATATATTGATGGTATTTGGCACAGTTTTGGACAAGGTTGAAACAATGTGTCATGCCAAAGAACCACCAACCGGGTCCACCACCACCGACTAATTCATCACGTCTGAAATTAGTGAAAGAAACAAAAAATTGGACCATTTCAACTTGAGCATAACAAAACAAAAACTCAGCTATGCGTCCAGCAAAGACTAATCTCAGTCTGAGCATCTGCTCAGTCTGAAGAGGGTGAATAAAGTGAAAAAAAAAAAAAAAAAACTAGAAATGCGTCCATAGGACACGGATGCCCCCGCCTGAAAATATCTCTATATTCGTTTTCATCCATAGAAACTTACGACGGCCATGGAAAGGTACATACCAATAAAAATGACCAAATCAAAGCATAGTGTACCATGGATCGATAACACGATCAAACACCTAATCAGAAGACGTGACAGAATGTACTTTCGTGCTCGTAAGTCTAGCAATCCCGACGTGAAGAACCATTACAAAAGGTTCAGAGCACATGTACAAAAGGTAATTAGAGATGCATATTGGAAGCATGTTTCCAGCATCTTTACCTTTGATGATGAAAATATTGATCCCGAGCACCCCCAGAAGAATGGAAAAGTTAAGAAATTTTGGTCATTTGTAAAGTCCCTGAAAAAAGAATCATTTGGGATCACTTCACTTAGGGAAAATGGAATTTTGAAAACTGAATCGCGCGAAAAGGCAAATATATGTAATAAGCAGTTTCAATCGGCGTTTACACGTGAAGCTGACGGTGAGCTACCATCAAAAGGTACAAGTCCGTTCCCCTCTATGGGGGACATAACAGTTGACCCCAAAGGGGTCGCAAAACTGTTGGACAAGCTCAACACACATAAGGCATCTGGGCCTGACGGTCTGCATGCCAGGGTGCTTAAGGAATGTAGTGCTGAAATATCTCCCCTGCTGGCCTTTATTTTCAATGAATCACTTGCTCGGGGCACTGTACCAGATGACTGGCGACAAGCAAACGTAACCCCGGTCTTTAAAAAAGGAGAAAAATATGATGCTGCGAATTACAGACCGGTGTCGCTCACATGCATCTGTTGCAAAACCCTGGAGCATATATTAGTTAGCAACATTAACAAGCACCTAGCCTCTGAAAGCATTCTTGCTGACTGCCAGCATGGTTTCCGAAGTCGAAGGTCTTGTGAAACTCAATTAGTTCAGTTCTACCATGACATAGTGAGCAATCTGGATGGGGCCATTAATCGTGGCCACAAACAGACTGACCTGATTATCATGGATTTTGCCAAGGCCTTCGACAAGGTACCTCACAGGAGGCTATTGTACAAACTAGATCATTATGGGATTAGAGGATCCACACTTAAGTGGGTTAGCTCATGGCTCTCTGGACGCACTCAACAAGTTGTACTTGACGGCCAAGCGTCGGATCCAGTCCCTGTTTTGTCCGGTGTCCCACAAGGCTCGGTACTTGGACTGGTCCTTTTCTTGATATTTATCAATGATCTTCCTGATAATATCAGGTCATCTGTTCGCTTGTTTGCTGATGATTGTGTTTTGTATAGGAACATATATACTACTTCTGACTGTCTTACCTTACAAGATGACCTGGATAGCCTAGCACGTTGGGAGGCCGATTGGCAAATGAAGTTCAATGTGGCCAAATGTCATTCAATGAGGGTGTCACGGCACCCTCCAGACAAGCAGATTAAATTCAACTACTCATTACATCAGCATACTTTGGAACATGTCCAATCCGCAAAATATCTTGGTATCACCATTACTGATAATCTTGATTGGGGTCAACATATTTCTGAGATTACCTCCAAAGCAACTAGGACATTAGGGTTTCTTAGACGCAATTTGGCTTTTGCACCTAGGCAGACAAAGGATGTTGCATACAAAACCTTGGTTAGACCTCAATTAGAGTATGCATCACCTGTTTGGCATTCCCATGTTAAAACTCAGGTTCAACAGGTTGAGAAGGTTCAGAGGACGGCTGCCCGATGGACCTGCAGGCGATGGCGGAACAGAAGCAGTGTTGGTGAAATGCTCGATGAGCTGGAGTGGCCATCCTTGGAGGCCCGTCGCGAGCAGTCCTCTTTAACCTTCTTTTAGAAGATACACTCTGACACAGTGTCTCTTAATAAAGATAAATACTTGACCCCTGTGACTACTTCAACTCAAACAAGGGCATCAAAACTAAACAACAGTCAATATCGTAGGTACCAGGCCTATAGTGATGCCCTGAAGAATTCTTTCTTCCCTGGGGCTGTTCCTCGGTGGAATAGTCTTCCCTCCTCTGTGGTAAATGCCAAAACTGCAGAGGAGTTCAAAGCCCGCATGGTGTAGATTGGGATCCAGAGGTGGGATCCGTTTTAGTACACCTCTGAAAGCAGATTGTAAATAGTTTTAAGAACTCATCCAGTGGATGTGTTTTTTTTTTTTTTTTTTTGCTTAATTCTAAATTTAGCGCACCACCCAACTGAGGTAATGGCCAAGTTTGACCGACTCAGTATATGAAGATAGATAGATAGATAGAAAGTTATTGACCGTGTTCAAGTTTTGGACCCTTTTTTCACATTTGACCTCTAAGTATGACCTTGACCTTGGAGGTAAGGACCTTGGTTTTGTGTGAGGCAGATTGTCTCATGATGGCCAACATTTCTGCCAAAGAAGTCGAAGGTCTTGTGAAACTCAATTAGTTCAGTTCTACCATGACATAGTGAGCAATCTGGATGGGGCCATTAATCGTGGCCACAAACAGACTGACCTGATTATCATGGATTTTGCCAAGGCCTTCGACAAGGTACCTCACAGGAGGCTATTGTACAAACTAGATCATTATGGGATTAGAGGATCCACACTTAAGTGGGTTAGCTCATGGCTCTCTGGACGCACTCAACAAGTTGTACTTGACGGCCAAGCGTCGGATCCAGTCCCTGTTTTGTCCGGTGTCCCACAAGGCTCGGTACTTGGACTGGTCCTTTTCTTGATATTTATCAATGATCTTCCTGATAATATCAGGTCATCTGTTCGCTTGTTTGCTGATGATTGTGTTTTGTATAGGAACATATATACTACTTCTGACTGTCTTACCTTACAAGATGACCTGGATAGCCTAGCACGTTGGGAGGCCGATTGGCAAATGAAGTTCAATGTGGCCAAATGTCATTCAATGAGGGTGTCACGGCACCCTCCAGACAAGCAGATTAAATTCAACTACTCATTACATCAGCATACTTTGGAACATGTCCAATCCGCAAAATATCTTGGTATCACCATTACTGATAATCTTGATTGGGGTCAACATATTTCTGAGATTACCTCCAAAGCAACTAGGACATTAGGGTTTCTTAGACGCAATTTGGCTTTTGCACCTAGGCAGACAAAGGATGTTGCATACAAAACCTTGGTTAGACCTCAATTAGAGTATGCATCACCTGTTTGGCATTCCCATGTTAAAACTCAGGTTCAACAGGTTGAGAAGGTTCAGAGGACGGCTGCCCGATGGACCTGCAGGCGATGGCGGAACAGAAGCAGTGTTGGTGAAATGCTCGATGAGCTGGAGTGGCCATCCTTGGAGGCCCGTCGCGAGCAGTCCTCTTTAACCTTCTTTTAGAAGATACACTCTGACACAGTGTCTCTTAATAAAGATAAATACTTGACCCCTGTGACTACTTCAACTCAAACAAGGGCATCAAAACTAAACAACAGTCAATATCGTAGGTACCAGGCCTATAGTGATGCCCTGAAGAATTCTTTCTTCCCTGGGGCTGTTCCTCGGTGGAATAGTCTTCCCTCCTCTGTGGTAAATGCCAAAACTGCAGAGGAGTTCAAAGCCCGCATGGTGTAGATTGGGATCCAGAGGTGGGATCCGTTTTAGTACACCTCTGAAAGCAGATTGTAAATAGTTTTAAGAACTCATCCAGTGGATGTGTTTTTTTTTTTTTTTTTTTGCTTAATTCTAAATTTAGCGCACCACCCAACTGAGGTAATGGCCAAGTTTGACCGACTCAGTATATGAAGATAGATAGATAGATAGAAAGTTATTGACCGTGTTCAAGTTTTGGACCCTTTTTTCACATTTGACCTCTAAGTATGACCTTGACCTTGGAGGTAAGGACCTTGGTTTTGTGTGAGGCAGATTGTCTCATGATGGCCAACATTTCTGCCAAGTAATTTCAAAATCCATCCAGAGATAAGAAAGTTATTGACTGCGCTTAAGTTTTGGACATTTTTTTTTTACCTTTGACCTCTAAGTATGACCTTGACCTTGTCGGTTCGGATCTGGGTTTGCACGTGACACATCGTCTCATGATGGTTAACATTTCTTCAAAGTAATTTCAAAATCCATCCAGAAATAAGTAAGTTATTGACTGCGTTTAAGTTTCGGACCCTTTTTTGATCATTTGACCTCTAAGTATGACCTTGACATTGGAGGTAGGGACCTGGGTTTTGCACGTGACACATCGCCTCATCATGGTTAACATTTCTACAAAGTAACTTCAAAATCCATCTACAAATAAGAAAGTTATTGACTGCGTTTAAGTTTCGGACCCTTTTTTGATCATTTGACCTCTAAGTATGACCTTGACCTTGGAGGTACAGACCTGGGTTTTGCATGTGACACATCGTCTCATGATGGTTAACATTTATGTAGAGTAATTTTAAAATCCATCAAGAAATAAGGAAGTTATTGACTGCGTTTAAGTTTCGGATGCACGGATGCACGCACGGACGGACGGACAGGGGCAACGCTATATGCCCTTTCCACCATTCTTCGAATGGCGGGGGCATAAAAACTCGAGTGGTAAACTACCCACCAAGTGCACAGCGAAAAATCTTATCAGACTGGGTGGAAGCGCAAGTTGATCTGAATCTTCGTCAGGCGCAGTCATTTTGTCATGTTTTGTGTGTCATCTGAGACAGTTTGAAGAGCCCGATGAAGATAGTGTGTATATGCCAAGTTTCCACATTTCAGAAATAAAATAGCTAACGTATTTAAATGTTATCCTACGAATATGTCGAAATCGCTCTATAGTATTATCAGGACACAATATAAAATGATCGGAACACGACATACAGTTCTGAGAAATCATTTTTGCGACATGCGATACAAACCAGTTTTTGACCCCTCTATCCTTTTTTTTTAAAATAATTGCCCTTACATGGCAAGATGTTTAGTACTATTAATAAAAGCTGACCCGAAATACATCATAAAATAGTTAAAATGCATTAGCAGTCGTTTCATGTAAGGTTGGTGGCAACGCTTGATTAAATTGTACCGGTGCAGCGTTTGAAATCGAAAGTAGGATAATGATTTTCTAGAAACAAATGTGAAAATAAACGAAATCATAGCAATAAACAGAAAATCAAGGTAGCATGTCGAAAGGACTTTTAGTTATGCTTCCCGAACTACTGCTATGAAGTTGAAATTCTAATGATTAATAATTTCAAAGCACAAAAATAAACATTCTGTAATATACCCGACATATCGGAACAAGGATCTGTCCACTATACAGATCGGAACATCCGGGTTAAGTGTACTGTACGCTCCCAACCAGTGTTTAGGGAATCACCTAAATAACATTCCTGTGAAGTTTGAATCAAATTGGCCCAAGGGTTAAGGAGGAGTTCGTGTTTGAAGCAAATTTACGATGTTTTTCTATTTTTAGCTATGGTGGCCATTTTGCTCATCTGAGCAGAATTTTTTCAGCTATTTTGGTAGATGGTCACCTAAGCAACATTCCTATGAAGTTTGAATAAAATTGTCCCAAGGGTACAGGAGGAATTGTGGTTTAAAGATTTTTTCTATTTTTAGCTCTGGTGGCCATCTTGTTTGTCAGAGCACAACGATTTTAGCTATTTTTGTAAGGTGTCATTTGGGCAACTTTCCTGTGAAGTTTGAATCAAATTGGCCCAAGGGTTGAGGAGGAGTTTGTGTTAGCAAATTTACGATGTTTTTCTATTTTTAGCTATGGCGGCCATTTTGCTCATCAGAGCAATACCGTTTTAGCTATTTTAGTAGAGGGTCACCTTAGCAACATTCCTATGAAGTTTGAATAAATTTGGCCAAAGGGTACAGGAGGAGTTGTCGTTTAAAGAATTTCCTATTTTTAGCTCTGGTGGCCATTTTGTTCACCGGAGCGGAAACGTTTTAGCTATTTTGATAGAGGGTCACCTAAGCAACGTTCCTATAAAGTTTGAATGAAATTAGCCTTAAGGTACAGGAGAAGTTGTCCTTTAAAGATTTTTCTATTTTTAGCTCTGGCGGCCATCTTGTTCAGCGGAGCGGAACAATTTTAGCTAGTTTTGTAGAGGGTCACCTCAGCAATATTCCTATGAAGTTTTATTGAAATTGGCTCAAGGGTTTAGGAGGAGTTAGCATTTAAAGCAAATTGTTGACGCCGCATGACACACGACGCACTACGGACATTGACCGATCACAATAGCTCACCATGAGCACTTCGTGCTCAGGTGAGCAAATAAGCCCATGTAAAACCAAAGGGCCCCGGTGTGGGGGCATTTTTGGCCCCAGCACTATGATTTTAACAATTTTGGTAGGGGTCCACTAGATGAAGATTCATACCAAATATCAAAGTCCTGGGCCTTGCGGTTTCAGAGAAGAAGATTTTTTAAGTTTTCGGTGAAAAAAATCTATTTTTGGCTCCTGTGACCTATATGTGCAACAGACCGGAACCATTTGAACAACTTTGAAAGGGGACCACCTTAGGATCATTCCTGTGAAGTTTGGTCAAAATCCGATCAGTGGTTTAGGAGGAGATGTCATTTGAAGAAATTGTTTAAGGACGGACGGACGCACGACGGACGAAAAGTGATCCCAAAAGCTCACCTTGTCACTACGTGACAGGTGAGCTAAAAACAGTCTCATTATTTTTATTGCTGCGAGGTCAGAGTGCTGCATAAGAGGCTTATCTATAGAATCTGGCCTGGAATCACAAGTTGGACTTGGCAAACAGTGTAGACTCAGATCAAGATGCCACACAATGCAGTATCTGATCAGGGTCTACACTTTTTGCTTAAAGAAACTTGAATATAAGGTTAACGAAACCTTTTAAGTCTCAGTCTAGGACGATTTTTTCCAGCCTACGCTGAGACAATTGACCCACCAGTACTCTATGCTTTGATTTACCTACTGTAATACTAATTCTTCCTGGGATTCTGTATTGATGCAAATTCTTTATAATGTCCAAATTTTATTGAACGAATACTGTCATTATAACGAGGGTTCTCTGTACTTTTCGTGAAAACTACCATCCATATCAGGATTGCACCAATAGGGCTTCACAGAAACAAAACAAAGACTTGACAAAACAACATTTATTCAAAATAACAGACGTTCCATACCATGACCTAACACTTGGCTTACTCCCCTTGTTTTCTTTGAAATTTTCATTAATAACAGTTTTGTTCAAAACCTTACTCCACTGTTTTTTTTCTCTCATCTGTTGTATTTTTTTTTTTCTTTTCTAATTTTTTTTATTCAAAAGCTTGAATCCTAACAATTTTTTACTATTTTAACTTCCATATGTAGATATATATGCTTATTCTTTTTATTAATGTCAATTACTACTCATCAAATACTTAATAAACATTCTGTTATATAACATTTATGACCGTAAGTACCCGAAAAATTCAGACAACTTTAGTGACTGCTGTGTTGTATAGTTTCAGACCTCACCTTTGCAGTGTAGTTACAGATCAGATGGCTTCTCTGATCAGTATCTACACTGTTTTTCATGTAGTTTTCAAATTTAATGAATATATGTAGAAGCCATCTGGTAAGTATTTACACCATTTGTCATGCAGTTTGTAAATTGAATGACTAAATATATCAGTAATTTGATTGGATGATAGTCAGAAATGGGCATGACTGAATTTAGTTACCAGTAAAGCCTTTAAAAGCTTTGAAGAACTGGGCCAAGATGTCCATTTCAGTAAAAACAAGTCTGTCCCCTGGTGCTTGATGACAGTACCAGTGTGGTGGGATGTGAGCAGATGGAGAAAGGCCTGATTTTGTTTTATAGTTTTACTATTAGGTCATACCAAGCCATTCAGTTTACCTAACCACACTTCCTGGGCAGGCTTCTACATGCCATTAATCAGTATAGTGCACATTCTTTCCACAGGATTATACATGTACAGTGCATATCATTCTGCCAGAAACTGAGAATTCCCCTTCTTGAACCAGAGAAAGAGTGAGTGAGTGTTCGAGTTTTACGTCCAACCAACAGCTTAGGTCATACGGAGACGGGACCTCGGTTTAAAGACTCATCCGAAAGTCTGGAGAAGCCACCGGAGAAAGAGACAGAGATTTCATGACTGCCCTTCTTAACCCTTGTTCTGCTGAGCCCGGATATGCCTTTTCTTTGAAACAATGTAGATCCAGATCAGATGGCTTCTGAAGAAGCCATCTGATCAGGATCTACATTGTTTGTCATTCAGATTGTGAATTTGTTGTAATAATTTGCTACAGGTAATCTGATTGGTTGATAATCGGTAGAGGGTGTGGCATATATGAATATTCAGCAGAACAAGGGTTAAATCGGAGGGAAGGACAGAGATTGCATGATAGTAGCTTTTGCATATGCAGAAGCTACTCAAATTTTTCAGCAAAATACCATAGAATTAGATACTGTACTTGTCAAAAGTATATCCTTTCATGTTTCTGGGCCTAAATTTTTCAGGTACTTTGGTAAACTAAACCTTGATACATGTATGAAACACTGGGTAACTCACCACTAA
The DNA here is from genome assembly GCA_963580285.1 of Lucinisca nassula. NCBI lineage: Eukaryota > Metazoa > Mollusca > Bivalvia > Lucinida > Lucinidae > Lucinisca > Lucinisca nassula. The sequence continues at coordinate 42,104,015 of OY757016.1, forward strand.
AACTAAACAAAAGCAAGGTTAAGTTTAAAGAGAGATAGAGAGAATACCATTACAAGACTGTGATATTAATAATATATATATACCAATGAATGATCAAAATCATTTCCTTCAAAATTTACCTGCTCCAAAAAGTTAAGATTAGAATACAAGGTATTTTAGGGAATTGTTTACACTTAATGTTTCAACACAATTTAGAAATAATGCGACCTACTGTCCGCATGAAACTAGTTAAGTTTTTGACAAAATCTAATTTAGTGTTGACCCTTAACCCAACTCGCAACTTACCATATTTGTCCCAAAATTCAGGCACTTTTTTACAGTCTTGCAGCATCATAAATTATGTATGTATATTTTATGTCCCTGTCAACACTACTGTGGTCATTTTGGAGACACTGCTCCGTATTTTGTAGGACTTTTATCTGATATCGAGATGAAATGGCATCTCAAGCCCTACCGCCCAAAGAAACCGCTAGAGTTTTATGCAGGAACATTCGAACTTGCACCACTTTGTCCGGGCAGGCTCAGACCCCAGTGGTTTACCCCAGGGTCACTGTTTCAGCTCTGTGCAGATGACAATGACGCTGAATCTATTTCTCCAAGCCCTGATGTAGGGGTGAAATTGTTATGAAGTTTGGCCGCAAAGATTTTCACTTGGAAACAGTGTGCACCTTGCTCAGACTGCTCCTTTAACCCATTCAGTACCGAAATGGGTAGTTGGCAAACAGTGCAGGCCCAGATCAGATGCTGCAGAATGCGTCTGATCAGGGCCTACACTGTTTGCAAAATTTTCAGCCAATTTCCAAATAGTTTTTGAAGAAAACACAATCTGACACCCCTAAATTTTGAAAAGGACTTCTCTTATATATAAGTTGGAAGATTCCATTTGGTACAAAAAGGGTTAAGGAGCAGTCTGATCAGCATCTACACTGTTAGCCTAAGTCTTATTTTTAATACTGGTATCCAAACATTTCGGGTAAATATGGTAATTTGCCTGCTTTCAAACAAACATTTTATTAATATGCAGGCTTTTGTGAAATTCCATGCAATATTCCATCACATCAAGACACAATCAAGTATATACTATTAAACCTAGTCTTTAAATATTTGTCTTTAGGTTTCCCAAATATTCTAAAAGAAATGCTTCTGAGCAATTCAATTCTAATAGTCTAATTAAATACACCACTCCGTAAAATTATACAATGAATAAAGATAGGGGAAAAGCAGCAAAAAACAGTGCAACCACAAGAAAATATACCTACAACCCTTTGTAACAAATCTTTGGGGTATAATATGGTTTAAAGATGGAACCAGAACATAAAATTGTTAATTGACTATCCTGTATTGGTCGAAGGCCATCCGTATTAACACCAGGTCAGCCAATATAAACAGGAGGTCAAAAATCAATAAGCATTTTTTTCATTGTGTTTATTAATAAAATTGTCATGAATCAAGTAATTTTGTATTGGCCAAGTTACAGGTCCTCGGTCTGCTGTGCATGTATTGGCCTCGGCCTGCGGCCAATACAGCAGACCTCGGACCTGTAACTGGGCCAATGTGATTTGTTTTATCGAGGTTTAACGTCCCTGTCAACACTAGTTAATTTTGGAGACATTGCTTTCAATTTTGTGGGACTTTTACCAAACACTGTGATGAAATGACATCTCAATCCGTCCAATGAATCAATAGGGTTTATATGCATGGACAGGCCGACTCTCACCACTTTGCCTGGGCAGGCTTAGACCTTCTAAGCGGTTTACCAGTACTCGTGTGTGGATAGTTTCAGCTCTGCGTGGAAGCAATGGGCCAATATGAAATTACTTAATAGCATTTTAATAATGGTCAGTTTCTAAATATTCTCATTTTTGAATAGATTATAAAGATTCAGAAATGGGTGTGGCTAAATTAATATATTTGGCAGGATAAGGATTAACTAACATGGGTTTTTGCTTTGGACCCAAAAATAGTGTTGTAAAGAGGTTGTAGTGTATAACCAGACTCAACGAGAAGCTCACAGTATGTTGTATGTTATTACATTATCAGTGTTTGATATCTGCACAGCATTTACCTATACAGTGTCAGGCAAGTCGCCTTATTTTTTTATGAAAAATTAAAGAAATTGAAAACACATCTGGGCAGTTCAAGATTAAACAAGTTGGCACTTTACAGGTTAAGTATTGCTATTGTTCAAACTATTGATGATGATGTTAATTAACGTATCTTTAAAACTTCTGTCATCTCATATGGCAAATATACTAATATATTTACTGAATGCAAAAGCTACATGTACTTTTTTAGCAAAAATACCACTGTATCAGATGTTTTACTTATTAGATCACTTAACTCTTATCTTGCTGTTCACGACAACCCCCTATCTTTGCAGTGTAGATCCAGATCAGATGGCTTCTGAAGAAGCCATCTGATCAGGATCTACACTGTTTGGCATTCAATTTATGAATTTGTAGCAATAAGTTACATCAAGTAATTTGATTGGTTGATAGACAGAAATGGGTGTGGCTTAAATGAATATTCAGCAAGATAAGGGTTAACTTTTTGACCACCAAACTAATGATGTTTTACACAACTTGGCCTAGAGCTGTACAGAAAACAAACAGATGATTCTTTAAATCAGATTTCAAGACTTGTGTTTCATTAAATTCTACTATATTGTGGTCCTAGTATTCTTATTTCGTCTAAGCCAGGCCATGACAGACTTCTCGTTTATGGACCGGTGCTAAAACAGACCAGGCTGTACACCTTTACAGCCAGTTAGGAGTCTTAGACTGAGTGCAAATACGAAAACTAACCCCTTCCTATTGAACCATGATGACCTCTAACTTAACATGTTAACAGTACAGATCCAGATCTATATTGTTTGTCATTCTGTTTGCAAATTACAATACATTATACACGTATATCAATTTATATTATTTGATTGGCTGATAGTCAGAATGGGTGCATTCCATCGTTCTGCATCTAAAAATCTGTCGCGATGTGGACAGATATACTACAGCTATTCAATTTTATCTATTTAAGTGAGAAAAAATGATTAGCTATTGTATATCTGTCCACACCGAGACAGATTTTTATGTGCAGAAGTATGGAATGCAACGTTCATTGGGGCGGCCATTACTATTTCCTCCTTTTGGGAGAACTTTCTCATTTTCCCACTTCCGGTTTATTTGTAGTGTTCAAATTGTCTTCGTTCCTCCATCTTCTGCATATCTTCTGTCACGTGGTTTCACGTCTTTTATCACATGATCTTCTGCTTCCAGAAGTTCTAAATCGCACCCGGCACATTTGTCTTGAGGCAGGTGTTGCTTTTCATACTGTTATGCATTTTAACTCTTCAACTGCAACAGCAGACAACAACCTGATTTTTTTAAAAATATTTTTCAAAGTAAATAAGGCTTGACATCACGTGAATTGTCAAGACTGAAAAATAAGAAAAGTACCGGTACACTTTGAAAATGACATCTGCATGTCATGCTAGCAGTCAGAAGGACAAACTATCTTTCTGTAAACAGACTCAAAGATGATGTTAAATGTTTTAAGAGACATTAAATTTTTGTAGTCAAGTAGAATTTAATGCAACACAGTATTCAAAAATTCATTCATAATTTACACAACTTCATTTTGTATGTGGAAATGAAAATTTAACTTACTGTTCATCCAGGAACTCATGCCAGCCAAACATAAATAGAGGATCTCGCACGAGAGGTCAATTCATGACTTGATAGATTTTGTAAGGTAAATGGTGCTAAAAGCACATAGGGGCTACCCCAGGTCAACTCATACAGGCCTTTGTCAATTTAATACAGTGAGTGAGATTTAAATACTGGAGAGTTTTGGTGCAGTGGTAAAACACTTGACTTGTGATCAAAGGTTTTGGGTTCCAGTCACATGCCAGGTATCATGCATTGTGTCCTTGAGCATGACTTTTTTCAGCAAAAATATGAGTACATGTACATGTATTTTTCCATACTGAAACATTGCTTTTAACATAGCATTAACTATGAATGACTTCACTGGGGCCAGTTGTTCAAAGCCTTGTCAGTTTAACAAGTTTGTTAGTGGACAAAATGTTAACTGTTCTAGTAAGTATGAAGTGGTATTTAATTTTTTGCTGAAAAAAATGAGTAGCTTCTGCTTTGCTACTCATATTTTTTTCAGCAAAAATGTCAGCACACATACCATATTAAATGATGGAAATTTTAATATTTTAACCAACAACAGTGTTGGTTTTGTACAACTGGCCCCTTATTACGAAAACACGCATATACAAATACATTGTAACCTTTATTGCCGAAAAATGTAACTTTTAAGATGAAAAATTGCGATATTTTTCTTATTTCTGCTCAAAATATAGATTGTGGGTACTCGTTAGAACCGCCTCGATGAGGCAGTTCTAACGAGTACCCACAATCTATATTTTAGAGCAGTAATAAGAAAAATAAGGTTTACCCCTACAAACCCCAGTTTTACTATATAAAAGTGGGGTTCGAAGGGGTCAAAATTATATAGGCGTGTTTTCGTGATGCTGAGGCCAAATTTCCACTTGTAATAACAATACTAGTCCAATATATAGCTGGCTGGCAATGAATGCTTGAACAGAACAAGAAAATCATGTACAACATATAGTAATTATTAGATTATAATACATGCTTTATATATAAATTTTCCAAGTAATTGATTTTAAATAATTTTTCGTTGAAGTATATAGGTGAGAATTATAAAGTAATGATGTCATTAGCAAGCTAGTCGAGACACTATACAATTTTTTTTTTCATCAAATCTAACAAAACTTAGAAGAAAAGAAATGCACCATGGTATTGCAGATTTATTCTTCTGATATCAGAAGAACTTAATAACCCTATTTCGTTCAAAGGTATTCGATTTTTTTCCCCCATATTTCTTAGTGATTACATTTAAGTGTTCACAAACCTTCTTTTCCCTTATAGTGTGCTATTTTGCAAGACCCCCCAAGGAGCAATGGATCCACTTTCAAGGGAGACTACTCTTTTCAAATATTTTGGTCTTCCTCATAAATGCACCACAATTGAGTTGTTTTACACCCTGTCAACAACACTATTTAGGTCATTTTGGAGATGCTGCTTCCAATTTAAGGAACTGAGATCAAATGACATCTCAAGCCCTACCGCGTAGAAACTGCTAAGGTTTAAGGAGCAGTCCGACTCGCACGACTTCCTGCTATGCGGTTTACCAGTACTCCAGTTTGGTCGTTTTCAGCTCTGTGTGGAAGCACCATTTAGCCCAGTCTATTTATCTAAGCCCATATGGGCTGGGCACCTCTTTACAACACTTAATTTGAGCCGGCAGTTTACCTATCCGCACTTTTCCTGGGTAGGCTTATACGTAAACGGTTAACCAGTACAATGCACATTCTTTCGCCAGAAACTGACAACTGCCCTTCTTGAAACAGCTGAAGGGAGAGAATGAACGTAGAAAAAGATTTCATGATCAATCTCCACGAAAGAATGTTGCTAGGCCAGCAGGTATCAAACCGGCATCCTCCTGATTACCAGTCAGACGCGCATCCAACTGAGCCGGTTAATACTATATTGAAAAAAAAAAAAATGACCATATGTTGGCTCAGCAAACTCCCTTGAGCCAAGGTTACTAAAAATAGCTCAGTGGTGTTTTCAGCATTAGAGAGCTACTTGTGCGAACTAATTCTGCTGCAATCTGTTTCTGCTGCAATCTGTTTCTTTGAAAAAAAAAAATAGATCTTTGGAGTGACTCGGTTTGCAGCAAATTAACACCCATTAAAGTGGTCTCCCTTGAAAAAATAGCAAAAAATGTTCCAAGTGAATCCATACCCTTCAAATTACCTAATCCCTTATTAAAATATCTGCAATACCTGGTTTTTTTAAAACAAAAATACAAAATTTAACTTTTTTTTTTTTAATATTTTTCTTACTATATATAAAATTCAAATTATTTTACACATTGACATTTTTTCCTCCTCCCCTTTATTTATGGCCACCTACCTTTCCTTGTTACCTAATCACCATAGCAAGAGGCAGCCATATCTTGATTTAATTTGGCAAGACTTAGTCCACAGCCCTAAAGATAGAAGCTGCTGCTACTAGAAGGGAGCAGATGCCCCAATAGCATCAGTGATATCCACTAGTTCATTTATTCCCCTCGCAATTTCAGAAAGACAACTGGTCTACGATGTGCACTATACTGGACTAAATGTGACTGCTGGACTAAATGGTGAAAGGTTTTTCTCCACCAAGGGAGGCCATGTTTTCTTAGACCTAAACTTTCCAAATATCGTACATTGCATATTCTCTTTCTAAAGCAATTCAATAAACATGATTTTATCACTATTTCTAAAAATAACCAGTCATTCAACATAAACTTTTTTTTCCCTTACCTTTTTTCCCCACAAAACATGTTGAAGACTCCACAAATATGCAAATGTACTTCATATTTCCTACCTTAAGGGGAATGGGAAGACCTGGCAGGTTTTTTCCACCATTTTCAAAGGTATGCAACTTTCGGAACTTCCTGTTTGCTTTTCTATAAGCTGTATCCCACTGAAAAAGGGGTCTACTCTTAAAGGAAAGTATTTGCTCCTTAGGAGCAAGTTCTCTCCTTTAAGAGTTGCCCCCTACTGACATGGGAGACAAAAATACTTTTGGAGGAGTTGCCTCCCCTGAAGGTGTTCCCATTCCCCATAAGGCAAAATTAAATATTCCTTGTTAACAAGCCTCTTTTGCTCTTTCATTTATTGTTCGAAGATAATATAATATTTCATCCTTTTTACAGTGAAATTCCTCTATTAACCTTTAACCTGCTGAATATTCAATTAAGCCACACCCATTTCTGACTTTGAACCAATCAGATTACTTGATGCAGTTTATTTCTACATATTCATAAACTGAATGTCAAACAGTGTAGATCCTGATCAGATGGCTTCTTCAGAAGCCATCTGATCTGGATCTACACTGTTTGCAAAAATAGGGCTTGTCGCCTACAGCAGGGTAAAGGTTAAGACCAACCGAAGTTAAGAAGTTAAGACTTCTTTTAAACACATATATAAAAGGTTTCGTTTTTTTTCCTTTCTCTGTTTTATACCCAGTGTCTTCAGTAAGAGACCACCTTTGGGACTGTTCAAATGTGGTCTTATTAAGACCACTTTTAAACAGTTCCAAAGGTGGTCTTAATACAGGAATTTTACTGTATATCAGAGCAATTCTTGTGACTCAGGAATGTTCCATTTTCTTTTATGATGTTTACTTTTTATCACAATTCTTGATTGATAGTTGTGAAAAAGAAATACACAATTATTTTAATCCTTAAAATGCTAAGCTCAAATGCGACAGATGACAATTCCACATGTTTTCTTGTTTTTCAGAGAAAAAGACATTTCATGTGAACTGTCTGCTGTCTGTCTAGCAGGTAGTTCTGACATGCAATGTCAAGCCTTTTTCCCTGAAAAATAAAGAAAAATATTTGAAAATGCCATCTATTTCAGCTGTTCTTAGCCCTTTAAAGGTTAAAGATGCACAAAAAAATTACCAAAAAGCTTTATTTTAGTTTTTGGTGATATGGTGAAAAAATGAAAAAGGAGGATTTTTCACAACTTCAAAAATGAGACTAAACGCAGCAGGCTGGTCTACCACCCCATCTCAGCCTTGCTCTTTATCCTTTTAACAAAAGTAACGACACTTCCCGTCTTGTGAAAGTTGAATTGTCCTTTATATCTTTCTTATGTGACGTATTCCTGTTCTTTTAAAATGTCCAGAGTCTGGACATTTTAAAAGAACAGGAATACTGTCTTTTCATAATCATCTTATTTAACTCTTAATGTACCAAACAGAATTGTGGAGCAGATGGTTTTCCAGCTTTTCTTATATCATTTTTCTGAAAATCTGGCTTGACATTTCACACAAAGCACAAAATTCCTGTGAAATGTCAAGCCCAGATTTTCAGAGCAGGCAATTCCCATAAAATGTCAAGCCTGTTTTTTTCTGAAAAATTAAAATCTTAAATGTCATCTGCTAATATCTGATTGGCACTTTTAAAGGTTAATATAGAATAGATTAAATGTCAAGATAAGATTTATTTGAAGCTAGAAACTTCATTTATGATATCCATTTGTTTAAAATTCATATCCTTGATTTCCGTAGAAATAAGCTCACCTAACACCATGATACATCACAACATATTTGTTCAAATACCTATCCATCTGGTTGCACTGTTAAGTCTTTTATAAGACACTTTTAATATATAATTTGTCCATGAAATTCACTAGAAACACAGTTCTTCTTAAAACTGTTTTAACGTCATTTTTATCCACTTCACTTTCTGCTGAACTCTGAGCCTATAGCCTAGGTTCAGTTCTCTGTGAACTCTCTGTGAACCGACTTTCACTCCTCTCCTATGTTCACTATTGTGTTTTATGTTCACTCTGAACATTAATTCTCAAGAAATATTTAGTCAAGTAGTATAGATACAATCTTATTCCAGGATTTGTTTTCTTGTCAGAAATATTCATTAAGATGCATAAACCTCAATTTCTCACCACTCTTGTTTAACTTTATGCATTATTTCTTAATTTTTCACTTTTTTTCAGTTTATTCTTCACTGAAAGAAACACAAATTTGCTGTTTGCAACAGCAACACCACATTACTTGTTACATAAACCTACACTTTTTTTTTACAATTCTTTCATATATGTAAGTAAATTACATATTTTGTACAATGACGATTTTTTTTTTATTCAGAGTACACTGACTTCTCAGCTTTACATCAATTTTACGCAGCAAGACTTCTGATGTGAAGTCATTTTTATTTGACATCTTCCCACCTCCCTTCAAATATCTGTTTTACACCAGTTTTTAAATCAACATATCCTAAGTTCTTCTCTAATAATTTATAATCTTTCTAGAAGCCCATACTCTCCTCTTTCAAATGCCACGATGAAATCTATGCCATTCATGGCATCCAACAGTTTCTCAACTAAAATAAAAATTGAATATAAATTTCTAACCCGGTTTATGTGGGGAATCTCCAAAATGGGTAACTGGCAAAATGATGTCCAGATCATGAATAGGATGGCAAACAGTGTTGATCCCGATGAGACGGCTCGTAATGAGCCGTCTCTTCAGGATCTACACTGTTTGCATAGGTATCTGTCCCCACTACAGGATTGAAGGGATTAATGAGAGTAACCCCTTAATAATCCACTCCCGGTTATCTGGAGCACAGAGTCCATATCACTGACTGATACTGGGATATCCCTTTTTATTTTTTACATACTGTTCACAGATTTCAAAGTCAGCACTTGAAAGACTATACCATACTGAAGCCGTCAATAACAACATTCGTGTGTAAATGCACAAATCTTCTTTAACAACAATGCCGGTTCATACAAAAAAATCAAACAAATATGAATGTATAAAAATAATACATTTGTATAAAATATTTTGAGAACAAAAAAAAAAAGAACAAAATGCAGCCATACAACAGAACTACAGTATATCAAGACAAAGAATCGAATATTATCACTCCAAAAACCAGCTAAAATAACACATCCTCTACAAACGACTCTTTCCTCTTCGACCACAAAAGTACACATCACGTGAACCAGTCCGTGAAATGAAGACCCACCTATACCCCACTTTATATAGAGAAAACTGGGGTTTATGGGGGTGAACATTACTTTTCTTATTTCTGCTCCAATACATAGGTTGTGGATACTCGTTAGAACCGCCTCAATGAGACGGTTCTAACGAGCACCCACAACCTATGTTTGCAATATTTATAAGAAAAATATTACGGACTTTCATCAGAAAAATGGCCATTTTGGAGATGTGAAAAAATGCACTATGTCGTATGGGTGTGTTATCGTAATGAACAGATCAAGCTGATCTGGTTCAAGTTGCATTCACATTTGGGACCAATTTGATCAAAATCTATGTTCACAATAGGGACCAACTTGATCTGAATGAATTTATGTTCACACTAAGGCCAACATGATCTAAATTTATGTTCACACTTGGGACCAACCTGACCCAAATCTATGTTCACAATAGGAACCAACTTGATCCTAATCTAATTATGTTCACAGGACAAACTCAATTTAACTATGTTCACACCTGGGCCCAACTTGATCCGAATTAAATTATGTTCACACTTGCGATCAACTTGACCTGAATCTAATTATTTTCCCACTTTGGACCATCTAGACCCACACTACTGTGTTCACATTAGGTACTAATTTGGTCCCCAGTATGAACACAACTTAGTGTGATCAACTTGATCCTGATCTCTAGTAGGGCTGGCTAATAGGAGCTGAAAAGATAATCGATTATCAGTCCTGTCAATGCGATCGATAATCGATTAGTAATCACTAAGGTTTTTGTCATTGTTTTACCTGTCTGGCTTTCAGGCTGAGCAGGACTCTTACCGTATGCTGCACTTTACCAATGTATATTTGAACAGACAGGCCCGAGCAAACAGTGTAGACCCAGATGAGACGCCGCATTCGTCTCATCAGGGTCTGCATTGTTTGCCACTCATCCAGCTATTTTAAGCATAACTTTGGGTAGTAAATTGTACCTATCAAGCAATCGATTTAAAAGCAAATCAGAAATGATAATCATTTTTGTGGAATTTATCGATCAATTAATCGAATATACGATTAATCGTGTCAGCCTTAGGCTCTAGTATGCAAAATTGTGGGACTTGAAAAAGCTGGTTACCAGAAAACCTTTCCATCTTGATACACTTTAATTCAATGCACCACATATAGCTGCACGTATCCCGTTTTATATGAACACATTCCACAGGTACGCAAAAGAACAGTTCAACAAAAGTAATAGTAACTTTACAAGTCATTTCAAGCAACAAAAGGTGCCTGTTTCACAGCAGGAAGTACACCACAACCACTTTTTATCATATGACGTCGCGTCGTAGAGTGTAATAACGCCATGTAATATTTTCGATAATCCACTAGTGGATTAAATATGCAAATTAGCTAGATACCTCCCGTAACGTTACGATGTCCTTACAGACTTCGGCGCAATATTGACATTTTTGTAAAGCAATCGTGAATAAAATGCGTTTTAAATGTCATATGATAAATAGAATCTTGCATTCGTGGTCATGTATTATAGAATTTATTAAACTCGTTGAGGAAAAGGGATAAAATGCTCGGCAAAGCCTCGCATTTTATCCCTTTTCCTCAACTCGTTTAATAAATTCAATAATATATGAACAATCATGTAAGATACTCTATATAATACTATCAATGGGGTCTAAAGCAGTACCGTGCTAGTTAAACAACCGTGTTATATCCAAACAAAAGTATATATATTTCACACAAAAATGACCTCTTATCTATACATTTGAAACCATGTAATATCCAAAACTGTATTATAACAAACAGTGTTGTAATGTGGTTGTGGTGTACACATAGACTTCTTTATACACTATTCACTATAACATGGATTTTCGACAAAACAAGGTTTAAAGATGGCTCATTTATCTACCTGGTCAAAACATATCTGTTTGGCTATAACATAGTTGTTTAACAAACACAATTTCTGCTTCTGATCCTTGCAACTACACTATTGTCTTCCAGATTGTATTTGACACCATTTGTGCCTTGAAAGTGACTTGTGAAAGTTATACAACACCATTCAAACATGGTTTCTAAGTGATGTCACATCCTTCTATTGATGGCTATGCAAAAGAAAATGTAGTTATGTAAATATGAGCATGTAATTCAACAATATACAGCACTGGCCAACACTAGAAATATTTCTTTTTATGTCAATAGAATTAAACATAAACATGCATGCAAATGGATATCTACAATGACTGATACAAACATTAAGGAACGGACAGAAGGCCGTGGAGCATCTGCTGGACAGGCATCACTAGAATTCTATACTGCCTCCTCAGAATCAGAATCAGAATTGCTACTGGTGACAGCAGAGGTAGGTTCAACAACGCAGGCTCTCACTGAGTGATCACTTTGTTGCCTACATTCTGTAAGCAACAAGTGAGCGCTCGCTGGGTGCCAACTTTGTTGAACTGACCTCAGATGTGATAAACTATTTACCATAGCTCAAGGTAAAATTATGCCGACAATGAAGCGAAAAGTTTCCACATTTCTTGTCAGAAACATCCGTTGTGTGTACTTGTCAGAATCGCCTTGATGAGGTGATTTTAACAAGTACTCACAATGTATGTTTCTCTGGCGAAATAAGAAACATTATCACTTAATTATCCTCGTTATGCTCTCCTTAGCAGGAGCTATGTATGCTCGAAGATATGTCTGACATCAAATGATCAGACCAGATTTCAACAAGACATGAAACAAGAAATAAGGAAAATTATTTCTTTATTAGCCTTGTTAGGCATCCTTATCTGCAACTGCTTATCATAGAAGAACAAAGTATTCTTACTATTTCAAACTCTAATTAACAGGGGATCTTAGTTTACTCCTTTGAGAGTAGACCAATACTGAAAAGGGAGATAAAAATATTATTGACATATTTTCCCTCCCCAATATGCCTTCCCTATAAAGTATATCCATTCCTCTCCAAGACTCACCGAACTCTGCAAACTCAATGGAAACACTCACATTTTAAGCATATGAAGAAGAAATAATAAAGGCCTAACAGAAATAATACTCGTCGGAGTGACCTTAACAATAGCCTATACAAACAATGAAAATTATGAAAAACTGTTCTTCTTGAAATGACAATGAGAATATTTATGTTCACTCTAACATGTAAGATAGATTCTTACAAATGAAATGATGTCTGCTGTATTTCATTTTGAAAACTAAATGACTAAACAGCTTGGTGATAGCTATTAAATGCAATTCAATACAGCATGCTCACATAACTCCTGACATTGAGAAGAATTAAGGATAATTAAGTGATAAATTTCCTTATTTCTTGTTGTTTGTTTGTTTGTATTGGAGTTAACAGCCCAGACAACACTATTTTTGGTCATGTCTAAGCCGGTCAGTTTACCTATCCGCACTTATCCTGGGCAAGCTTATACATAAGCAGCTAACCAGTACAGTGCACATTATTTCGCCAGAAACTGACAACTGCCCTTCTTGAATCAGCGGAAGGGAGAATGACTGTAGAAAAGATTTCATGATCAACCTCCACAAAAGAACGTTGCAGACCCCAGCAGGTACTGAACCCGCGTCCTGATCACCAGTCAGATGCTCATCCGACTGAGCTACCGAGGCCGGCAATTTCTTGAAAAATATGTTGTGGGTACTTGTTTGAAGCACCTCGATGAGGCGATTCTATCAAGTACCCACATGTGTTTTCATAGAGAAATAAGGAAAATTGTCCCAATGTGGTTTTTCTAACTGACAAGTACCCTTATCATATTTTAGAAACACGTAGGTACTTGTGAGAATCGCCCCATTGTACGCTTTTATGGAGAAATAAGAAAAAATATCCCTAACTTATCCATCTTAATCCTTCTTAACGGGAGTTTCCATGTTTATTGAAGAGAATGGATACACCTTCAGGGGAGGCAACTCCTGCACTCCCCTTGTCAACAGGGGTCAACTCTAAAAGGAAAGAAATTGCTCCTTTGGAGCAAATTCTTTCCTTTTAGAGTAGACCACTTTTTCAGTGGGACTGCGCCTAGAGGAAAGCGAAAAAAAAAAAGTCCCGAAAGTTGTCTCCCTTTGAAAAATGTCTGAAAAATGTGCAAGGTGTTCCCATTCCCCTTAAATGGACCAAGGATGCAACATCACCTATTTACTAACTACTAAGAAACTGTCTTGAGCTACCATGGAAAGAAAACAACAGGGTCAAAAGACCCAATTAGACGGTGAGTTCAGTGGCTGACTTGTCGCCGTGGATACCACTGTCAGGACTCTGGAGTCCGTTCTGCATTAGTGTTTTACCGGTTCCACCAGTGCCATCCTCAGCATCCTCGAATATGGTGGAGTCGTCGTTATCATCTGTCACGTCATTCACTGATACAACAGCAGTGGTGCCTCTGGAAAAGGAAAGAAAAAAAAAAACTTTCATAGAGCCAGATAAAGAGAGTTTGTTTGCTTGGAATTTAATGGCCCAGTCAAGGTCAGGTTATTTAACGCTCTGCATGCTGGTTTTTGTAGCAGACGACATTTTGAAATACTTTCCTAATTTTCCAAGAACAGGATTTGACATCTCATGCAAATTGTCTCCTATGGAGACAATTTGCATGAGATGTCAAGTAATCTTCCCTTGGAAAAATAAGAAAAATATCAAAAACTTGTCGTTTGCTGAATTAGCCAAAAGTGTGCTAAAGTTTAATCGCTTCACCTAGGCAGGTGTACAAACAGTTAACCAGTACAGTGCACATTCTTTTGCCAAAAAGTGACAACAGTCCTTCTCAAATCAGCTGAAGGGAGAGAATGGCCAGAAAAAAAAGATTTCATGATCAATTTCCACATAAGAATGTTGCCCACCCAAGCTGGTACTGAACCACCCACAAAACCCACCTCCTGATCACCAAGTCAGACACATATCCAACTGAACTGAGCTACTAAGGCCATCCCAGTTAAGAAGTAACAATCAGGCAATTCTAATGAGTACACACAACATACCCATATTTTATAGATTAAAAGATCAGAAACAAACATGGAGAATATTTGATATTCAGTTTATCAGGCAAGGCTTCGAGAATGCTTATAGAATGGCGAGGCTTGCCGAGCCATTCTACATGCTTTCTTGAAGCTATGCCTGATAAACTTGGTATCATCTGATGACATGAATCTGGTGTTCTATTTATCAGTTAAATAAATCCCTATTCGCCTTGTACACTCTTAACCCTTGTCCTGCTGAGCCTGGATATGCCTTATTTTTCAAACAATGTAGATCCAGATCAGATGGCTTCATCTGATCAGGATCTACATTGTTTGCCATTCAGATTGTGAATTTGTTGCAATAATTTGCATCAAGTAATGTGATTGGTTGATAATTGGTAGTGGGTGTGGCAGATTAAAATATCCAGCAGGACAAGGGTTAAATTTTTGCCGATTTTATTCCAATTGTCCTTGAGGACTTGCTGTAATTCTCCCAAAATTCAAATAAATTTGTTTTACACTCCTGGAAGGAGTCCAAAAGTTGTATATGGAATGACATACAGTGTGGCTCTGATCAGACTGCTTCTGAAGGCTGAAGGAGCAGTCTGATTTGGGCTGCACTGTTTGCCTAGGCCTATCTGTTCCAATACTTAGGGTCATTGCGGTACCTTTTTTTTACTTTTTCTAAATAGAACTGACTATTTGGACAACAAAAGGATGTACCCTGTGGCTTCCACTGTCATTCCACGACCTTTTCCAACTTGGCGGTCATTCTTTGGTTTTCCAGGTCTTGGTCTGGCTCTTACTGCAGGTCTACGGGTACCTCGCACAGCTCCTCTTCCAGGCTAAATATAAAGAATATTGCACATTATATATATTATGCATTAAGACCACCTTTGGGACTGCTTTAAGACCACTTTTGAACAATCCCAAAGGTGATCCCTTACTAGAGGACATTGGCAATTGAAAACACCAAGAAAGAAACATTTGAATATTTTTTAAAAGGAGTTAAGTCCCAATTTTATCTGTTATTAATAGTGGAATTTCATTGTACATGTACCCAAATACATAGACAATAAGAAATGGATTTTCACTGTTTGCAAAGGCAACGAATACCGTATTTATCTTATGTACACTGCTAAAAACAATTAAAGGAGCCAACTTTTAAGCCTGTATAATACTACTACTGGGCAATTTTCAAACTCAAGGAAAGGCACTATTTTAAAGTGACATCTCTTAACAATGTTCAAGCAAACGTTACGAAGCAAGGATGTGAGCTACAGCATGGATACCCCTATAAAACGGCTGAAATTCAGTATAGGGTGATCTGTTCAAAATTTGAGTTTGGGTCTGTCAGAAACATGTCAATCCTTCGGATATGCGTTATTTTGGGCTTCATATGGTATTAGGTTGGCCTTGGAAGAAGTTGAGGTCGCTCAAGCTGTCGCTTTGGTTGAAAGTGGGTACACCCAAAGGATCGCTGCTGAATGCTTTGATGTATCGGGAAGTGTTGTTGCCAGGCTATGGAGACACTACCAGATGGGCGAGTTTACTAGATGAAAAGGGCAAGGCCGACACAGCATGATGTCACAAAGGGAAGATCAATATCTTCGAAATCTAGCGTTACGAAATCGGCAGTACACAGCCAGAAGGTTACAAATCGATTTCCAGCATGCAACTGGTCAAAAGATATCCGACCAAACAATACGTAACAGGTTACATGAAGTTGATCTGAGGGCCAGACATCTGGCAAGAGGGCCTATTCTCATCAGGCAACAACGTGCACGGCGATATGAGTTTGCCCAAGAACATCAGAACTGGCGATTGCAAGACTGGCATACAGTTCTGTTCACGTATGAAAGCAGATTTCACCCCGAGGGCATGTGATCAACGTGTTCGAGTGAAGACGACCCAGAGAACGATACGAGGACTGCAACATTGTGGAAACAAGACAGATATGGAGGGGGTTAGTGATGGTATGGGGTGGAATTTCTTATGAAGGCCGAATGGACTTGTACATGATAAACAGAGGTATATTGACTGCATTACGGTATCGAGATGAAATTCTAGATTCTATTGTGAGGCCTTTTGCTGGGGCAATTGGTGACAATTTCATTCTGATGCAGGATAATGCGCGCCCCCATACTGCTAGAGTGTGCATGGATAACCTTAATCTTGAGACTATTGAAGTAATGGACTGGCCGGCACGTTCTCCTGACTAACCCAATAGAACATGTGTGGAACATTCTTTAAAGACGTATCTCACAGGGTGATCATCCACCAATGTCTATTCAAGATAGACATAAGTGGAAAACACTAGCTTTACAAACTGTTCAAATATGCCTCGGCGATGCCAGGTGTGTCGTGCTGCTGGAGGTGGTCATACACATTAGTGACAGGAAAAAGTGACTGATTTGCGCTGACTATGACATTTGAAATCATTTGGCGTTAAGATGGCAATTTCTCAAACATTTATGCAAATTCTTCCTTAACAGGTTGCAGGCCGTGATTTGTGAACTTGCCATTAACATTGCAGATAAAGTTATTCATCTTTCTGAATCGTTATTTCACCATCATTATCCAACATCTTTATACTATGAGGAACTAGAGCTGTCAGAGGATCTGACTATAGCCCCGCTTCAGCGCTGTCAGAGAAGAAAGTTATTTAAGCTGCAGAGAAAACAGTTATGAACAAGAAATAACTGTTGAAAATTTTACATTATCTGGAAAAACTCTAAGAGTTGTGAGCCCTTGTCCCTCATTTCAATGAGCATGATACATTACCAGAATGTCCATGTTTATACTAAATTTCATCTTCCATTTTTCAATGTTCAAAGGGTAATAACTCCTAAAGTAGGCAAATCAGAGTCAGGGTTCCTGCGCTCTGCACATTGTCTCATGGTGCTTTACACTTGTGTGAAGTGTCATGAAAATATCTCAAATGGTTTGTGAGTTATGGAGCCTACACAGTCAAAATTGCCTTTTTAAATGTTCAAAGGGCAATAACTCCTAAAGTAGGCAAACCAGAGTTATGGTTCCTGCACTCTCCACATCATCTCAAGGTGCTTTTCATTAATTTGAAGTTTCATGAAAATATCAGAAATGGTTATGGAGCGGACATAGTTAAAATTGCCATTTTTTAATATTCAAAAACCTATAACTGAAAAAGTAGACAATCCAGAGTTTGGGTTCCTGCGCTCTGCACACGTAATATGGTGCTTTACATTTGTGTGAAGTTTCATAAAATTATCTCAAACGGTTTTTGAGTTATCGAGCAAAGACGGCTAAAATTGATATTTTTCAATATTCAAAGGGAAATAACTCAAAAATTAGGCAATCCAGAGTTATGGTTCCTGCACTCTGCACACCATCTCATGGTGTTTAATGTTTGTGTGAAGTTTCATGAAAATATGTGAATGGGTTTTAAAGTTATGGAGCGGACACGAAAATTGTTAACAGACACAGACAGACACACAGACAGACACACAGAAAATACGAAAACCAGAGTTATGGTTCTTGCGCTCTGCACATTGTCTCATAGTGCTTAACATTTGTGTGAAGTTTCATGAAATTATCTCAAACGGTTTTCGAGTTATGAAGCGGACACTGTTAAAATTGCCATTTTTCAATGTTCAAAGGGCAATAACTCAAAAAATAAGCAATGCAGAGTTATGGTTCCTGCACTCTGCACATCGTCTCATAGTGCTTAACATTTGTGTGAAGTTTCCTAAAAATATCTCAAACGGTTTTCGAGTTATGAAGCGGACACAATTAAAATTGCCATTTTTCAATGTTCAAAGGGCAATAACTCCAAAAGTAGGCAATCCACAGTTATAATTCCTTCGCTCTGCACATTGTCTTATGGTGTTTAACATTTGTGTGAAGTTTCATGAAAATATGTTAAGCAGATACAAAGTTATGGAGCCAACACAAATTAACGGAATCACGGAATTACGGAAAATGTTCAAAGGGCGATAACTCCAAAAGTAGGCAATCCACAGTTATAATTCCTTCGCTCTGCACATTGTCTTATGGTGTGCGCTCTGCACATTGTCTCATAGTGCTTAACATTTGTGTGAAGTTTCATGAAATTATCTCAAACGGTTTTCGAGTTATGAAGCGGACACTGTTAAAATTGCCATTTTTCAATGTTCAAAGGGCAATAACTCCAAAAATAAGCAATGCAGAGTTATGGTTCCTGCGCTCTGCACATCGTCTCATAGTGTTTAACATTTGTGTGAAGTTTCCTAAAAATATCTCAAACGGTTTTCGAGTTATGAAGCGGACACAATTAAAATTGCCATTTTTCAATATTCAAAGGGCAATAACTCCAAAAGTAGGCAATCCACAGTTATAATTCCTTCGCTCTGCACATTGTCTTATGGTGTTTAACATTTGTGTGAAGTTTCATGAAAATATGTTAAGCAGATACAAAGTTATGGAGCCAACACAAATTAACGGAATCACGGAATTACGGAATTACGGAAAATGTTCAAAGGGCAATAACTCCAAAAGTAGGCAATCCACAGTTATAATTCCTTCGCTCTGCACATTGTCTTATGGTGTTTAACATTTGTGTGAAGTTTCATGAAAATATGTTAAGCAGATACAAAGTTATGGAGCCAACACAAATTAACGGAATCACGGAATGACAGAAGGACATGGCAAATCCAATATAGCCCCACTTTTTCAAAGCGGGGCTATAAATATGTTTTTGCTCCTTTAATTGTTTTGAGCAGTGTATTTGGACAGATAGGGCTGTGCAAACAGTGTAGAACTAGATGAGATGCCGCCTTGTTTGGCAGCATCTCATCAGGTTCTACACTGTTTGCAACACATCCAGCAGCTATTTTTAGGCTCAATATGGTGTATTTAATTGTACTTGTTTAAAGTTTTAGTGCAAGTATGGTTAAGGGGTTTAGTGTCCGAATACTTAGGGTAAATATGGTTTTGTTTGTTTGATTTGAGGTTTAACGTCCCCGTCAACACTGTAAAGGTCATTTTGGAGACGTTGCTTCCAATTTTGTGGGACTTTTACCCGACATTGAGATGAAAAGACATCTCAAGCCCTGTCACCCAATGAAACCAATAGGGTTTATTAGCCTGGACGGTCCGCCTCGCACCGCGGTTCCTGGACAGGCTTAGATCCTCTAAGTGGTTTACCAGTACTAGTGTGCGGGCCGGATTCAGCTCTGCGTGGAAGCATCATGCAGCCCATATATTTCTTCAAGCCCCTATGGGCGGGGGCCAAGGGTAAATATGGTATATTGGTTCCGCAGGGCAAGAGTGACAGAAATTTGCTGCTACTGACACAGGCCTCATACTGACCAAGCTTTTCCATGCCTGAAAGACACAATTTGCAGCCGCTGAACATGACAACTATAACCTTTGCAAACAGTGTTGATCCAGATCAAGTGTTTGTAATGCAGTTTGTGAACTGAACAAATACATAACATCAAGTTAGTTGATTGGTGAAGTCAGAAATGGGTGTAGCTAGCAGGATAAGCATTAAATAGACATTTTACGAAAATGTTAAAAATCAAAATCTAAAATGCCTGAAATCAAGAAAAACCCAAGAAAAAATCAAGCTCTAAAAGCCTGAAATCCTGCAAATGCCTGAAAAATAAGAGGCCTGTGACACAGAGGCAGAGCTCTTTTTTGAAGTAGGTGCCCTACCCTATGCCTGCTGAGAGTGTATAAATTCCCCTGTATCCTGAATAAGCACTTACTGGCATCCTGTACACTGGCATAGGCGGTACACCTCTTCCTCTCATTGGTCTGTTCATACCACGATAGAACATTCCTCGACCAGTACCACTGAAATTGTTCAAGAGAACCGAATGAAACATTTTAAACTGAATAGAATATTCCTCACAATATACACATATAGCAACATATAAAGTGCGTATTTTGTAGTAACTGAAGGACAGTTTTCCTTATTTCTGCAAATAAACCTATTTTGTAGGTATTCAATAGAACCACCTCAACAAGGCAGTTCTATTGAATACCCACAAAATAGGATTTTATGGAGAACTGACAAAAACTATCATTCAGTTATCACAAAATACCAACCTTATCTGTTGCTATGTACACACGAGTTCATTTTGAAATCTAGGGTGTCGGGTTGTTTGGAGTTTATCAGCCCAGTCAACACTATTTAGACCCCAATGAGCCGGTCAGTTTACTTAACCACACTTTTACTGGGCAGGCTTCTACATAATTAACCCTTATCTTGCTGAATATTCATTTAAGCCACACCCATTTCTGTGTATCAACCAATCAAATTACTTCATGTAATTTATTGCTACAAATTCATAAACTGAATGCCAAACAGTGAAGATCCTGATCAGATGGCTTCTACAGAAGCCATCTGATCTGGATCTACACTGTTATCAAAGATAGGGGTTGTCGTGAACAGCAAGATAAGGGTTAACCAGTATGTGGCACATTCTTTTGCCAGAAATTAAGATCACTACTGGCCTTCTTGAAGCAGCGGAACAGTTTTCAGGATTTCCACTTCAGATTTTGCTGACCAGGCAGGTATGGAATATGCGGCCTCCTGATCAACTGTCTGACGTGTATCCGACTGTGCAACCAAGGCCGGGTTATTTCAAAACAATTGTTCAGAAAATGGCTAATCCTTTTGCAAACAGTGAAGGCCCTGATCAGATGCCTACACTGTTTTGCCAGTGTCCTGTTTTGTTTCTTTTACATCACTGTCAACACTATTTAGGGCATTGTGGAGATGCTGCTTTCAAATTTGTTGGACTTTAACCCAACATTGAGATGAAATCTCAAGCCCTACCACCCAAAGAAACCTCTAGGGTTTAATGAACCACTTTTCCTGGGCAGGCTTAGACATTTTATTACTACTATAAAGTTCATTCTGTTTCAGTTCTGTGCGGGTGCACCAAGCAGCTCAATCTATTTCTCCAAGCCTCAATCGGCTGGAGCCCTCCAGTGTCCTGTTTTGGCTTTTCCTGTATAAGATGGTTTAATAGGAAGTACGTATTTCATTATATTGCTGTGGTATTTTTCTATTCTGTAGAATGATGTATGCCATAGGTGCTCACCAAAAAGTGACCTCATTGAGAATTTTCTTGTGTACCCATCTTGTTTAGGAGTTTGACCCATTTGGTACCAGAAACCCCAAAATGGGTATTTGGCCAACAGTGCAGGCCCAGATGAGACGATGCAGAATGCGGCGTCTCATCAGGGACTACACTATTTGCAGAAAGTTCAGACATTTTCCAAATCAATTTTGAAGATACCACAACCCGTCACCCCTAAATTTAGAAATGGACTCCTGCTATAATTATATGAGGAGGAAGATTCCATTAGGTACAAAAAGGGCTAGTGATCTAGTCTACAACATTAACGCTTTCAACCCTGTAGACACCTAAGCAAACTGTAGATCCAGAGATGACGGCTAATAAGCCATCTCACCTGGACCTACAGTTTGCCATCCTTTGAATAATTGTGAGAAAAACCCAGTATTGACAGAAATGGAAGTGTCCAAATGCAAAGATGGAACAATCTAAGTGAGCAGCTGAGGGGTGAAATGATAAGGTCCAGAGGTTTAAAAACTTTTATGGAGTATCTATAATGCTATCCAGAGGTTATAAAACTTTTACTGAGTATCAAATTTATAATGCTATCCAGAGGTTATAAAACTTTTACTGAGTATCAAATTTATAATGCTATCCAGAGGTTATAAAACTTTTACTGAGTATCAAATTTATAATGCTATCCAGAGGTTATAAAACTTTTACTGAGTATCAAATTTATAATGTTATCCAGAGGTTATAAAACTTTTACGGAGTATCAACTTTATAACGCTATTTATGAAAATACCAACATTTTTTCATATTTATATCCGTACAGGATGGCATTTGTCTTCATGATAAATATCACAAGAATTCCGCCGAAGGCTATGTCGCGCCTGTGGGGGCGCAAAGTCACCGAACCATGACATCTAGGCCAAAATCAAACATAGATGCTTGCATAAAAGGCTTGTACTAAGTATCATTAATGAAGTTCAAATAATTCTTGAGAAATGAACTTAACCATTAGGGTGAACGCTAGGGTGGTGGCAATATTTTACAAAGTCAGTGAACCATGAAATGTAGGTCAAGGTCAAATATGGATGCTTGCATTTAAGTTGCCATCGCGAGATATAAGTTTGTGCCAAGTATCATTAATGAAGCTCTTATGGTTCTTGAGAAATTAACTTGACCAGTAGGGTGAACGCTAGCGTGGTCGCAATATTTTACAAAGTCAGTGAACCATGAAATTTAGGTCAAGGTCAAATATGGATGCTTGCATTGAAGTTGCCATCCACATATTCAAGTTTGTACCAAATATCATTATAGAAGCTCTTATAGTTCTTGAGAAATAAACTTGACCATTAGGGTGAACGCTAGGGTGGTCACAATATTTTACAAAGTCAGTGAACCATGAAATGTAGGTCAAGGTGAAATATGGATGCTTGCATGTAAGTTGCCATTCCCAGACACAAGTTTGTATGAAGTGTCATTAATCAAGCTCTAATAGTTCTTGAGAAATAAACTTGACCAATAGGGTGAATGCTAGGGTGGTCGAAATATTTTGCAAAGTCAGTGAACCATGAAATGTAGGTCAAAGTCAAATATGGATGCTTGCATGTAAGTTGTCATTCCCAGACACAAGTTTGTACCAAGTATCATTAATGAAGCTCTTATAGTTCTTGAGACATAAACTTTACCATTAGGGTGAACGCTAGGGTGGTCGCAAATGTTGACGCCTTGACAAACGGACAAACGAAAGGACGGAAAACCGGATGCTTTTATCGCGCCATGCTAATAGCAGGCGTGACAAAAATGCCTACAATTGTCATTTTCTCCCTTGCCCTGCTTCAAGAAGGTCAGCTGTCAAATTGTCATGAAAGAATGTGCACTGTACTGGTTAATGGCTTATTCATATATGCCTGCCCAGAAAGTATGGATAGGTAAACTGACTGGCTCAATATACGGTTGTGGTGTATTTGGTTCAGAGGATTTGGTTGCACCCAAACATGCACTTAAACAGGACTTCCTATGGCTTGTTTTACGATTAGAAAGAAATGTCCATATGGTTTGTTTTACCATTAGAAATATTACAGCAAATACAATACATGTACTAAGGTACAAAGGTAAAATATTAACCCTTAAAAGTTTTTAGGGAAATTATGGCTTGACATTTCATACGAAATAATTCAATAATCCTAAGCCTTATTTTCTCTGAAAAATAACAATGCAATCTGCCAGTAATGGTTAGCAATTTACAGGTTAAAATCACATTAATATATATGTAGAAGTTAACAGTATTGTAAACATACCGTCGAGGCCCTCCAACAGACATAACACGTGGAGACATCTGGTTTCCTCCCCTACCTCTGCCGCCACCAGACATATTAGAGGCCCAGCTTCCTACGACCACTCCTGCTATCTCTAACTGGCCTCCTCTGGCATCCACTGGAGAACGACCTTGAAGAAACAATTTTGAATTATTGCAACTGAGCTAAAGCAGTTTTTTTTTTATTTTTTTTTTTTTTTTTAATATATTTTTTTGTTTTACAGCCCTTTCAAAATATCTCGCTGATCATTAGAGGTGGCGAAAATGAGAGTATCCAGAGAAAAACCATGTGACTTTGCATTGCAGATCATGGTATCTCGCACATGACTCCAGTATCTCACACATGACGCTGGGAGAGAACTGGTGCCAGATGTTCAAAACTAAGTTGTTAGTTAACATATTGTTAAAAATTTAAATGGCTGATATGGCAAATATACCCATATTTTTGCTGAAAAAAAAAAGCAAAAGCTACACACATTTTTACAGCAAAAACAGAGTATTAGATATTAAACTTGCTAGAACAGTTAACAATTTGACTACTAACAAGCTTGTTAAGCTAACAATGTTTTGCACAGCTGGGCCCTGGTGTTGAAGACTCACGCACTTAACCTTTATCCCACTGAATAATTAATTTAGCCACACCCATTTCTGACTTTGAACCAATCAGATTACTTGATGTAATTTATTCGTACAAATTCACAAACTGAGAGTAAAAAAGTGTAGATCCTGCACCTGATCTGGATCTACACTATTTTCAAAGGTAGGAGTTGTCCTGATCAGCAGGAAAATGGTTCACTCCTAGGTAAAAGAAGCCTGTGATCTCAGACAATGGAACAGTCATGCTCACCCGCAACCAACTGCGCACCGACAAAAAAAATGTTTTTGCCATTTGCAAACTACAAATTTATAGAACAGCCTGCACATCTGCAGAGCTTGATAATGACAAATACATTGTGTCTGCTGCTTGGATAGCACGCTACCTCCAGTTTCTAGATCTAAAATTTTAACTCCTGGTAGTCCGAGCAGGCTGTCGGTGTCTTACCTGGTTGCAAACCCTTAAGTCAGGTTTTCTTGTGACAGCCCTCAAATATTCAGACTATCTACCATACCCATCACGGTTTACTGTTCAGACCGGTTCAGATACCTTCGTAAACAGTATACTGTAATGGGACAGATAGGCCTAAGCAAACAGTGCAGACCCAGATCAGACTGCTCCTGAAGGAGGTGCAGACTGATCAGGGTCTACACGGTTTGCCATTCCATCTGCACCTTTTAAACTCCTTGCCAGGTCGTGAATCAAATTTGTTAAAATTTTAGATGAATGACAGCAAGTCCGTAAGGTGTCCGAACGTTTAGGATTTTTATGGTTGATCCAGATGAGAGCTCTTTAGGAGCAGTGACAGTCTCATCATTTGCCATCCTGTTTTTGGCTACAAACTCTGTCTTCAAGTATGGACCTATTAAGAGATGGACAAGTCTTCTTCAGAAAACTCAGCAATGCAAGGTCCATATGCATACACCATGAGAAAGCACTACAGATAAGGTTAAGTACTTTTTTTTATTCTTGGGTTTAATGCAATGTTACCACGTCTTTGGAGAAGAGGAAGCTGGTATCTGCATTCTGCGACTAGAGCAACCCAGTCTGTACCCTATGGAATTTTCCACCACATATATAGCGTAAGTCCTTTTAATAATTTTGGGTTGTCAGGTTGTGTTTTCTTCAAAATTTATTTTGAAAATGGCTGAACTTTTTGCAAACATTGTAGGCCCTGATCAGACGCCGCTTTCTGTGGCATCTGATCGGAGCCTGCACTGCTTGCCAATTACCTGTTTTGGGGTTTCCGATACAAAATTGATTAATGTGTGTTTTTTGCTGTTGTTTTCTTTCTTTTCTTTTTTGAAATATAACCTAAGTGGTTTTCCTGGATTTGGACCTCACCGAGAAAAGCGTGTACCGCAAATTCAGATTGGGTTCTGCATTCGCACAATATATGCCCACAGTCCCAATGCTTATTCATGCAATTCCGACAGCTTGAGACCTTGCTGTAACGTGAATAACTCTGTGGAATGTGCAAAACAGCATTTGTATGAATTCCTGAAGTAGCCCTATTCATATCTTTGTGAGATCAATGTTGTGTAAAGAGGGTTATCTATAAAGTGTTGTGTTTAGAGAAGTGTCTGATAAATCTTGACTTGTGTTTGGTTAGACAGTGTAGACCCAGATCAGACTCCACAGAATGCCTCTCATCTGGAACTACACTGTTTGCATAAAATATAGGAATTTAATGGTTAAACAATGATTCTAAGATCAGGACCATTTTGACAGCTAACAGAGACAATCGACCAACCACTACTCTGTGCTTTGGTTCTTTCTCAAGAAGCATTATCAAACGAGCCACAGAAATGGCATAAATCTACACAAAATAAATCTACATAATAGTAAAACTTCAACAGCTCAAAGCACGGATAGCGTGTTTACTCTGTCGAATTCCATAACATTTTTTCTTCAGCTCCAGTTTGTTATAGTGGTTGATAGTTTTGGGAGATTTGATCTTGTTATTGTACGATGTATGTATAATTTGGGGAGATTTAATCTTGATATTGTATGTTGTGTGTATGCCAAAGAATTGCTTTGCAGAGACAATTCTACTGAGTTTACAAACACAACTTTATATGTCAGATCAAAAGGGGTAACTCTGAATCATCCCACAACGTCTCTTTACCTGGATAGGCCCCTTGTAGCTCAAACTTAACTACCCCAATCACAAACACATTTTCATAGTCTTTTAGGCATTGGATACATTAAAGTTTGGCGGCAAGTGTAGAACACTTTCTTAGATTTACGAAATGAGGTGGTGGCCCCCGCCCATCGGGGCTTGAGAAATAGATGAGCTGCATGATGCTTCCAGGCAGAGCTGAAACCGCATACGAGTACTGGATTTAAGCCTGCTCATGCAAAGTGTTGCGAGTCGGACCGTCCATGCTTGTAAGCCCTATTGGTTTCATTGCCATTTGTTGTTTCATCTCGATGTCCGGTAAAAGTCCCACAAAATTGAAAGCAACATCTCCAATGACCAAAATAGTTTTGACTGGGACGTAAAACCTCAATTCAAACAAACGAAACCGGTTCACTGGAGCCTTTGATGGGCAACAATGCGATAATTAACCTTTTCTTATGAGCTATCTCAAATAACATCTGCAACCAACCAAAAGTGAACAATAAAACCATACATTCTGCAAATCAAACAAACATTAACAGTATACATGAAGCAAAAAGGGAGCTCTTATTTATCCAGTTCGAAGTGTTGATTTCAGAAGAAAAGCTGTACTGGATATTGTTTTGGCTTTTAACTGTTTTCTGTTGTTGTTGTTGTGTTTGTTTTTTTTTCACATAGAATATGGCTTATGCATTACCAAAAAATCAGATCCTCAGAAAATAGTGTCTACTCCAGTTTAATGACACATTAACCCTTATCCTGGTGAATACATTAATTTGCCACATCCATTTCTGATTAGAAACCAATCAAATCACTTGATATAGCATATTCATTAGATTTGTTGTGTTCAGAGGGATAAGGGTTTATCCTTGAGGATCATCTTACATCTCCGGGAGAAGAAAGAAAAGGGATGGTAGGGAGACAGTTGGGTAGTATGAGGAAGAGGGAGTGATAGAGGAAAAACAGAAGTAACATTTCTCCCTCTAGGTGTCAAGAGGTCCCTTTCTGCTTAATGTGAGAACAATGTTAACAGGGTACCCACGAGGCACAATATCACAGCTACCCATTAGATGTGTGGGACATGGATCATAACCACCTTGCTCAGTAAGCCCTGAAAATATCATCCAATGCACACACGCTAATTATGAGATAAATAAATCACCTTCCCTAGTAACCTTTGATCTTTCCTGTTCAAATACATTATGCGAGTTCACAGCTCAAAAGTTACTGCTATGCTGATATAGGGGCTATTCTTTCTTTGGTGTCGTCATTTTTTTCATATTCCCCGTTAGTTTTTTTTTTCTGTTTTGTTTTGGTTTTACAGCCCTTCAGGATTATTCCTCTCGTTAATAGCCGAAAAAAGATAACCCAGAGAACAAACCACATGATCTTCTGTTGCAGAACTTGGAATCTCCCGTGACCCGAGCGAGACTCGAACCAATATGGGCAAGAGACCTAATGATTATGGGACACTGTTTGGTGTTTAATAGTCAACACTATTCAGGTCATACTGAGCTGGTCAGTTTACCTAACCACACTTTTACTGGACAGGCTTATACATAAGCATTTAACCAGTACAGTGCAGTCTTTTTGCCAGACATTTAACTGCCTGAAGGGAGAGTATGACCATAGAAAAGATTTCATAATCCATCTCCATGTATTTGTTGGGTACTCACAAAACATATTTTAATGTTGATATATAGATAAATATCCTTGTTGCAAATAATCTTGATCTCTGGATGTGTCGGTTTAACCCTTATCCTGCTGTTCACGACAACTCCATCTTTGCAACAGTGTAGACCCAGATCAGATGGCTTCTGAAAAAGCCATCTGATCAGGATCTACACTGTTCGAAATTCAGTTTCAGAATTTGCAGGAATGACAACCCCTATCTTTGCAAACAGTGTAGATCCAGATCAGATAGAAGCCATCTGATCAGGATCTACACTTTTTGAAATTCAGCTTAAGAAATTGCATCAATCGGATTGGTTCAAAGTTATAAATGGGTGTGGCTAAATTGAATATTCAGCAGGATAAGGGTTAACCCTTCAAGCACAGCAGTATATTCTAGAACAAATGTCTATTTTTTTTTTTCATTATTTTTCAGCAAAAAAAAAAAAAAAAAAAAGGTTTGACATTATATGAGCCCCGCCAAGCGAATTTGTGTCATTAAGCATTCCGTCATGACAAATTTTAACTGTGCATGCCCAGCCATTCAGAGGGGCCAGGGATATGGCTTTCTGTCTGAAGGTTCCTCTTGATTCACTGCTTGTATGAGCGAGCAGCTAAGGTTCTGGCGAGACTGCGCGGATGTGCAGGCTCGCCTGAACCTTCGCTGCTCGCATAGGCGATAAGTACCAAAATCGCTTGATGGGGCCCATATGTGAATCTGCTTGGCAGTTACTTGGGGAAACTTGCGAAAAAAGAATGGTCTATTTACATGTAATGTCAAGCCTTCTTTTTTGCTGATAAAATTAAAATAGTTTGAAAATGCCATCTGCTAAACGAGCTTGACACTTGAAGGGTTAATCCTACTGCACATAATTCATGTATAGGAACATACATACAGTTATAAAGTTTCATGTATTATGGAGCGTTCACTGGATACCTGTAGAAAGCTGCAAGACAAAAAGTCTTCGCAATTTTAATGGTCTCGAATATATTTCTATACACAATTTGCTGAAATCAATTGTAACAAATATTGTCAAGAATTATACCAAATTGTAACTTGCTTAGTTAACCCTGGGAACAGAATTTCTTATTCACTAACTTTGTAGCACTGCTGCCAGGAGTTTAACAGAAAACAAAGAGGCCCATGGGCCACTATGCTTACCAGGGCTCAGGTGGGCACTGCCCAAGGCAGCCATGTACTTTAACATGATATGATTTTAATCTACCAGTTATAAAGTCTCCCAAACGAACCCCTATACCAAAATGAGCACCCATGTGGACTCTTATCTCAAATGTTAGGTCTTTTATGAAGTAGAGGGGTTGGTGCATGGACCTAATGGAGCCCTGGCTGGTATCGCCTAATGTCTCTTATCAAAAGAAACAAGACTATGTATAGTTTAGCG
The DNA here is from genome assembly GCA_963580285.1 of Lucinisca nassula. Taxonomy (NCBI): domain Eukaryota; kingdom Metazoa; phylum Mollusca; class Bivalvia; order Lucinida; family Lucinidae; genus Lucinisca; species Lucinisca nassula. The sequence goes on from OY757016.1 coordinate 42,133,768, forward strand.
GTGGGAATCTGTATGGTTCCCGAGATATAAGGCTTTTTAAGCAGTGGAGGGGTTGGGGCATGGCCCCGGCAGATCCCAGGAAAGCCCAAGGTTATTATCACCAATAATATATATGGTTTAAGAGGGTAGGAATCTGAAAGGTTTGAGATGAAGCCGTTTTATGAAGTGGAGGGGAGAGGAATGGCCCCTGCAGACCCCACATACCCTATGATGGTGTGTGTGTGTGAATTCAGGTTTAACATCGCTTTCAACAATTTTTCAGTCATATCACAACGGTGTCTGGTTGCGACAGGAAGCTCAATGCTCACTTTTATAGTGCTGCCTCACTGAAGTATCATGTCCCACACACATAACATGATACCACACCCAGTCACATTATCCAACACTGGGTTGACCAGTCCTAGCTCTACCCCGTAAATCTGAGTGCCAAGCGAGGAGCAGCTAGTACCATTTTTATTGACTGGTATGTCGCAGCCCGGGATCGAACCCGTGACCTCCTGTTCCCCGGAGCGGACACTCTACCAACTGAGCTATCGAGCCTGGTCCCCTGTTGGTGTGAATGAAGGTGTCTAATAATAAGAAACAAGACTGGATATGATTATTGGGTGGGGATTTGAATTGCTTTTGAGATATAAGACCTTTAATGAAGTGGCAGGGAGGGGCATGGCCACAGTACATTGCCCCAGCACAAAGAGACCCCAGGTTGGTGTGACTGAATGAGCTTTATTTATAAAGAACAAGACTATATATGGATAATTGGCGAGGATCTTTGTTTGTTTGATTTGAGGTTTAACATACCCGTCAACACTGTACAGGTGTTTTGGAGACATTGCTTCCAATTTTGTGGGACTTTTACCAGACATTGAGATGAAATAACATCTCAAGCCCTGTCGTCCAATGAAACCAATAGAATTTGTAAGCATGGACAGTCCGACTCGCACCGCTTTGCCTGGGCAGGCTTAGATCCTGTAACTGGTTTACCAGTACTTGTGTGGTCCGTTTCAGGTCTGCGTGGAAGCATGATACAGCCCAATCTATTTCTTCAAGCCCCGATGGGCGGGGTGAGGATCTGAACGGTTTCTGAATTGTATGGCTTTTAATGAAGTAAAGGGGTGAGGCATGGCCCAGGGCACCCCAGGCTGGTGTCAATGAATGTGTCTTATCAAGGAACAAGAATATATATGATTTAGGGGTGGGGATCTGTAAGGTTTCTGAGATGTTGGACCTTTTATGAAGTGGATGGGGTGGGGCATGGACCCCCAGGTTGGTGTCACAATGTGTCTTATCCTAAGGAACAATCGTATATATGGGAACCCCAGGCTGGTGTCACTGAATGTGTCTTATCAAGGAACAAGAATATATATGGTTTAGGGGTGGGAATCTGAATGGTAATGGGAGATATATGGCCTTTCATGAAGTGGAGGGGGTGAGGCATGGCCCCAGCACAACTTGGGAGACACCCAGGTTGACATGAAAACATATGGCTGAAAGAAGTTTACTCAAGGAACATTTCTATAAAAGTTTAGTCAAAATATCTGCAAAGGCAGGCGTTGGAGTAAATGACAATTTTTCAATTTTCCCCATTACAAGTCTATGGAAACTCTTAAGCTGCCATAGTAACCAAAGTAAATAGCCGATTTTCATAATAATAAACACAAACTTTCAATCCCCCAACCCAAGAATGCTGCAAATGAAATTTGGGCCCAATTGGCCCAGTGGCTTCAGAGGAGACATTGTTTGAAAGTATTGACACAGACATACGATGACAGACAACTGCCTATACTTAAGCTCATCCGGAGCCTTTGACTATGGGGAGCTAAAAATGAAGGCGCTGCGAATTGGGAGTCCCAGGACTGTAGTTTAACATGCTGCTAGTTGCGAGTCTCAGCCCAGTAATTTAACGTTCTTAGAGATCTATGTAATAACAAGCTGGAAGTCTGCAAAACCTACCAGATCTTTGTGTCAAGCCAAGGACCAGCAACAACGTAAATAAACCCAGTCTGGCAAAAGTCTTGCGAATGTAGAAAACTCAGGCAATTGGCAAAGACTCTGATCAAACTGCACAGGCTTTCTCTTGTTTTGAGTTTAACAGCCAAGTCAACACAATTTAGGTCATATTGAGTTTAGCTAACCACACTTCCTGAGAAGTGGTTAACCAGTGCAGGCATTTTCTTTTCGCTAGAAACTGACAACTGTCAGGCAAAAAATATTAGTAGTGACCATGCAGGCACAAAACGTTGACTCAACGTTGAACTAACGTTTTCAATGTTGTTTCAACGTTAGTTCAATGTTGAGTGCCTGCTGGGGAACTGTAGTTAACCCTTATCCTGTTGAAAACAACAAGCCCTACCACAGCAAACAGTGTAGATTTGCTTGATTTGAGGTTTAACATCCCCTTCAACACTGAACAGGTCATTTTGGAGACTTTTACCTGACAGTGAGATGAAATGACATCTCAAGCCCTGTCACCCAATGAAACCAATAGGGTTTATTAGCATGGACTCGCACCGCTTTGCCTGAGCATGCTTAGATCCTCTAAGTGGTTTGCCAGTACTCGTGTGGTGGGGTCAGTTTCAGCTCTGCATGGAAGCATCATGCAGTCCATCGCAAACAGTGTAGATCCAGATCAAATGTCTAGCAGCCATCTGATCAGGATCTACAATGTGATGCAGTCTGGGAACTGCATGAATACATCTGATCAAGTAATCTGATTGGTTGATAGAAATGGGTGTGACTAAAATAATTTATTCAGCAGGTTAAGGGTTAAACCTCTCATCAAGACGGACTTATTTTGGATAGCCTATTGGCCATTTTGTGGGAAAGTAACTGTCCTTTTGGCTTTCCGCTGTTGGTGTTTCCATTAGGGTCTGTTGTTTCATGATTGTGTGTCTTTCCCTTTGGTGTCTCTTATGGGAACTATGGGTTGATTGTATCTATTTCTGATCATTGCCTCCACTTCTATTTAGCAGGAGTCCATCTTGAAATAGGGGTGTCAAGTTATTTTCTTTTTTCCAATAGTGAAGGCCTTAATCAGACGCTGTTTCTGATCTGGGCCTTCGCTTTTTGGCACTAGTGTTTCTTGCACAGAATTGGTTTTAACCCAGTGTATGCTAGAGGACTCTTCCATTGCTATATGTTGGACAAGTCCATTTGTCATATAAGAGGTGTCAGGTCTATTTTTTCGTTTTTATTCTATTTTTGACGGAAAAGTCTGTTAGCAAATAGTGCAGGCCCTGATCAGACGCCGCGTTCAGCGGCGTCGAATCTGGGCCTGCACTGTTTGCCAAGGTACCCCTTCAGGGGGTTTCCCACATAAATTACAATGGGTTAACATTTTCCGTGTTGTCTATGGTTTCCAATGGTCAAGTAATGGTGGGAATGGTCTTTGAAAGGGTGAGAAATTTGTGATGAAATAAAACAAAAGTCTGTGATACATATTTACATCAATATTCCTGTAACAGAATTCAGCTCTACCAATTATTCCATGAAAGTGACTTTAACCCTTGTTCTGCTCAATAAATTAGTTCTGCCACACCCATTTTCAACTATCAACCAATCAAATTACTTAAAGTAATTTATTCCCGTAAATTCTAACTGAACAACACGATGAAGATCCAGAACAGATGGCTTCGCCAGGAGCCATATGATTTGGATTTACACTGTTGGCAAAGGTAGACCATATGCTAGTTCAGCAAGACAAGGGTTAAAGAATCTTCTGTCAATTAACTGACTTTTATACCGGCTTTTTCGAAGAAAAATTGAGTATATTGTTTTTGTGTCATAGTCAATTGTCTGTCAGTCCGTGGGTATGTATGTATGTATGTTATGTATGTATGTATGTATGTTATGTATGTATGTATGTATGTATGTATGTATGTATGTATGTATGTATGTATGTATGTATGTCGGTCACGTTTCTTTGGAATGGATCTCGTCTGAAAGGGTTAAGGTACACTTTTCAAACTTTGCCTGTGGATAGTACATGGGAAGTAGATGGCACTGGGCTACATTTGGTGTGACCTTGGCTTCAACATGACCCCAAGGTCAAAGGTCAAAATGTATGACTTTGCCATATCTTTAATAGTGTTATTCATAGAATAAGCGGGTATTTGCAATGGTATACCATCTACTGCCCAATATAGTTGTTTCCGGTTTAGCCCTTTTCAAGAATCTCCACTCATTTTCAATCAGAGGCGGGCAGAACTGGAGTATCCGTAGAAAAAACACCTGACCTTCCTTTGCAGAACCTGGTGTCTTCCATGTGACCCAAGCGAGGCTGAAACCCACAGCAGTGAGACCTAATGATTAAAGAGGCAGCTCTTTTACCCACTAAGCCACAGAGACCCATGAATTGTTTGTTTGTTTGTTTGTTTGGATTGGAGTTTAATGGTCCAGTCAATACTATTTTAGGTCATTTTTGAGCCGGTCAGTTTACCTATCCACACTTTTCCTGGGCAGGATTATACGTTAAGAGGTTAACCAGTACAGTGCACATTCTTTCGCCAGAAACTGACAACTGCCCTTCTTGAATCAGCGGAACGGAGAGAATGACCGTAGAAAAGATTTCATGATCAATCTCCAAGAAAGAATGTTGCCGACCCGGCAGGTATTGAAACTGCGTCGTCCTGATCACCAGTCATACGTGCATCCAACTGAGCTACTGAACCCGGCGACCCATGAGTTAAATGGTGAACTCTGGGAAATGACATTCTGTTACTTTCAGTTTTTCAGATAATATCAGGCCTGAAGACCATTCACATGAAATGTAAAACTACATCTTTCTTTCTGAAAATAAGATTCTATTGGAAAATGTCAGCGAACAGTTGTGGTCCACAACAAGTTTTTTGCATCTTGTTCAGCTACAAGTCATGCCTAGGTCTCTTAAAACTGGATGATTCATTATCAAGTTTCCTCTTCGAGTCGTCAAAATCAGAAGACAAAGTCTCAGAGTAACCAGACTCATAATTGGCACTAAATGTTGTCTGTGTGTAACCGGACTCATAACTAGCACTAGATGTCGGTTGTGTGTAACCGGACTCATAACTCCCACTAGATGTTGGCTGTGTGTAACCCGACTCATAACTCCCACTAGATGTCCGCTGTGTGTAACCGGACTCATAACTCCCACTAGATGTTGGCTGTGTGTAACCCGACTCATAACTCCCACTAGATGCTGGCTGTGCGTAACCGGACTCATAACTCCCACTAGATGTCGGCTGTGCGTAACCGGACTCATAACTCCCACTAGATGTCGGCTGTGCGTAACCGGACTCATAACTGGCACTAAATGTCGGCTCTGAGTAGCCCGACTCATAACTCGTACCAAATATTGGATCTTGAGACAATGGCATATCTACTGACACTGAACTTGCAGTCTGAACCGTTGTTTTGTCATCACTTTCTACATTTTCAGCTGTTTCCCCTTCAACTCCACCAGTGGCAGAGGGACCTCCTAGTGTTTGCTCGAACAGCTTTCTGATTTGCTCTTCAACATTCCCTTCACTTTCTGAAATTTTGCCTATCTCTTTCATCAATTTATCTGTCGTTGCCTTGGCAGCTGCAAGCACCATTGCATCAAGGCTGTCGCCCTCCAAATCTTCAGCTTTAAGTGCTTCAGCTAGCATTTTGTTTCCATCTTTAAGAAGTTCATCTGCAAGAATAATCTAGTCTGAATTCCCATTCCTCTCTTCACTACAACAAGCAAACTACAGATCGAGGACTATTTCAGGGGAATGGGAACACCTGGCAGATTTTTCGGCCATTTTTCAAAAGGAGACAACTTTCGGAACCCTCTGTACGCTTTTCTATAAGTTCTGTTCCACAGAAAAAGGGGTCAACTCTTAAAGGAAAGAATTTGCTCCTCAGGAGCAAATTCTTTTCTTTAAGAGTTGACCCCTATTGGCATGGAAGACAAAAATACATTTGCAGGAGTTGGCTCCCCTGAAGGTGTACCCATTCCCCTTAATGAACACTATGTCATACGGACTGATCCATCAGATACCGTTATATATTGGGACCAACTTTCCCCTCGCTTTATTTGCTTTCAGTTCTTCTCGACAATTTTTGTCATTTTTATTTCCTATCTTTTATAATTCAAGCAATGTGTTCAATTGTTGCACATGAGAATGAGTGTCATCTTTTATTTCAGAAGTTTGCCTTTACTAATGACATTGCCATCCATATATAATGGAATCAGATGGATTGGTCCTTGTGACGTAATGTTCAATAAACATTCATCTACCAGTATATCCCAAACCAATGCTTATCTTTATTATTATTTACCTATTTTGTATGGGAACCCCCAAAACAGGGTATTTGTAAACAGTGCAGGCTCAAATCAGATGCCACAGAACACGACATCTGATCATGCCAGAATGGCCTTCAGTGTTTGCCAAAGAGGTTCTGCCATTTTCCTAAGTGAATATATTAACCCATTTTGTACCGGAAACCCTGACCAACAGTGCAGCCTGGATCAGATGCAGCGTTCTGCCAAAAACGGGTACCCTGGCAAACAGGGCAGGCCCAGATCTGATGCCGCAGAACACAGCGTCTGATCAGGGCCTACACTATTTGCAAAAAGTTCAACTATTTTCCAAATAAATTTTAAAGAAAACAACCTGTCACCCCTAAATTTCGAAATGGACTTCTGCCATATATAAAGAGGAAGATTCCATTTGGTACAAAAAGTATTAAAGACTCAAACAAACTGATAACACTTTAATTTCAAAATGGTCTCCTGCTTTATTTAATGCTATGCATGCTGGGTACATTTTTCAGCAGACAACTTTTTGAGCAGACAGCATTTTGAAATATTTTTCTAATTTTCCTGTTTTCTGGGAAAAACCAGAAATTCAACTTCGGTGAAGTTGATGTCGCACCTGCTCCCCACCTGCCCCACACAAAAAATATAAGTTTATTTAAGGCAGAAGAAATGAATATAGGGCTTTGAGAAGAATCCATAGCCTATATATGTGAGGTAAAAACAGACTAAGTTCACAATGTGGAAAAAGTGATAAAAATTGATCCCAAGATAAAGTCAAAACCACATGCACATCCTCATACCATAGCAAAAACACACACAAAGTTTTAAAATGATCAATATAAAACTGTAAGAGAAGTTGCGATGACAAGAGGTACCTATTGTATATCAACTGAAGCTTAAAATTGGCTAAGTTCACAATGTGCAAAAAGTGAAAAAAAAAATTCTGAGAATTATGTCGAAACCACATGCACAACCTCATACCATGGCGAAAGCACACGCAAAGTTTCAAACTGATCGGTATAAAACTGCAAGAGGAGTTGCGATGACAAGAGGTACCTATCATATATCAATTGAAGGTTAAAAATGACTAAGTTCACAATGTGGAAAAAGTGACAAAAAATGATCCGACGATAAAGTCCAAACCACATGCGCATCCTCATACCATGGCAAAAGAACACGCAAAGTTTCAAAATTATCGGTATAAAACTGCAAGAGGAGTTGCGATGACAAGAGGTACCTATCATATATCAATTGAAGGTTAAAAATGACTAAGTTCACAATGTGGAAAAAGTGACAAAAAATGATCCGACGATAAAGTCCAAACCACATGCGCATCCTCATACCATGGCAAAAACACACGCAAAGTTTGAAAATAATCGATATGAAACTGTAAGAGGAGTTGCGATGACAAGAGGTACGTATCGCATACCTAAAAATGACTAAGTTCACAATATGGAAAAAGTGACAAAAATTGATTTAAAGATTAAGTCCAAACCACATGCGCATCCTCATACCATGGCGAAAGCACATGCAAAGTTTCCAAATGATCGGTCTAAAAGTGTAGGAGGAGTTGCGATGACAAGACATCCAGTGTAAAATGTTGACGGACGGACGGACGGACGGAAACTTGCACGCCTATGTCTTCCTGCTAAAGCAGGTGCGACAAAAATAAGAAAAATGTCAATAATTTGTCATCTGCTGAATTAGCCTAGAGAATGGTAAAGGTTAAGGCAGGAAATTACATTCAGTACAAAATGGGTTATATCTTCTCTACACCCTCACTGCTCCCTCCCACTTTCCACCTCTCATTCCCTTTTAAACCCCCACCACTGTCTAAATCAGCATTTTATTTCTTTCAAATACTGTATTTACTATATTCGGATAGGCAGATTGGAGCAGTGTAAACCCAGATGAGACGGCGCAGACGGAAAGCGGCGTCTCAGTATCTACACGGTTTGCCACTCATCAAGCTGTTTTTAGTAACAGCATCAGGTAGTAAATTGTTTGTCTGAATTGATGTTTAACGTTCCTGCAAACACTATTTAGGTTATCATGGAGACGTTGCTTCCAATTTTGTGGGACTTTGAAGCGACATTGAGATGAAATGTCACCTCAAGTCCTGTTGCCCAATGAAACCAATAGGGTTTATATGCATGGACGGTCCGACTCACATCACTTTGCCTGGGCAGGCATAGATCTTCTAAGTGGTTTACCAGTACTCCTGTGTGGTCGGTTTCAGTTCTGCTTGGAAGCATCATGCAGCCCAATCCACTTCTCCAAGCCCTGATGGGAGGGGGCCACGGGTAGTAAATTGTACTTGTTCAAATTTTAGAACAAGTGTGTTAAGGAGTCGAGGTCTTCAAATATATAGGTAAGACGTCGCATTTGAGAGTGTAATTATTACGCCATGTAATAAATTCTGTAATCCACTAGTGGATTAAATATGCAATTTAGTTAGATACGCCGCGGAACATTACACATACATCATTTACGATGTCGCTTTTACAAATGGCGGAATATTGACATTTTTTTTACCAAAACAAAATGGTGAATTATATGCGATCTAGATGTCATATGAGAAATATAATCTTGCATTTGTGCTATGTATTATTGAATTTATTAAACTCGCTGAGAAAAAACCTCAACTCATTTAATAAATTCAATCATATAAGATCCACCATTTTTATCTTTCCAATTTTGTTTGTATCGGAGTTTAACGCCCAGTCATTTTTGAGCCAGTCAGTTTACCTATCCACACTTTTCCTGGGCAGGCTTATACGTAAGCAATTAACCAGTAGCGTACATTCTTTCGCCAGGAACTGACAACTGCCCGTCTTGAATCAGCGGAAGGGAGAGAATGACCGTAAAAAATATTTCATGATCAATCTCCATGAAAGAATGTTGCCGACCCCAACAGGTATCGAACCCGCAACCTCACCAGTCAGACGCGCATTATATCTTTCCACTAAATTATTAATTGATTATCATGTATTTTAATTGCGTCAATTAATAAAATTTTCATTAATCAAATAATTTCGTATTGGCCCAGTTACAGGTCCTCGGTCAGCTGTATTGGCCTCGGCCTTCGGACTCGTGCCAATACAGAAGACCTTGGACCTGAAACTGGGTCAATACGAAATTATTTGATTAATAACATTATAGTAATGTGAACCACATCAGGAGACAACCCGGTTTTGCCATTTGCCAACAACATGGGTGCAAACCAGCCTGTGCCGCCACAAAGTCTGATCAGCACCTTTGTTTAACCCTTCTCTTACTGAATATTCATTTTAGCCACACCCATCTCTGACTTTGAACCAATCAGATTACTTGATGTAATTTATTAATACAAAAACATAAACTTAATGTCAAACAGTGTAGATCGGGATCTACACTGTTTGCAAAGATAGGGGTTGTCGTGAACAGCAAGATAAGGGTTAATTTATTATCTGTGATACTGCAAGGCCTCATATCATTTGTTGAATTATGCTGGTGACATGGCTCCCAAGACAGCCTTTTGCTCAGGTGAGCCAAAATTATATGAAATTCTATTAACATGATGCTTTGCTAGTGTGTCTCAGACCTTCATTTTTTGTTTGGAGTTTTAATTGCCCAGTCAACACAATTTAGGTCATATTGGGCCAGACAGTTTACATATGCATAAGCGATTTACCAGTACAGTGCATGTTCTTTTGCCAGAAACTGACAACTACCCTTCTTGAATCAGCGTAAGGGAGAGAATGACTGTAGAAAAGATTTCATTCACGATTAAACTCCACGAAATAAGGTGATCGACCTTGGCAGATATCGAACCCACGTCCTGATCACCAGTCATACCCGCAACCGAATATATATCTAAGAAAAAGAAACCGTTATAACAGAATTCTAACATCTGGTATCTCCAGATGAATAATCTTGACCCCCAACGTCAAGGACAGTGGTGAGGGTTTGGCAGAATAAATCTTCAAACCTACATGTACAACAAAGTCAAATATATATATAATCTACCCCAGGGACTTGCTATTGAAATATGCTACTAAAACTCATGGGGTATAGATACATTATATACTGTCTGCCATTTTTCCAAAGAGAGTCAACTTTTGACTTTTTACAAGCTGATCTGTGAGAAAAGGGCCCATAACATTCTTATTTTATGTTCTTCAGATGCATGTGTGTAACCAACTTAAATGAACTTATAGGGCTAGACACAGGACTTCTTGCACGAGGCTATCTCAAGAGCAGGGCTCTTCTTCATGTCTGCGAGCAGCAAAGACCCTGGCGAGACTGCGCTGATGCACAGGCTAGCCTGAGCCGTTACCGATCACATACGTGATAAGCACCAAGAAACAGGGCTGGACACATTCATAGCAACAGATAATTTGGTTGGTATTTTGTGATAACTCAAGGATAGTTTTTGTCAATTCTCCATAAAAAACCTATATCGTGGGTATTCATTTGAAACGCCTCAGCGAGGCAGTTCTAATGAATACCCACAACATAGGTTTATATGGAGAAATAAGAAAACTATCCTTTAATTATTACAAGACAGGAACATTATATGTTGCTATGCACATTCTTCTTGCATGTGGCTGTACGTTAAGGTCTCTTCAACATGTCTGTGAACAAAAAAGGCCCTGGCAAGTCTGCGCTTATGCCTGGGCTCCCAGGCAAGCCTGCACTTATGTGTGGGCTCACCAGGGCCTTCGCTGGTCGCCTATGCAATAAGAACCCTTTTCTCATGGACTGGCTCAACGTTTTTTTTCTCAGAGACCAATTTATTTTTGGAAGAGTTGCCTCCCTAGAAAGTGTATCTATTCTTGTTAACACAAATTTTCACATTCATGAAACATTAATTGCTGTTATGTTGTGCTTTAACAACATGTTAACCCATGAGAATCGTATTTCTCCCAAAGAAAGGGAGAAAAGAGACAGAAGAGATAGTGTTGGAGAGGGGTAGTGTAAAAAGAGGCTAAAAAAGAATGAAAGTGGAGACAATGAAGAAACAAAAACATTCCCCCCTCCACCCCAACTCAGTGTATGCCAATACCTGTTGGACACAATGATGCCAAAAGATACGTTATCACCTTCACAACCCCAACTATTCCTGATGTAATCTTGACATATATGAAAGGCAGATGAATTGCAAGGTGAAAATTCATAAACCCCTATGATATAATTCAAATGCTGGAGGGTATAATCAAGATTTTTACTTTCCAATTCCGGGGTGGTCTTCCTCTTCTTCTCTGTCTTCTAATCTTCCCAGGCCTGTCTCTCTTGTCTCGTTCTCTTTCATTTTCCTTTCTTCTCTTCTCTTCCTTTCCTTTCTTCATTCTTCTTATAAGCTCCGAGGTCCAATTTTCTTGTTAAAATCTCTCCAGTTCCGAGTTAACATACCAGTGTAGTAGTCAAAATCAGCGCTAGCCAAACAGCCCAAAATCAGCCAGAAGTCCTTTAGGCTAATGGAATATTCTACAATGGGCTAGTAAGAATATACCCTCTGAAATCTCTATTATGCTTCAAAATTGATTAGAATCTAAAGAAATGTTGGTAAAGAAGCATTTTGTTTTGTTGAAGAAAATGCATCAAAACTGAACTTCCATGATGTCCTTTACCAGTGTGCTTTTTTCTCTCTCACAAATTTCAACTTCCTATCCGAGGCTGCTGCCAAGTCGCCTTCTGTGACTATTGGTAACAATGTCCATTAAAGCTATTGGTTTCACCTCATCAAGAGCAGACAACATTAGCATACGGGCCCCGTCAAGCGATTTTGGTACTTATCGCCTATGCGAGCAGCTAAGGTTCAGGCCAGCCTGCACATCCACGCAGTCTCGCCAGAACCTTCGCTGCTCGCTCATACAAGCAGTGAATCAAGAGGAACCTTCAGACATTAAGCCATATCCCTGGCCCCTCTGAATGGCTGGGCATGCGCAGTTAAAATTTGTCATGACGGAATGCTCGAAGACACAAATACGCTTGGCGGGGCTCATACTATGTATTTTTTTTTTTTCAAGAATATGACTAACCACATTCTGTGCACATTCACTGTTTGCAGAAAATCCAGCCAATATCGAAATATCTATGAATAACTCAATCTGAAACCCATAAAATTAGTGGAAATGGAAAGGTTCATTCAGGACAAATTGGGTCCAAGGATAACAGACTTGTCAACCAAGTACCTGCATCAGCATATTGTGGAGAAGTTCCACACATGAATGGATGTGGATGAAATTTACTTGTTGATTGACCATAGCTCAAGAAATGGAAGAGTATCGAGAATAATTAAGGGAAATTTTCCTTCTTTCTTTAAAACATAGGTTTTGGTTGCTTTTTAGAACTACCTCCATCACTGTGTCAACAGGACCATGTAATGAACAACCCTGTAAACCTCACTTTATATACAGAAAACTAGGGTTTACAGGGGTTTTCAGTGTCTTATTTCTGCATAGGTTGTGGTTACTGAGTACTCATCAGAGCTGCCCCAATGAGGCGGTTCTAATGAGCACCTACAACCTATATATGGAGTATAAATATCACAAAACATGAGAGGCCAGTTGTTCAAAACTAATGTTGTTAGTCAATAAATGATAAAAACTTTGAACATTAAACATGGCATACTGGCAAAAAAATTTGATGAAAAAATACCAGAGTATAAGATATCGTTCTTGCTAGAACACTTAACAATTTGACCACTAATGAGTCGTTACCCTATCAACGATTTGAGCAAATGGGCCCAGAAAAATTTTCATTTTGCAGATATGAATAAATGCAGTGACACACAGATTTGTAATAGTTAAGTCATTGAGGCAGTTCTAACAAGCACCCAAAACCTATGTTTTTTGCAGAAAAAAAGAAAAATTATCTCTAGGTTATACATTTTACAGCTTGTTATCTGAAGTTCTGTAAAACCTGTACTGATGCAGTGGTCCCGCCCATTGGGGCTTGAAGAAATAGATGGGCTGCATGATGCTTCCATGCACAGCTGAAACCAACTGTACATGAGTACTGGTAAGCATGCCCAGGAAAAGTGGTGCGAGTTGGACCATCCATGCATATAAAACCCACTAGTTTAATTGGACGGCAGGGCTTGAGATGCCATTTCATCTCAATGTTGGATAAAAGTCCCACAAAATTGGAAGCAACATCTCCAAAATGACCTATACAGTGCTGACGGGGATGTTAAACCTCAAATCAAACAAAATGGTGAACACAACTCTGATTTTTTACACCTGGACTCGATTGGACCAGAACAACTGTGTGTCAAAATTTGCATTGGGCCTAGATAGAGTAACATTGCAAGTCCGGACAACTAAGCCTAGGAAACTAATTGTTACTGACATCATTCTGTACTGTACCGAGTTTGAAATTTCTAGCTTCCACAGTTTCTGAGAAACTTCTATCTTATACATACCTGAGAAATCTTTTGACAAAAGTTTTAACTTTCTGAATATTCTTTGCTTTTCTAGGATTAAAACAAAGCCTGATTAACTGTTGTGTTACTGCTTAACCCATTGTATGCTAGTAGAATCTTCCATTGCTATATGTTGGACAAGTCCATTTGTCATATAAGGGGTGTCAGGCATATATTTTCATTTTTATTCTATTTTTGACAGAAAATTCTGTTAGCAAATAGTGCAGGCCCTGATCAGACGCCGCATTCTCTGGGCCTGCACTGTTTGCCAAGGTACACCTTTAGCAGTTTCCTGCATACAATGTGTTAAATGACACAACCCTTGACAGACATTTTCTGTTGTCTCCTACAGAGACAAAGAGAGAGACTGGCAAATATGAGAATGAAAGTTGTAAAACAGAATACAGTCGAACTTCAATGGCTCGAACACCTTTGGGACCTCGAAAATCTGTTCGAGACAGGGGTAGTTCGAGCCATTGAGGTTACTGTCAGGAGGCATAACGAGATTCTTTTTTTGACATCTTTTCGGTGTTCTATAATGAATATGTATGCTGTGTGAACTCATTAGAATCGCCTCATCGAGACCACTCTAATGAGTACACACAGCATACATTTGCAAGATAAAAGACTAAAATCTCCTTCATTATCCCCCACAATTTCTCATGTAGAGGATTTCGCTAGGAGCTCAAGAATGTGTTTGACTCATCCATGGTAAACGAGTCATCGGTGTTCGAGCCATCGAAGTTCTACTATACTTTCTACTAACATTCTAGCCTAACCTGCTATGAGGACAGCAGGTCTTGCCAACTCTAGATCAAAATCATTATCAGTTGCAGGCCTCTACCAAGCTTTAAACAAATATTGTTTGTACATCCAGATGTTGAACGAAACAGGACATATATATTCATCTCACCCAGCCACCCCCATACAGAGATTTAATGAAATATCAACCCTTGAGGGTTATTTTTGTTTCTGTTTTGTCTCCGAAGGAAACAAAGATAAAGAATAGAACAGAAAGTACAAGAAAGACAACAGATAGAACATGGGGATAAAGAAATTAATGTAGAGAAAAGTAGGAAAATGATAAACGAGTGGTCACATACCGAAACCTACTGGACATTGCTGAATATACACCTTAGCCCCATAATAATACTGTTTTGGCTATGATAAGGCTTACAGATGGATCCCAAAAATGTATATATTATACAGAAAAATTTTCTGTATAATATATACATTTTTGTTTGGATATATTACACATGGCAGTTTCACTTAACACAATTACTGCTTTGGACACCAACAAGTATTACAAAGAAGTTGAGGTGTACTTCTTACTACACCTAGTAACAGGTTTTATTACCCCCATCCTACTACCTTTCTACTTACCCAGAATTCCACGCCCTCTACCCTGAGCACCAGGGTGAGGTCCCTCTGGCCCCATATGCTCCATGTATCCCATGGGTGGCATGCCACGGCCTACTGGAGGTGGTGGCATTTCTCTCATCCCTCCTGGTCTGAGTGGGTAGGGAGGTCCCTGAGGGCCTGGGTAGTGAGGGAATGGGTAGCCAGCGTACATAGCAGCATGGTGTGGTAGAAGAGGCCTGGCAAACTCAACCTGGAGACCTTCCATGATGGCCTGTCTCATTCTTTCAACACGTAGCACCTGTTCTACCTACAAAGAGAGAAGATTAACCCTCATCCTGCTGAACCCAGATATATCCTTTTATAAAGCAGCATAGCTCCTGATTAGACTGGCTTCTCTGACAACCCAGCTTATCAGGAACTAAAGCGTTTTCCACTCTTCTTCTCAATCTTCTGAATCCCTGGTATTATTGGAAACATGCAACATCAATGGCCGAATTTAGGGAGGCGTATACTGAAGTAGTTAGAATGGTGAGAATGAAAAATATGTTTAAAGAGGAATGGATATACCTTCAGGGAAGGCAACTCCTGCAAAAGTATTTTCGTTTTCCATGTCGGTAGGGGTCAACTCTTTAAAGGAAAGAATTTGCTCCTGAGGAGCAAATTCTTTCCATTAAGAGTAGACCCCTTTTTCAGTGGGACGGAGTTTATAGAAAAGTGAACATAAAGTCCTGGAAATTGTCTCCCTTTGAAAAATGGCGGAAAACCTGCCAGGTGTATCCATTCCCCTTAATAGATAACTCATATTTCTATCTCTCTCATTCAGGAAAGAGTTCTTGATCATTTTTTGGTTTGGTCTGGAGTTTAACCCTTGTTCTGCTGAGCCCGGATGTGCCTTTTCTTTGAAACAATGTAGATCCAGATCAGATGGCTTCTGAAGAAGCCATCTGATCAGGATCTACATTGTTTGTCAATCAGATTGTGAATTTGTTGTAATAATTTGCTACAGGTAATCTGATTGGTTGATAATCGGTAGTGGGTGTGGCATATATGAATATTCAGCAGGACAAGGGTTAACAACCCAATCAATACTATTTAGGTCATGTTGTGCTGGTCAGTTTTCCTAACCACACAATTAGCAGGCACCAACAGTACTGTGCACATTCTTTTTTCCAGAAACTGACAACTACCCTTCTTCAGTCAGTGGGAGACAATGACTACAAAAAGATTTTTTTTTCTGTTTCGGTTTTACCCCACTTTCAAGATTATTTCAATTATTTTGACCCGATCAAAGGTGGACAAAAACCAGAGCACCCAGAGAAAAACCACCTGAACTTCTGTTGCAGAACTCGACATCTCACATGTGACCCAACTGAGGCTCTCACCTCAACCTCTCTCACTAGGCCTGTCTATGAAACAATACAGGTAGTTAACTAGTACAGTGCACTTTCTTTCATAAGTAACTGACAACCGGCCTTCTTGAATCAGCGGAAGGGGAGAATGAACATCTATAAAAGGCATGACAAAATGTTTTGTTTTTTTTAATGTTTTTGTTTTGGTTTTCAGAATTATTTCTTGTTTCAAGCCGATCATTAAGAAGACAGGCGAAGAGAAAGACCACCTGACCCTCTATTGCAGTAGGTCTCTATGTAACCAGATTGAGGCTTGAGTGAGTGAGTTTCAGTTTTAAGTCCCACCAACAGCTAAGGTCATACGGAGACGGGACCTCAATTTAAAGACTCATCTGAAAGTCTGGAGAAGCCCGGGATCGATCCTGCGATCCCTGATTTACAAGGCGAGTAGCGTAACCACTGCACCACGAAGGCTTCTAGATTGAGGCTTGAACCAAAAGTGGTTAAACACCTAATGATTAAGGGGAATGGGAACACCTTCAGGGGAGGCAACTCCTCCAAAGTATTTTTGTCTCCCAAGTCAATAGTGGTCAACTCTTAAAGGAAAGAATTTGCTCCTGAGGAGCAAATTCTTTCCTTTAAGAGTAGACCCTATTTTAAGAGTAGACCCCTTTTTCAGTAGGACAGGGCTTATAGAAATGCGAACAGGAATTCCCTAAAGTTATCTCCCTTTGAAAAATGGCGGTAAAATCTGCCAAGTATTACCATTCCCCTTAAGAGACCGCCCTCTTAACCTAAGCCATATAGGCCCATGGACAAAATAGAAAAAACTGGCATACTCACCTGACCGTCACACATATCAATTAGTGGGGTGTTGTTGTTTGCTTTCAGAAGCTTGAAGTGGAACAGCTTCCCATCAAAATACTGCCACGGACAAATCATGTTCCAAGGTATAGGAGCACCACAGACATCATTACAACACTGGGCTGTTTCGACTCCGGCCATGAAGAGGGCGGCCAGGGCCACACCTCGAGGGTGGACGGAGGGTAGTTTGAGGTCTTGCATGGTCTGGACATCATGTAATAACGGAGAAACACTCATGGCAAGGAAGGCATCTAATTCTTGTCTTTGTAGAACTCGGCCGAACTGTAGCATGAATCTGAAACAATCACAACGGTCTTTTAACCCTTATCCTGTTAACTCATTGCATGCGGGAAATCCCTAATGGGGTACCTCCGCAAACAGTGCAGGTCCAGATCAGACGCCGCAGAACGCAGCCTCTGATCAGGGCCTACACTATTTGTTATCCAATATATAGCAATGGAAGAGTCCACCAGTATACAATGGGTTAAACAACCGCTGTCTTTGAAAACAGTGTAGATCCAGATCAGATGGCTTCTTTTGAAGCCATCTGATCAGGATCTACACTTTCATGCAGTTAGTGTGTGTGAATTCGGGTTTAACGTCGCTTTCAACAATTTTTCAGTAATATCACGACAGTGTCTGGTTGCGACAGCGAGCTCAATGCTCACTTTTATAGTGCTGCCTCACTGAAGTATCATGTCCCAGACACATTACATGATACCACACCCAGTCACATTATCCTGACACTGGGTCGACCAGTCCTAGCTCTACCCCGTAAATCTGAGTGCCAAGCGAGGAGCAGCTAGTACCATTTTTAACGACTTTGGTATGTCGCGGCCCGGGATCGAACCCGTGACCTCATGCAGTTAGTGGTTTTGACTGAGTATGTTATATCAAGTAATTCGATTGGTTGATATTTGGTTGAGGGGTGTGAATAAATTACGCAGCAGGATATGGGTAAAGACAGAATCATCTATTAGGCTTTCCAAGCTTTTTGACCCTTTCCTCTTCAGACAAATTTTCCTTATATTCAGATACAGTAGAACTTCGATGGCTCGAACACCGATGGCTCGTTTACCATGGATGAGTTGAACCCGTTCTTGAGCCCCTAGGGAAGTCCTCTACATAAGAAATGGTGCGAGATAATGTAGGAGATTTTCGTCTTTTATCTTGCAAATGTATGCTGTGTGTACTCATTAGAATCGCCTCTATGAGGCGATTCTAATGAGTACACACAGCATACCTTTTCATTACAGAACACCGAAAATATGTACAAAAGTACCTCGTTATGCCATCTGGCAGTAAGCCTCAGTGGCTCGAACTTGCTGTCTCGAACAGATTTTCGAGGTCCCAAAGGTGTTCGAGCCAATGAAGTTCGACTGTATACTGACAATTCTTTCAAGTTGTGTGTTTGAGTTTTTCATCCTACCAACAACTAAGGTCATCTGGAGATTAGGCCTCAGTGTCCTTTTGACTTTCTGCTTGTGGCATATGCACTGTAGCGGAGTTGTTTTATGTTGGTGTTTCTTTCCCATTGGTGTCTTGGATGGGAGGTGCGAGGTAATTGCATCAATTCCTGATCATTGCCTTCGCTTCTGTTTTTCAATGGCTTAACAAGTTTTGGTCTATGTAAATTTTTTCTCTACAGGCATAGTTCATGCTACTTGGGGTTAGAGCTACTTCGGGTTTAACAAAGTTGTTCAAAGCATCATTAGCTTAAAGAGTGGGTGGTAGATGTCAAATTGTTAACTAACACTCGGGTGCTTTTGCTGGAAACCAGAAATTCAACTTCGGTGAAGTTGATGTCGCACCTGCTCCCCACCTGCCCCACACAAAAAAATAAAAGTTTATTTAAGGCAGAAGAAATGAATATAGGGCTTTGAGAAGAATCCATAGCCTATATATGTGAGGTAAAAAACTGACTAAGTTCACAATGTGGAAAAAGTGATAAAAATTGATCCCAAGATAAAGTCAAAACCACATGCACATCCTCATACCATAGGTAAAAACACACACAAAGTTTTAAAATGATCAATATAAAACTGTAAGAGAAGTTGCGATGACAAGAGGTACCTATCATATATCAATTGAAGGTTAAAAATGACTAAGTTCACAATGTGGAAAAAGTGAAAAAAAAATATTCTGAGAATTATGTCGAAATCACATGCACAACCTCATACCATGGCGAAAGCACACGCAAAGTTTCAAAATGATCGGTATAAAACTGCAAGAGGAGTTGCGATGACAAGAGGTACCTATCATATATCAATTGAAGGTTAAAAATGACTAAGTTCACAATGTGGAAAAAGTGAAAAAAAATGATCCGATGATAAAGTCCAAACCACATGCGCATCCTCATACCATAGCGAAAGCACACGCAAAGTTTCAAAATGATCGGTATAAAACTGCAAGAGGAGTTGCGATGACAAGAGGTACCTATCATATATCAATCGAAGGTTAAAAATGACTAAGTTTACAATGTGGAAAAAGTGACAAAAATTTATCCGAAGATAAAGTCCAAACCACATGCACATCCTCATAGCATGGCAAAATCACACACAAAGTTTCAAAATAATCGGTATGAAACTGTAGGAGGAGTTGCGATGACAAGAGGTACCTATCGTATATCAAATGAAGCTTAAAAATGGCTAAGTTCATAATGTGCAAAAAGCGGAAAAAAATATTCTGAAAATTATGTCGAAACCACATGCACATCCTCATACCATGGTGAAAGCACATGCAAAGTTTCAAAATGATCGGTATAAAACTGCAAGAGGAGTTGCGATGACAAGAGGTACGTATCGCATACCTAAAAATGACTATGTTCACAATACGGAAAAAGTGACAAAAATTGATTCGAAGATTAAGTCCAAACCACATGCGCATCCTCATACCATGGCGAAAGCACATGCAAAGTTTCCAAATGATAGGTCTAAAAGTGTAGGAGGAGTTGCGATGACAAGACATCCAGTGTAAAATGTTGACGGACGGACGGACGAACGAACGGACGAACGAACGGACGGACGGACGGAAACTTGCACGCCTATGTCTTCCTGCTAAAGCAGGTGCGACAAAAATGTGAGTATCTTTTCCATTTGCAAAGGTACTCACATTCTATTCAGTGAAAGTATTAGCATATATGCCATATTTAAATATCAAAGTTTTAATGATACCTTGTTCGTTGTTTGGAACAACTAGTCCAAGGGGGTGGGGGATAAATAAGGGAAATTTATCAAGCCAATCGAGGTGGGTGAACTCCGGTGCACAAAGAAAAAAATCCATCCGGCTCTCTGTTGCAGAACTTGGCATTTCGTGATCTTAGCGGGGCTTGATCATGAACAGACTCAATAAAACCAGAGTCTGCTATTTTTGTTTATTTGGTGTATTCTTTGCTTCCAGGGGATCTGACTATCCAGAACTTTTCTTCACTGCAGCCGGTAATGTGCCGTTTGGCGCTCATAAAAAGTCTCCCCATTATCATAGTGCAGATTATATTTTCTGGTCTTTTGGGGTCAATGAGTTCATTTAGAATCATTTTGAAAATAGAGTTCTGCTTCAGCCGGTGCTAGAGGTCGTGGCCGGTGTTGCACATTTCAGTACTGGTCATGAACAGTTTTGTTTGATTTGAGGTTTAACGTCCCCGTCAACATTGTAAAGGTCATTTTGGAGTCGTTGCTTCCAATTTTGTGGGACTTTTACCCGATATTGAGATGAAATGACATCTCAAGCCCTGTTGCCCAATGAAACCAATAGGGTTTATTAGCATGGACGGTCTGCCATGCACCGCGGTTCCTGGACAGGCTTAGATCCTCCAAGCGGTTTACCAGTACTAGTGTGCAGGCCGATTAAGCTCTGCCTGGAAGCATCATGCAGCCCATATATTTCTTCAAGCCCCTATGGGTGGGGGCTATGGTCATGAACAGACTCAATAAAACCAAGTCTGTTATTTTCATTAATTTGGTGTTTTCTTTGCTTCCAGGGGATCTACCTATTCAGAACTTATTAAACCTGCAGCAGTGAGACCTAATATTTAAGAGGCTGAAACTTCTTGACCATCATTCAAATGAGCTTTCAACTCAGCCATCCTGAGTGGCAGCTGGAGCTACCAATAATTCATAGCTCCAAAAAAGGCACTTTTATCATCAGAAAAGTTCTGATATTTTGATAACAGTCCAACCTGTATTAAGCAAGCACCTATGGGATATTCAAAAAGTGCTAGTTTAAGACAGGTGCTTGCTTAACACAGGTGCATTTGAATGCATTTTCCTTTTTCGGGAACTGAATGCCTGCTTGCTTAAGACAGGTTGCTTGCTTAATAGAGGTGGCCACTAAGACAGGTTTTACTGTATTTCTAAATGAAAACCTATGTTGTGGGTACTCATTAGAAGCGCCTCAGTGAGGCACTTCTAATGACTACCCACAACATAGGTTTTCATGCAGAATTAAGAAAAATAAAAGGCCATGCTTTACGATTCTTTAGGGTGGCCCTGCTCATCGGGGCTTGAAGAAAAAGATGGGCTGCATGATGTTTCCAAGAAGAGCTGAAACTGACACGTATACGAGCCTGCCCAGGCAAAGCGGTGTGTCGGACCGTCCATGCTTATAAACCCTAATGGTTTCATTGGGCGGCAGGGCTTGAGATGTCATTTCATCTCGATGTCAGGTAAAATTCCAACAAAATTGGAAGCAAAGTCTCCAAAATGACCTTTACAGTGTTGACGGGGATGTTAAACCTCAAATCAAACAAACAAACGATTCTCTAGGGACCCAAGAACAAGTTTGACTCAGCCATGGCAGAAGAGCCAAGTCATTCATAAATCATTTTAATGTATTACCTTAAAACACAGCAAAGGATAAGTAAATGCTGCTGTACATAATTTGTGTTGAGCATCAGTGGTGCATCACTCATCATACAGGTCAGGAATGCTCGGAGACGCCGTGTCTTGTCATCCGAGTGCTGTCCAAGCCACATTCTTTCTATGCTTGGTGTCTTCCAATCCACCGGCTTGGCCATGACTAGATCGAAGCTTGGTTTTTGATTGCCAGTTCGACGTACCACCCATTCTTTGATTGGCACTTCAAAGGTTTTTGGTGCAGCACCACTGGCATCTACTGGAAGATAAATAAAATTTTCAACTGACTACATACGGTAATTTTACAGGCCTCGTACTGACCACGCTTTTCCATGCCTGAAAGCCCCAATTTTGCAGCTTCAACCCTTATTCTGCTGAACAAGACACAACTATTACCTTTACAAACAGTGAAGATCCAGATCAGATGGCTCCTGATCAGGATCTACACTGTTTGTAATACAGTTTGTGAAAATATCAAGTATAGTCAGAAATGGGTGTAGGTTAGTAAATTTATTTAGCAGGATAACTGTTAAATAATAATAATAATAATAATCAACCTTATTTATAGAGGGTAACACATTTAGAACTACTACTAATCTTCCATGTGGCCCTCTTTTCCTGGGTGGGAACCAGTACTAAGCAATGTGGATAAAGTTTCTTGCTCAAGGAAACAACATGTGGCACTTGCGAGGATCGAACCGGCTACCTCTAGATCTCAAATCCGATGCTTTACCACTGCACCACAGCAGCCTATAGGCACAAGAACCAAAATCTAAAAGCCTGAAATCAAGAAAAAAATCAAGCTCTAAGAGCCCGAAATCCTGCAAATGCCTGAAAAATATGAGGCCTGGGTAAACCTGGCTCCAGTTGTTGGCAGCGTTAGTTTGATGAACCGATTAGCTGTTCGAAAGGGCTGGTTCAGATTCAGGAAAAGGGTTGTTTTAAAGTGTGGAAGGTATCTAAAAGGGTTCCTTGATCAAGCAATAAACACGGATTGGTCTCATTATCCGATTGATTGGTCTCGTTTTCACAAGCACTTTTTTTTTCCATTTTTATGTATGATTGACATTTGAGATGTATTTTGTTTGGACAGTGCTGGAGTTTGCAATGAAATGTACTATGCCACTATGTGTTTTGAATTTTTTGCTGCCTGGCATTTGATTAACATTGATGTTAAAATATTTTGAATGGTGTTTCAAATCAAGATGAAATGAAGCTCATCAAGTTTGAACAGATTTGTGTCCTGGAACAAGTGTATATACAGGAAGTTGTTTTGGCAGATTTTCTCCATAAAAATGATTTCACACCAATAAAGGGCAGCAGTGTTGGCCAGAAAGGCTGCAGAATGGGCCAGAAAGGCAGCAGGGTGCAGCACCCTCGTTCTTCTCAAAAGAATGTTACCTGCTCAGCAGTTATCAAACCAGCAACCTGCCGAGCTACCGTGGCCAGCAAAGCACAACTTTTTTCTGGCATCTTAAGGGGAATGGATACACCTTCAGGGGAGGCAACTCCTGCAAAAGTATTTTTGTCTCCCATGTCAAAAGGGGTCAACTCTTAAAGGAAAGAATTTGCTCCTGAGGAGCAAATTCTTTCCTTTAAGAGTAGACTCCTTTTTCAGCCGGACAGGGCTTATACAAAAGCGAACAGGAAGTCCCAAAAGTTGCCTCCCTTTGAAAAATGGCGGAAAAAAAATCTGCAGGTGTTCCCATTCCCCTTAAGATTAAGCAGCTGAACATTTTCTAAGACTGCTTACAGAAAGGACAAAACACAGAGGCCTGTAAAGCACAACTATTTCCTTACATATTAAGACCAAACAGGTGAACATTTTTCAGTGCTGCTTGAGGAAAGAACAAGTCAGTAAGAAAACTGTACAGAGGACCCTCGTTATAACGACAGTATACATATATATATGACAGTATACATGTACATATATATACGACAGTATTTGTTCCCTATTATTGTGCCCTTATAAAGAATTTGACATTATAAAGAATTGCAGACAGGAGTATGTTTGGTTATAAAAGGCCATTTCCCCATTATTAATCCAAGAAACAAATGTTATAGATATTTGTTAGAATCGCCTCAGTGAGGCGATTCTAACAAATATCTATAATATTTGTTTCTTGGAGCATTAGATTAAAAGACCCTCATGCTATGGACTCTATTTGTGCATTTCCAACCGGACCCGAGGGAAGCCCACGACGTTCGTAACCGAGGCTAAGCCTTTAGCTAAGTAGTCATTCCATTCATATTACCGTTATAACGAGTTTTGCCGTTATAACGAATGTCCGTATAAAGAGGGTTGACTGTTTTTCCCTGACATTTTCTAAAATAACAGGGGTTTCAAAAGAGTCATCTCAGTATAAAGGGGCTTGAAGAAATATATGGGCTGCATGATGCTTCCACACAGAGCTGAAACCGACCCGCCCATGAGTACTGGTAAACCGCTTAGAGGATCTAAGCCTGGCAAGGCAAGGCAGAGCGAGTCGGCCTGTCCATGCTTATAAACCCTATTGGTTTCATGGGGCGGCAGGGCTTGAGATGTCATTTCATCTCAATGTCGGGTAAAAGTCCCACAAAATTGGAAGCAACGTCTCCAAAATGACCTTTACAGTGTTGACGGGGACGTTAAACCTCAAATCAAACAAACAAAAACAAACATCTCAGGTACAAACCTACCTTTCTCTTTGTTCTGAGTATCATTGATGATTTTGAGTTTGTTCAAGTTGAGTAGAACTGAATACATTGTTTGGCGTATTGGGCGATAAAGATCAATGCTGGTTGGCAGCTCGCGGCTCGTGTCATCCTCCAAGGTCACATCCATTTTAACTTCACCCTGCAACAGTGTCTTCATAATTACAGTAAAATTCCTAATCCTTGTCCTGCTGAATATTTAAATATGTCACACCCACTACTGATGATCAGCCAATCAGAATACTTGATGCAAATTATTGCAACAAATTCATAAACTGGATGGCAAACAATGAAGATCCTGATCAGATGGCTTCTTCAGAAGCCATCTGATCTGGATCTACATTGTTTTAAAGATAAGGCATATCCGGGCTCAGCAGGACAAAGGCTAATAGTCAACTCTTTTTAACCCATTGTATACTGGTGGACTCTTCCATTGCTATATGTTGGACAAGTCCATTTGCCATATAAGGGGTGTCATACCTATTTTATTTTTTTTTTTTTATTCTATTTTTGAAGGAAAATTCTGTTTAATAGCAAATAGTGATCTGGGCTTGCATTGTTTGCCAATTCCTGCATGCAATGTGTTAACAACCATCTCTCTTCAGTTCAATTCATTCTGTGGTTGGTAAAAATGGAAAACTGCTTAAAAAACCATCTGCCTTGTACAATGGGCATCCAACTGGGCAATGTTAGTGACTAGAGTCTGCTTGCTTGGAGTTAACTAGGCCAGTCAACAAAATTTAGGTAGTGTTGAGCTGGTCAGTTTACCTAACCTCATTTTCTTGGATAGGCTTATACATCAGCAGTTAACCAGTTTTGTTTGTTTGATTTGAGGTTTAACGTCCCCGTCAATACTGTAAAGGTCATTTTGGAGACGTTGCTTCCAATTTTGTGGGACTTTTACCCGACACTGAGATGAAATGACATCTCAAGCCCTGTCGCCCAATGAAACCAACAGGGTTTATTAGCATGGACGGTCCGCCTCGCACTGCGGTTTCTGAACTGGCTTAGATCCTCTAAGCGGTTTACCAGTACTAGTGTGGGGGCCGGATTCAGCTCTGTGTGGAAGCATCATGCAGCCCATATATTTCTTCAAGCCCCTATGGGCGGGGGCCAGGCAGTTAACCAGTACAGGACACATTCTTTCACCAGCGGTTCAATACCTGCCAGGGTCGGCAACATTTTTTCATGGAGATTGATCATGAAATATTTTTAAGGTCATTCTCTCCTTTCCGCTGATTCCAGAAGGGCAAATCTGGCGAAAGAATGTGCACTGTACTGGTTAACCCCTTACCTATAAGCCTGCCCAGGAAAAGTGTGGATAGGTAAACTGACCAGCTCAAAAATGACCTAAATAGTGTTGACTGGGCTGTTAACAACAAACAAAATTCTTTTGCCAGAAACTGACAATCACTCTTGAATCATTGGGAGAGAATGATTGTAGAAAGGATTTCATTGCCAATTATTATTCCCCCTTATCTGGATGTATTGTTCCAGTCAGACCTCCTTACACCCACATATGCTGTGCACCTGTAACGAAAGGCCACTGGTCTAGGTTCCTTTAAAGTATACCCCTTTTATGCAAGCACCTGTCTTTTCTGGTTTTCCCAGTTTTATTGTTTATCTGGCTCTAAAGAAATCTGAAAACTTTTTCTATTAGAACAGGCAAGTTTACATAACTCCAGATATGGTGGTTTTTTTTTTCACTGAAAAATATTATATTTTTCAAATGATTACCCACAACATCTGTTTTCATGCAGAAATAAAACAAGAGGGCCCAATGGCCCTATATCGCTCACCTGTGTACCAGAAAATCATTAATATAGGAGACCACTTGACATTGCTACATACTAAATATCTAAGCTCAGGCAAAGCGGTGTCCATGCTTATAAACCCTACTGGTTTCATTGGGGGACAGGGCTTGAGATGTAATTTCATCTCAATGTCTGGTAAAAGTCCCACAAAATTGGAAGAGACATCTCCAAAATGACCTATACAGTGTTGACGGGGATGTAAAACCTCAAATCAAACAAAATCTGTGCCTTATGGTTTTGGAGAAAAAGATTTTTTTCAGTTTTTTCCAGTGTAAGTCTATAGGAGCTGATGAGCCCTGGGGCTTGGCCAATTTTGACCCAAAGGGCACGGTTGGCAGGATTTATGTAGGCAACCATTTTGTGTTGCTATATACTAAATATCTAAGGTCTGTACTTCATGGTTTCAAAGATGTTTGAAGCTTTTTCCATTATAAGTTTGTTGGAGTTTGAGCCACAGGATTTGGACCCCAGAGGTATGATTGGCAGGATTCATGTAGGCGACCACTTGACATTGCTACATGCTAAATACCTAAGCTCTAGGACTTATGGTTTCAGAGAAGATTTTTGAAGATTTTTATCCCCATTTTAAGTTGCTTTTTGCTTTTTTTTCCATTATAAGGGCCCTGTGGTTTCAGAGAAGAAGATTTTTGAAGTTTCTCCAATTGTAAGTCTGTGGAAGCTAAAGAGCCCTGGGGTGGGGCCAATTTGGATCCCAGGGGCATAACTGGCAGGATTTATGTAGGTGGCCACTTGACGTTGCTACATAATAAAAATCTAAACTCTGGGCTTTATGATTTCATAGAAGAATTTTTCAAGTTTTTTTCCATTATAAGTCTATTGGAGGTGATGAGCTCGGGCGAGGCCAATTTTGACGCCAGGGGCAGGGTTAGCAGGATTTATGTAGCTGGCTATTTTATGTTGCTAGATACTAAATATCTAAGTTCTGTGCTTCACAGTTTCTGAGAAGAAGATTTTTGAAGCTTTTTTCCATTATGAGTCTATGGGAGCTAAGGGGCCCCCGGGCCCGTGGCCCAGTTGGACCCCAGGGGCATGATTAGCAGTAAATATGAAGGTGACCACTTGCCGTTGCTACATGCTAAATATCTAAGCTCTGGGCCCTGTGGTTTCAGAGAAGATTTTTGACGCTTTTTTCCATTATGATTCTATGGGAGCTAAGGGGCCCCGGGGCGTGGCCCATTTGGACCCCATGGGCATGATTGGCAGGATTTATGTAGGTGACCACTTGCCATTGCTACATGCTAAATATCTCAGCTCTGGGCCCTGTGGTTGCAGAGAAGAAGATTTTTGAAGCTTTTTTTTTTCCATTAGGAGTCTATAGGAGCTAAGGGGCCCCGGGGCGTGGCCCTTTTGGACCCCAGGGGCATGATTGGCAGGAATTATGTAGGTGACCACTTGCTGTTGCTACATGCTAAATATCTAAGCTTTGGGCCCTGTGGTTTTCGAGTAGAAGATTTTTGAAACTTTTTGTTCCATTATGAGTCTATGGGAGCAAAGGGGCCCCGGGGCGTCGCCCATTTGGAACCCAGGGGCATGATTGGCAGGAATTATGTAGGTGACCACTGTTCATTATGAGGAGCTAAAGGGCCCCGGGGTGTGGCCTGTTTGGACCCCAGGGGCATGATTGGCAGGAATTATGTAGGTGACGACTTGCCGCTGCTACATGCTAAATATCTAAGCTCTGGGCCCTGTGGTTTCCGAGTAGAAGATTTTTGAAGCTTTTTGTTCCATTATGAGTCTATGGGAGCGAAGGGGCCCCGGGGCGTCCCACATTTGGAACCCAGGGGCATGATTGGCAGGAATTATGTAGGTGACCACTGGCCGTTGCTACATGCTAAATATCTAAGTTCTGGGCCCTGTGGTTTCAGAGAAGAAGATTTTTGAAGCTTTTTTCCATTACGAGTCTATGGGAGCTAAGGGGCCCAAGGGTGTGGCCAATTTGAACCCCAGGGGCATGATTGGCAGGAATTATGTAGGTGACCACTTGCCGTTGCTACATGCCAAATATCTCAGCTCTGGGCCCTGTGGTTTCAGAGAAGATTTTTGAAGCTTTTTTCCATTATGAGTCTATAGGAGCTAAAGGGCCCCGGGGCGTGGCCTGTTTGGACCCCAGGGGCATGATTGGCAGGAATTATGTAGGTGACCACTGGCCGTTGCTAAATCCAAAATCTCAAGCTCTGGGCCCTGTGGTTTCAGAGAAGAAGATTTTTGAAGCTTTTTTCCATTATGAGTCTATGGGAGCTAAGGGGCCCGGGGCATGGCCCATTTGGACCCCACGGGCATGATTGGCAGGATTTATGTAGGTGACCACTTGCCATTGCTACATGCTAAATATCTAAGCTCTTGGCCCTGTGGTTTCAGAGAAGAAGATTTTTGAAGCTTTTTTTTCCATTATGAGTCTATAGGAGGTAAGGGGCCCCGGGGCGTGGCCCTTTTGGACCCCAGGGGCATGATTGGCAGGAATTATGTAGGTGACCAATTGTCGTTGCTACATGCTAAATATCTAAACTCTGGGTCCTATGGTTTCAGAGAAGAAGATTTTTGACGCTTTTTTCCATTTTGAGTCTATGGGAGCTAAAGGGCCCCGGGGCATGGCCCGTTTGGACCCCATGGGCATGATTGGCAGGAATTATGTAGGTGACCACTTGCCGTTGCCACATGCTAAATATCTAAGCTCTGGACCCTGTGGTTTCCGAGAAGAAGATTTTTGAAGCTTTTTGTTCCATTATGAGTCTATGGGAGCGAAGGGGCCCCCGAGGCGAAGCCCATTTGGAACCCAGGGGCATGATTGGCAGGAATTATGTAGGTGACAACTGGCCGTTGCTACATGCTAAATATCTAAGCTCTGGGCCGTGTGGTTTCAGAGAAGAAGATTTTTGAAGCTTTTTTTTTCATTTATGAGTCTATGGGAGCTAAGGGGCCCCGGGGTGTGGTCAATTTGGATCCTGGGGGTATAATTGGCAGGAATTATGTAGGTGACCACTGGCCGTTGCTACATGCCAAATATCTCAGCTCTGGGCCTTGTGGTTTCAGAGAAAAAGATTTTTGAAGCTTTTTTCCATTATGAGTCTATAGGAGCTAAAAGGCCGCGGGGCGTGGCCCGTTTGGACCCCAGGGGAGTGATTGGCAGGAATCATGTAGGTGACCACTTGCCATTGCTACATGCTTAATATTTAAGCTCTGGGCCCTGTGGTTTCCAAGAAGAAGATTTTTGAAGCTTTTTGTTCCATTATGAGTCTATGGGAGCGAAGGGGCCCCGGAGCGTCCCCCATTTGGAACCCAGGGGCATGATTGGCAGGAATTATGTAAGTGACCACTGGCTGTTGCTACATGCTTAATATCTAAGCTCTGGGCCCTGTGGTTTCAGAGAAGAAGATTTTTGAAGCTTTTTTTCCATTATGAGTCTATGGGAGCTAAGGGGCCCCGGGATGTGGCCAATTTGGACCCCAGGGGCATGATTGGCAGGAATTATGTAGGTGACCACTGGCCGTTGCTACATGCCAAATATCTCAGCTCTGGGCTGTGTGGTTTCAGAGAAGAAGATTTTTGAAGCTTTTTTCCATTATGAGTCTATAGGAGCTAAAGGGCCCCGGGGCGTGGCCCGTTTGGACTCCAGGGGCATGATTGGCAGGAATTATGTAGGTGACCACTTGCCGTTGCTACATGCTAAATATCTAAGCTCTGGGCCCTGTGGTTTCCGAGAAGAAGATTTTTGAAGCTTTTTGTTCCATTATGAGTCTATGGGACGAAGGGGCCCCGGGGCGTGGCCAATTTGGACCCCAGGGGCATGATTGGCAGGAATTATGTAGGTCACCACTGGCCGTTGCTACATGCTAAATATCTAAGCTCTGGACCCTGTGGTTTCAGAGAAGAAGATATTTTAATTTTTTCCCATTGTAAGTCTATGTTGCCATGGCAACCAGAATTCCAATCTGATCAGCACAAAAACCTTATGCAGCCTTTCCCCCTACCTGATGATGCTTCTCATGAAATTTGATCAAGATTGACCATGGGGTATTAGAGATATACTTATTTGAAATTGTTTACGGACGCACAGACGCACGCACGACGGACAAAAAGTGATCACAAAAGCTCACCATGTCACTATGTGACAGGTGAGCTAAAAAAAAAGACTTATCTGGGGCTATGCCGGGGCAACACTTAATAAAGGTAGCTGGTTGTCTAGTTTTCAAAAACAGATAGACTGCATATAGTTGGTGCAATCTGACATGAGACTGACCTTTCTGCAAAGAGTAAATTAGTCGGTGTTTTCGCCTAATAGACTGGTCTTTGTAAACTTCTCGTGAATTTTCGGCATCTCGCGAATGGCGACCTATTGTATTGAATAACAGTATCCACCTCTTTGGAAAACGGCAAAGATTAAAATATATGCATTCAGGCTGGTGTGAAATTATGTTTTGTTTGATTATAGATTTAAAGGTCATTTTGGAGACGTTGCTTCCAATTTTGTGGGACTTTTACCCGACATTGAGATGAAATAACATCTCAAGCCCCGTCACCCAATGAAACCAATAGGGTTTTTAAGCATGGACGGTCAGACTTGTTCACACTGCTTTGCCTGGGCAGGCTTAGATCCTCTAAGCGGAGTACCAGTACTTGTGAGCGGGTCGGATTCAGCCCTGCGTGGAAGCACCATGCAGCCGACATATTTCTTCAAGCCCCGATGGGCGGGGGCTGTGAAATTATGTTATTAGAGGTCAACAGTCTCATGTCAAATTGTCTGAACTATTACTCCCAACAAGGTGGAATAACAAGGCATATCCAGGGATAATTTTCCATTCTCTCCATGTACCTATGTTGTGGGTACTTGTAAAAATTGAGGCAATTCTATCAACTACTCACAGCACAGGCTTTTATAGAGAAATGAGAAGAATTATTCTTGCACACCAGACAAGGAAATCCGTGATTTTACCCTGGGATAGAAATTTATGTTCTGACCCTGGTGTTCCGACCCAAAATCAAATATAATCGGGTGTTTAATAAATGCACTGGTTGATTACGACCTCGTATGCCCCGTCGTTAAGGTTGACGTCACAGCAACGTCACTAAACATTCCTGCAGTGTCAACACAATATGGCGGACGTTGGTAACCAAAGTGACTGCAGCATTAAAAATCCGCTTTAAGAAATGGAAGGTATGCAAGAAAAAGAATCCAATATGGGTGTGAGGGGTGGAGAGAAAAATCTGTCCCTCGGGATCACTTTCCGGCATCATGATGCCGAACAGTGACCCTCGGGATTGATTTTTCCCCTCACACCCATATAAGATTCTTATATTCTTTAATTCTCCCCATTACGACTCCCATTCCCATAGCAACAGAAAAGGTTCATAATAATTGTCATAATTAAAGTATAGTTTTTGTCAATTTTCCATAAAAACCTATGTTGTGGGTATTCATAAGAACCCCCTCACCAAGGCAGTTCTAATGCCTATCAACAATATAGGTTTATATGGAGAAGTAAGGAAAACTATCCTTGAATTATCACAAAACATTACGATAACACACCCGTGCGACATAGTACTTTTTACACATCTCCAAAATGGCTACTTTTCTGATGAAAATCCATGATATTTTTCTTATATATACTGCAAAAATAGGCTGAGGCGGTTCTAACGGGTACCCGCAACCTATGTCTTGGAGCAAAAATAAGACCCCCTAAAACCCAGTTTTCTTTATATAAAGTGGGGTTTAGGGGGTGTTCATTTCACGGACTTGTTAACGTGATGATACTTAGCTTTTCTGTTGCTATGGTTCTGGAGCTATGGTCAATGTAGATAGTGATTTGTTTCCATACCTGTGACAAGAGTTGATAAATCCAGGGACTCAACAGACCCTTTTGGTGACGTTCACTGGCAATTCGCATAATTTCTGGGGCAATTGGTGGCATTTCAATGTCTTGGCCTCGAACCTTGGTCTTTGGGCCCTGTGTAAAAGAATGAGAAAGATCTTGAGACAAAAATTACATCTGCCAAATGAAAAGTACAAGAAAGAAAAAGTCTTCTAAAGAAAATTACATCTGCCAATGAAAAATACATTCTGATGAAACAAGACTAGATCTAACACTTAACAAATATATTTATCTGTTTGATTGAAAAATATTTCAAAATATGTTATATTTGACCATTTCGCTTTATGTATTGTTTGTGTTAAGGCTTTATGTAACTGTCAACACTATTTAGGTCATTTTGGAGCTGTTGCTTCCGATTTTGTGTGACTTATACCAAGCACCGACTCGAGTCCTTTACTACAGCCCAAAGAAACTGCAAAGTTTTAAGGGATGTCAGACTCCCATCACTTTTCCTGGGGAGGTTTAGACATTCTAAGATTTTTACCAGTACATTGAAGTTGTGTCAGTTCCACTTTGCGTCAGGCCCCCACCCACCGGGGCTTGGAGAAATAGATTGGGCTACAGGATGCTTCCACGTAGAGCTGAACCGACTGCACATGAGTACTGGTTAAGCACTTAGTAGTTCTAAGCCTGCCCAGGCAAGTGGTGGGAGTGGGACCGCCCAAGCATATAAACCCTATTGGATTCACAGCAATAGACAGAGCTTGAAATATCATTTCAACTCAATATCGGGTAAAAGTCCCACAGCACTGGAAGCAATGTGTCCAAAATGACCTAAACAGTGTTGACTGGGACTTTAAACCTCAATTTAAACAAACGAACATTTCACTTTGTGTGAAAGCGCCAAGCAATCTAATGTATTTCTCCAAGCCCCGATGGGCAGAGGCATATTTTTATGTAAAACTGTTTGTGCCATTTATAATTGTTGTGCCATTTACAGAATCAATCACTATTCACAACCCTCATCTTTGCTTTGTTGGTTTATATCAGTAAATCATACTAAATGTTAAGACCAGAAGCATTTATACCGTAATGATCCTAACTGGTATTGGGACAGACAGGCCTAAGCAAACAGTGCATACCCAGATTAGACTGCACTGATCAGGGTCTACACTGTTTATCATTCAATCTGCACGTTCTGGACTCCTTGCTGGATCGTGAAACAAATTTGTGAGAATTACAGCAAGTCCTCATGGTGTCTGAATTTTTCAGATTTTTATGGTAGTCTTATAACAATGGTACTAGCTGCTCCTCGCTTGGCACTCAGATTTACGGGGTAGAGCTAGGACTGGTCGACCCAGTGTCAGGATAATGTGACTGGGTGTGGTATCATGTAATGAGTCTGGGACATGATACTTCAGTGAGGCAGCACTATAAATACGAGCAAAGAGCTCCCTGTCGCAACCAGACACCGTCGTGATATGACTGAAAAATTGTTAAAAGCGACGTTAAACCCGAATTCACACACACACTTATAACAAGGGAGAAAGAGGATAAATAGTAAATACATGTGTCTTTAATAATAAAATATAATCAGTGAGCCTTAGACAATTTTATAGGGGCGAGCTTTAGCGAGCCCCT
The DNA here is from genome assembly GCA_963580285.1 of Lucinisca nassula. Taxonomy (NCBI): domain Eukaryota; kingdom Metazoa; phylum Mollusca; class Bivalvia; order Lucinida; family Lucinidae; genus Lucinisca; species Lucinisca nassula. Next base: position 42,167,843 of record OY757016.1, read on the forward strand.
ATAAAATTGTCGGGGCGAACTGATTATATTTTATTATTAAAGACACTAATCATGAATTTAGTTTATACCGCAATTCAAAACTATCAAGGGGTTTTGCTATAAGTAAGCAAATTTAAGCAAAAAAGGCAGTAGACAGTGTGGCATGTTAAACGACATTCAGTGCCATGGCGCGCACACGTAGTATAACGAGACGTCAACGAGTGCAAAGTTTCTGACGTCACCGCGCCACAAAGACATAGGAAACAACATGGACGCTCGAATAAAAGTTTCTCAGCGCTTTACATCCTGTATGAAAATCTGCAAATAAATAATTTATTTTAGCTTTAGAAATTATTTTCGAGGTTGAGACGCAACTGCAGTAGCAGTGCGCAGTTATTCCAACGGGCCATTTAAACCAGGAAAGGCCGAGAAGGTAAGAATATAGCTGAAATTTCTGAAAATCTGTTAAAATAAATATTGCAAACATTTGAACTTGCATTTTTGTTGTTTTCTAATGTATAAAAGGTTCGATGTTATTGTTTACACTTGTAAATTAGTGACTTGAAAAGTAGGTCCGGTCTATAAACGGTCACTAGCGTATTATAGGTCAGTGGAAGGTATTATAGGTCACTAGCGATTATAGTGTGCAGTTATTCGACCCCCTTTATAAGGTTACTAGAAGGCCTGATTGCGGTATAAACATATGTTCAGTGTTAGTGTGTTTTACATCCCACCAATAACTACTTGGGTCATATGGAGACTGGACCTCTGTCTAAATTTAGACTCATCCGAAAGTCTGGAGAAGCCTGGAATCGAACCCACGACCCTCGGTTTATGAGACAAATATGTTCCAAGTACTTGTTAGAATTATCTCATTGATATGTGCCAGTGCATGACAAAATCTACACAAAGTCTTGAGCGACCAGCGAAACTCAGATCAGCCTGCGCATTCGCGCAGCCTGATCAGAGTCTTCGCTGATGGCATGTTCCTACTATAGGCTAATATCTATGCAAAGCGCCATAAGCATAAGGTCTTGTCAAAGTGGGCAGGTTGATTTGAGTCTGTGCTGGTCACACCGGTATTATTGTAGGTTTTGTTATGTGCCGGCTCATATTAATAGAATGAGAGGTTTTACTGTACCTTTTTACCCTGCCAGTTGGCATCTGGAGAGGAATTAGCACCAGAACCATTCAGGCCATTCTGATCACCTGTAAATAAAACAATCATAATATAAACCTGAAGGGAAATAAATACAACTTCAGAGGTGGCTCCCCCGCCGTAGGGCTTGGGAGAAATAGATTGGGCTGCATGATGCTTCCATGGCTGCACCAGAGTACTAGTAAATGGCTTAGATGGTCTAAGCCTGCCAAAGCACTGTTGGGAATCAGACAGTCCCTGCATATAAACCCTACTGGTTTGTTTGGATGGGATGGTAGGGCTCTGAGATGTCATTGGTAAAAGTCCCACAAAATTGTTAGCAACATTTCCAAAATGACCTAAATAGTGCTGATGGGGATGTAAAACCACAATTCAAACAAGATTCAAACAAATATAACTTAAAAAGGACAACTCTTTCAAAAACTATTTTTTATTTCCCAGATTAGAAAAGGGGTTTACTCTCCTGCTCCTGTGGAGCAAATTCTATCCTCTATGAGAAGACCCCATTTTCAGAGGGGCTCTGTTGACAGAAAAAGCTATTAACAGGATGTCGTGGAAAGCTGCCAAACTTATAGAAAATTTAAATATTTCTGGTGTATCTGTTCCCTGTATGACAGTGGAAAACGATTGCCTACCCTTTCATGAAGGCACTTCCAATGACTTAATCAGGCTGATCGGTGTATAACTTCTTAAAACAAGACTTTCAACTAGAATTTGTTTTTCTACAAAAAACACAGATGTCTCCCCCGTTTTTGACTGCTAAGTATAACCTTGACATGAGGAATTCATACATGAAATTTCAAAACCCTAGCATACACGGTTCTAAAGTTATGCTATGCATCACTTTTAGCATACATTACAATGGGCACAAATTACCAAAATGACAAAGGGCCATAACTCACAAAGTATTTTTCGGAATTTTGTCAAAAGTTAAGCAGGTCATCTACTCATCACCACCAATATATTCACCAACTTTCAAGGCTCTAGCTCCAATAGTTTTTGAGATATCTTGCTGACAAGATTTTATTAAAAAAATTTCAAAGGGCAATAACTCTTGAAAGGGGCATAATCCGGACGAGAAAAAAAATACGCGTCAGCTAATTTTCCATGAGGAATCCATATATGAAATTTCAAAACCATAGCATATATGGTTCTAAAGTTATGCAATGCATCACTTTTAGCATACATTACAATGGGCACAAATTACCAAAATGACAAAGGGCCATAAATCGCAAAGTATTTTTCGGAATTTTGTCATAAGTTAATCAGTTCATCTACTCATCACCACCAATCTATTCACCATGTTTCATGGCTCTAGCTTCAATAGTTTTTGGGATATCTTGCTGACAAGATTTTATTAAAAAAATTTCAAAGGGCAATAACTCTTGAAAGGGGCATAATCCGGACGAGAAAAAAAATATGTGTCATCTAATTTTCCATGAGGAATCCATATATGAAATTTCAAAACCCTAGCATACACAGTTCTAAAGTTATGCTATGCATCACTTTTAGCATACATTACAATGGCCACAAATTACCAAAATGACAAAGGGACATAACTCACAATGTATTTTTCGAAATTTTGTCAAATGTTAATCAGTTCATCTCCTCATCACCACCAATATATTCACCAACTTTCAAGGCTCTAGCTCCAATAGTTTTTGAGATATCTTGCTGACAAGATTTTATTAAAAACATTTCAAAGGGCAATAACTCTTGAAGGGGGCATAATCCGGACGAGAAAAAAAATACGCGTCTGCTAATTTTCCATGAGGAATCCATATATGAAATTTCAAAACCCTAGCATACAAGGTTCTTTAGTTATGCTATGCATCAAAAGTGTTACGGACGGACAAACAGACGAACGTACCAGAACAAATATGCCCCTCCAACTTTTTCAACGTTTGGGGCATAATAAGAAAGTTATTGACAGAACACAAAAAAGGCCCTTTTTTACCTTTAACCTCTATGTATGACCTTGACCTTTCATGTACCAAACTGGGTCATGCGTGCAACACATCTCATAGTGGTTAAAATTTCTGCCTAGCAATTTCAAAATCTATCTAAAAATAAGAAAGTTATTGACTAAACACAAAAAAGTCCCCTTTTTTATCTTTGACCTCTATGTATGACCTTGACACTTTAGGTACCAAACTGAATCATGCATGCAACACATCGTCCCATGATAGTTAACATGTTTGTCAAGTAACTTCAAATTCTATTTAAAAATAAGCAAGTTATTGACAAAACCCGAAAAAAGGCCCCTTTTTTTACCTTTGACCTCCAAGTATGACCTTGACCTTTGAGGTACCAACCTGGGTCATGCACGCAACACATCGCCTTATATTGGTTAACATTTCTGCCAAGCGATTACAAAATCCATCTCAAAATAAGAAAGTTATTGACCAAATACGAAAAAAAGGACCCCTTTTTGACCTTTGACCATTAAGTATGACCTTGACCTTTGAGGTACCAACCTGCCTCATGTGCACCACACATCGTCTCATGGTTGTTAATAATTATGCCAAGTAATTTTAAAATCCATCTCAAAATTAGAAAGTTATTGACCAAATATGAAAAAAAGGCCCGTTTTTTTACCTTTGACCTCTTAGTATGACCTTGACCTTTGAGGTACCGACCTGCCTCATGTGCACCACACATCGTCTTATGGTTGTTAATAATTATGCCAAGTAATTTCAAAATCCATCTCAAAATAAGAAAGTTATTGACCAAATACGAAAAAAAGGCCCCTTTTTTGACCTTTGACCTCTAAGTATGACCTTGACCTTTGAGGTACCGACCTGCCTCATGCGCACCACACATCGTCTTATGGTTGTTAATATTTCTGGTGAGTAATTTTAAAATCCATCAAAAAATAAGAAAGTTATTGACCGGACACGATTTGCCCATACATATATACATACCAACAAACTTCCAAGGAAGATAATTCAACAAGATGTGTTTGTGAAACACTGATGCCCCCGGACAGCGCCAATGTTAATGTTTTTAAAAATTTTGAAAAAAATAGGTCAAAGGTCAAGGTCAGGAAATCAAAAATTATGGTACCACTGGAAAGGTCTTGTGATAAGGTATACACATGTGAAATATGAAAGCTCTATCTATTACCATTCAAAAGTTATGCCCAATGTTAAAGTTTTTGCAGACGGACAAACAGACAAACGGACAAACAGACGGACAGACCAAAAACTATATGCCCCCGAATCTCTTAGATTCCGGGGGCATAAAAAGTATAAATGCGAGAGTTATAGTTCTTGCGCACTGCACGTCGTCTAATGCTGATTAATATTTACACGAAGTTTCGTGAAGATAGCTCTAGCGGTTTTCAAGTTACAGAGCGGACACGAAAGTGTGACAGACGGACAGATGGACAGACGCACGGGGGAAAAACAATATGTCTCTCCGACAAAAATTTTTTCGGGGGAGACATAACTAGACCTGTCACCGGACAATGTAATGCATCTGATTGTGTCTTGTCCTTCAAACAATAAATTTCTAAGTTTATACAGTCTTCTGCTAAACAATATTTTGTATTAAATGAATCAACTTAACCAAATATGGAATCCAATTAAAACTTGACAAATATTTCGGCATGTTTAGGCGATAAAAAGGGAACACCGATGACTCATTTACCATTGCTGATTCAAACTCGCACTTGAGTCCCTATGGAATTTTTCCCAAAGCTTCTGATATCAATATTCTTCACAATTATTTTTCTTGGAACTTGCCCTTGAGTCCCTATGGAATTTTTCCGAAAGCTTCTTATATCAATATTCTTAATTATTTTCAAACTTGCTCTTGAATCCCTTTGGAATTTTTCCCAAAGCTTCTTATATCAATATTCTTCACAATTATATTTTGGGGAGGTTTTTCTTGGAACTTGCTCTTGAGTCCCTATGGAATTTTTCCCAAAGCTTCTGATATCAATATTCTTCACAATTATTTTGGGGAGGTTTTTCTTGGAACTTGACCTTGAATCCCTATGGAATTTTTCCCAAAGCTTCTGATATCAATATTCTTCACAATTATTTTGGGGAGGTTTTTCTTGGAACTTGCTCTTGAGTCCCTATGGAATTTTTCCCAAAGCTTCTTATATCAATATTCTTTACAATTATTCTGGATAGGTTTTTCTTCAAGCTTGCTCTTGAGTCCCTATGGAATTTTTCCCAAAGCTTCTGATATCAATATTCTTCACAATTATTTTTTGGAGGTTTTTCTTGGAACTTGACCTTGAGTCCCTATGGAATTTTTCCCAAAGCTTCTTGTATCAATATTCTTTACAATTATTTTGGGGAGTTTTGTCTTCAAACTTGATTGGCCGGAGCTAGCTAGTCTGGCCCAGAAAACATGTACACTCCATATTTTTCACTTCTGTGGTGTATTCCTTGCTTCCAAAGGATAACCCTTTTATATAACATATTTAACTCCACTACAGCTGGTGTGTGGGAATGTGTGGCGGCGGTAAAACGTCTCCCTGCCCTACATCATAGTGTAGATTATATTTTCTTGTCCTTTGGGATCATTGATTCCGTTGTTGAATTTTGAAAATATCTGAGGGTCGCTGGTGGGGCCTGATTGGCCGGAGCTAGCTAGTCTGGCCCAGAAAACATGTACACTCCATATTTTTCACTTCTGTGGTGTATTCCTTGCTTCCAAAGGATAACTCTTTTTTAAAACATATTGCTCTTGAGTCCCTATGGAATTTTTCCCAAAGCTTCTTATACCAATATTCTTAATTATTTTCAAACTTGCTCTTGAGTCCCTATGGAATTTTTCCCTAATCTTCTTATATCAATATTCTTCACAATTATTTTTGGGAGGTTTTTCTTGGAACTTGCTCTTGAGTCCCTATGGAATTTTTCCCAAAGCTTCTTATATCAATATTCTTCACAATTATTTTTGGGAGGTTTTTCTTGGAACTTGACCTTGAGTCCCTATGGAATTTTTCCCAAAGCTTCTGATATCAATATTCTTCACAATTATATTTTGGGGAGGTTTTTCTTGGAACTTGACCTTGAGTACCTATGGAATTTTTCCCAAAGCTTCTTATATCAATATTCTTCACAATTATTTTGGGGAGGTTTTTCTTGGAACTTGACCTTGAGTCCCTATGGAATTTTCCCCAAAGCTTCTTATATCAATATTCTTCACAATTATTTTTGGGAGGTTTTTCTTGGAACTTGCTCTTGAGTCCCTATGGAATTTTTCCCAAAGCTTCTTATATCAATATTCTTCACAATTATTTTTGGGAGGTTTTTCTTGGAACTTGACCTTGAGTCCCTATGGAATTTTTCCCAAAGCTTCTTATATCAATATTCTTTACAATTATTCTGGGGAGGTTTTTCTTGGAACTTGACCTTGAGTCCCTATGGAATTTTTCCCAAAGCTTCTTATATCAATATTCTTCACAATTATTTTGGGGAGGTTTTTCTTGGAACTTGACCTTGAGTACCTATGGTATTTTCCCCAAAGCTTCTTATATCAATATTCTTCACAATTATTTTGGGGAGGTTTTTCTTGGAACTTGACCTTGAGTCCCTATGGTATTTTTCCCAAAGCTTCTTATATCAATATTCTTCACAATTATTTTGGGAGGTTTTTCTTCTAACTTGCTCTTGAGTCCCTATGGAATTTTTCCCAAAGCTTCTTATATCAATATTCTTTACAAGTTTTTTTGTTTTTTTTCTTATTCTATCTTGAATGTGTTAACTTTTTGTGCCTCTAATAAGTACACATGCCATGATCCTAAAAATTGGGACACCTTGAGGACTTTCTGTAAATCGCCTAAAATTTTAACAAATTTGTTTCATGATCAGGCAAGCAGTCCAAAAAGTGCAGATGGAATCGCAAACAGTGTTGACCCAGATCAGACTTCTCCTTTACCTATGCTTTCTAAATGCCCTTTTAACCCATTTTGTACCAAATGGAATCTTCCTATAGCAGGAGTCAATTTCAAAATTTAGGGGTGTCAGGTTGTGTTGCCTTCAAAATTAATTTGCCAACCTCGGTAGCTCAGTCAGATGCACGTCTGACTGATGATCAGGAGGACTCTGGTTCGCTACCTGCCGGGGTCGGCAACATTCTTTCGTGGAGATTGATCATGAAATTGTTTCTGTGGTCATTCTCTCCCTTCTGCTGATTCAAGAGGGGCAGTTGTCAGTTTCTGGCGAAAGAATGTGCCCTGTACTGGTTAACCGCTTACGTATAAGCATGCCCAGGAAAAGTGTGGATAGGTAAACTGACCGGCTCAAAAATGACCTAAAATACTGTTGACTGGGCCGTTAAACTCCAATACAAACAAACCAATCAAAATTAATTTGGAAAATGGCTGTACTTTTTGCAAACAGTGCAGGCCCTGATCAGACGCTGCAGGGTCTGATATGGGTCTGCACTGTTTACCAATTACCCGTTTTGGGGTTTCTGGTACAGTAAGAGTTAAAACTACAAATCCTACCTTGTGCTCCAATCCCACCTGCATAACCAGAGTTGGTCTGAAACATTCATAGACATTTTATCAGAATGAAAATAATTTAAGCCATTCAACCCAGTAGACTAATACAGGCATGTACGCAAACTGTGTAGATCCAGATGGGACAAGCCGTCTCATCAGAATCTGCACTATCTGTCAGTGTTACTGAATTTAAGTTCAACCCCTACTAACAACAATGGGAATGTCCAGATTGAAAGCTGGAAGAGTCCATTTCAGAAATGCAGGGGTGAAGGACCTTACACTTAACTACCACTTTGTAAGTTCAATTTCAAAAGCATACCATGTATTACCATGTGAAAAGGTTCGCAACCTTTGGACTGCTAATTGGCAGGTCTCAGGGGTGTAAAATTCCACTCGCCCGCTCGCATTGGCGAGTTAATTTTAAAGCAGGGCGAGTGAGATTTTCTAAACTTTCTTCACTTTTTCTTCATTTTTAGCATCTAAATAAAAAATTTAGATCATAAGGGCAAGTAAGTTTTAAGGAAATTTTACACCCCTGGGTCTGGCAAAATTCTATTGTGAAGACTGATAATGAAATCTTTGATACTATAAGAATCTTATATGGGTGTGAGGGGTGGATGGAAAAATCCGTCCCGAGGGTCACTGTCCGGCATCACGAGGCTTGCCACCCCTCACACCCATATAGGATTCCTTTTCTTGCATACCTTCTATTTCTATTGCGAATTTTTAATGCTGCTGTCACTTCGGTTACCGACGTCCGCCATTTTGTGATGACACAACAGGAATGTTTAGTGACGTCACGCATGACGACGCCGTGCATGAGGTTGTAATCAACCAGTGCATTTATCAAACACGCGATTATATTCGATTTGGGGTCGGAACACCGGGGTCAGAACATAAATTTCTATCCCAGAGTAAAATCACGGATTTCCTTGTCTGGTGTGCAAGAAAGTGTTCTTTTTGCTAAGTCAAAAAGGGCAGCTGTCAGATGTGCAGAACTGGTTTACACTGGTTTATACTGCGAAGGAAAAGTGCAGATAGGTAAACCATGCTTGATATGCCATGAAATAAGTTAAACTGTTCAGCTTGATATGCCCTGAAATAAGTTAAACTGTTCACCTTGATATGCCCTGAAATAAGGTATACTGTTCAGCTTGATATGCCCTGAAATAAGGTATACTGTTCAGCTTGATATGCCCTGAAATAAGGTATACTGTTCAGCTTGATATGCCCTGAAATAGTATTGACTGGCTTGTTTAACTCGAATCAATCAGTTCGAAATGCTGAAGCTTGTAGTCACAGCAATATAATTAACCAAATACACCTCATACGAGCGGGGCTCGCTAGCTCAGCCAGATGTGCCCTTGACCGGTGATGAGGCAGTTGAGGGTTCAATTCCTGCAGAGTCGAAAACATTCTTTCATGGGAATTTATCATGAAATCTTTCATACAGTCATTTTCTCTCTTCCACTGATTCAAAATGGGCAGTCTGTCAGTTTCTGGTGAAAGAATGTGCACTGTTCTAGTTAATTGCTTATATACAAGCTGGGAAAGTAAACTGACCAGCTCAATAAGTTCTAAACAGTGTTGATTGGCCGAACCATTAAACTCAGTTCCCTTACAACACATTTCCTGAGCAGGCTAAATCATGATCTACTACGATGAAATAATGTTGCCAACCTTGCAGATATCAAACCCGCAAACTCCCGATCATCTCGCAGACATGCACGGATGTGCCAGGGTCTAGAACGACTGTGTAGATGGAGTCTTCACTGGACTGCCCAATTTATGTTTCTTAAATTTACCAGTCCCTGAACACTTGTCCTGCAAAATTAATTTTGCCATACCCATTTAATGGGTATGTCAAAATTAAGCAAGACAGGAGTTGAGGCATTTCTGACTATCAACCAATCAAATTACTTGATATAATGTACTGGTTCAAATTCACAAACTGAATAACAATGTAGATCACGATCAGAAGCCATCTGATCTTGATCTACATGTTCTACAAAGACAGGGGTTACTGTGGTTCAACAGGACAAGTGTTCACCCAATTTTATAGGGGGAAAATCCAAAAGGGGACACTGGCAAACAGTGCAGTCTCAGATCAGAGGCCATAAAACACAGGCCACTAAACACGTCCGATCAGCACCTTCACTGCTTGGACTAAGTTCAGCCCTTTTCTTGATAAATTTTTAGAAGTTACTCAACCCGACACCCCCAAATTTTGAAACTAACTTCTGGTGTATATAAGGGGAAGATTCCAGACAAAATGGGTCACCCATGAGGGACACTGGAGAATAAACAAGCAACACTTGGGTGACAACTATTCAAAATTGCCATTTGGGGAGGTAAATCGCTGGTTTTCAGTCAGAAATTCGGTTTTGCAGTGAACTGCCAGCAGAGCCGTAAAACGGAATTTGCAACCGTAAAACAGACTATTTACCTTCCCAAATGACAATTTTCAATATAGTTATCCCCATTCTAATACACTTATTCAGTTGTTTTGTTACAAAATGTACTATTTGGCTCTAAGGGGCAAGCCCTGTGGGCTGCGTAAAACCAAATGCCAGCCAATGAAAAGCAATGTTACGGGATGACGTCGGGTTTCCAACAGTATATGATTATCACAGAATAAACTGTTGCAAATTTCTGACGTTACCCAATAAAATGTAGCATTACATATGTGAGTCCATCAGAATTGTTGTTTAGCAAACACTAGACTCAACTTCCTCCCAAGAGTCGCAAAGACGCTATAGTGAAATGAGTAACTATACATACCTCTTGCTGCTTGAGTGCCGCTGCCTGTCCTGGATGGAAGCTGCCTTGCACTACAACAGAGAATTACACATTAACCCATTGTAGTGGACTGTTCCATTTGCTATATTTTTGATAAGTCCCTTTGTCATATAAGGGGTGTCAGGCCTATTTTTTTGTTTTTATTCCACTTTTGACGGAAAATTGTGTTTGCAAATAGTGCAGACCCTGATGAGACGACGTGTTCTGGAGCATCCGATCTGAGCCTGCACTTTAGGGGTTTCCCATATGCAATGGGTTAAAAAAAGCACATTTAAGAGACAAACACTGTCAACACTGTATAGGTCAAAAAAGCAAAAAAGTTAGTTCAAACTAAGAGAAACACAGTGGACCAGACCAATTGGCATATGAGTGAGTGTTTGAGTTTTATGTCCCACCAACAGCTAAGGCCATATGGAGACGGGACCTCGGTTTAAAGACTCATCCGAAAGTCTGGAGAAGCCCGGGATCGATCCTGCGATCCCTGGTTTACAAGGCGAGTAGTGTAACCACTACACCATGGAGGCTTCTAATTGGCATATGAACCTTAGCAATACCCGATACAACTCGTGACAAAATTGATGATTTGCAAAAAGAAAAATATTTATTTCTGTGACTTACCTGCTCTTGGTCTGTATTTAAGGAAGCCATCTTGTGTTCCATTGCTGTAGTACTGTACACTTTGCCGTAGTTTGGACACAAGCTCCTGTTTGTTTCCTTTCGAGTTTCTGTAAAAGTATCAATCCAGTTAAGACTCCAATGCCTTGCATTGATAATTAATCCTTGTCCTGTTGAATACTGAGGATCTTACACTCATGGTCATTTCATGTGATATTTAGGAAACGAGCCTTTGGCGAGTTTCTTAAATTTCATATGAAATGACCACGAGGGTAATATTCTGTTTAAAATATGACCACTTTAAATTGGATTTTATCGCCTTTGAATTTGCCAACTGCAAAAGCTGCTTATATTTTTCAGCAAAAATAGTTGGTACTTTTGCTATATTAAATGATCACAGGTTTAAACAATACGTTAACAACTTGTCAGTTTTGAACAACTGGCCCCAGTCTTTGGCTGTTGAACTATCAAATGAATAGGTAATTTATTCCTGTTAATTCACCAACCATCACGAAAACACACCTATATAATTTTGACCCCTCGAACCCCACTTTTATATAGTAAAACTGGGGTGTACAGGGGTAAACCTTATTTTTCTTATTTCCGCTCTAAAATATAGATTGTGGGTACCCGTTAGAACCGCCTCGATGAGGCGGTTCTAATGAGTTCCCACAATCTATATTTTGAGCAGAAATAAGAAAAATATAACAATTTTTCATCTAAAATCTTCCGTTTTAGGTGATGAAATTTACAGTGTATTTGTATAGGCATGTTTTCATAATGTGAATGATAAACAGTGAAGATCCAGATTACATGGCTTCTTCGGAAGCCATCTCCACTGTTTGTAAAGGTAGATCGTTTCCAAAGAAGATGACACCTCTTTATCATTTATTTTTCACTTTTCATTTAGTTATGGAACTCAAAATTTTGAGAGGAACAGAAATAATTCCCATTTTTATTCCCAATAGATTTTGATTGCATTGAGGTATAATGTCCCCATCAACACTAATAGGTCACTTTGGAGTGTGTGTGTGTGTGTGAATTTGGGTTTAACGTTGCTTTCAACAATTTTTCAGTCATATCACGACGGTGTCTAGTTGCGACAGGGAGCTCAATGCTCACTTTTATAGTGCTGCCTCACTGAAGTATCATGTTCCAGACACATTACATGATACCACACCCAGTCACATTATCCTGACACCGAGTCGACCAGTCTTAGCTCTACCCCGTAAATCTGAGTGCCAAGCGAGGAGCAGCTAGTACCATTTTTAACGACTTTGGTATGTCGCGGCCCGGGATTGAACCCGTGACCTCCCGTTCCCCGGAGCGCACACTCTACCAACTGAGTTATCGGGGCTGGTGGGTCACTTTGGAGACGCTGCTTCTAATTTTGTGGGACTTTTACCCGACATTGAGATGAAATGATACCAATCCATGCCGCATCTCATAAGGCTTATATGCATTGGAGACCACTTTACCTGGGCAGGCTGAGAACCTCTAAGCAGTTTACTGTCAGTTTCAGCCCAATCTATTTCTCCAAGCCCCAATGGGTGGGTGAGAATTTGGCAATAGAAGGTATTAAAGTTTTAATAAAGTGGTTGCTGGCGGGAAGAGAGATGGTTGCTTGGCAGAGGTTAAATATACAGTAAACTGCTTTGGGGAAATATTTGTGGCTGTTGTAGAGAGGTGATTGTTGAATAGGTTACCATTAATGGATGTTTTACTGTATACACATCCTCTCTGGCCAAAAGGTACATGTAGTTATCAAAAGAGACATACCGTAATGATCCTAAGTATTTGAACAGACAGACCTAAGCAAACACTGTAGACCCAGATCAGAGCAGTCAGATCCGGGTCTACAATGTTCGTTATTCTGTCTGCACTTTTTGGAATCCTTGCTGGATTGTGAAACAAATTTGTTAAGATTTGAAGAGAATAACAGCAAGTCCTCAAGGTTTGATTTGAGGTGTAACGTCATCGTCAACACTATTCAGTAGGGCTGGCTAATCGGAGCTGAAAAGATAATTGATTATCCGTCCTGTCATTGTGATCAATCACACAAAATTGGTCATAATTTTACCTGTCTGGCTTTCTGTCCCAGCATGACACCTACCATCTGTTACAGTTTACCATATGTATTAGAAACAGACAGGCCTGAGCAAACAGTGTAGACCCATATGAGACGCCGCAAAAGACACCGCAAAACGCGGCGTCTCATCAGGGTCTGCACTGTTTGCCACTCACCCAGCTATCTTAGACACAATTTTGGGTATTTAATGGTACTTATCAAATAATCGATTACAAGCAAAACAGTAATGATAATCATTTTGTGGTATTTATGGGTCGATTTAAGGTGCATTATTGAGCTCCCGGGTCTCAATTTTTTTTTTCTGGTTTTTATCCTCAATGCATACTCCTTTGTCATGTGTACATTTTTGGAGCTAAATACAGCTTCAGAACTTTGTGAAAATGGTCGTTTTCATTCGTGTTTACCCTTCGCTCTGAACATGTGTTCGGAATTTCTGTTCTAAAAATAAATCTGTCACTTTACACATACATGGCGACAGTATCGTCTCTGAGTGTCAATACTTATGGCATGGTATTCAGCGTAATATTTTTTCCGATTCAGGCATGGCCTAAGCAAACAAGGCCAAAAATGAACATCGCATAATGTCATATATGGGGATTCTATTTTTGTCACGAACTAAAAATAGATCCAACTAGTGTTCGAAACCTAGTTAGGGAATCCCTCTCGAATTCATTTAACTGTCATCATAATTGTTCGCATTTTTGCATAAAATGCATTCATTTTTATTGTTTTAAAGAAAAATTCCGGCTATATGTATTTTATTTTTGGAAGCATTTTTTCTGCATAGCTCAATAATGCACCTTTAATCGATTATATGATTAATCGTGTCAGCCTTACTATTTAGAGTGTCTGAACTTTTAGGATTTTTATGGTATAAGAGGATACTCAGGATAGGTATTGGCTGTGCATGGTACATATCTTATCAGATGACAACATACGGATCCCTTTCACTGAAAACCTATCTTTGGGAATTTTGGCCCAGGTTAGACACAAACTGGCCTGCACGCTTCGAAAAAAGGTTTTCTCATGAATTGATGCATTAACCCTTTCTGGAAATAATTACTGGCTGAAAATTTTGCAAACAGTAGGTCCTGATCAGACGCCTGGTTCTGCGGCGTCTGATCTGGGCCTGCACTGTTTGCCAACTACCCTTCTGGGTTTCTGGTACTAATTGGGTAAAAATTGTTTTCTCACGACGTGGCTCACACTCACTGTACCTGAAAATCGGTTCTCCCACTGCATCAATGTTGCTAACGTCTGGTAAACTGCGCACATAATCAACAACAGCTCTTATAACATTCTCTGGACTGGGCTGAAAAATAATCACATTTGCTGAGACATGACAAGTAAAATCTTCATTCATGTTACATAGCTCGAGATCAGGAATATTTTTCATCGGAACAGTACATATATTTTACTTACAGCATTGTCAACTAATAAAGCTTGGAATGTCATGTGCATTATCAGCTAATAAAGCTTGAAATTTCATGAGAATTATCTGCTAATAGAGCTTGGTATTTCATGTGAATTATCTGCTAATAAAGCTTGGAATTTCATGTGAATTATCAGCTAATAAAGCTTGGAATGTCATGTGCATTATCAGCTAATAAAGCTTGAAATTTCATGTGAATTATCTGCTAATAAAGCTTGGTATTTCATGTGAATTATCTGCTAATAAAGCTTGGTATTTCATGTGTATTGTCAGCTAATGAAGCTTGGTATTTCATGTGAATTGTCTGCTAATAAAGCTTGGTATTTCATGTGTATTGTCAGCTAATAAAGCTTGGTATTTCATGTATTGTCAGCTAATAAAGCTTGGTATTTCATGTGAATTGTCTGCTAATAAAGCTTGGTATTTCATGTGTATTGTCAGCTAATAAAGCTTGGTATTTCATGTGTATTGTCAGCTAATAAAGCTTGGTATTTCATGTGAATTATCTACTAATAAAGCTTGGTATTTCATGTGAATTGTCTGCTAATAAAGCTTGGTATTTCATGTGAATTATCTGCTAATAAAGCTTGGTATTTCATGTGAATTGTCAGCTAATTAAGCTTGGTATTTCATGTGAATTGTCTGCTAATAAAGCTTGGTATTTCATGTGAATTATCTACTAATTAAGCTTGGTATTTCATGTGAATTGTCAGCTAATAAAGCTTGGTATTTCATGTGAATTGTCTGCTAATAAAGCTTGGTATTTCATGTGAATTGTCTACTAATAAAACTTGGTATTTCATGTGAATTATCTACTAATAAAGCTTGGTATTTCATGTGAATTGTCAGCTAATAAAGCTTGGTATTTCATGTGAATTGTCTGCTAATAAAGCTTGGTATTTCATGTGAATTGTCTGCTAATAAAGCTTGGTATTTCATGTGAATTGTCTGCTAATAAAGCTTGGTATTTCATGTGAATTGTCTGCTAATAAAGCTTGGTATTTCATGTGAACTGTCTGCAATTAATGCTAAAACTGCAAGTAACTATATTCATGAATTTACAGTATTACATTCTTGTCAAGGAAATACACAAAACCTTCAGGCAAAATAAATT
Organism: Lucinisca nassula; assembly: GCA_963580285.1. Taxonomy (NCBI): domain Eukaryota; kingdom Metazoa; phylum Mollusca; class Bivalvia; order Lucinida; family Lucinidae; genus Lucinisca; species Lucinisca nassula. The sequence continues at coordinate 42,183,499 of OY757016.1, forward strand.
TGCTACTTCCAGGGGAAACTTTTTCCCCTGGAAAAGAACTTGAACATTGCTTGTTTAATGTGATAAGCTCAGGCATGTAAGAAGTTCAAGGATTTTTTGCACCAACCTTGACTGATTTCCCAGAATCCTGAGCAGCCCTTGCTATAAGTTCTTTAAAGAATTCATACAGGTCTTCTTCTGTGAGAATGTGATTACCTGCAACCAAGGATACAGAAAATGTTCAATCGATTAAAACAGTAAAAAGTTTAACATCTACTTCAAAACTGTAAACAAGCACATCAATCAAATATTCAACTTATGCCATCAAGGCATCAAACACAAACTGTAACACGAAAGAGAGTATGAGCCGAATGTGACAAGATGTGTTTGTGAAACACGAACATGTCCCCGGGCATGGTCATTTTTTATTCAAGGTTGCTCACAGTTCAAAGTCAAGGTCACAGGTCAAGATTGGGCAAGGGCGAAAGTAAAGGAATTTAAGGGTAAAACAAAATAGTCTGTTCTCGTTCAGGACAGATTTTCCAGCTTACAAAGACAATCAACCAGCTTATATGCATTGGATTGTCCAACTCTTCACTTTGCCTGGGCAAGCTTAGTCCTCCTAAGCGGTTTACCAGTAGTCGACTCATTTGTGGTCAGTTTCAGCTCTGCATGGAAGCACCATGCAGCCCAATCTATTTCTCCAAGCCCCGATGGGCAGGGGCAGTATATATATATATATATGTATGTCTTGATACTCAAACATGGGACATTGACAAACAGTGACCTGGATCAGACACTGCTAAATGCAAGGCCTGATTAACTACACTGTTTTCTTGAAAGTACAGATGTCAAGGGTTAACCCATATATGCCTAGCGTCCCATTTATGGGACATTGACAAACAGTGTAGACCCAGATCAGACGCCACATTTTGCAGCATCTGATCTGGGTCTACACTGTGGGTCATATATGGCCTGTCAACATTAACCTCATCAAGATTTTTTAAGTCCATGCATTGACCATCCTTGATTGAAAACCCCACTTTGCAAAAATCTGGGGTTTACATATTTTCCTCATTTTTTGCACACAACAGCTTTAATAGAACATGTAGATTGTGTGCACTTTAAAAGCTGCCTCAATAAGGCAGTTCAAACAACCACCCACAACCTGAAATAAGAAATATATATATCACATTTAAAAGGGCCATGTTTGGAGACATGAAAGAGTTAACCAAATTACTATGTCACAATGTTTTGTATTGTTCTTCATTGTTACTATTTCACCCGAATGTAGGACGATTTGGCCAGCGGACGATTTGGCCAGCGGACGATTTGGCCTAGGACAATTTGGCCTAGGATGATTTGGCCAGCCAAAAAATATTGGGTAGGACAATTCGGCCAGATTAACATAATGACTAGTCTAAACTGAAAATTTAATGTTTTAGGTTTTTTTAATATACTGTAATGTTTGAATATGTGGAAGGAACATTTCAAAGAAGATTTTAAACAATTAGATTTTTTTTGTTGTTGTTTTTTAAACTATAACGTTTGCCTTGAGATATTCTTTATGAGAAAATAAATAAAAATTGTTAACTCTAATCCCCCAAACACCAAAAATACCGTCAATAAAATAAAAAAAATAATAATAAATAAATAATATAATAAATTTAATTTTTTGGTTTAAAATGGCTGGTTCATTGGCTGATTGATTTGTTCACTGGTCTTGGTTTTCTTTAATTACCTTTTTTAATTACCTTTTTGTTGGTTTTGTTTGTATGTATAAGTGACAACTTTTAATAGACGTTTCCGAGAATCTAATCTTATGCTCCGCCTACTTGGTTACTGTTGCTACGTCCCACAAGCTTTGCAGCCAATATGGCGGAAACAAAGAAAGTCTGTGTAGATCTCGGAGGAGATTTATCAAGTATTCCGGACAATATTGGCGTTTCTTACTTACCGGGACATAAAACTTTGACAAAAAAAAAAAAAAATAATAAAAAAAAAAAATAAAAAATAAAAATAAAAATAAAAAAAAAAAAAAAAATAAAAACAGCCCAACCAAAGGGCTGAGGAATTATAAAATAATTGTGTGCATAATTTCAAAATATTCAGCCTGGAAAACTATCTCCAAGTTACAGCGAAGTGTTAGCGTTTGGTGCGGAAAACGAAATCACACACACACACACACACACACACACACACACACACACGCACACGCACACACACACGCGTGCTTATAAACCCTATTGGTTTCATTAGGCGGCAGGGCTTGAGAAGTCATTTCATCTCAATGTCGGGTAAAAGTCCCACAAAATTTAAAGCAACGACTCCAAAATGACCTTTTTACAGTGTTGACGGGGATGTTAAACGTCAAATCAATCAATCAAACAAAACTTTATTATAAAGTATATGCTCCTCATTTCATTAAATATTAATTTCACACCGAGGGTACAATATAATGCAACCGAGAGTGGTGCCAATCATATACCCTAACCCTCTCATGCAATCCGCATTAACTCAGCCCACTCATCAACCTCTAGACCAGAGATGAGCATATACTACATGAGCCAACACACCCACCACATCAGCCTGCTTAATTATTCACTAAGAAACGAGATTTCGCGTATCTCTCTTTGAATAGTCAGCAGACTATAAATATAGAAGGGCAGTTGCAATCCGCGAGGGTCCCAGTCAGACTGCGCAAATGCGCAGGCTGATCCCAGTCCCTGTTGCCCACAATTATAAGCCCCAACGCTGGCCCCGCAGCACACCAACCATACAATATTTGTGACTTTACTGCAGTCTGAGGAAAAAAACTAGTCTGTAAATAAAAATAAAACTCCAGTCGAGTGGCCCGACCGGGGATTGAACCCACGAAACTCGGGTTACAAAGCGCGCGACACAACCACCAGGCCCGGACCAACCAGACCAGTCAGTTATGCACTCTATATGGATATTTATTATGGTCGTTCTACAACATTCTTCCATACTACAGAGAGATATTTGTTTCAAATGTTTAGGAGATACTAATGTAATAATATCACATTTCCAACTTCTTTTGACTCGGCCGCATCTGCCCCGCCCCTGGGCTCAAACGGTCATCGTGGCACCAGGCACCATTGTAGCAGGAGGAGGAAAAAATCTGTTAAGAAAAATCCAGTCGAGCTCCGACCGGGGACTGAACCCACGACCTGGGGTTACAAAGCGAGTGACACAACGACCAGGCCTAAAGGCCCGGAGCAGTTAGACCGGTTACTTATGCACTCTATATGTATATACACATATACAGGTTTGTTTGTTTGTTTGATTTGGGGTTTAACGTCCCCGTCAACACTGTAAAGGTCATTTTGGAGACGTTTCCAATATTGTGGGACCTTTACCCGACCTTGAGATGAAATGACATCTCAAGCTCTGTCGCCCAATGAAACCAATAGGGTTAATTAGCATTGACGGTCCGCCTCGCATCGCTTTTCCTGGGCAGGCTGAGATCCACTAAGCGGTTCACCAGTAGTCGTTTGCGGGTCGGTTTCAGCTCTGCGTGGAATCACCATGCAACCCATCTATTTCTTCAAGCCCCGATGAGCGGGGGCCATCATATATACATGTACATATTTATCTCAATGTTGCCGTACTACAACATATGAAAATTGTTTGACAGTCCTAATAATAAACTTCCCACACAACCCCATTACCCTGAAATGCCATTCCCCACTACCGCGTTTCTTTGTTTGTGGGAGAAAATGGCCGTTAGTGACCAACACAGCGGCACTAAATAAAATCGATTTTTTCGATTGGATGAAACAGCGCTCTTGATTGACAGCTCGGAAAGGTCTATTGCTATTAAAATCTAAAACAAGAGGCCCATGGGCCACAATGCTCACCAGAGCTCAGGCAGGCACTGCCCACTGGCAGCCATGTATGGTTTCAGGTTTTAATGTATTGATTATAAAGTCTTCCAAACAAATGCCCATTTCCAAATGAGCACCCATGTGGACTCTGTATCTGAAATATTAGGCCTTTTATGAAGAGGACTGGAGGGATGAGACATGGACCCAACAGAGCCCAGGCTGGTATCACTGAATCCAACTTATCATAAGGCACAAGAATATATATGGTTTAGGGGTTGGGATGTGTACTGTTCCTGAGATATAAGGCCTTTTTAAGCTGCGGAGGGGTTGGAGCATGGCCCTGGCAGACCCCAGGAAAGCCAAGATTGTTGTCGCTGAATGTGTCTTATAATAAGGATCAAGAAAATATATTGTTAAGGGGTGGGGATATGAACAGTTTCCAAGATGAGGCCCTCTTATGAAATGATGAAGGGAGGAATGGCCCCTGTGGACCACCAAGTTGGTGTGACTGAATGTGTCTAATCATAAGAAACAAGAATATATATGATTATGAGGTGGGGATCTTAATGGTGTCTGAGATATATGGCCTTTTATGAAGTGGAGGGGTGGGCCATGGCATCAGCATGTTGCCCTAGCACATAGAGAACCCACGTTGATGTGAGTGAATGAGTCTTATTATAGGGAACACAAATATACATATTTTAGGGGTGGGGATCTGAACAGTTTCTGAGATATATGGCATTTTACGAAGTGGAAGGGTGGGGCATGGCCCCAGCACACCCCCAGAGACCCCTAGGTTGGTATCACTGAATTTGTCTCATCATAAGGAACAAGAATATATATGGTTTAGGGGTGGGGGTTCTGAATGGTTTCTAAGATATTGAGCCTTTTAGGGGGTTGGGCATGGCCCGGGCACATCCCAGGGGACCCCCAGGTTGGTTTCAATGAATGCGTCTTATTATAACAAACAAGAATATATATGGTTTCGGGGTGGGGATCTGAATGGTTTCCGAGACATATCACCTTTTATGAAGTGGAGTTGTTGGGCCCAGCCCCCGTGTGGCCCAGGAGACCCTTAGGTTGGTATCACTGAATGCATCTTATCATAAGGAACAAGAATTAATATGCTATAGGGGTGGGGATCTGAACGGTTTCTGCGATATTGGGCCTATTAGGAAGTGGTGGGGGTGGGGCATAGCCCGGACACATCATAGGGGACCCCCAGATTGGTGTCACTGAATGCATCTTATCATAAGAAACAAGAATATACATGGTTTTGGGGTGGGGATCTGAAGGGTTTCCAAGATATATCACCTTTTATGAAGTGGAGGGATGGGGCATAGCCCTGGTGTGGCCTGGGAGATCCTTATGTTGTTATCACTGAATGCATCTTATCATAAGGAACAAGAATTTATATGGTTTAGGGGTGGGGATCTGAACAGTTTCTGAGATATTGGGCCTTTTATGAAGTGGAGGGGTCGGGCATAGCCCCCGTGCAGCCAGGGAGACCCTTAGGTTGGTATCACTGAATGTGTCTTATCATAAGAAACAAGAATTTAAATGGTTTAGGGGTGGGGATCTGAAAGGTTTCTGAGATATTCAGCCTTTACGAAGGGGAGGGGGTGGGGCATAAGCCCTGCCACATCCTAGGAGAAGACCCAGATTGGTGTCACTGAATGCGTGTTATCATAAGGAACAAGAATACATATGGTTTAGGGGTGGGCTCTGAACAGTTTCTCAGATATATGGTCTTTTGTTAAGTCGAGGGGTGGAGTATGGCCCGGGCCCACCCTGGGTGACCCCTAGGTTGGTGTCACTGAATGTGTCTTATCATAAGGAACAAGAATATATATGGTTTTGGGGTGGGGATCTGTAACGTTTCTGGAATATTTAGCCTTTTATGAAGTGGAGGGGGTTGGGCATGGCCCCCGCACATCTCGGGGGACCCCCAAATTGGTGTCACTGAATACACCTTATCATAAGGAACGAGAATATATATGGTTTAGGGGTGGGGATCTGTAAGGTTACTGGGATATTGGGCCTTTTATGAAGTGGAGGGGGTGGGGCATGGTCCCGGCACATCTCGGGGGACCCCCAAATTGGTGTCACTGAATACACCTTATCATAAGGAACGAGAATATATATGGTTTAGGGGTGGGGATCTGTAAGGTTACTGGGATATTGGGCCTTTTATGAAGTGGAGGGGGTGGGGCATGGTCCCGGCACATCCCGGGGGACCCCCAGGTTGGTCTCACTGAGTCCATCTTATCATAAGGAACAAGAATATATATGGTTTAGGTGTGGGGATCTCAATGGTTTCTGAGATAAATGGCATTTTATGAAGTGGAGGGGGTGGGGCATGTCCCCGGCACATCCCGGTGGACCCCCAGGTTGGTGTCACTTAATGCATCTTAGCATCAGGAACAAGAATATATATAGTTAAGGGGTGGGATCTGAATGGTTTCTGAGATAAATGGCATTTTATGAAATAGAGGGGGCTGGGCTTGTCCCCGGCACATCACGGGGGACCACCAGGTTGGTGTCACTTAATGCATCTTATCATAAGGAACAAGAATATATATGGTTTAGGGGTTGGGATCTGTAAGGTTTCAGAGATATAAGGCATTTTATAAAGTGGAGGGGGCGGGGCATGGCCCCGGCACAACCTAGGGGACCCCCAGGTTGACAAAAGCATATGGCTGAGAAAAGTTTACTCAAGGAACATGTCTATGTAAGTTTTGTCAAAATATCTGCAATCACTTGGCAGTAAATGCCATTTTTCAGTTTTCCCCATTATAAGTCAATGGAAACTCTAAGTTGCCATAGCAACAAAACTAAAAGGCCAAATTTCATAAAAAACACAAAACCTGTAAAGGCAAATATGGTGAATATTTTCATAAAGTCTCAGCGTCCTAGAGCATATGGTTTCTGAGGAGATGATTTTTTAAGTATTTTTTTGTCTATTTTTTACATTTTGGTTTCCATGGCAACCAATAAAAATGAGCAGAAGGCCTAAAATCATACGGCAGATAGTAGATTGCCTATGGAACATTTCTATGAAAGTTTTGTGAAAATATCTGCAGAGGCTTGGCAGTAAAAGCCATTTTTCAATTTTCCCCATTATAAGTCTATGGGAGCTCTAAGTTGCTATAGCAACCAAACTAATGGGCCAATTTTCATAAAAAACACAAACTTTCAATCCCCCAGCCCAAGGATGCTACAGATGAAATTTGGACTCAATCGGCCCAGTGGCTTCAGAGGAGATGTCGTTTGAAAATGTTAACGCCAGACGACGACGACGACGCCAGACGACGACGACACCAGACGACGACGACAACGACGGACAACTGCCTATCCTATAAGCTCCCCCGGAGCCTTCGGCTCTGGTGAGCTAAAAAAAATCATAGTGTATCCTCACATTTTCATTAAATGGTTTGTTAACACATTAAAATATTTGGTGACATAATTACATAGAAAATCAAAAGGTTTTGTTTGTTCTTGCGTCATAAACAAATTGCAATATAAAGTACATGTATCATGATTTCATGAAGTTAGATTTCAATGATTCCATGCAGATGGAGATCACTACTACTAATATGACCTAAATAGTGTTGAATGGGCTCAGATTCTCTAAATGAGCAGAGTATATGTAATGATGTGTAAAACTGCTAGGAGAAATCAATTTGGCCAAATTGTCCTACCCAGTATTTTTGGCTGGCCAAATTGTCCTAGGCCAAATCGTCCGCTGGCCAAATTGTCCGCCCAACATTTCACCCAGCCTTTTTTAGCATGGTGCCGGGCCATGCCCTTTTTCAGATGAATAAATGTTGCCCTACATTTTGGTACAAAAATCACTGAAATTAACCAAAAATAACTAAGTTATGCCTGTTTGAATATTGACTATTTTAGACTATCTATCTATCTATCTTCTTATACTGAGTCGGTCATATTTGGCCATTACCTCAGTTGGGTGCGTAGCTAAATTTAGAATTTAGCTGAAAAAAAAAAAAAAAAAGAGAAGTCATTTTTTAGCAATAAATTGTTGCCTATTTAACAGTCTCCATTAATGGTTGACTACTAATCCCCCTGTTTATTGTACTTAACTCACTTTCAGAAGTCATAAGTGTTTTGACAAGTGCGACACCAATTAAACAACTGAAGTGTGAAAGTGTGCTGACCAGCGTTATAGTGTCAGTGTTTGTGTGTATTAGAGAATGGGAGCTGTGGCCAAACATGTACCAAACTTATCTTGCTTTTATGTGATCAGCTTGCTTACAAATTTTATTGCCACCAATTGTGATGTAAAATCTCTTCACTTTGCATAAAAAAACAGGCAGTATAATTCAGCACTGAAAACAAAGGGCAAGAGAGGGATCTTTTATTTCAAGTTCAGAGATGTGCCCTTAAAGCAAGGTTACGCATGTGGCCTTTTTACATGGCTGTGCATATTTAAAGTGCCTTTTTACATATTTCCATGCATTGAAATTGCCCTTTTTTCTGACCAGCACCATGCCCTTTTAGGGGGAATATTATGTATTGTTGTTTGTTGTGTGCGGTGAATACCTATTTGTATGCTGATTAAAATATTCTATTCTAGTCTATGTTTTACATGTCATTTTGCAATACACACCTAACAATGCTGCAAACAGGCAGAATCTGTTTGGATTTAAATCTAAGCATTTGGCAATTTCATCCATCACATATTCTTTGGTTTCGAGGGAACCTTTGTAGGTCAACTTCAAGTTTTGTGAGGAAAAGTACCGGGGTGGATCAAATATAGCAAAAATTGAGTCCTGTCCAAGGATTCCTTGTAATCCGTGTTCACGACAGAAGCCAATCACTTCCTGATGATGATCATCCATGGAACAAGCAATGCCTATACCGAGATGCCTCAATGCTAGTTTGAGAGCACCAACAAGAAAGACAGGTGGGTTCCACCACACTTTTGGTGGTGGTGTGCCTTTGTTGTTTATATGCCGAAGAACCATGTTTACTTTTTTCTTCAGTCCAACCTGGCTGGCATACCACTGGTCCATCTTTTGACTTTCCAAGGCACCATTAAAGAAAACTACGAGGTCCATGTTTGCAGACTGACAGGCCTGCAACAGGTTGCCCAAGAACTGTAACATTCTATTCCACTGGCCGCCACACACCCAGTCTGAGAAGAAACCCCCATAAAGTCTGTCAAGACAGCTTTCTGCATCAACAATAAGACAAAAGCGTCCATTGCCAGGATATCTGCCACGCCTTTTAGGAACAAAGCTCCTTGATATTTTCAACAGGTCAACTGACAAACAAGCACTGGAACAGTGTGTTTCAATAAACTCTTGCAAATCGTTGATCCCCATTGTTAATTGGTGTGTAAGCTATATAATCACTCTAATTCATCATTCTAAATCGGTAATTCATTCATTTCTTTTCGCAATAGATTGAATTTAACAAGGTATTTTCATGCCGAAGGTTCAGCTTTGGAAGTCAGGGACATGTGCTCCATCGATGGCCTTCAGAGCTACAGCGCATGAGTCAACTTCCCGGATTCTATCCCATAGTTCAAAAATGGGAAAACTCGATTAGAAAACACTAGTATAGACCGGTACCTTAACCGACTCAGTATATGAAGAACCAAACTCCAGGTCGGGTATGAAACACCCTTCCCGATCCCGATCCGAAAATCCCCGATCCAACATTTTCTATATGCCCTAATTTATTAAATAGAATATATTTCAAACACTTTTTGTGTTTATTTTATTACTTTTTAGTTTTTTAATCATTATTTATGTATGATTTGTTTAAATAAGTCCAATTTGTGATTTTATCCTAAATTATTCCTCTCTCAGAGGTATGAAAGACCCTGCCGATTTTTCGTAAAAATATTGTATTGTTCCGCCTCTAATTAAAAAAATAAACAATAACTAAATATTAAAATCAACATAACGGAATTGTTATATACTTTTATGGCTTTTCTAGAATAAAGGAGAACTTAAAAGGGGTTTTGGAGGTGTGTTTTGCATATTTTTATCCAAAATGATTACTGACTGACAGATGTTTTTAAGGTCACCGGGCGCCATGGGCACATAGGGGCTACCCCCCAAAATGATTACCGATCATTATTGCTATTTATAGTTACGGAAATTGAACCGAATGTGAAAGAAATGACCGGAGACAGACCGATCATGAGTTTCACATCGTCTCAAAAATCGTATGTGTGATATAGGAGCTTTTTTCGTGACGTACTTCCGGTTCTAAAAATAGAACGGGAAAAGCCCTGGCCGTCATCTGTCGTATTGCTTCAAAGGCAGTGGGACAGATAAAGTGTTAATTACTGCGTAAAACAGTGGGATTCTTTTAAACTTTTGGGGAATTCTAATGTAAGATGATGGGAGAAACACCGATATGCTGCCAGATGTGAAATTTCGAATTACAAAAATGATATATTGTACATACGAGGTCTTCTCTCTCTCTCTCTCTCTCTCTCTCTCTCTTCTCTCTTCTCTCTTAGCGCACCAACAATTAGCGAGCGCAGGCAAATATAAATTAGAGTTTGTCGTTAAATGAAGCTACGTCAACCGACATGTAGCGTGTCAACAACGTCTTGTCTATATCAAACCAACTTCAAAGCAATGCATTGAATTTGACATTGCAACGTCGATGAAACGTCAAAACGTTTCGTTGGCGATAATACGGGGTTGCTTGATAAAATGTCATTTGCCCAGTGCCGGGACCCATCAAGACTCAGTGGGATTGGAACATTAAATTCAAAACAAGCGTAGAACACCCTTTCAGAGCATCAGAATGTTAAACACTCCTTCGCAAGTGCAAGATTTTACAGTAAAATCTGGTAGATTTGTAGATTGGTTCAACCTGCCCAGCCCTTAGGTTTACATTAACCCATTTGGTACGGAAACTCCAAAAGGGGTAAGTGACAAACAGTGCAGGCCCAGATTAGACGCCGCAGAACGCGGCGTCTGATCAGGGCCTACACTGTTTGCAAAAAGTTTGGCCAGTTTCCAAATAAATTTTGAAGAAAACTCAACCTGACACCCATAAATTTTGAAAATGACTCCTGCTATATATAAGGAGGACGATTCCATTTGGTACAAAAAAGGGTTATGGGCTTCTTTGATACAGGGATCAGTCAAACCATCTCAACGGTCACGTGCCATTTAAGTGAGTTGGAGTGGTTGTCGACGGCATGACGTCGAGCCAACGTTGACTCGACGCCCGTCTGTAAGTCCACTCATTGGGGTTTTTTTTCGACTGTCAGTATGTTATTTGTCTGTCTAACAGTTCGTCCGCTAGTCAGTCATTCAGTCAGTCGGTCTGTCTTCTGTCAGTTTGTCAGTCAAACCCCTCTCTATCTGTCTCTGTCTGTCTCTCTCTCTCATGCCAACGGTCATTTGACAATGAAATAGGTTGGAGTGGATGTCGACGGCATGACGTCGAACAACGTTGACTCAACGCCCCTCCGTCATTAGTTTATTTCGACTGTCAGTATGTACATTTAAATTGCACATTTAGACAGATCGTTGGATAGACTTCTCAAGATAGATGATAGATAGATAGGTGGATAGATTAGATAGATAGATAGATAGATAGATAGATAGATAGAGAGAGAGAGAGAGAGAGAGAGAGAGAGAGAGAGAGAGAGAGAGAGAGAGAGAGAGAGAGAGAGAGAGAGAGAGAGAGATAGATAGATAGATAGATAGATAGATAGATAGATAGATAGATAGATAGATAGATAGATAGCGAATAAAACGAAAGATACGTAAAAACTTATTTTGTGAATAACGGTATCTCAAGCCATTGACATGGGTCATTCACGAAAAGATTTTCGTCAATAAAAAAACGGATTTAGGATAAATGCATTTCGGTAATGAAAGTGAAATATCATTCTTTCCTTCTCGAGGCATTATTTCAATGAAAACGGATACATTTTCTCTCAAAATGTCTGAATATTGTTAGCATTTTAAGTTCCGCCAATACATTTGAATAGCGATGGCCGTTTCAGTTGACGGCCAGTAGTTTGCGCATGCGCAAGAATGACGTCATAAACGGGATTCCTAAAACCTCCTATATAATGACCATGCTAGAAGTTTCACCATGTCCTGTCTATCTATTTCTATTTTTTATTCAATGTGAAACACAAGATCGGCCCCCTGCCGATGATTTCTTCCATATTCGGTTTAATTTACGTAACTATAAATAGCAATAATGATCGGTAATAGTTTGGGATATAAATATGTAAAAAAAAAAAAAACAAAAAAAAAAACACCTCCAAAACTCTTTTAAGTTCTCTTTTATTCTAGTAAAGCGATCAATGTATATAACAATTCCGTTATATTGATTTTATCATTTAGTTTTGTTTATTTTTTTAATTAGAGGCGGAAGAATACAATATTTTTACGAAAATCGGCAGGGTCTTTCATATCCCAGAGAGAGGAATAATTTAGGATAAAATCACAAATTGGACAAATTTAAACAAAATATACAAAAATAATGATTAAACTACTTAAAAGTAATAAAATAAACACAAAAAGTGCTTAAAATACATTCTACTTAATGAATTAGGGCAAATAGAAAATTTTGGATCGGGGATTTTCGGATCGGGGTCGGGATCGGGAAGGGTGTTTCATGCCCGACCCAAACTCCACCCAAATCCAATAATCATTACCGCTCATAAGATAGACCCCGCCCATCGGGACTGGAAGAAATCAATGGGCTGCATGATGCTTCCACGCAGAGCTGAAACCAACCCGCACACGAATACTGGTAAATAAAAATAAAAAATGAGTTCCTTTAAGAGCAATGAAAACATTCATAAGAAAGAAGATGGATCATACTACGTAGTTTCGGCTAATAAATAAAAATAAAAAATGAGTTCCTTTAAGAGCAATGGAAACATTCATAAGAAAGAAGATGGGTCATACTACGTAGTTTCGGCTAATAAAGCCTCATCAGTGACCCTGTAATGATCCGGCAAAGAAAGCCAGAGGAAACCTACTGCAATTTTGCGAATTTCGAATAGGCAGTCGATTCAAAGACTGATATAAATCAAAATGGGGTCCAAATAATTAAAAACATGTCTAGAATATGAGTCCAAACCAATAATTATTTCCGATTTCTCAGAATATTTACGCTGATCTCAAAGGACCAAAGTATACTGATTAGCCCTTTGTAGTTGTCAGTGTGCTGGCTGTGACAAACTCGGAATCAGGATTGTTGCTTGATACCCATAAAAAATCATTAGAAATCATCAAATCACTATCCGGTATATTAAAATGAAGGTCTCCCTGTTTCCCATGGTCTTAATTCTTGCGTTCACTCTTTGGAAAACAACTTACAGAATGCATCCAGATGATGGAAATCAGGAGTGCAAGATTACAAATAAGGAGAGCAGTAGTAGAATTTCCCAGTACTTGGCATTTACAAGGAAGAATGGGAACAGAAGGTGTTCGGAGGGCTTGCAAAACTTCAAGTCCTCACGCGGTACAAACTTGGCTTTACTTCTAATCTTGGCCGGAGACATTGAAACTAACCCCGGCCCAAGGTTTCACTGCGGACTCTGCAAAAATATTGCAAAGGTTCCGAGAAATGGATAGAATGTGAGGACTGTAACAAGCGCTTTCACTCCTCATGTTCTGATTTGGATAACAGTCAATTGTTAGAAATTGAATCTAGAGCTGGAACTTGGTATTGCAAAGACTGCAAAGCTGATTGTGGTCTTTGCAGTGGTGCTGTCCTTAATGGCCACAAAGCCGTTCAGTGTGATCAATGTGAAATGTGGATACACACTGAATGTTCCTTCATTTCAGATGCAGAATGTGGTACTTTGGTAAATTCAAGCTGCTACTGGGTATGTCCAAAATGTGAGATCTGTAACTTTTAAGACTCCTTCTTTGATGAATATGTAGAACTGAGTAAGCCAAACAGGTTTGAACCTATGTCAGAGGATAAGAGAGGCAAATCTTCGACTGCTGATGAAACTAAGACACATTTTGTGAAAGGTTTGAAACTTTGCAGTATAAACATAAATGGAATTAGAGGAAAAATTCTTGAACTTTTAGCTTTCCTCGATACATCTCAGCCTCATATTGTTGCTATTCAGGAAACAAAGATTGACAGTTCAATTACTACATCTGATCTTTTTCCTGAAACTTGTCAGTACTGTGTCTACAGAAAAGATAGGAAAAGTAGAAGTAAAACAAAGATCAGGAATCGATACAATTAACTTACTCCACCCATCAATAACACCAAAGGGAAAGAAACACAAACATTAAGCGACCAGACCATAATGGAAACATAGACAAAGGAAGGCCATAAGGACAGTTACTTTCCCACAAAATGGCCATATGGCCATCCAAAATAAAAAGACACAAGTGATACACACAGTAAGAAACAAACAACACCATAGATAAACCACCACAGAAGAACCGCCTTGGAAAGGTCAGTGGAATGATTTCCACTGGGGGGCTTAAATCGATTTTACGTGGCCACAATCCTCACCCTTACTTCCGTCGCGATTTAGACAAATAATTTGTTCAGTCCGCATGAAGGCCTCCTAACTGATCAGTGCAACATCTCCGTGAACACAAAAAATCAAAGAACCACAGAGGTGAGACAACGGTGAGGACTCGACAGCAAGAAACCACTGAAATGCTGGAGCAAAAGAACACCAACAGTTAGACTCCGATAGGCCCGACCAGAGACTGAGCATCAGGCACCAACCAACATTACCTTGAATTAGATCTCTCTAATTCTCAATAAGCCTTTACGTTGGAGCCGTCATAGAATCTGAGGCCTGACCCACCGGCGTGCAATTAAAGAGGGAAGCAAAGTTGCCAACCGTGACTGGGTTAACTACCATGCATGCAGTCTGTCGTATAACATCCATGTTGTACCCAATCTTTTTATATCGAAGAATGATTTTACGAAATTGGGTGCTGAAGTCATTGCGGTTATATATTTTTCTGAATTTATATACTAAGTCACCATAAAATTCGGGTTCCGATAGACCTTGTTGCAGAAGAGATTTAAGTCCAATATTGAATTTTGAAATTAAATCAGAATGGCGTCTATAAAATTTTGAAAAGGCTTTGCGTAGTTTATGGTACCGATAACCCTGATTAAGGAGTTTAGCCGTTAATAATTTATTACGAGTGTTGAAGTCATTTACATGACTACACACTCTAGCAAAGCGAATTAATTGCGAAATATAAACGCCATAGGATGGCGCACGAGGAACATCACCATCCAAAAAAGGAAAATTTACAATCTCAAAATCAAAGTCATCGCGTTTATCATAAATTTTGCAAGAAACAAATCCATCTACAATAGATAGATGTAAATCCAAAAACGGGGCCTCGGTATCAGAAGAATTTGCTTTATTTAACTGAAGTTCTGGGGGGTAAATCTGACTGATCAAACCATCGAAATAGGTGTTATCAATATTTAATAAATCATCTAAATATCTAGAAGTGGAGCTAAAAGCTTCAATAATTTCAGATTGGTTATCAATGGAAAGCGACAACATGAAGTCTATTTCATAACAATACAAGAACAGATCAGCCACAAGAGGTGCGCAATTCGTACCCATCGGAATACCCACAATTTGTCTAAATAACTTAGTACAGAATCTAATATAAATATTGTCAAGTAGAAAGGTGAGGGCATCACACACTTTCTGACATGACCAAAGTGTATAATTCTTATGCTCTTTGGAAGTGAAAAATACATTTCTGACATTACATGCAAGATAGAGAGAATCTTCTCTGTGAAAAGCCCATTCATTAAATCATTAAGCTTTTCTTTTATAAGATTATGAGGAAGTGTAGTGTAAAGAGTGGTAAGTAGACAGACTTGAAGCACGAAAATGTCTGGATTTCAATTTATTTAAAACCTCATTCGATTTTTTTATAGACCAAAACAGATTTCTTCCTGATCTTTCAAAGACTTTATCACACTATTTATAACTCTCATGGCGGTGGGGTGATGTTGCTCATTCATAGAGACATCCCTCACATGCCTTTCATGGAATTGGAAAATGGCACCGAATCGGTCTGGGTTAAGGTTTTTGCAAATAAAACTTCCCACTTCGTAGCAAGTTGGTATCGACCACCAAATGGTACGATCGAAAACTTCCAGTTGTTTAAAGACCAACTGGATTGCATCAAATCGCAGCATAAGGGTAAAAAACTCCCGGCTGTACATGTTCTAGGTGACCTCAACCTCAGAGGCATTGCTTGGCCCGACAGGCTCAGCAAACAAGGCACAATGCTGAGTCAGTCGGAAGGACAAATATTAATTGATATTTCATGGCCTTCAACAAATTGTTAACTTCCCCACTCGTGATAAGAACACATTGGATCTGATCCTTACAACTTTGCCAGGACAATTCGAAGACATTCATTCCCCAGATAAACTAAGTGACCACGATATTGTCTCCGGATATTTAAAAATTCACATCCCACCAATAAAGAAACCTCGGAGGAAGGTGTTCTCATATCAGAAAGGTGACTATGAAACTATGAGGAAGGACGCACTCAGATTTGCAAAGGAGAAATACTTTAATGGTCATTCTGATGCTCGGTCTGTACAGGAGAATTTTGATTTGATAACTTATTTCATTCATACTTCAGCCGAAAATCATATCCCCTCAAAAACTAGTAGGTCTGTATCTTCTATTCCCTGGATCACTCCAGAGATAAGGAGAAAAATTCGCAGAAGGAATAAGATTCATGCAAAGGCAAACAAGAGGCCCAAGAGGGCCTGTCGCTCCACCGGCTAACTTCAAACAATTGTCATATTTATTACATTAACCAATGGTATACTAGTGGACTCTTCTATTGCTATATGTTGGACCAGTCCATTTGTCATATAAGGGGTGTCAGGCCTATTTTTTTTCTATTTTTGATGGAAAATTCTGTTAGCAAATAGTGCAGGCCCTGATCAGACATGGTGTTCTGTGGGGTCTGATCTGGGCCAGCACTGTTTGCCAAGGTACCCATTTAGGATTTTCCCGCATGCAATGGGTAAAAAAAGAAACAAGTGATCCACCCAAGGAATGTCCATTCTATATTTTTTGGACCCCAGAGCTATGGTTGGCAGGATTTATGTGAGTGACCATTTGGCATTGCTCCGTTCTAAATATCTAAAGCTCTGGGCCTTATGGTTTCAGAGAAGAAGACTTTTTTTAAGTTTTTCCTAGTATAAGTCTATGGGAACTAATATGCCTCTGGGCGTGACCAATTTTTTACCCCAGGGGCATTGTTGGCAGGATTTATTTGAGTGACCACTTGACGTTGCTGCATACTTAATATCTAAGCTCTGGGCACTGATGGTTTCAGAGAAGATTTTTGTCAGTTTTTCCCAGTATAAGTCTATGGGAGCTTATGGGCCTCAGGGTGTGGTCAATTTGGACCCCAGGGGCATAGTTGGCAGGATTTATGCAGATGAATACTTCAAGTTGCTACATACTAAGCTCTTGGCCTTATGGTTTCAGAGGAGAAAAGTTTCAAGATTTTGTCATTATTAGTCTGTGGGAGCTACTAAGCACCGGGGCGTTGCCAATTTGGACTCAAGAGTCATAGTTCGCAGGACTTAGTAGGTGACCACATAACTTTGCTACATACTACAGTTCAACCTGTATTAAGCAAGTGCCTAAGGGATAGTCAAAATATGCTTGCTTAAGACAGGTTCTTGCTTAATACAGGTGAAATTTAACACATCTGCCTTTCTTGGGAACTGAATGCCTGCTTGCTTAAGACAGGTTGCTTGCTTAATAGAGGTGGCCACTAAGACAGGTTTTACTGTAAATGTCTTAGCTTTAGGCTTTATGGTTTTAGAGAAGAAGTTTTTCCGTTTATTGGTCTATGGAAGCTTATGAGCCAAAGGTGGTGGCCATGGCGGCCATGTTTTTTGTCTGATCAAAATTTCTTCAATGAATCTGACAATGGTAGACACAAGGAACATTCATGAAAATTAAGAACGAAATCCATTTAGCGGTTTTGGAGGAGAAGATTAAAAAAAAAAAAGATCCCTTTATGAGTCTATGGAAGCTAATTAGCCAATGGGCGTGTCCATGGCGGCCAGTTTTTTTGTCTGATCAAAATTGCTTCAAGGAATCTGACAGAGGTCCACCCAAGGAACATTCATGCAAAGTAAGAATGAAATCCATTACGTTGAGCGGTTTTTGAGGAGAATGTTTTTAAAACTTTTCCCCATATAAGTCTTTGAAAGCTAATGAGCCAAGGGGCATGGCCATGGCAGTCATGTGGGGCATGGCCATGGTGGCCATGTTTTTTGCCTGATCCGAATTTCTTCAAGGAATCTGACAGAGGTCCACCCAAGGAACATTCATGCAAAATAAGAATAAAATCCATTGAGCGGTTTTGGAGGAGAAGATTTTTAAATATTTTTTTTTTGCTTCCGATGCCATTTTGTTCTGCATGTAACAAAATTCTTTGAAGGAATTCAGAAGAGGACTATGTGAGAAACATTCCTGTGAAGTTTGGTTACAATCGACCGAGTAGTTAAGGAGGAAATGTTTAAAGAAAAAAGTTAACGCACGGATGCACAACCGCACAGACGCACAACAGACACAGGGCCATGTAACATATAACATAAGACCCACCGGTCTTTGGCCAGAGGAGCTAAAAAATGAACAGATTTATGTTTTCATTTCTTTATTTATTTATTTTTTCCTTTCCACCGTCGGATTCGGTATGCCTCCCTTTTCAACTAAGCCATTTTAACCCTCAGGGATCTGGAGAACTGTTGACACTGTAGTATAATTAGGTCTAATAAATCAACCTCCCTCAGTATTTTGAATTTATTTTGAAACATCAAGTCGTATAAATAGAGTTTGTGTTGAAAACATCAGTTCTATCACCAGTGTGATGGGCATGTGAAATTTCTGATGTTTTGAATTTTAGAATGACAATTTGTAGGTGGACCTCTATAGATATGTGATAGTCAGCAAAATTGGAGGAGATTAATTCAGATACAGGAAGGTACTTTTAAATAAATAAATAATTAAATAAACAAGAACTTTTGAAGAAGAGAAGACTTTTTAACATTACACTACATGTTATATAGTGAAAATAAACCCCGCCCACTGCAGCCATGTTTTATGTCGGATCAAAATGTCTTCAAGGAATCTGACAGAGGTCCACCCAAGGAACATGCATGCCAAATAACTATGAAATAAAACAAGAACTTTTGCAGAAAATATTTTCAGCATTACACTATATGTTATATAGTGAAAATAAGCCTCGCCCATGGCGGCCATGTTTTTTTGTAAGATCAAATTTTTTTCAAGGAATCTGACAACAGTCCACCCAAGGACAATTCATGCAAATTACAATGAAATCCCACAAGTACTTTTGCAGAAAATGATTTTTTAGCATTACGTTATATGTTAAATAGTGAAAATAAGCCCCGCCCATGGCGGCCATGTTTTTTGTCGGATCAAAATTTCTTCAAGGAATCTAAGAGGTCCACCCAAGGAACATTCATGCAAAATAAAAACAAGGCATCGCATGCGATACAAATCCCCTCGCACTAGACAACTTCGTGTGTGGAAAACACTGAAATGGCAAAAGTCCAACTTGCTTGAGATATTATCATGTGCAACATTTGTGTAAAGTTTGTTTAAAAATCCTCCAATAAATGTACATTCTAGAGTGATGACGTTTCTCTAAAAATAGCCATAGTGACCTTGACTTGAGGCCATGACCACGAAAGTAGATCTTGCTCAAGATATTATCATAAGCATCTTTTGTGTGAAGTTATATTAAAATCTGTTAATAAATGTAGGCGGTAGAGCGATGAGAAAGTTTTTCTAAAGATAGCCACAGTGACCTTGACTTTGAGGTCATGACCTTGAAAGTCGAAGAAAGTCGAGATATTATCATAAGAAACATTTGTGTGAAGTTCTATTACAATCCATCATTAAATGTAGGCGCTAGAGCGATGACAAAGTTTTTCTAAAAATAGCCACAGTGACCTTGACCTTGAAAGTCTAAATAGCTCGAGATATTGTCATAAGGAACATTTTTGTGAAGTTATATTGAAATTTGTGAAAAAATGTAGTCACTAGAGCAATGACAAAGTTTTTCTAAAAATAGCCACAGTGACCTTGACCTTGAAAGTCAAACTCGCTCGAGGTATTGTCATAAGGAACATTTGTGTGAAGTTATATTGAAATGGATGAAATATTAGCGCTAGAGCCATGACAAAGTTTTTCTAAAAATAGCCACAGTGACCTTGACCTTGAAAGTGGAACTCACTAGAGATATTGTTATATGGACATTTGTGTGAAGTAATATTGAAATTGGTGAAAAAAATGTAAGCGCTAGAGCAATGACAAAGTTTTTCTAAAAATAGCCACAGTGACCTTGAACTTGAAAGTCAAACTCGTTCGAGGTATTGTCATAAGCAACATTTGTGTGAAGTTATATTGAAATCAGTGAAGAAATGTAGGCGCTAGGGCGATAACAAAGTTTTCTTAAAACAGCCATAGTGACCTTGACCTTGAAAGTCGAAATGGTGAGATATTGTCATAAGGAACATTTGTGTGAAGTTATATTGAAATCGATGAAGAAATGTAAGCGCTAGAGGGATGACGAAGTTTTTCTAAAAATAGACACAGTGACCTTGACATTGAAAGTGGAACTCGCTAGAGATATTGTCATAAGGAACATTTGTATGAAGTTATATTGAAATTGGTGAAGAAATGTAAACACTAGAGCGATGACAAAGTTTTTCTAAAAAATAGCCACAGTGACCTTGACCTTGACCTTGAGGCCTTGACATTGATAGTCGAACCCGCTTGAGATATTGTCATAAGGAACATTTGTGTGAAGTTATATTGAAATCAGTGAAGAAATATAGGCGATAGAGCGATGACAAATGTTTTTTTCTAAAAATAGCCACAGTGACCCTGACCTTGAGGCCATGAGTTGGAAAGTCAAACCCGCTGGAGATATTTTTAAAAGGAACATTTGTGTGAAGTTATATTGAAATTGGTGAAGAAATGTAGGCGCTAGAGCGATGAAAATGTTTTTCTAAAAATAGCCACAGTGACCTTGACCTTGAGGTCATGACCTTGAAAGTCCAACTCGCTCAAGATATTGTCATAAGGAACATTTGTGTGAAGTTATATTGAAATCAGTGAAGAAATGTAGGAGCTAGAGCGATGACAAAGTTTTTCTAAAAATAGCCACTGTGACCTTGACCTTGAAGCCATGACCTTGAAAGTGGAACGCGCTCAAGATATTTTTATAAGGATCATTTGTGTGAAGTAATATTGAAATTGGTGAAGAAATGTAAGCGCTAGAGCGATGACAATGTTTTTCTAAAAATAGCCACAGTGACCTTGACCTTGAGGTCATGACCTTGAAAGTCAAACTCGCTCGAGATATTTTTATAAGGATCATTTGTTTGAAATAATATTGAAATTGGGGGAGAAATGTAGGCGCTAGAGCCATGACAAAGTTTTTCAAAAAATAGCCAGAGTGACCTTGACCTTGAGGTCATGACCTTGAAAGTCGATCTTGCTCCAGATATTGTCGTAAGGAACGTTTGTGTGAAGTTATATTAAAATCGGTCAAGAAATGTAGGGGCTAGAGCGATGACAAAAGTACGTACGTACGTATGTGGCACCAGAGCGATGACAAAAGCACGTATGTACGTGGCGCTAGAGCGATGACAAATGTACGTACTTACGTACGTACGTACGGGACAAATGCTATATCCCCGCTCACAACTATGTTGTGCGAGGGGATAATGAAATCCAACAGGTGGGTTTGGAGGAGAAGATGTTTAAAGATTTTTAATTTTTTGTGTGGTTTTGTTGCCATGGCAACCAGAGTTCTGGGTGTAACAAAATTCTTTGAAGGAATTTAGAAGAGGACTAAGTAAGGAACATTCCTGTGAAGTTTGGTTACAATTGGCCCAGTAGTTTAGGAGGAGAAGATGTTTTAGCATTACACTATATGTTAAATAGGGAAAATAAGCCCCGCCCATGGCGGCCATGTTTTTTGTCGGATCAAAATTTCTTCAAGGAATCTGAAAGGGGTCCACCCAAGGAACATTCATGCAAAATAAAAATGAAATCCAACAGGTGGTTTTGGAGGAGAAGATTTTTAAAGATTTTTAATATTTTGTGTTGTTTTGTTGCCATGGCAACCAGAGTTCTGGGTGTAACAAAATTCTATGAAGGAATTTAGAAGAGGACTAAGTAAGGAACATTCCTGTGAAGTTTGGTTACAATGGGCCCAATAGTTTAGGAGGAGAAGATGTTTTAGCATTACACTATATGTTAAATAGGGAAAATAAGCCCCGCCCATGGCGGCCATGTTTTTTGTCGGATCAAAATTTCTTCAAGGAATCTGAAAGAGGTCAACCCAAGGAACAGTCATGCAAAATAAAAATGAAATCCAACAGGTGGTTTTGGAGGAGAAGATTTTTAAAGATTTTTATTTTATTTTTTTTTGGTTTTGTTGCCATGGCAACCAGAGTTCTGGGTGTAACAAAATTCTTTGAAGGAATTTAGAAGAGGACTATGTAAGGAACATTCCTGTGAAGTTTGGTTACAATTGGCCCAGTAGTTTAGGAGGAGAAGATGTTTAAAGAAAAAGTTAACGCACGGACGCACGGACGCACGACCGCACGGACGCACGACGGACACAGGGCCATGACAATAGCCCCGCTGGCCTTCGCCAGTGGAGCTAAAAAGACGGGAAGTGGTAAACTCCGGACAAAATTTGAAAACTTGAGACGTGAAATCAAGACTGATATAAAAAATCAGCATGATTTGTATGTGAATAACTTGGTAGGTGATGTAAAGGCAAATCCCAGAGACTTCTACAGATATATCAATAGCCAGAAGAAAGACAGGCAAGGTATCCCGCCCCTAAATAAAAGAGGAGGGAACGGGGTTGCTGAATCAGACTCTGAAAGGGCAGAGGAACTAGTTGGCCAATTCAATGATGCGTTTAATAAAACAGTTCACGGAGGTTCCATTGACTGGAAGATCGGCCCAATTCATGAATAATATTGTTGTGACAGCTGCAGGAGTGATCAAGTTACTTCGAGGCTTAAACCCCAGTAAGGCCTAAGGACATGATGCGCTTCACCCTAGAGTCCTGAAGGAACTAGCAAATGAGTTGGGTCCAGTTTTTGCACACTTGTTTCAACAGTCTCTTGATACGGGTGAAATCCCCAAAGAATGGGTCTTAGCAAACATCTGCCCACTCTTCAAAAAAGGAGATAGGGCTCTTGCCCGTAATTATCGCGCTGTGTCTCTGACTTGTGTTCTGTGTAAACCAGTGCTTCAGCTGAAGTGCACGACCCGCCGGATGCTTTTAGCTTTATGAGTGTAACCATATATGGGTATGGCGGCCATTTTGGTAATGTGACCTGGACCTAAAACGGTTCCCCCAATAAATGCGCCTTATCGTAAGGAGCAAAAATATATCTTATACTTTAGTACTGTATTCTGAATCGTTTGCAGGATAGAATGCATTCTCACATTTTACAATACAAAAGCATATGTGTCAAAGTTTGACCTAGGCACAAAGAAGGTAAAGGTCAACCCAGGGTCACCATTTTAGCAATTTATGATGGGCCTACGTCCCAGATGCCATTTATCAAGTTTCGCGGAAATCTGCCCAGTGGTTCTGGAGAAGACTATTTTTGAAGGGTTTTTACCATATATGGCTTGGCGGCCATTTTGGTCAAGTGACCTGGACCCCATGAGCAAATTTTAGTTTCCCCCATCCCATAGAGGCTCCATATGAAATTTGACTTCAATCGGCCCAACGGTTTCCGAGGAGAAGCAGTTCGAAAATTTTCACATTTTTCGCCTCGGCGAGGCTATACTAAATGGAATGTAATATTTCGCAAGTTCATTGGTTAGATCTCATTGATATCTATCAGTATGCCAAAAATTGTTTAAATATTCCAAGCGGTTAAGTCACTATCACCAATTTTCACAAACGGGTTACGGACGGACAGACAGACAGACCATATATGGCTTGGCGGCCATTTTGGTCATGTGACCTGGACCCCATGAGCAAACTTTGGTTTTCCCCATCCCATAGAGGCTCCATATGAAATTTGACTTCAATCGGCCCAACGGTTTCCGAGGAGAAGAAGTTCGAAAATGTTCACATTTTTCGCCTCGGCGAGGCTATACTAAATGGAATGTAATATTTCGCAAGTTCATTGATTAGATCTCATTGATATCTATCAGTATGCCAAAAATTGTTTAAATATTCCAAGCGGTTAAGTCACTGTCACCAATTTTCACAAAAGGGTTAAGGATTTTTCGCCTCGGCGAGGCTAT
Source organism: Lucinisca nassula (assembly GCA_963580285.1). NCBI lineage: Eukaryota > Metazoa > Mollusca > Bivalvia > Lucinida > Lucinidae > Lucinisca > Lucinisca nassula. Next base: position 42,207,673 of record OY757016.1, read on the forward strand.
ACTAAATGGAATGTAATATTTCGCAAGTTCACTGGTTAGATCTCATTGATATCTATCAGTATGTCAAAAATTGTTTAAATATTCCGAGTGGTTAAGTCACTATCACCAATTTTCACAAACGGGTTACGGATTTTTCGCCTCGGTGAGGCTATACTATATGGAATGTAATATTTCGCAAGTTCACTGGTTAGATCTCATTGATATCTATCAGTATGCCAAAAATTGTTTGAATATACCAAGCGATTAAGTAACTATCACCAATTTTCACAAACGGGTTACGGACGGAAATAGACAGAACATATATGGCTTGGCGGCCATTTCGGTCATGTGACCTTGACCCCATGAGCAAATTTTGGTTTCCCCCATCCCATAGAGGCTCCATATAAAATTTGACTTCAATCGGCCCAACGGTTTCCGCGGAGAAGCAGTTTGAAAATGTATACATTTTTCGCCTCGGCGAGGCTATACTAAATGGAATGTAATATTTCGCGAGTTCATTGGTTAGATCTCATTGATATCTAACAGTATGCCAAAAATATTTTAAATATTCCAAGCGGTTAAGTCACTATCACCAATTTTCACAAACGGGTTACGGACGGACAGGCAGACAGACCATATATGGCTTGGCGGTCATTTTGGTCATGTGATCTGGACCCCATGAGCAAAGTTTGGTTTCCCCCATCCCATAGAGGCTCCATATGAAATTTGACTTCAATCGGCCCAACGGTTTCCGAGAAGAAGCAGTTCGAAAATTTTTACATTTTTTCGCCTCGGCGAGGCTATACTAAATGGAATGTAATATTTCGCAAGTTCATTGGTTAGATCTTATTGATATCTATCAGTATGCCAAAAATTGTTTAAATATTCCAAGCGGTTAAGTCACTATCACCAATTTTCACAAAAGGGTAACGGATTTTTCACCTCGGCGAGGCTATACTAAATGGAATGCAATATTTCGCAAGTTCATTGGTTAGATCTCATTGATATCTATCAGTATGCCAAAAATTGTTTAAATATTCCAAGCGGTTAAGTCAGTATCACCAATTTTCAAAAACGGGTTACGGACAAACAGAGCATATATGGCTTGGCGGCCATTTTGGTCATGTGACCTTAGACCCCATTAGCAAATTTTGGTTTCTGCCATCCCAGAGAGGCTCCATATGAAATTTGACTTCAATCGGCCCAACGGTTTCCGAGGAGAAGCAGTTCGAAAATTTTCACATTTTTCGCCTCGGCGAGGCTATACTAAATGGAATGTAATATTTCGCAAGTTCATTGGTTAGATCTCATTGATATCTATCAGTATGCCAAAAATTGTTTAAATATTCCGAGCGGTTAAGTCACTATCACCAATTTTCACAAACGGGTTACGGACGGACAGACAGACTGACAGACTGACAGAATGACCGATTGACCGAATGACAGAATGACACGATGATTTTAGGGCACTCTTAGAAAATCAACCGACTTCAGTCGGTCACTTTTTCTGCGGGTCGTGCAATTGCTGGAACATATAGTCTGCTCAAACATCATGGCCCACTTGGACAAACATAAACTTTTGTCAGACAGACAACATGCATTTAGGAAAAGGCACAGTTGTGAAACTCAGCTAAGCACAGTTATTTATGACTGAGCAAAAATCTTGGACACATTTATTCTGGACTTCGAGAAGGCTTTTGACACCCCTCCTCATGAACTACTTAAATCTTAGTTATTTGGTTATGGAATTGGGGGAAAGACCCTCAAATGGATAGATTCCTTTCTTTGCTACTGGAAACAGCGGGTTGTTGTTAATGGTGAATCTTCAGAGTGGGCTCCAGTTTTGTCTGGAGTCCCACAAGGGACCGTTCTTGGTCCTCTTTTGTACTCCCTGTACATCAATGATATTTCCACTGACATTGACTCAGAAATAAGACTGTTCGCAGATGACTGTGTTTGTTACCGGGAAATTAGAGATACAGATGTCTCAGTGAAACTTCAGGCTGACATAGATAGATTAGGATGTTGGGCCCGAAAATGGGGCATGAGATTTCAGCCAGTTAAATGCAATATTATGCAGATAACTAGGAAGAGATCTAATAAAGTTGAGGCTTCTTACACCTTAGAGGGAACGGTCCTCGAGAATGTGGACTCCATTAAATACCTTGGAGTGACGATCTCACACAACTTGAGATGGAATACTCATATTAGCAACATGTGTACTAAGGCAACTAGAACGCTTGGTTTCCTGAGGCGAAATCTTCATCAGTGCCCTCAGGATGTTAAAGAGGCAGCATATAAAGGTCTTGTTCGCCCAATCTTGGAATATGGTAGTTGTATCTGGGACCCCAGTGGAGTGGTCCTTAAGAGGTATGTACGGAGATGGTTTATGGAACCAGTAACCATGCCAGTCACCATGCAATACGCATGCGCCGACTGGAGTGCTGGCTCCACGTTTTGCATTTCCGGCCTGATTTCCTACTTTCGATTTATTATTTACGACCAACTGACTGACAACCTGTTCAGCTGAGAATACTAAGTCTTAGGTTTATCAAAGTAATAATTAATTCTCATGATCCACACACACTAGAAATAAGACTGTGTCATATGTTAATTTTTACACAATTTGTATTTGTAATCATACATCCTCTATCAGCTGAACCACCTCCGTATATACCTCTCCTTAACGATGAAATTGAGAAAGTTCAGAATAAAGAGCTGCTCGATTTGTAACAGGCAATTACTGCTTTGAAACTGGGAGCATGACTGGAATACTTGGAAAATTAAAATGGGAGTATCTCAAGGAAAGGAGAAAAGACAGTAGGCTAATCCTTTTATACAAAGGTCTAAAGGGTGCTGCCAACATTCCAACAGATGACCTTGTTCCCCCAGCTAGACACTGTAGAAATCACCATTCGTTGGCGTTCCAGACCCTTACTGCAAGAACTGACATTTATAAAGAGTCGTTCTTGCCTAGAACCATTAGAAATTGGAATGCCCTTCCCGATTCGATTATCTCGACAGCTGAAGGTGCTGATGATTGTGTAGCTAAATTTAACTCTTTGGTTAGAGCTAGGGACAAACTTCCCACATCACAGGTCCTGGTGTATGAATGTCTTTTGACGTGTCACCAGTAACAATTCTGATTTTGATTCTGATATATATAAACTGCACTATTGTTGATGTACGGGGAGACGTTTTACGGCCGCCACACGGCACAACACCAGCTGCAGTGAAGGCAAATAAAAATAAAAAATGAGTTCCTTTAAGAGCAATGAAAACATTCATAAGAAAGAAGATGGGTCATACTACGTATTTTCGGCTAATAAAGCCTCATCAGTGACCCTGTAATGATCCGGCAACGAAAGCCAGAGGAAACATAGTGCAATTTTGCGTATTTCGAATAGGCAGTCGATTCAAAAACTGATATACATCAAAATTGGGTCCAAATAATTAAAAACCTGTCTAGAATATGAGTCTAAACCAATAATTTATTTCTGATTTCTCAGAATATTTACGCTGATATCAAAGGACCAAATGTAAAATATAAACTGCACTATGGTTGGTGTACGGGGAGACGTTTTACGGCCGCTTAGAGGATCTAAGCCTGCCCAGGCAATGAGGTGCGAGTCGGCCCGTCCATGCTTATAAACCCTGTTGGTTTCAATGGGCGGCAGGGCTTGATATGTCATTTCATTTCAATGTCGGGTAATAGTCCCACAAAATTGGAAGCAACGTCTCCAAAATGACCTTTACAGTGTTGACGGGAACGTTAAACTTCAAATCAAACAAAACAAAAACCGCTCAAAATATCAATGGGGGAATCAAATGGAAAACTAAAATTGTCTATTGCTGATATGGAAAGCTTAAGGTTGAAATGAAGTAGGTACTAAACTTGATATTTTATTGACGTAATATTATAAAATGCTATTTCTCTATGTATACTATTTAAATAATCACACTCATTAGGAACCTTTAGTGTTAAAAAACACACAAAAAACCTGTAAGTTTAGGTTGCCTAGGGCTTCCCTGTAATTATAGTTCACACAGAGGTCACCGTTACATGCCTCTTTATTTATTTATTTCTGGTTTTAAGAGAAAGAAAGAAACTGGCATGCTGGAAGTAATAAATAAATGGAGTATGATGGTTGAAAGAAAGACAGAAAGACTAACGAATGAACGAACGCATCACGCAAACACGACTGTATAAATTTGAACCCCTTTAACCCCAATTTTATAGAGTAAAACTGAGGTTGACGGGGTATAAATTGTTTTTCTTATTTCTGCTCAAAACATAGATTATTGGCACTCGTTAGAACTAACGAGTTTCATTACGCAAACACGCCTATACAAATACATTGCCACCTTTATCGCCGAAAAAAAAATGAAAAAAAATTATGATGAAAAATTGTGATATTTTTCTTATTTCTGCTCAAAATATAGATTGTGGGCACTCGTTAGAACCGCCTCATCAAGGCGGTTATAACGAGTACCCACAATCTATATTTTAGAGCAGAAATAGGATAAATAAGGTATACCCCCAGAAACCCCAGTTTTACTATATAAACGTGGGGTTCAATCGGTTCAAATTTATATAGGCGTGTTTTCGTGATGCCACAATCGATCTTTTGAGCCGTAATACGAAAGAAAGAAAGAATAGAAAAGAAAAAAACATTTACCTACTTCTTTGCATTTAGGTTTTACGTCCTCGTCAACAATAGTTTAATTTATTTGAAAGAAAGAAAAGAAAGTAAGAAAGAAACCATACTGGAATTAATAAATAAATGAAGTATGATGGTTGAAAGAAAGACTAACGAACAAATGCATCATGTAAACGCGCCTTTATGTTGTTTGTTACTTACTGTGTGTATCACTTGTGTCTTTTTATTTTGGATGGCCATATGGCCATTTTGTGGGAAAGTAACTGTCCGTATGGCCTTCCTTTGTTTTGGTCTCCATTATGGTCTGGTCGCTTAATGTTTGTGTTTCTTTCCCTTTGGTGTCTTTGATGGGTGGAATAAGTTAATTGTATCGATTCCTGATCTTTGTTTTACTTCTACTTTATAATTTTGAACCAAACTTTTATATAATAAAACTGGGATTTACTGGGCCAACATTGCTTATTTTCTTATTTACTGATCAAAACATAGATTGTTGGCGCTCGTTAGAACCGCCTCACCGAGGCGATTCTAACGAACATATCAATCTATGTTTTGAGCCGTAATATGGAAGAAAGAAAGAATATAGAAGAAAGAAAAAACAACAACACATTTATGGCTTCTTTGCACTTAGGTTTTACGTCTTCGTCAACAAAAGTTTAGTTTATTTGAAAGAAAGAAAGAAAGAAAGAAAGAAAGAAGGAAAGAGAAGACTCACGAACGCACGGACGAATGCATAATGCAAACACGTATATACAATTTTAGCCCACAGGAACCCATTTTTATATATAAAACTGGTTTACGGAGGTAAACATTATTCATATGTCTTCTCATATTAAAAAAGGTACTCGGTAGTTTATTTGAATGGTCAAAAGCCTGGATTGTTGGTACTCATTAGAACCGCCTCGCCGTGGCGGTTCTAATAAGTGTCCGCAATCTATATTTTGAGAAAAAAAGATTGAATAGAAAAAACAAGAGCACCGCAAGCGGTTGCCAACGCTCGTCTGCAGTTTCTTTTAGAAAACAAAAGTTCTAAGTCAAATCAAATTGCAAGATGGAGTTATAAAACTTGTAGGGAATGTAGCTCTTGTGATGGTGAGTATGTGTATGAAGTTTCATGAAGGTAGGCCAAATACTTTTGGAAATATGGTCAAGGTTAAGTTTTTTGGTTAATTTTTCGAAAAATAGGTCAAAGTTCAAAGGTCAAGGTCACAGGTCAAAAAGCGTGGTATGACTGAAAAGGTCTTGTCCCAAGGAACATTCATGTGAAGTTGGAAGGCTCTGTTGTGAATAGTATTGAAATAAGAGACAAAAACAATTTAAAAAAACGGAGAGAAAAGGGGAGATAATTCAATCAAATTGCAAGATGGAGTTATAAAACTTGTAGGGAATGTAGCTCTTGTGATGGTGAGTATGTGTATGAAGTTTCATGAAGGTGGGCCAAATACTTTTGGAAATATGGTCAAGGTTAAGGTTTTCGGTTAAATTTTCGAAAAATAGGTCAAAGTTCAAAGGTCGAGGTCACAGATCAAAAGTGTGGTATCACTGAAAAGGTCTTGTCCAAAGGAACATTCATGTGAAGTTTGAAGGCTCTGTTGTGAATAGTATTAAAATGAGAGCAAAAAAAGTGTTTCAGAAAAAAATTGGAAAAGGGGAGATAATTCAGCCAAAATCAATAATGTTGTTATGGTCCTTGGTCAAAATGTAGCTCTTCTGATGATGAGTGTGTGTATGAAGTTTCATGAGGCAAGGTCTAATACTTTTTAAGTTATAGCCAAGGTTAAGTTTTTTTGGAACGACGCAGGACGACACAGGACGACGCAGGACGACAACGCAGACGCCGGAGTGATGACAATAGCTCGAAAGTTTTTTTTTTTTCAAAAAACAGACGAGCTAAAAATCATTTAGCTGCTTCTTTCTCTTTGCATTTAGGTTTTTCACCCACGACAACAATAGTTAATGTAGAAACGAATCAATGTATGGTGGTTGAATGGTAAAGAAGAAAAAAGGAAGAGAATACTCACGAACGAGCGCATCATGCAAACAGGCGTCTGTAATTTTGACCCACATGAACCAACTTTTATAGAGTGAAACGGGTTTACTGAGGTAAACATTATTCATATTTTATTGCTCAAAAACATAGATTGTTGGTACAAGTTAGAACCGCCTCAGCTAGACGGTCACCACAACAAAGAAAGAATGCTAAAATTAATAAATAAATGAATGAATGATGGTTGAATGGAAAAGAAAGAAATAAAGAAAGGGAAGACTCACGGACGCACGAACGAACGCATCACGCAAACAGGCCTTTGTAATTTCGACCCGCATGAACCCAGTTTTATATAGTGAAACGGGTTTACGGGGGTATACATTATTCACATTGTTTGCTCAAAAACATATATTGTTGGTACACGGTAGGACCGCTTTAGCGATACAGTTCTAACGAGAAGCCACAATCTATGTTTTTGAGCAGTTATACGAAAGAAAGGAAAGAAAGAAAAAACATTTACAGGCTTCTTTCTTTTATGCCCTCGTCAGCAATAGTTAAGTTAGAGAAAGAAAGAAAGTAAGAAAGAATGCTGAAATAAATAAATAAATGAATGTATGATGGTTGAATGGAAATGAAGAAAGAAAGAAAGAGAAGACTCACTAACGCACGAACGAACGCATCACGCAAACACGCCTCTGTAATTTTGACCCGCATGAACACACTTTTATATAGTTTACCTGCGTATACATTATTCATATCTTTTAACTCAAAACATTAACTGTTGGAGAGACTTACAAGGTAAAACAGTTGGTATACGGTAGAACTGCCTCAGCTCCAATAGTTAGTGGGATATCTTGCTGACAAGATCTTATCATTTTTTTTCAAAGGGCAACGCTTAAAAGGGGCATAATACGGACGAGGAAAAAAAAAAACGCGTCAGCTATTTTTTTCATGAGAAATTCATATATGAAATTTCAAAACCCTAGTATACACGGTTCTAAAGTTATGCTATACAACACAAAGCATACATTGTACAAATACCCAAGGTGACAAAGGGTCATAACTCACGAAGTATTTTTCGGAAATTAGTCAAAAGTTAATCAGGTCATCTACTCATCACCATCAATCTATACGCCAACTTTTAAGGCTCTAGCTCCTATAATTTTTGAGTGATTTTATCAATTATTTTTCTAAGGGCAATAACTCTTGAAAGGGGCATAATCCGGATGAGACAAAATTTCGCGTTGTGGAATTCATGTATGAAATTTCATAATAGAAGGGAAGGCAATGGTCAGGAATCGATACAATTAACACATAGCTCCCATCAGAGACACCAAATGGAAAGAATCATAAAATGAAATAACTAGACCCTAATGGAAACATCAATAGCGGAAAGCCAAAAGGACAGTTACTTTCCCACAAAATGGCCAACTGGCTATGCAAAACAAAATAAAAAATTACAAGCGATACACACACTCAAAGACAAACCGTAACAAAAATAAACCACGAAATGGAACGATAAGTGAAACAAATACCAATGAGGGTGGTGGCCTGGGAGGCTTAAGTCGATTTTACGCGGCCTCAATCCTCGCCCTTACTTCCGTCGCGATTTAGGCAAAAATGATTTGTTCAATCCGCATGAATGCCTCCTTACTCATCAGTGCAACATCTCCGAGAACATATATATCCGAGAACACAACGATATGTTGCTGACAAGATTTTATCATTTGTTTTTTCAAAGGGCAATAACTCTTGAAAGGGGCGTGTAATCCGGATGAGAAAAAATACGTGTCAGCTATTTTTCCAAGAGTAATCCATACATGGAATTTTAAAATAGAAGTAGAGGCAATGATCAGGAATCGATACAATCAACCCACAGCTCCCATCAGAGACACCAAAGGGAAAGACACACAAACATGAAACAAGAGACTCTATCGGAAACACCAACAGCGGAAAGCCAAAAGGACAGTTACTTTCCCACAAAATGGCCAAAAGGCTATCCAAAATAAAATAACATAAGCAACACAAACACCCAAAGACAAACCATAACAAAAATAAACCGCGACAGAAAAACCGCCTTGGAACGGTCAGCGCAAACGAATTCCACTGGGGGCTTTAATCGATTTTACGTGGCCACAATCCTAGCATACACGGTTCTAAAGTTATGCTATTCATAAAACGCGTAACGGACGGACCGACGGACGAACGACCCAGAAGCAATATGCCCCTCCAACTTCTTTGACGTTGTTGGGCATAAAAATGGGATGAAACGAACGGGCGAACGGACGGGCATAGACATTGCCCTTAAATCTTAAATCGAGGTGTGAAGACGTTTGCTGTAATCTTTATCTTATCAAAAGCGGTGTGTGTGTGTGTGTGTGTGTGTGTGTGTGTGTGTGTGTGTGTGTGTGTGTGTGTGTGTGTGTGTGTGTGTGAATTCGGGTTTAACGTCGCTTTCAACAATTTTTCAGTCATATCACGACGGTGTCTGGTTTCGACAGGGAGCTCAATGCTCACTTTTATAGTGCTGCCTCACTGAAGTATCATGTCCCAGACACATTACATGATACCACACCCAGTCACATTATCCTGACACTGGGTCGACCAGTCCTAGCTCTACCCCGTAAATCTGAGTGCCAAGCGAGGAGCAGCTAGTACCATTTTTAACGACTTTGGTATGTAGCGGCCCGGGATCGAACCCGTGACCTCCCGTTCCCCGGAGCGGACACTCTACCAACTGAGCTATCGGGGCCGGTAACTTATCAAAAGCGGGCACAAACAAAATAGAAATAGAGGCAATGATCAGGAATCGATACAATCAACCCACAGCTCCCATCAGGGACACCAAAGGGAAAGAAATACAAACATGAAACAACATACCCTAATGGAAATATCAATACCCTAATGGAAATATCAATAGGACAATTACTTTCCCACAAAATGGCCAATAGGCTATCCAAAATACACAAACACACAAAGACAAACCATAACAAAAATAAACCGCGATAGAAGAACCACCCTGGAACGGTCAGTGGAAACGAATACCACTGGGGGGGGGGGGGGGGGGGGGGGGCTTAAATCGATTTTACGTTAACCTTAATGTTAATCGTGTTTGTCTCTCAGGTGTGATGATGGTTGCTTAAACAAGTATTTAGTTAATTTAACTTGTTTTGATTAAGTTGGCATATTTCTTAAGCAAATTATAATAAGTAGGCGGTTTGCTGCAGACGCGTGCAAAAACAGTGGATAAAAACACCAAACTCGACAAACTGAGCAAACAATCTGAGTATAAATGGTCGGCTAATGGACATTTCATTATTCTGCTCTTAACAGTGTCATTTGATGCATAAGGGTAATTTTTCTTGAATTTCTTTTTGTGTGTTTCTCTTTGTTTCATTGCTTTGTTTATATTTCTGTTTTGCATAGTTTGATCTTATAACGGGTTCACAGCCCCAACAATATTATTGCATTGCAATGTTTGAAAGTGAGCCTGTTGAGTCTAGTCTGTACTGTGCACTTTGCATCATGGCTTCAGCGAGGTCTGCTTCTAGATTTGCTTGCGGTGTCTGTCAGAAATACTGTGCAGGTGGAAGTGTTCGGTGTGGTCAGTGTACAAATGGTATCATGGTACGTGTGAAAATATCTCTGAACCCCAGTTAGAACTATGGGAATGTTCATGTACAGAACTCTTGATGGAACAGCCTTTGACTATCCATTTGGAATTTGTAGGCTCGCTGCTGCTGCTACATAAATCATTGACTGGTTGAGGACCGCTGTCTTGCGTGAACGTCTGTTTAAGCCTGAATTTAATTTTGACAGCAGTGAATTTGCTACAATTTCTATGGGCAGAGATGAGGTTGCTTCCCATATAATGGCTAAGTATGTTGAAAATTTGACTGGTGATTCAGTGTCGTCAGCTGGAGAGGGCAATTGTCTATTCAATGCTGCAGCATTCAGACTGCAAGGGAACGAAAGACTGGCCCCTGTTCTCAGATAATTTACTTGTTTGAATATGGTAGACAATTTGCATAGCTATTTTAACCATCCTCAGACACGCCATGTTCAATTATTGTCCCCGTCTTTTGAAAAAGCAACTTTAGATTGTGCTCGGAATAGTCGTTACTCGTCTGTGTGGACAATTATGGGACTTTGTGATGTTATAAAAAGTAGAAGTTAAACAAAGATCAGGAATTGATACAATTAACTTACTCCACCCATAAAAGACACCAAAGGGAAAGAAATACAAACATTAAGCCAACATACCATAATGGAAACCTAAACAAAGGAAGGCCATAAGGACAGTTACTTTCCCACAAAATGGCCATATGGCCATCCAAAATTAAAAGACACAAGTGATACACACAGTAAGTAACAAACAACAACATAAATAAATCGCCACAGAAGAGCCGCCTTGGAACGGTCAGTGGATGATTTCCACTGGGGGCTTAAATCGATTTTACGTGGCCACAATCCTCACCCTTACTTCCGTCGCGATTTAGACAAATAATTTGTTCAGTCCGCATGAAGGCCTCCTAACTCATCGGTGCAACATCTCCGTGAACACAAAAATCAAAGAACCACAGAGGTGAGACAACGGTGAGGACTCGACAGCAAGAAACCACTGAAATGCTGGAGCAAAAGAAAACCAACAGTTAGGCTCCGATGAGCCCGACCAGAGTCAGAGCATCAGGCACCAACCAGCATTATCTCTCTAATTTTCAATAAGCCTTTACGTTGGAGCCGTCATAGAATCTGAGGCCTGACCCACCGGCGTGCAATTAAAGAGGGAAGCAAAATTGCCAACCGTGATTGGGTTAACTACCATGCATGCAGTCTGTCGTATAATATCCATGTTGTACCCAATCTTTTTATATCGAAGAATGATTTTACGAAATTGGGTGCTGAAGTCATTGCGGTTATATATTTTTCTGAATTTTTATACTAAGTCACCATAAAATTCGGGTTCCGATAGACCTTGTTGCAGAAGAGATTTAAGTGTCTTTTGCGCTTAATCCACTCCCACTTTAATAGTAAGAATGACCTGGCAGATAAAACGTTCAATAATGTATTCTACACAGAAGAGATGATTCCGATGCAAAACCGGTGTATATTATACGGTATAAAATGGGTCAGCTTCCACTTCCTGGAACATGGTATGCTGTTAATCACTTTGCTGCCGTGCTTAATGTGAGGGACAACATACCACCTCGGTCTTCTCGGGCATCAACAACTGTGTTGAACATGTCTGCACACCCACATGCGACCGATGAAAAAGATGCATGGGTGATCCCCAAAGGAATGAAACGAACTTCAGCATCGTTGTTGGCGTCAGTGTAGATAGATGTTAGAAAATAGAAGTGAAAGCAATGAAGTCCAAACCGTTATAACTTGTTACAGATAGATGATAGTAAAGAAAAGGTCAATTTCCATTCTCCAAATCATTTTAAATGTATAAAGACCGATAAGCGAGAACGTTAAGGAAAACATGTCACTGTCTCCTCCGCCATCACCAACTGTGCAGAACATATCTGACACTCCGAATCTGAGCCATAATATAGATCAGATTTCGGCATCGTCGTTGATGTCCGAGGAGATGGATTTAACGCACGCGAGTCGTTTCTGTGTATGGAGATGGGTGATGAGCGTGGCGAGCATGATGATTTTGATTCGAGCAATGTATCACACGGGTCTTGCATGTCCGATGCTGAACGAGAGGCATACATTGATTATGAAGACAGGGTTGTTTCGTATAATTTACTGGAGACTGCTTGTTGCAATCCCAAGCAAGGATTTGTGATGAATTCGAAACTTCTGGAAATCTCACAACAAAATATCCTGACTTGTGTTCTGAGGCTTCTGCGCCTGGTCATATCCTTTCGGTGCAAAACATTGTTGGGTTAAAGGAAACTTGCGAGCCACCATTAGACCTAATTCTAAATGGAACTAAAAATGATTTAAATTTTGCTGTCAACAATGTCCGAAATGTCTGCGCCAAATTTGAATTTCCTGATGACTGTTGTATTTGGGAAGATCAAACATTAATCACCGTTAACCAATAGTATGTTGTAGAAGGTGAAACCGCGAGAAACGTTTTTTTTTTTTTTTTTTTAAAAAAAGAATGGACTGTATTGCACCGAAAAGGGTATTTAAGAAACTTATCGGGGGATTACACCCCAGCCAACTCAGATTTTCGGTACCCATCATTACTCTACATCATTAAAGGGTGACCCGCACTTTAAGAAGAGAATAACCGCTGTTATTTTTTTAGGTCCCGACAATCTTTCAAAATTGTTTGCACTTGCCGTTGCTGAGTACCCGGGAGTACAAAAACAAAGGGAACTAAGTTTCCCAAGGAAATTCTAAAACAAAGGAGCCTTACACCCGCACTGACCCTGGAGTTCTTAGGCGCGCATATGAAAGATGCAGTTCTAAAGCTGCAACCGAGGTCTGCTATTAAATGACAAAGGAAGACTGTACGCACACTCCGAAAAGCAGCAGCCGAATCCGTGACAAAGTTTAGTATGAGAGGAAAAACAAAGCTAAAAACAATAATTACGTCGGAATAACGATGCGGAATACGTTTTGTCTGTTCTGTCGGAAGTACGTTCTTCTCGATTTGTCGGCCGCGCCCATCGGGGCTTTAAGAAATAGATGGGCTGCATGATGCTGCCACGCAGAGCTGAAACCGACCTCACACGAGTACTGGTAACTGACTAACTAAGCCTGCACAGGAAAAGCGTTGCGAGTAGGACCGTCCATGCTTATAAACACTATTGGTTTCATTGGGCGACAGGGTTTGAGATGTCATTTCATCTCAGTGTCGGGTACAAGTCCCACAAAATTGAAAGCAACGTCTCCAAAATGACTTATACAGTGTTGACGGGGACATTAAACCTCAAATCAATAAAAAAAAAACAAATCTTCTCCATTTGTTCAACAAATGATTAATACGAAAACAACAAAAGTCCGAACATCATTCTTTCACGCCTGATCAAATTGCAGATTTAAAATCAAACTGCGTCGGGGACGATGCCAGCGTGTTAGGTGTGGATAGGACATTCAACTTGGGGAAGTTTCTGTCACATATTTTTTCTATAAAACAGAAAAGTCACAAACTTTAAAACAAAACAATTTCCCTTAATGTTACGCCCAGTTTTCATTCATTCTGAGGCCGATCAGATGTCATATAATATTTTCCTCTCTGAGTTAAGGGATGGTTTTGGCAATTGTAATTTTTTTTGGCAGTAACGAAGAAAGGGCTCTCACCAATGCCCTTCAGTAAAATTTCCAGACTCCTCTTTCCTTTTGTGCACGAAACACTAAAAGGATAATATTCCACATTACCTAGAAAAGCATGGGTCTGACCTTAAAGACAGAGAAATAATGCTTAATTAATTAATTAATTAATTAATTAATTACATTGTTACAAGCTTAATATCTAAGCTCTGGGCCCTGTGGTTCCACATTACCTAGAAAAGCATGGTTCTGCCCTTAAAGACAGAGAAATAATGCTTGATATCATTTTCGGTGAGGCCGGTATTGCCTTCATCAACGATGATTTTCAGTATTCAAAATAGAAGTGAAATAATGATCTGGAATCGGTACAATTAACCCACAGCTCCCATCAATGACACCAAAGGGAAAGAAACACAAATATGAAATAACTAGACCCTATTGGAAACATCAATAGCGGAACGCCAAAAGGACAGTTACCTTCCCACAAAATGGCCAATTGGCTATCCAAAACTTAATAATATAAGCGAAACACACACTCAAAGACAAACCATTACAAAAAGAAACCGCGACAGAAGAACCGCCTTGGAACTCCGGGCTTTAATCGAATTTACGCAGCTGCAGTCCTCTCCCCCTACTTCAGTCGCGATTTAGACAAATAATTTGTTCAGTCCGCACGGAGGTCTCCTTACCCATCAGTGCAACATCTCCGAGAACACAAAAATTAAACAACTACAGAGATGATTTGCTGCCCTATTTTGAGATACACCCAAAATGTTAAATGTACTAGGAAAGATTTCTGAAAGGCAAAATTAAAAATTTCGTCTATGCACCACTAAAAATGGTCATATCACTAAACTGTGGACAAAACAATAATTCTGAATCAATGAACCACCGAATAAAGCAAGTCGCAGATTGGAACCATTATAGACTTCCAGATTTGATTTGTTTCCAACATGCAGATGCTGAATTTGCGTCGTGCACTTTATAGCGAGGGCGACTTAAATCTGTTGGGACCTTTCACCTCCTTTGCTGTTGATTCCACTGTTTGGCATTATAAATCCTTCAAACAAAAGGAAATTATCTACCACACGCTGTTGTCTTCCTTTCATGAACCTGCAAAGTCAAAAAATTTCCAGTCATTAGAATGTGAATATAACGTGCCGAAACCAAAGGAAACTGCAGGGAAAAATCTCCACCAGCGGAAGAGACAACAGGCGGAGAAGACCAGCAATGTACAGCACAAATAAATGTGAAAGTTCTGAGCAAAGTAGGAATCGGTACAAAGCCGGAATAGTCCTGCACAAGGTTGGAATTCTCGTTTTGTTGCCCCATCACGATAATACGCCAGTGTGGCACAGTCCATTCTTTCAAATCTCCGAAATGGTTATTTTTCTGAAGAAAATTTGTGATATTTTTTTCTTATTTATGCTTCAAACATAGGCTTTGGGAGCTCGTTGGAAACGCCTTCATAGTGCGGTTCTGACGAGTGCAAACAAGCTATATCTAAGAGTAGAAATAAGAAAATATAATTTATACGCCAATAAACCCCAGTTTTCTCTTGATAAAATGGGGTTTAGAGGCGTGTTCATTAAACAGACTTGTTAACATGATGCAGAGTGAGAATTCCAACCTAGTCGCAAGAGCATTTCGGAATTTTTCTTACGCATAATGATATAATCTGTTTACAGATACGTAAATTTTTATTATGGTTATTATTTTTGTTGTTGTTGTCGTTGTTGTTGCTGCTGCTGCTGTTGTCGATTCTGCTACTACTGCTGCTTTTATGTTTATTTCATTATATATTTATTTATTTATTTATTTATTTATTTATTTATTTATTTATTGAGAAGATGTTCGGTTTTGAAAAATCAAAAATCGATTTGGAAAATTCACACACGATGAAAAAATCTTTGTTTCATCTCTCACTGGTTGGGAGCGTACAGTACACTTAACCCGGATGTTCCGATCTGTATAGTGGACAGATCCTTGTCTTTTGTTATGACCTTGAAGGTGTATGTGCGTGGTCTGTCTTCTATATTTGAATATTTATTTTTTTGGACATAAATAACTTGGTAAGTGTGTTTTATTTATTTTGTTTTCCATACTGACCATCTTTGGGAACGGCAAGATGTCGTTTTAGATGCTTTTAATCTGTTTTTCAGCTGCAAATCACCAGTGTTTGTAAGAATCACACCTCACATGTGACCAGAAAATCGACCAATTGAGAGCTTTAATCGAAAGAAAAATATATTTTAAGACAGTTTTAAGATAGATTAATAATCTATAATGAGCTATACTAAAAATAAGTGCCTCTAGAATTCAATACGAAATCACACGAAGAGCAAGACTGACCATCCCAAAAAAAAATCTGACTGTATGGTATGTCTCATATTTACTGTATAACTTGTCTTAAGATACTTGTTTTGATTGTACGGGATGTCGCTTTTAATGTGTGTAAGTTATTCATAGGTGCATTGCAATATTTGTCTATGCAATATGATGATAATGCTTAAACAATAGCAAATCTATGTGAAAATATTAATTACCTATAAATTCCCGAAATCTTGGAGAAATTGCATGTGCTGTGTGCTGCATGTCATTGAACCTTTAGAGCACTACAAACTAGAGGTCTTAACCACTCGGCCAAATGAGCTTCCCGGACAAGGGTCAGTAAATGACCTTGACTTTCGGAACTGACAAAATTCCATTCAGCTGAGTGCAAATATCATTTCTGATGCCACTAGCTTCCATGCAATCAGAAAAATTCACTGTTTTGCCTTTTTTTCCATACAAATGTCTAAGTGACCAAATTTAACCTTGACATAAAACAGGTCAAATGAAACCAAAGGTCATCATTAGAACAAACTTGGTAAGGACCGAGTCCCCGATGCTGTATACCAAGTTTCAAGAACATCAGCCGTTCGTTTCTTGAGAAGAAGATTTTTAAAGGTTTTTACCATATATGGGCATGGCGGCCATATTGGTCATGTGACCCAGTCGGCACGATCAATCTTTCGTACCCCCTTCCCACAGGGGCGCCACATGTAATTTGGATTCAATCGAACCAGCAGTTTAAGTTGAGAAGAAGATTAAAATACTCAATCTGAGCCTTCCCGGACAAAGGTCAGTAAATGATCTTGACCTTCGGAACTGACAACATTCCATTCAGCTGAGTGCAAATATCATTTCTGATGCCACTAGCTACCATGCAATCAGAAAAATCCACTGTTTTGCCTTTTTTCCATACAAATGTCTAAGTGACCATATTTGACCTTGACGTAAAACAGGTCAAGGTCAACCAAAGGTGATGATTTGAACAAACTTAGTAGGGCCCAAGTCCCTAATGCTGCATACCAAGTTTCAAGGTCATCGGCTATTTGGTTCCCGAGAAGAAGATTTTTAAAGGTTTTTACCATATATGGACATGACGGCCATTTTGGTTATGTGACCCAATCATTACGAACAAACATTCGTTCCCCCTTCCCATGGAGGCTCCACTTGTAATTTGGTTTCAAACTACCCAGCAGTTTAAGTTGAGAAGAAGATAACAATACTGAATCTGAGCCTTCCAGGACAAAGGTCAGTAAATGACCTTGACATTTGGAATTGATCAACATCTATTCAACTGATTGCAAATATAATTTTTGATGCCACAGGCTACCATGCAATCAGAAAAATCCACTGTTTTGCCCTTTTTCCATATAAATGCCAAAGTGACCAAATTTGACCTTTATGTAAAACAGGTCAAGGTCAATCGAAGGTCATCATTTGAACAAACTTGGTAGAGCCAGAGTCCCCGATGCCGCATACCAGGTTTTAAGGTCATCGGCAATTTGGTTCCTGAGAAGAAGATTTTTAAAGGTTTTTACCATATATGGGCATGGCGGCCATTTTGGTCATGTGACCCAGTCCTTACGAACAAACTTTCGATCCCTATTCCCATAGAGGCTCCACGTGTAATTTGATTTCAAACTACCCAGCAGTTTAAGTTGAGAAGAAGATAAAATTACTGAATCTGAACCTTTCAGGACAAAGGTCAGTAAATGACCTTGACCTTTGGAATTGATAAACTTCCATTCAGCTGATTACAAATATCATTTCTGATGCCACAGGTTACTATGCAATCAGAAAAATACACTGTTTTGCCCTTTTTCCATACAAATGTCTAAGTGACCAAATTTGACCTTGACGTAAAACAGGCCAAGGTCAACCAAAGGTCATCATTTGACCAAACTTGGTAGGGCCAGAGTCCCCGATGCTGCATACCAAGTTTCAAGGTCTGCCGCCTTTTGGTTCTTGAGAAGAAGATTTTTTAAGGTTTTTACCATATATTGACATGGCGGCCATCTTGGTCATGTGACCAAGATCCCATGAACAAACTTTCTTTCCCTCAACCCATAGAGAACCCATATGTAATTTGGTTTCAATTGGCCTAGCAGTTTCTGAGGAGAAGTCATTTGAAAATGTTGACGCAGACGCGAACGCGGACGCGTACGTGGACGACGGACGGCGGATCACTGCCTATACTATAAGCTCCCCCTGTAAACTAGCCACCAAGTGCACAGCGAAGAATCTTATCAGACTGGGTGGATGCGCAAGCTAATCTGCATCTTCGTCGGGCGCAGTCATTTTGTCATGTTTTGTGTTTCATCTGAGACAGTTTGAAGAACCCGATGAAGAAAGTGTGTATATGCCAAGTTTCCACATTTCAGAAACAAAATAGCTAACGTATTTAAATGTTATCCTACGAATAAGTCGAAATCTCTCTATAGTATTATCAGGACACACAATATAGTATGATCGGAACACGACATACAGTGCTGAGAAATCAGTTTTGCGACATGCGATACAAACCAGTTTTTGACCTCTCTATTGTTTTCTTTGAAAATAATTGCCCTTACATGGCAAGATGTTTAGTACTATTAATAAAAGCTGACCCGAAATACATCATAAAATAGTTAAAATGCATTAGCAGTCGTTTCATGTAAGGTTGGTGGGAAAGCTTGATTAAATTGTACCGGTGCAGCGTTTGAAATCGAAAGTAGGATAATGATTTTCTAGAAACAAATGTGAAATAAACGAAATCATAGCAATAAACAGAAAATCAAGGTAGCATGTCGAAAAGACTTTTAGTTATGCTTCCCGAACTACTGCTATGAAATTGAAATTCTAATGATTAATAATTTCAAAACACAAAAATAAACATTCTGTAACATACCCGACATATCGGAACAAGGATCTGTCCACTATACAGATCGGAACATCCGGGTTAAGTGTACTGTACGCTCCCAACCAGTGCTCTGTGGTTGTTTGATTTTTGATGTTGTACTGATGAGTTAGGATGCCTTCGTGCGGACACAACAAATTATTTGTCTAAATCGCGACGGAAGAAAGGGCAAGGATTGTGGCCACGTAAAATCAATTTAAGCCCCCAGTGGAATTCGTTTACTGACCGTTCTAAGGCGATTCTTCTGTCGCGGTTTATTTTTGTTATGGTTTGTCTTTGAGTGTTTGCCCGGTATCGCTAATATTGTTTTGTTTTGGATAGCCAATTGGCCATTTTGTGGGAAAGTAACTGTGCTTTCGGCTTTCCGCTATTGATGTTTCCATTTGGGTCTGTTGTATCATGTTTGTGTTCTTTCCCTTTGGTGTCTCTGATGGGAGCTCTGGGTTAATTGTATCGATTCCTGATCATTGCCTTCACTTCTATTTTAAGCCAGCGTTCTTTGATAGGAGACCACCCTTGGAACTATCCTTAGAGACCATTTTTAGCAGTTCCAATGATGGTCTTAACACATCAGTTTTACTGTATTATATCCATTAATTATTTATCGCGCGGAAACAGAGGTTGAAAAGTGTATTCTTCATAATTTAAGCAACTCCCAACATGATCAAATATCTCTAATTTAAGCAGCAGTTTGTCGAAGCTGAAACATAGAAAATCGCTAGGCACTGAGATTTGAATGACTTCTCCCCGTACATCAACCATAGTGCAGTTTATATTTTACTTTTGGTCCTTTGCGATCAGCGTTAATATTCTTAGAATTCGGAAATAAATTATTGGTTTAGACTCATATTCTAGACAGGTTTTTAATTATTTGGACCCCATTTTGATTTATACCGGTCTTTGAATCGACTGCCTATTCGAAATTTGCAAAATTGCAGTATGTTTCATCTGGCTTTCTTTGCCGGATCATTACAGGGTCACTGATGAGGCTTTAGTAGTCGAAACTACGTAGTATGACCCATCTTCTTTCTTATGAATGTTTTCATTGCTCTTAAAGGAACTCATTTTTGATTTTTATTCAGTATGTAAATAGATGTAATATTGTTCTATTTTTTATTCAAAACATACTGTCAGTGTGTCAATTGTCAAAACATTATAATTTAATCAAACACCGGATTAAAGACGGCGTGGTTCGTCAATGTTTTCAGGCGTGAATGTATATGAAAGCGTGTTGTCAATTAGTTTGATGTAATTGATACTTTATACACCACGAAGAACACGCTTGTATAATTTTAATCCCTTTAACCCTACTTTTATACAATAAAACGATGCATTATTTTTCTTCTTTATGCTCCAAACATAGATTGTGGCCGGTACACCTTAGAATCGCCTCGTCGAAACGGTTCTAACGAATACCCACAATCCTTGTTTTAAGCTAGAGTTTGCAAAATATCAAATTGTTTATCTTGTTTTTCTTTTCTTTTGGTGCATTTTTTAATATATTCGACTAGGCATGTTTTCTCAATCGCAAACGAAAAACAGATTGCAATGATATTATCATATTTTTATGCTATTGCATTTTGCTGTTGTGGTTTTGTTTATCTATTTCTTGTATTTCTACTGATGTTGTACATCAACGTATTGCCAAAATGATAAGAATGCAATATACTCTAGTCTTTTCTCCATTTACAAATATCAAGTTAAATAAAAGTCTATGGAATGACAACCTGCAAAACCCAAAGTTAATAAAAGGGGTTAGCATTATTTTTGTCTATATATGTTCTGACACAAAGTTTATTGTAATCGTTGTTACACCTACAAAGAGCAAGTACCAATAATATATATATCACACTTTTTCATTACTCTTGTGTTGTTTTGTTTTATTTGAGGTTTAACGTCCCTGTCTACACAATTTATGGCATTTTGGAGACGTTGCTTTCAGATATGTGAGACTTTTATCCGACATTGAGATGAAATGACAACCCAAAATAGAAGTGGAGGCAATGGTCAGGAGTCGATACAATTAACCCACAGCTCCCATCAGAGACACCAACGGGAAAAACACAAACATGAAACAACAGACCCTAATGGAAACATAAATAGCGGAAATCCAAAAGGCCAGTTACTTTACTTAAATAATATAAGCGACACAAACACCCAAAGACAAACCATAACAAAAATAAACCGCGACAGAAGAACCACCTTGGAACGGTCAGCAGAAACGAATTCCACTAGGGGGTCGGGGATGGCTTAAATCGATTTTACGTGGTCACAAGCCTCGCCCTTACTTCCGTCGCGATTAAGAAAAAAAAATTGTTCAGTCCGCATGAAGGCTTCCTAAATCATCGGGCTGCACGATACTTCCACGCAGAGCTGATACCGACCGCACATGAGTATTGGTAATCCGCTTAGAACTTCTAAGCCTGCCAAGGAAAATCGCTGCGAGTCGGCCCGTCCATGCTTATAAACCCTATTTGTTTCATTGGGCAGCAGGGATTGAGATGTCGTTTCATCTCAATGTCGATTAAAAGTCCCGGAAACAATTGGAAGCAACATCTCCAAAATGACCTAAATAGTGTTGACGGGGACGTTAAACCTCAAATCAAACAAAATCCTGACTCATCAGTGCAACATCTCCGTGAACACAAAAATCAAACAACCCCAGAGATAAAACAACGGTGAGGACTCGACAGCAAGAAACTACTAAAATGCTGGAGCAAAAAAAAAAAAAACCAACAGTTAGACTCCGATGGGCCCGACCAGAGACAGAGCATCAGGCACCCACCGACAGTACATAGAATTAGATTCTCTCTAATTCTCAGTAAAACTTTACGCTGGAACCGTCATAGAATCTGAGGCCTGACCCACCGGCATGCAATTTAAGATTAAAGAGGGAAGCAAAGTCGTCAAACGTGGTCGGGCTAACCACCACGCACGCAACCTGTCGTATAACAATTTATGTTGTATCTAAACTTTTTATATCGAAGAATGAATTTACGAAACTGGGCGCCGAAGTCATTGCGGTTATACATTTTTCTGAACTTATATACTAAGTCACCATAAAATTCGCGTTCCGATAGACCTTGTTGCAGAAGAGATTTGAGTCCAATATTGAATTTTGAAATTAACTCAGAATGACGTCTATAAAATTTTGAAATGGCCCCGCGTAGTTTATGGTACCGACAACCCCGATTAAGAAGTTAAGCAGTCATTAATTTATTACGAGTATTGAAGTCAGTTACATGACTACACACTCTGGCAAATCGAATTAATTGCGAAACACACGCCACAGGATGGCGCACGAGGAACACCAAAATCCAAAAAAGGAAAATTCACAATCTCAAAATCATAACCACCGCGCCTACCACAAACCCCGCAAGAAACAAACCCATCCACAATAGACAGGTGCATGCATGCAGGCTTATCTGTTTTCAATGGGCATAGACAATAAATGTTTTACGGTCTTTGGTAAATCTATGTCCAAAATCATTTTAACAAGTCCAGAAAAAGACCCGAATATCTCACTTTATACAGATAATTCTTTCGCCGGCCGGTTCGTAAAACATGAAAACATCTACAATAGCAAATATATATTTCTATATAATTGCTTTAAAATTTGCGGCCAGTAATATGTCAAAGAAAACATTTTACTTCAAAATCTTCAGCAACGCACTGTCTTTATTCTGCAATTGTTGCATACAACTTGACAATGTCTGTGGCGTAAAACGAATTAAACAATAAATAAATATTAGAAATAAATATATTATCTACATGCACGTCAAGCTTTGTGACCCAAAACAACAAAATAAAGTAATATTCAGCATTTCAGCAGATCAGCGTTTGAGTCACTTTCTGCTGATCCGCATCTGCTGTTGTTCAGCGTTTTAGGTCCCAAATCCATGTAACGGTTATTTATAGAATTTAATCGTGCTATTCCTATCGTTGTGAGGTCAGAATGTTACGTTAGATAGCTATCTATAAAATTAGGACTTGAATAATGAGTTGAGTTTCGCAAACAGTATATATCCATATCAGACGTCTGATCAGGGTCTACACTATATGCTCACAGTCCAGGAATTTATGATTTAAATGAAACTGTGAGTTTTATGAGGAGCTATACGTAAAAGACTTATCTATACTCTTGACTGGAATCATGTGTTGGTTTTTGCAAACAGTGTGTCCCAGATCTGACGTGGTGAGATCTGGGTCATTGAGGCGGTGAAGCAGGTCTAACGAGCACCTAATCCCTATGTTTTTGCTGTATAAATAAGCAAAATATAACGGGTCTCATCAGCAAATCAGCCATTTTGGAGATGTTAAAAATTGCACTATGTCGCACGCGTGTGTGTTGTCGTAATGAACAGTAAGGACATGAGCAACGGAAGTAATGGCGATTTGTTGGTTTGTTTGTTTGATTTGAGGTTTAACCTCCCCGTCAACACATCTTAGGTCATTTTGGAGACTTTGCTTTCAATTTTGTGGGACTTTTACCCGACATTGAGATGAAACATCTCAATCCCTGCCACACAGTGAAGCCAATAGAGTCTATAAGCATGGATGGGCCGACTTGCAACAATTTTCCTGGGTAGGCTTAGACCTAAGCGGATTACCAGTACTCATGTGCGGTCGGTATCAGCTCTGCGTGGAAGCATCGTGCAGCCCAATCTATTTCTCCAAGCCCCGATGGGCGGGGCGGGGAAGTAATGGCGAGGATTGTGACCACATAAAATCGATTCAAGCCCCCCGCCCCAGTGGAATTTGTTTCACATGTCGTTCTAAGGCGGTTCTTCTGTCGTGGTTTATTTTTGTTATGGATTGTCTTTGAGTGTGTGTATCGCTTTTATTATTTTGCTTTCGATAACCAATTGGTCATTTTGTGGGAAAGTAACTGTCCTTCTGGCTTTCCGCTTGTGATGTTTCCATCAGGGTCTAGTTGTGTCAGGTTTGTGTTTCTTTCCCTTGGTGTCTCTGTTGGGAGCTGTGGGTTAATTGTATCGATTCCTGTTCATTGCCTTCGCTCCTATTTTGGTGATCACTGAATAATGTGAAATAATGCCCATACAAGTAGAGTCTGAACGCCCCACTTGCGTATGCGACTACTTTTCAATTTTGCATTAATACGCTTCCAATGCCAACGGAGGCTTCCATCCACTGAAAAAACTGTGTGAGTCAGTTCTCTCGGATCAAAGTACGCAATTACAGTGCCATTTGTAAGCTCTCATTTTAGCTCTTTAAATACATCCTACATTTCCGCTGGCCAGTGCCATTGTACATCCTGTCTCATGAGGTATCTTAGAGAAGATTTAATTGTGCTGTATTGAGGTTTGAACCTTGACAAATAATTGCTCATGGCCAAAATAGAACATACTTCTGATACACATGAGGGTATGTCCATGTTTTTGATGACACCCACCTTCTCTAGTGAAGCTGAAATTCCTGCTGAGCTGAATACATGTCCGTAAAACTATTCTTATTTAATGTCAAATTCTTCTTTTGAAGTCGCGCAAATGTCGCCTCGAGCCTCCTATCATGTTCTTCCTGGTCTTTTCCACATACGATTATGTCAACGCGTATGTTCTTAACACCATCTTATCTATATAACACTTTTGAAATATTTCCGCCGCAGAATTTATTCCAAAACACAAGCGTTTATAGCGAAACAATCATGCATGTGTAGTGAAGAATGTTATGTTCCTCGACCGTTCTTACAGAATTAACTGATTTAACTAAATCCAACTTCGAAAACACTTTAGCGCCGTTTAAATCCACTATAATGTTATTCACAGTAGGAATTAAGTATCGTGTACATTTTATGGTACGGTTTGGTTCCCTCTTATCAACGCAGATTCGAACCTCGTCCGGTGATTTAGGTTTGGATGCAGCCACAATGGGCGAAACCCATGGTGTAGCCCCGCCATCGACTTCCTCAGTTAGATCATTGTCCACCATGAGTTTGAGTTCCTTTTCCACGTCTTTTCGCACATGAAAATGTATTCGTATGTGAGGCTGTTGTACCGGTTGAACATAAGGGTCTATGTACATTAATGCTTGATCCAGTGTTCACTAGCATTCTTAGATTTAGTCTATTAATTGCCACATTCAAACTCGGCTGCTTAGTTTTCACTGAATTAACGCTTTTCAGTTCGTGTATTCCAAACATATAATCACCATTTGAGTCACTAATTGTGCCACAGCATATGTCGCTTCAACTTGTTTGACAGATTTTACTTTTGTCTTCATTTTCGATCGGCAAACTGAAGAAAAGTGGTTCTGGTTTTACACGCGTGGCAAGATTTTTCTTTTGCCGGACACTGTCTGTCGGTCCACAGTTCATACATGTTTTTAAAATGTAATTTCGCCTCTGGCGACATTTGAAAGTTTTTCGCGGCTTTTCCGTGTGTTTGATTTCACATGCCTGTTTGTCTGATAATTCCATTGATCTAGCAAGTCTCAACAGTTCATCAAGAGTCTGGTCCTCGCGTAAAGCCCTGCGTCGTCTTTTGGGGAGCTGCAGCCTTGAATTATTTGTGACTTGACCTCCTTGTCTTTTTCTGTAAAGTCGCAGTTTATACGAAATAGAAGTGAAGGCAATGACAAGGAATCGATACAATTAACCCACAGCTCCCATCAGAGACACCAAAGGGAAAGAAACACAAACATGAAACAACTAGATCCTAATGGAAACATCGATAACGGAAAGCCAAAAGGACAGTTGCTTTTCCACAAAATTGGCCAATTGGCCAAAACAAAATAATATAAGCGATAGACACACTCACAGTCTAGCCTAGCCTAACAAAAATAAACCACGTCAGAGAAGAACCGCCTTGGAACAGTCAGTGAAACGAATTCCACTGAGGGGGAGGGGATCTTCGCCCTTACTTCCGTCGCGATTAGGCGTAAAAAAGAAAAGCTGTGTTTCCACTTACATGCTGAAAAAAAATTTGGTTGATAGGTAAGAGAAACTTCTTTTTATTATTTTATTTTTTCTCCAGAAGAAAACAGTGTAGGCCTGTATTTTTTATGTGTTTTTATTTTTGTACATGATTTTTGTCAGTAAACCTGTCATGTTGAGACTTGCCCTGTATATCAAAATTCATTTTTAGACCAGTGCTCATAAACTAGAAATTGAAAGAGGCCGGTATTCATTTCCCAACCGCATATGTATGCAATGTTGTAAAGGGTTAGTTGAAGATGAACTGCATTTCTTGTTAGTATGCCTAAAGTACAGTTTAGAAAGAAACACATTTTTTAACCAAATTCAAAATAAAACTTCTTTGTTACTGTCTATGCATCAGAAATTTATTTGGCTTATGAGTAATGAGGAGACTAGAATTTGCAAAGTTGTTTCAAGTTTTATTTTACAAAGTCTTAATAAGCGTGATAATTAATAAGCTTAGACTTATAACAGTCACCTTGGCGCAATGAGTCAACAACTTATAAATTATAAATTGGAGTTGTTGGCTTTTTGCGCTGGGTGACGACTGTTACAGTCAATCACTCTTATAACTATACAACATTTTTATCTTTATATATGTTGGCTACTGGACCCAGGTGTGCAGAATTTTGCGTGAGCTTAATTACTATATCTTGCACTCTTATTACATTTACAAATGGTAGTGCTATTATTAAACTTTATGTTTAATGCTCTTAATTAAAACATAGCTGTACTCTTGGACCCAGTTGACAACTAGCAAAGACCTATGTTCCTAAATATATGGTATTTAAAGATGTCTCCCTCTGGCAGCTTTAGTATAGGTAAAGGCTAGAAGTTTTATTTCATTACTTTTTTTTCTTTTTCTTTGTTCTTATTCTCTTTTCCTTTGTAATTATATGTCTCATTAGTGAAACGTTCTGTTCTGATGAATAAACTTGTAAACTTGTAACTTTTAGATGCTCAAAAAGTCAGCTCTGTACTTTGGAAGGTACTAAATGCCGAAAACTACAAAAAAATGTACTTAAAACGCGAAAATACTATGGGAAAATGCAACGACGACATTGGGTAGGGTCGGACGGTAGGGTCTGTGTTTTAATTTCCATAAAATAGTAGAGTCGGGGCGGTGTGTGTATGTGTTGTGGGGAGGGGGGGGGGGTCTGAAGCAGGGTCGGTCGGGTAAGCGAAAACACGGCTATTTTTTTAGGCCTAAGCTGTCTCAGCCTGGTCAAATATGCGTCGATCCCTTCCTCGGGCTGTTGTTTAGCTTGTCGGAATTTATATATTTCGTATTCTGTATTCTTCTTTGGAATAAAATAGCCAAAGTGTTGATCAATGCCGTTGCATAATCATCTCAAGTGTATGTTAACGTTTCAAAGATGTCGTTAACGTCTTTCCCAGCGGAGTGAAGAAGTAAAGCTGACGTTGTTATGTCTTTGATGTCCATGCCGACAAGAAGATTCTCCAACCGTTTATCCATTTTCGCCAGTGTATGTCCAAGGCAGTTTCATGGATATTAAAAAGGTGGAAATGCCGGTAATGCTGATGCCATATTTACCTGTTTTTAACAGCTAATTGGTCCAGTTAATCAGTGTTGTGGGAAAGTAACTGTCCTTTTGGCTTTCCGCTATTGATGTTTCCACTAGGGTCTGTTGATTCATGTTTGTGGTTCTTTCCCTTTGGTGTCTCTGATGGGAGCTGTGTGTTAATTGTATCGATTCCTGATCATTGCCTCCACCTCTATTATACTAATTAATGTTATTTGCTGAAGTTGCTGCATATCCTTCCTTTTCTCTTCTTGAAAAGTTTTCAACTCACAGTATACTACTTTAGATATTTAATATATTAAACCCGCAGAGCAACTGAAGTAGATTCTGCGAGCATGCTGTATTATAATCTGAACTGTAACGTTTTGTTGCGGTAAATATGTAAATGACGTATACATATAAACAATAACACTACAGTATCTGTTTAGTGATTTTTTAATTGGGGTTTAACAACCCCGTCAACACTATATATGTCATTTTGGAGACGTTGCTTCCAATTCTGTGGGACTTTTACCCGACATGGAGATGAAATGTCATCTCAAGCTCTGCCGCCCAATGAAACCAATAGGGTTTATATGCACAGACGGTCCGACTCGCACTACTTTGCCTGCCCTGGACCAGCATTTCTGTGGTTTCTTGTTGTCGAGTCCTCACCCTTGTTTCATCTCTGTGGTTGTTTGATTTTTGTGTTCTCGGAGATATTACACTAATGAGTTAGGATGCCTTCACGCTTACTGAACAAATTATTTGTCAAAATCGCGACGGAAGTAAGGGCGAGGATTGCGGCCGCGTAAAATCGATTTATGCCACCCGGTGGAGTTCGTTCCACTGACCGTTCCAAGGCGGTTCTTCTGTCCAGATTTATTTTTGTTATAGTTTGTCTTTGAGTGTGTGTATCGCTTATATATATAGTTTTTGTTTTGTTTTGGATAGTCAGTTAGCCATTTTGTAGGAAAGTATCTGTCCTTTTTGCTTTCCGCTATCGATGCTTCCATTAGGGTCTAGTTATTCGTGTTTGTGTTTCTTTCCCTTTGGTGTCACTTATGGGTGGGTTAATTGTATCGATTCCTATTAATTGCCTTCACTTCTGTTTAGACCTTCAAAGCGAGTACCAGTACTCTCGTGTGGTTGGTTGCAGCTCTGCGTGGAAGCATCATGCAGCCCAATCTATTTCTCCCAGCCCCGATTGGCGGGGCCAATCACAAATGATAATAATGAATATTGATAGACGTCTAACATTCTACTATTCTTTCTTTCTTTTGTATAACCCTCAATACAGAGAGTGTGGATACTCACAGTCTAGCCTAGCCATAACAAAAATAAACCACGACAGAGAAGAACCGTCTTGGAACAGTCGGTGAAACGAATTCCACTGAGGGGGGGGGGGGGGGATCTTCGCCCGTACTTCCACCGAGGCTGTATTTACACGCACAGAATGCAATGCTAGTGATTATAGAGCCTGAACTTAAGCTCAGCTCAGCTTACTTACTTTACTCATCTGACAATGATGACTGATAAGTAATCTAAGTAAAGTAAGTAAATACCGCAACGGGCCTCCGTGGCCTAGTGGATAAGAGCGCTGACTCTTAGTCATTAGGTCTCTCACCGCCGTAGGTTCGAGCCTCGCTCGGGGCACGTTTGAGACGCCAAGTTCTGCAACGGAAGGTCAGGTGGTTTTTCTCCGGGTACTCCGGTTTTCGCCCACCTCTGATTAACGATCGGCTCGATATGAGTGAAATAATCTTTAAAGGGCCGTAAAACCAAAACAAAAAAAAAAAAAAAAAAAAAAATAAGTAAATACCGCAAAAATCAAAAATGTGTTCCTTTAAGAGCAATGAAAACATTCATAAGAAAGAAGATGGTCCATACTACGTAGTTTCGGCTAACAAAGCCTCATCAGTGGCCCTGTAATGATCAGGCAAAGAAAGCCAGAGGAAACATACTGCAATTTTGCAAATTTCGAATAGGCAGTCGATACAAAGACTGATATAAATCAAATTGGGATCCAAAAAATTAAAAACCTGTCTAGAATATGAGTCTAAACCAATAATTTATTTCTGATTTCTCAGAATATTCACGCTGATCTCAAAGGACCAAAAGTAAACTATAAACTACACTATGGTTGATGGTACGGGGAGACGTTTTACGGCCGCCACACGGCACAACACCAGCTGCAGTGAAGGCAAATAAAAATCAACAATGTGTTCCTTTAAGAGCAATGAAAACATTCATAAGAAAGAAGATGGGCCATACTACGTAGTTTCGGCTAATAAAGCCTCATCAGTGGCCCTGTAATGATCAGGCAAAGAAAGCCAGAGGAAACATACTGCAATTTTGCAAATTTCGAATAGGCAGTCGATACAAAGACTGATATAAATCAAATTGGGATCCAAAAAATTAAAAACCTGTCTAGAATATGAGTCTAAACCAATAATTTATTTCTGATTTCTCAGAATATTCACGCTGATCTCAAAGGACCAAAAGTAAACTATAAACTACACTATGGTTGATGTACGGGGAGACGTTTTACGGCCGCCACACGGCACAACACCAGCTGCAGTGAAGGCAAATAAAAGACTGCTTATTTCGCTCATTCCTGGACAATAATGGGATAAGTGTAAGTAAACGACATAGAAGGCATGAATAGCGCTTTTAGATGAATTTCAGGACCCGGAGGATGAAGTATAAGCCTGATTATTGAAACTTAAAGATGCTTTATCACCCTAAGCGTGCCTAGTTAGTATGTTTATTTAACCTTAATAAAAAATAACAAATTGATTTTTTAACTTTTATTCAACCTAAGACATAGTTCAAATCCTTTCCATATCAGTAACAGACATTTTTAGCTCACTTGTGCCGAAGGCTCCAGGGGAGCTTATATTATAACTGGTCATCCGCCGTCCGTCGTCCGTCCGTCACCACCTTTGACCAGTTATATCTCTGCAGCCTGCATGCTGATCTCAATCATTTCTTATCTGTAGCATGCCTTGGGTGGGGCAACGAAGAATTTAGCTTTTTATCAAAATTGAATGAAAACTTTGGTTGCTATGGCAATCCCAATTTCCCATAGACTTACAATGGAAAATGCTTGTCATCACCGTAGCACCTTCCGTTTTGATCAGATCTTTATGAAACTTATATGTAAGGTAATATATAAGGTACTTATATGTAAGGTAAGGCTGGGGATAAAAGCTCGGAAGAGTTCGGAAAACGGCCAAGTCGGCCCATTAATCATAGAGTTACGTCCCTTTGATTGCTGAAAATGCCGATTTTGCCCTTATCATCACAATAGCCCTTTTGGTTTTGATCGGATCTTTCTGAAACTTATATGTAAGGTGACTGGGGATAAAACCTCGAATGAGTTCGAAAACTGGCCAAGTCGGCCTATCGATCATAGAGTTACATCCCTTTGATTGCTGCAAATGCAGATATTTGACTTTATCATCACAGTAGCCCCTTCAGTTTTGATAGGATCTTTCCGAAACTTATATGTAAGGTGGTTGGGGATATAAACTTGGATGAGTTCGAAAACCGGCTAAGTCGGCCTATTTATCCCAGAGAAATAACCCTTTGATTGCTAAAAATGCCGATTTTTGACCTTGTCATCACCGTAACCCCTTCAGTTTTGAACGCATCTTTCTGAAACTTATATGTAAGTTGGTTGGGGATAAAACCTCAAATGAGTTCGAAAACCGGCCAAGTCGGCCTATTTATCATAGAGTTACTTCCCTTTGATTGATGAAAATGCAGATATTTGAACTTTTCATCACCGTAGCCCCTTCAGTTTTGTTCAGATCTTTCCGAAAGTTATATGTGAGGTGGCTGGGGGATAAAAACTTGGATGAGTTCGAAAACCGGCCAAGTTGGCCCTTTATCATAGAGTAATGTCCCTTTGATTGCTAAAAATGCCGATTTTTGACCTTGTCATCACCGTAACCCCTTCAGTTTTGATCGGATCTTTCTGAAACGTATATGTAAGTTGGCTCGGGATAAAACCTCGATTGAGTTCGATAACCGACCAAGTCGGCCCAT
Organism: Lucinisca nassula; assembly: GCA_963580285.1. Taxonomy (NCBI): domain Eukaryota; kingdom Metazoa; phylum Mollusca; class Bivalvia; order Lucinida; family Lucinidae; genus Lucinisca; species Lucinisca nassula. Next base: position 42,239,273 of record OY757016.1, read on the forward strand.
TTATCATACAGTTACATTCCTTTGATTGCTGAAAATGCAGATATTTGAGCTTGCCATCACTGTAGCCCCTTCAGTTTTGATCGGATCTTTCTGAAACTTATATGTAAGGTGGCTGGGGATAAAATCTCGGATGAGTTCGAAAACCGGCCTAGTCTGCCCATTTGTAAGGTGGCTAGGGATAAAATCTCGGATGAGTTCGAAAACCGGCCTAGTCTGCCCATTTATCATAGAGTTACGTCGCTTTGATTGATGAAAATGCCGATTTTGGACCTTGTCATCACTGAAGCCCCTTCATTTTTGATCCGATCTATCTGAAACTTATATGAAAGTTAGCTTGGGATAAAAACTCAGACGAGTTTGAAAACCGGCCAAGTCGGCTCATTTATCATAGAGTAACGTCCCTTTGATTGCTGAAAATGTCGATTTTTGACCTTGTCATCACCGTAGCCCCTTCAGTTTTGATCGGATCTTTCTGAAACTTATATGTTAGGTTGCTGGGGATGAAAACTCGGATGAGTTTGAAAACCGGCCAAGTCGGCCCATTTATTAGCTAACCTGGGCCGAAGGCTCCAGGGGAGCTTATAGTATAATGGGTCGTCCGTCGTCCGTCCGTCGTCCGTCCACACTTTTGAGCAGCTATATCTCTGCAGCCTACAGACTGATTTCAATTATTTCTCATCTGTAGCATGCCTCTAGTGGGGCATTGATGACATAAGCTTTTCTTTTTTTTTTGAAATCGCATGAAAACTTTGGTTGCTATGGCAATCACAAGGTCCCATAGACTTACAATGGGAAAATGCTTGTCATCACCGTAGCTCTTTCAGTTTTGACGGATCTTTCTGAAACTTATATATGAGGTGGCTGGGGAGAAAACCTCGGATGAGTTCGAAAACGGGCCAAGTCGGCCTATTTATCATAGAGTTACGTCCCTTTGATTGCTGAAAATGCCTATTGTTGACCTTGTCATCACTGTAGCCCCTTCAGTTTTGATCGGATCTTTCTGAAACTTATATGTAAGGTGGCCGGGGATAAAATCTCGGATGAGTTCGAAAACCGACCAAGTCGGCCCATTTATCGTAGAGAAACGTCCCTTTGATTGCTGAAAATGCTGACTTTTGACCTTGTCATTACCGTAGCCCCTCCAGTTTTGATCAGATCTTTCTGAAACTTATATGTAAAGTGGCAGGGGATAAAATCTTGGATGAGTTTGCAAACCGACCAAGTCGGCCGATTTATCGTAGAGTAACGTCCCTTTGATTGCTGAAAATGTTGATTTTTGACCTTGTCATCACTGTAGCCCTTTCAGTTTTGATCGAATCTTTCTGAAACGTATAAGTAAGGTGACTGGGGATAAAACCTCGGATGAGTTCGAAAACCGGCCAAGTCGGCATATTAATCATAGAGTTACGTCCCTTTGATTGCTGAAAATGCCTAGTTTTGACCTTGTCATCACCGTAGCCCTTTCTGTTTTGATCGGATCTTTCTGAAACTTATATGTTAGGTGGCTGGGGGATAAAACCTCGGATGAGTTCGAATACCGGCCAAGGTTGTCTATTTATCATAGAGTTGGGTCCCTTTAATTGCTGAAAATGTTGATTTTTGACCTAGTCATCACTGTAACCCCTTCAGTTTTGATGGGATCTTTCTGAAACTTATAGGTAAGGTGACTGGGGATAAAATCTCGGATGAGTTTGAAAACTGGCCAAGTCGGCCCATTTATCTTAGAGTAACATCCCTTTGATTGTTAAAAATGCCAAATTTTGACATTGTCATCACCGTAGCCCCTTAAGTTTTGATCGTATCTTTCTGAAACTTATATGCAAGGTGGCTGGAAATAAAACCTTGGATGAGTTTGAATACTGGCCAAGTCGGCACATTCATCATAGAGTTATGTGCCTTTGATTGCTTAAAAATGCTTATTTTCGACCTTGTTAGCACTGCTGCCCCTTCAGTTATGATCGGATCTTCATGAAACTTACAAACAAATAAGTCAGGCAGAAAAACTCGGAGGAGTTTGAAAACTTGTGGGGTTTGCCTATTTGTCACAGAGTAACATCCCTTTGATTGCAGCAGTTAATTGCTTATTTTTGAACTTGTCATCACCATAGCCCCATCAGTTTATATCGGATCTTCTTAGCAAGTCAGGAATAAAAGCTTGAATGAGTTTGAAAACTGGTGAGGTCAGCCTATTTATCATAGAGTTACATTCTACTTGATTTTCAGAAATTGCTTACGCTGTCATCACCATGTCCTTCCATTAATCCTTCATTAAAGGTTGGCACTTCCTGAAACTTTGAATCTGTTAGCTCAGGTGAGCGATACAGGACCAGCTTGGTCCTCTTGTTAGCTTTCGCATTTGATTCTTATGAGCGGTATGTGCGGTGTGCGCGGTAAATAATTATTGCATATAAATTGCCATCTATATAAATATCAAAATTATTAAATTCGATTATTTGTTTGTCCTGAATCAGAATCGGAATTGTTACTGGTGACACGTCAAATAACATTCTTACACCATACCATATAAATATTAAAAACAGAATCAGAATCAGAATCAGAATTGTTACTGGTGACACGTCAAATGACATTCATACACCTTACATGACTTGAAATTGGCCAGATATAGGTGGATTTTGGGGTATATATTAATTGGATGGACAAATACAGTGGATTTGGGTGGATTCGGGGTTTTCGTTCAATCGTTTTCAATATTATTACCCTCTCGCGAGGATTACGTGCAGGTGTACATTACATACACTCCATGTTTGCAGGATGGAAGTCTACACAGTAATCATGTAATCACGGTATGGGTCTTTTACCTGCGCAGGGGATGGTACGTTCTCCCTGCACAGAGGGACTCCAGTTAACGTCCCGATCCAAAGGACGGGGCGCTTTGTGGCATCCATCCCTGCAAATGATGCCAGTGGACATGTTCGGATACCGCAATTTTCCTACCGCTGCCGGGAATCGAACCGGGAGCCTCTAGCATGATAGGCAAGTGCACTTACCACTGAGCTACCACGCTCAGTGGATAGTATTTATTCTTGGGCATCCTGCGTTATCCAGTGGTATCCTGCGGTATCCGTTGTACACAGCCTGCTAATCGAACACATACAGAAAAACAATAATGGAAGACGGAGCGACATTTCAACCTGGGACTGGCGTTGCGCCAGCTACATTAGTAGAATTAACGGTCGGCTGCAGGTATTAAAGAGTTTGGCAAACACTGACATAAATTACTTATCTTAGATCATCAAATCAATTGCTCATTGGTGCTTGTCAATAAAGATATATCGATTTAAACACTGATCTTTGATGTAAATAAAACTCTGAAATTTGGAAATACACACATGTAAATAATTATCTGTGTATTTCACTAACTGTTGCAGTTTAGTTTATTTTGGCGGCCATGCCAGGGAGATGCAGTCATAACAGAGCCATAACAATCAAGAGAATTACTATATTTTATGATATTTATGGTGATAATATCATTCAAAGAGGATTCTAAATTCTGTGATTTTGCAATTTCTTTTATTGCAAAATAGTACTTGCCATTTTTTTTTCTTCCTTGTACCAATAGAATTCTGGCATTGGTTTCCAATATGCAATATAAGCATTAGGTATTTCTCAATCATCTCAAAATATTGGTAATTCAGGAATAACAAAACCAAACTTTTCTGTGTTTAATATACTTGGAATTAGAACCTACTTGGAAAACTTCTGGTGAAATACTGTGTAAATACAAAACTTTTGTCCAGTATGCAGAGTGGTTTAGAAGGATTTCAGCCTGGATCTGGAATTGCACCCCAGTCTTTAATAGAATTATCTTTTTCTTGTAGGTTAGTGTAGACCTATTCAAAGTTTTGATGACATAGGGACGATTTAGCTGACGTCAGCATCCGTCATTTTAATTTTTACGGAGATACATGCTTCGGATTTATCACTGTGATTTTATCATATTTCAATGAAAAATCTCAAAAGCAAGCAGAGAAAATAATAAAAAAAAAAAACAAAGCAAAAACAAAAAAACAACAACCACATTCTATTGTGATACACATGGTTAATTGATTTTTTTTCGGAGAAAATTCTGCTTATGGCGTCATTTCTACTGAAATTTAGTAAGCTGTTAAAGACAAAGACCGATGCTAGTACCGGTCATTATTTGGTGCTAGAGCGCACTGTACATATCTGTTTATTGTTTCTTTGGACTAAAGAGTTACTCTGCTGATCGTCCCTATGAAAATGCTAATCAACTTTACCCAGTGTTTCCCCCAGCCCTATTTAGCATGATGTGGTGCCATGCCCCTTTTCTATAGCATGATGTGCTTTTTTCAGTTTCATAACCTAAATGTTGCCCCACATACGCATACAAAAATCACTGAAATTGACCCCAAAATAACAAAGTTATGCCTGTTTAAATAAGGACTATTTTAGACACTTTTAGCAATAAATTGTTGCCTATTTGACAATCCATCTTTATGGTTGAGTGCTTATCCCTCTGTTTATTGTACTTAATTATGTCACTTTAAGAAGTCATAACTGTGTTTTGATAACAATTGTGAGGGACACCAATTAAACAAATGAAGTGTGAAAGTGTGACCAGTGTCATGTCAGTGTTTGTGTGTGTTAGAACTTAGAGAATGGGAGCTGTGGCCCAAACATCTTCTTTTTATTTCAAGTTGAGAGATGTGGCCTTTTAGCAAGGTGCTGTGTGTGAATGTGCCCTTTTACAAGGTTGTTCATATTAAAGTGCCCTTTTTAGATATTTTTGCGCGCTGAAAATATCACTATAAAAAAAAAAGGCACTTTAATACAAACAGCCTTGTAAAGGGGCACAATCACACACAGCACCTTGCCTATTTGACAATCCACCTTTATGGTTGAGTGTCTATCCCCCTGTTTATTGTACTTAATTATGTCACTTTAAGAAGTCATAACTGTGTTTTGAAAACAAGTGTGAGGGACACCAATTGAACAAATGTAGTGTGAAAGTGTGCCTAACCAGTGTCACGTCAGTGTTTGTGTGTATTAGAGAATGGGAGCTGTGGCCCAAACATGTTGTATATCAGAGATCATCTTGCTTACAAATATTAAACTTCTTGTCACCAATGGTGAGTATGACATATTCCTTCGCTTAGCGTAAAAGACAGGCGATATAATTTAGCATTGAAGACAAAGGGGTAATAGAAGGATCTTTTTATTTCAAGTTGAGAGATGTGGCCTTTTAGCAAGGTGCTGTGTGTGAATGTACCCTTTTACAAGGTTGTTCATATTAAAGTGCCCTTTTTAGATATTTTTGCGCACTGAATGTGCCCTTTTCCTGACCAGCACGTTTTTAGGAGCTGAGGGAAACACTATTAATACCCAGTTGGGGATCAATTTAAGATTCATCCTCGAATCTCTCCAACTAAATTCGCTGGTACAAGGATGTGGTCCGAGTCACTGTGGGTCATTTACATTGGATGCCAAATGTAACAGATTTAAAAAATGCTGATCAACTTTACCCGGCCAGGGATCGAACCCGGATCTTGCAGGCCAATACTACTGCATCGCTATAAAAGCTGGCTTGTGCCGCAAGGCAGTACCAGCATGTTTTATGCCTATCACTACTACATTTGTTTACAATGCTCTGCACATGCTTACCTCCCCTTGTAGATTACCTACCTAGCTGTCTTGCAAAACATGTACCGTATTCCTCCCATTTAGCGCTTAAAAAATTGGAAAAAGCGGGGGCGTTTATTAGAGACAAAACTCTTACCAGAAGGGAGAGTTCAAACCCATTACATGGGGTAGATTTCCATTAGAATATGGTGGAATCATGACTTGTAAAGTACCAAGTGGTCAACACAGACTTCGTGATAGCAGGGGGGTTAGAAATACCTTAACTGATACATAGGGTGATGCTTGAAAGGCTGAAATCTTTACTTTAGGTAAGCGGGACCGTGAGCCAAAATACTATTTCCTCTGACTGCAGAAGGGGCGCTTATGATTTTGTTCTTGGAAAAACAGTGAGGGGGCGCTTAAAGGAGCAGGGGCGCTAAATGGGAGGAATATGGTATGTTTCTCTAAAGGGTCAATGAGATTTTCGAAAATTTATCATGTAATTAAACTCATTTTTCTTTACAAAATAACTATTCTTTGACTATTAGCGTTTTTAAAGTATGTAGAACGATTGACTCTCCACTGACATTAATTTATGAGGCCCAATTTTATGAGGAACCAGTGCTTCAGCTGAAGTGCACAACCCGCCGGATGGTTTTAGCTTTATGAGTGTTACCATATATGGGTATGGCGGCCATTTTGGTCATGTTACCTGGACCTAAAACGGTTCCCCCAATAAATGCGCCTTATCGTAAGGAGCAAAAATATATCTTATACTTGTAAACCGCTTAGTTTGTTTGTTTGTTTGTTTGATTTGAGGTTTAACGTCCCCGTCAACACTGTAAAGGTCATTTTGGAGACGTTGCTTCCAATTTTGTGGGACTTTTACCCGACATTGAGATGAAATGACATCTCAAGCCCTGTCGCCCAATGAAACCAATAGGGTTTATTAGCATGGACGGTCCACCTCGCACCGCGGTTCCTGGACAGGCTTAGATCCTCTAAGCGGTTTACCAGTACTAGTGTGCGGGCCAGATTCAGCTCTGCGTGGAAGCATCATGCAGCCCATATATTTCTTCAAGCCCCTATGAGCGGGGGCTATGTAAACCGCTTAGAGGATCTAAGCTTGTCCAGGAACCGCGGTGCGAGGCGGACCGTCCATTATTGGTTTCATTGGGCGACAGGGCTTGAGATGTCATTTCATCTCAATGTCGGGTAACAGTCCCACAAAATTGGAAGCAACGTCTCCAAAATGACCTTTACAGTGTTAACGGGGACGTTAAACCTCAAATCAAACAAACAAAAAAAAAATATCTTATACTTTAGTACTGTATTCTGAATCGTTTGCAGAATAAAATGCATTCTCACTTTTCCAATACAAAATCATATGTGTCAAAGTTTGACCTAGGCAGAAAGAAGGCCAAGGTCAACCCAGGGTCACCATTTTAGCAATTTATGATGGGCCTACGTTCCAGATGCTATTTATCAAGTTTCGTGAAAATCTGCCCAGTGGTTCTGGAGAAGACTATTTTTGAGGGTTTTTACCATATATGGCTTGGCAGCCATTTTGGTCATGTGACCTGGACCCCATGAGCAAATTTTGGTTTCCCCCATCCCATAGAGGCTCCATATGAAATTTGACTTCAATCGGCCCAACGGTTTCCGAGGAGAAGCAGTTCGAAAATTTTCACATTTTTTGCCTCAGCGAGGCTTTACTAAATGGAATGTAATATTTTGCAAGTTCATTGGTTAGATCTCATTGATAGCTATCAGTATGCCAAAAATTGTTTAAATATTCCAAGCGGTTAAGTCACTATCACCAATTTTCACAAACAGGTTACGGACGGACAGACAGACAGACCATATATGGCTTGGTGGCCATTTTGGTCATGTGACCTGGACCCCATGAGCAAATTTTGGTTTCCCCCATCCCATAGAGGCTCCATATGAAATTTAACTTCAATCGGCCCAACGGTTTCCGAGGAAAAGCAGTTCGAAAATTTTCACATTTTTCGCCTCGGCGAGGCTATACTTAATGGAATGTAATATTTCGCAAGTTCATTGGTTAGATGTCATTGATATCTATCAGTATGCCAAAAATTGTTTAAATATTCCAAGCGGTTAAGTCACTTTACCAATTTTCACAAACTGGTTACGGACGGACAGACAGACAGACAGACCATTTATGGCTTGGCGGCCATTTTGGTCATGTGACCTGGACCCCATGAGCAAATTTTGGTTTCCCCCATCCCATAGAGGCTCCATATGAAAATTGACTTCAATCGGCCCAACGGTTTCCGAGGAGAAGCAGTTCGAAAATTTTCACATTTTTCGCCTCGGCGAGGCTATACTAAATTGAATGTAATATTTTGCAAGTTCATTGGTTAGATCTTATTGATATCTATCAGTATGCCAAAAATTGTTTACATATTCCAAGCGGTTAAGTCACTATCACCAATTTTCACAAACGGGTTACGGACGGACAGACAGACTGACAGAATGACAGAATGACATGGTGATTTTAGGGCACTCTTAGAAATCAACCGACTTCAGTCGGTCGCTTTTTCTGCGGGTCGTGCAATTTAGTTGTCTAAAAGGCAAATTTAAAAAACTTCCTATTCTTGCACCTTTATGTGATAAATGGAGATATATTTTGCTCCTAAATTTATATGAATAAGCACTGGGCTGTCCAAAAAAAAAATATTCCTGGTGAGTGGTGACTAATTTTGATACAATGTCTCTTTAAACATTAAAAATTGAAAAAAAAAAAAAAAATTAATACAGAAAATCACTTGTGCCCTATCAACAGTGGAGTAACAAACCTTAAGTTGTTTTGCCAACCAGAGAAAAGAAAGCTTATGACATGTCTACAGCTACGGTGATGCTGTATCAATCTGTCATCATTAATTTACGATTTATTTGTTAATTTTATTTTCATTGGACAAAATATCAGAATTACCGGTAATCACATTTGGTCCACGCATTCATGTGATACACTGCATTCTTTCATTATCTCGAAACTAGGCATTTTTCTGATGAAAAAAACAAAAAAAACGAAACAGACATCTTTCTTCTTTATACAACAATATACTGGCCCCCACCCATCGGGGCCAGAAGAAAAAGATGGGCTGCATGATGCTTCCACGCAGAGATGAAATCAACCACTTGGAGGATCTAAGCCTGTCCAGGTAAAGCAGTGCGAGTCTGACCATCCATGATTATAAACACTATTGGTTTCATTGAGCAACAGGGCTTGAGATGTCATTTCATCTCAATGTCGGGTAAAAGTCCCACAAAATTGGAAGCGACGTCTCCGAAATGACCTATAAAGTGTTGACGGGGACATTAAACCTCAAATCAAACAAACAAAACAACAATATACAGTCTGTAGAGCCATTATATCAAGAAGCTCTGGGTCCCATCACGAAAATACGCCTATATAAATTTGACTCCCTTGAACCCCACTTTTACATAGTAAAACTGGGGTTTGAAGGGGTATACATTATTTTTCTTATTTCTGCTTAAAACCATAGATTGTGGGTACTCATTAGAAGCACCAGCCCCGATAGCTCAGTCGGTAGAGTGTCCGCTCTGGGGAACGGGAGGTCACAGGTTCGATCCCGGGCCGCGACATACCAGAGTCGTTAAGAATGGTACTAGCTGCTCCTTGCTTGACACTCAGATTTACGGGGTAGAGCTAGGACTGGTCGACCCAGTGTCAGGATAATGTGACTGGGTGTGGTATCATGTAATGTGTCTGGGACATGATACTTCAGTGAGGCAGCAGTATAAAAGTGAGCATTGAGCTCCCTGTCACAACCAGACACCGTCGTGATATGACTGAAAAATTTTTGAAAGCAATGTAAAACCCGAATTCACACACACACACACTAGAACCACCTCGCCAAGTTGGTTCTAACAAGTACCAACAATCTATCTTGAATCCGTGGTATATCAATAACCACCTCACAATGAAGAGTGTTATAATGTGGTTGCGGTGTAACCCTATTTTCCCACTGCATTGAGATTAGAACTGCTCTATGGCACTGGCAATAAATAAAAATGGCCCATAAAATCAAAATAGTAATTTTAGTTCAGGCCGGCTTTTAATATAAACCACATTTGAAACTAGGCAATCATTATCCCCAAAATTAGTATTGAGGACACAATTTTTACCCAGGTTTTATAGCTGGTTCCTGGCTTACTTTGTGTAAATGGGCAACAAAAACCATAAAGAACTACAGAGCTGTCAGTGGATTTCAACAATAAAATTGCCAAGTTTGTGATCAGGTTTGGATAATGAGTACCCAAAATAAGAAGTCTGAGTTACTTTCTTGGCTTGCATAAGGTAGTTGACATTTTAAAGGAATATATTATAAGGCATGATTAATTGTTTGTTAGTCACAATTTGCAAATTTGGAGGCTGATTGATTAATTTTAATTGAATTAATTGTTTTTCTGAAGTCACACCTTTTTAGGTTGGTGTGAAAAATCAATACAAGAACACAAGTTTGGATATCCATTTTTGTTCAAGATAAGTAAAATACAAATGGACATGTAACAACAAACATTTTCAAGTTTTAAAACTTCTGCATGTAGAAAATTGGAGATCTATGGCCGAGTTGTAATATTCTGGGCATTGCAAGATAACATATCACAATGTATTGGATCTACAGTGTACTCCAAAAATTCAGATTGTTGTCGGGGATTTTCCTAGTGCAACATTGGGGCCGGTAATCGGCCCCTATTTTTCCCAATTTGAAGACAGATATTCCCAAATTTTATTACAAATTTCCTAATTTCTGATGTTGTGCTACATTTTGATAACAATTTAATGAAAATTGAACCAAAATTGACAAAGTTACAGCTGATTTAAATTCCCAACTATAAATATACGCGAGCTGTTTTTCCCAAACCCAGCGGCCCCTGGACCCTGATTCTGAAGGTAAGGAAAGTCCCTGGTTGTAGCCAGTAGGAATCGCCTCATTGCCACAACGGGCGACAGTTCTAATAAGTATCAACAACCTGTGAGTGTGCCTAATTTATATCCTTGTAAACCCCAGTTGTCTGCATATAATGTAAAGTTGGATTTACAAGGGTGTTCATTACCTGTCAACATGATTAACTCATGATGCCAAATAAATTCTGCAAATCAGGAGTATTTTAGCCCTTATCCTGCTGTTCACGACAACCCCTACATTTGCAAACAGTGTAGATCCAGATCAGATGGCTTCTTTAGAAGCCATCTGATTAGGATCTCCACTGTTTGTCATGCAGTTTGTGATCTGAACATTTATATTATATCAAGTAATTTGATTGGTTGATAGTCAGCAATAGGCATGGCTTAATTAATTTATGCAGTTGGATAAGGGTTTCTAATGTAGTGTTATGTACATGTGTAAGATTGTTTAAAAAATATTTGGCTCATTGCTAACCCATCCTGTTGACAAGTGTGTATAATGAACATCCCCTGTAAACCCCACTTTTGATAAAGTTTGTTTGTTTGATTTAGATTTAATGTCCCCGTCAACACTGTATAGGTTATTTTGGAGACATTGCTTCCAATTTTGTGGGACTTTTACCCGACATTGAGATGAAATGAGATCTCAAGCCCTGCCCTCCAATGAAACCAAATAGGTTTTATATGCATGGGCGGTCCAACTCGCACCACTTTTCCTGGGCAAACTTAGAACCTCCAAACGGTTTACCAGTACTCAAGTGCAATGGGTTTCAGCTCTGCGTAGAAGCATCATGCAGCCCAATCTATTTCTTCAAGCCCTGATGGGCGGGGGCGACTTTTTATAAGGAAATCTGATGTATACTCTACAGGGGTTGTGGATCGTAGTAGGAACCACATCAATGAGGCAGTTCTAATTAATACCAGTATAAATGAGAAAATCACACATATTCATCAGAAAAATAACCGTTTTGGAAGTATGAAATAATGCACTAAAAGACACGGATGTGCTGTCGTAATGCAAAATAGCATTTCTTATAGCCAGATGCATGCTTACTGGTTTGTTTTTTCCATTTTGTATTGGCAACCCCAAAACTGGTAATTGGCAAACAGTGCAGGCCCAGGTCAGACACTGCAGATTGTGGTGTCTGATCAGGGCATTCACTGGTCACAAAACATTGAGCCGTTTTCAAAATACATGTAAATTCTGAAGAATACACAACCCGACACCCCTTAATTTTGAAATGGACTTGTGCTATATATATGGTGGAAGATTCGTTTCAGTACAAAATGTGTTAAATAAATGGTATTATCAGATTGAAGCAGTTATAATTATTCAGTCATTACTTCCTGTTGTGCTGCTTGTATTCAAATAAATTGGCTCAGGTAATGGGTTGATACATGTATCAACTTACAGTACATTTTACACTTGACTGTACATGTAAATCAGTTGCCCCCGCCCAACAGGGCTTGGAGAAATATATAAGGCTGCATGGTGCTTCCACACAGAGCTGAATCTGACCACAGTACTGGTAAACTGCTTAGAAGGACTAAGCCTGTCCAGGCAGATCGGCCAATGCATATAAGCCTCCTGGTTTCATTGGGTGGCAGGGCTTGAGATGTCATTTCATCTCAGTGTCAGGTAAAAGTCCCACAAAATTGGAAACAATGTCTCCAAAATGACCTAAATAGTGTTGACGGGAGCGTTAAACCCCTATTCAAGCAAACAAACATGAAAATCAAATGGTTTACTTGCAACAGCTGATTTGAACCTGTTTTTGAGCTCCTAGTAAATTCTTTCAAACACCTGATTATGAGCTGGGTTCCAGATCTATTGTGACTGGCCACTGTCCGTCGTCGTCAGTTCATCCGTTCACAACTTCTTTAAGCATCTTCTCCAAATCCACTGAATGTATTCAAACCAAACTTGGCAAAATGCTCTGTGTGTGGTCCTCTTTTAGATACAGTCAAACTTTATTGGCTTGAACACCTTTGGGACCTCGAAAATCTGTTTGAGACATGGGGTAGTTCAAGCCACTGAGGGTTACTGCCAGGAGGCATAACAAGGTACTTTTGGACATATTTTCTGTGTTCTGTAATGAAAATGTATGCTGTGTGTACTCATTAGAATCGCCTCATCGAGGCGATTCTAATGAGTACACACAGCAAACATTTGCAAGATAAAAGACGAAAATCTCCTAAATTATCTCACACCATTTCTTAAGTAGAGGACTTCCATAGGGACTCAAGAATGGGTTTGCCACATCCATGGTAAACAAGCCATCGGTGTTCGAGCCATCAAAGTTCTACTGTATGTTCAAAGAATTCCATTCCATGCAGAACTCTGGTTGCCATGGCAATGAAAAGGGGAAAATCAGTGAAAGCCTTAAAAAGCTGTTGTTTGAAACCAGAAAGCCCAGGTCTTTTCTATTTGGTACATGTATGCAGCTTAATTCAGTGGATTTGGGTCAGACTTTGGGTCATAAATGGCCCTGCCCAGAAATCCCTTATTGTATATAGACTCATGCAGAAAATCTTTAAATCTGAAAACAGAAAGGCCTTGTTTGTTTGTTTGATTTGAGGTTTAACGTCCCATCAACACTGTATTGGTAATTTTGGAGACATTGCTTCCAATTTTGTGGGACTTTTACCCGACATTTGAAATGAAATGATATCTCAAGCCCTGTTGCCCAATGAAACCAATATGGTTTATAAGCATGGACGGTCCCAACTCACACTGCTTTGCCTGGGCAGGTTTAGATCCTCTAAGCTGTTTACCAGTACCCGTATGCGGTCGGATTTCAGCTCTGCGTGGAAGCATCATGCAGCCCATCCATTTCTTCAAGCCCCGATGGGCAGGGGCCGACAAAAGCCCTTGACTTTGATATTTAATAGGACTAGTTTCATCTTGTGGACCTCTTCCAAGTTTGTTCAAATTATAGCCCTTGGGTCAAAAAATGCCATCTACATGTATTCAAGTAATTTTACCACAAAACAATGAGATCATACAACACATTTGCATGTACGGTATATGCTTTGTCCTAGTTTACATTCTTGATTTAGAAAAATATACAAAGTTATAGATCCAGATAAGAACAGATAACGGGGATAATTTTAGTACAATTATAAGAATGCATGTTGTGGGTACACACAATGATTCTAACAAGTGGGGTAATAATGAAAATTCTCCCCAAGATATGTTCGGAAATTAGTGTCACTTGTTTCCATATGTACCTCAATTATCCTTTTTAATGCATCCTTAACTGAAGCTATACAAAGGCATCAAAAGACTTCCTTGGAAAAATCATACTTATATTGAGATACTTTACACAATGAATATTGATTTCAAATTCACATTCATATTTCAGAAACCTCATAGATGCCGATGTATTCTCAAAGTCTGATCCAAGTAAGTACACATGCACCCATAGTTTTGTTGAAAAATTAGACTATGTTTAACCTTATCCTGCTGTACACGACCACCGTTACCTTTGCAAACAGTGTAGATCCAGATCAGAGAAGCCATCTGATCAGGAACTAGATTGTTTGTCATGCAGTTTGTAAATTGAATGGGCTGATACTATCCATTTTGTTTCAGCTGCAACATTCCAGGGCTGATACTACCCATTTTGTTTCAGCTGTAACATTCCAGGGCTGATACTAACCGTTTTGTTTCAGCTGCTACATTCCATGGCTGATACTACCCATTTTGTTTCAGCTGCAACATTCCAGGGCTGATACTACCCATTTTGTTTCAGCTGCAACATTCCAGGGCTGATACTACCCATTTTGTTTCAGCTGCAACATTCCAGGGCTGATACTACCCATTTTGTTTCAGCTGCAACATTCCAGGGCTGATACTGCCCATTATGTTTCATTTGCAAAATTCCAGGGCTGATACTACCCATTTTGTTTCAGCTGCAAAATTCCAGGGCTGATACTACCCATTTTGTTTCAGCTGCAACATTCCAGGGCTGATACTACCCATTTTGTTTCAGCTGCAACATTCCATTTCTGGCACTGCTGTCAAATGTTTCTTTTCAAGATCTGAGTAGCAATCCAGTTTCTTTTATCTGAAATATTTTGACAATTAATAGGTTGACTGTACTAGATCAAGGGCACACCAACTTGTCAGCGATGACCTCTGATTGGTCAATGTTCCACCAACAGCACCAAAATATTGTGTCGTGTTGAAATTTACATCAGGCACTGTACTGTTTTTGAGGTCACATGTGCAAAGTTGGCACACTTGACTGTCAAACATGACGGACTTGTCTTCACAGTGCTTTGTGACAAATGGTGTACATTCTTGCAATCAAAGACACAGAGGTAAATCAAAACTTTTTGATCTGACAATTTGGAATCAATTTTTATTTTTAGTTGAATGAAGAGGATGTTGCAGCTGAAACAAAACCAGGGTTCATGAACCAACTACAAAGCTCATGAACTACAACTGACATTCATGAACTTAATGTTCATGAACAGCAATATTCATGAACTGGTTCATGAATACCAGTTCATGAATAGTCCATGAATGACAAATGGCAGTTCATGAACCAGAGGGTTCATGAACCAACTATATAATTCATGAACTACAAGTGATATTCAGTTCATGAACAGTTATGTTCATGAACAATGTTCATGAACATGTATTATGTTCATGTTCATGAATGTCACTGTTGTTATTCATGAATTATATAGTTGGTTCATGAACCCTTTGGTTCATGAACTGCCATTTGTCGTTCATGGACTATTCATGAACTGGTTCATGAACCAGTTCATGAACTGGTTCATGAACATGTGGCCAATTTTTCACAGGGGTGGGAAGTAGATGGTAATGGGTAGAGCTGGCTAATCGGAGCTGAAAAGATAATGGGTTATCATTCCTGTCATTGCGATCGATAATCGATTAGTGATCACTGAAGATTTGGTCATAATTTTACCTGTCAGGCTTTCTGTCTGAGCATGACTCCTACCACATACTGTACTTTGCCATGTGTATTTGAACAGACAGGCCTGGGCAAACAGTGTAGATCCAGATGAGACGCCGCAGAATGCGGTGTCTCATCTTGGTCTGCACTGTTTGCCACTCATACAGCTATTTTAGGCGTAACTTTGGGTTGTAAATTGTACTTATCAAATAATCGATTGCAAGCAAACCAGGGATGATAATCATTTTTCAGGAATTTATCGATTGAAAAATCGGTTATCTGATTAATATTGCCAGCCGTAGTAATGGGTGTGGCTTAATTACTATATTCAGTGCGATAAGGGTAAAGAAGCAAACCACACCCATAAACCTGGTGGTTTAGCCCATTTTGTACCCAAAACCGGTAATTGGCAAACAGTGAAGGCCCAGATCAGATGCAACAGAATGTGGCATCTGATCAGGATCTACACCATTTGCGAAAAGTTAAGCCATTTTCCAAATTAATTTTGAAGAAAACACAACCCAACACGCCTGAATTTTGAAATGGACTCCTGCTGTATATAAGGAGGAAGATTCCATTTGGTACCAAAATGGTTAGAGCTAAGACTGGTTTTATTGGCCACCTCAGAACACACACACAATAACACTTCACACATTTGATTAAGATTGGTCAATGTCAGTATTGACAGACAAATTATTATTATTATTTAATATTAGATAAAATTTCCCGTTCCCCACCCATCGGGACTTGGAGAAATAGATTTGGCTGCATGATGCTTCCATGCAGAGCTGAAACACATAAGTACTGGTGAACCGCTTAGGTCTAAGCCTGCCCACGCAAAGTAATGCAAGTCGGACTGTCCTTAGTTATAAACCCTAGCCATGTCTTTGGGCAGCAGGGCTTGAGATTTCATTTCATCTCAGTGTCAGGTAAGTCCCACAATATAGCAAGCAACATCTCCAAAAAGATTTTTTTTTTTTTTTTTGGTTTTGGTTTTACGGCCCTTTCAAGATTATTTCACTCATATCGAGCCGATCGTTAATCAGAGGTGGGCGAAAACCGGAGTACCCGGAGAAAAACCACCTGACCTTCCGTTGCAGAACTTGGCGTCTCACACGTGGCCCGAGCGAGGCTCGAACCTACGGCGGTGAGAGACCTAATGACTAAGAGTCAGCGCTCTTATCCACTAGGCCACGGAGGCCCGTTCTCCAAAAAGATTACATAGTGTTGACGGGAATGTAAAACCTCAACTCAAAGAAACAAAATTTTGATAACAATTGGTATTTGTCAGTAATAATTGCACACGAGATGAGAAAATCCATGGTTTTAGCCTGGGATAGAAATTCTGTTCTTGCCCTGGTGTTCTTACTCAGACAATCTACGTAAGAACAGTGTGCAAAAATAAAGTGTTAAATAAAGTAAAATAAAAATTTTAGGTTTTGTGCAAAAAAAAAAAGAAAAGAATCTCATATGAGGTTCTGGTGTTAGATTCAGAGATGACTGTGCTGAGTGGAACCTCCACATGGTCATCCCTTGGGTTGGAAATGTCCATCTTTAACAGAACCCCATATCAGATTCTTCAATTATTATTACACCTGTGGACACAAAACCGTTCAAACTCATATGAAATAACTTTCAATGAATCTCTTTGCATCAAGTTAGTTTGACAAGCAAATGTCATTCATCAAAGAATTCTAAAGCTAGATCAAGCAATTGATTGGTCTCATTTTGGCAAACACTTTCTGATTGACATTTGAGATGTATTTTGATTGGACAGTGCAGGAGTCAGCAATGAAATGTACACCACCTTGTGTTCTGTCCGGCAGTTGACTGATAGGATGTTAGGATATATTGAATGATGTTTCAAGTCAAAATTAAATGAAGCTCATCAAAGTTTGAATGCTTTTGTGTCCACGGGTGTATAAGATAAAATTTCCAACACTTTCAACTGCTGTGTTGACAAGCACTAAGACACAAACATAATCAAAGCACTGACAGCACTGGTGGATCAGTTGTCTCTGGGTGTAGGCTGGAAAACTTTCCTGAATGAGGAGTGTTTGTTTAACCCTTTAACTTGTGTTCTGTAAGCAAATATTGTAGACCCTGATCAGATGCCGCATTCTGCAGCATCTGATCTGGGTCTACACTGTTTGCCAAGCCCAACACATAATTCCAGTCTAGATTCTATAGATGACCCTCTTATGCAACACACGAACTCTGACCACAGCAATAAGAATTGCACGACCCGCAGAAAAAGCGACTGACTGAAGTCGGTTGATTTCGAAGAGTGCCCTAAAATCACCGTGTCATTCGGTCAATCGGTCATTCTGTCAGTCTGTCTGTCCGACCGTAACCCGTTTGTGAAAATTGGTGATAGTGACTTAACCGCTTGGAATATTTAAACAATTTTTAGTACACTGATAGATATCAATGAGATCTAACCAATGAACTTGAGAAATATTACATTCCATTTAGTATAGCCTCGCTGAGGCGAAAAATGTGAAAATTTTCGAACTGCTTCTCCTCGGAAACCGTTGGGCCGATTGAAGTCAAATTTCATATGGAGCCTCTATGGGATGGGGGAAACCAAAATTTGCTCATGGGGTCCAGGTCACATGACCAAAATGGCCGCCAAGCCATATATGGTAAAAACCCTTCAAATTGTGTGACTATTTTCTATAAATAACCCTTATCTGAATTTCCAACATGTCAGTGATGGTAATGTGGACTTCAGCTTTGAAAAGTTACTGTGCTTTATAAATTTGGGTCATTTGATAAACAGTCAAACCCGAAAACAGATTAGCTTCCCATTCCAGTCTTGTTAGCATAAATAATTAACACTCACCTTGTACGGGCCTCCGTGGCCTAATGGATAAGAGCGCTGACTCTTAGTCATTAGGTCTCTCACCGCCGTGGGTTCGAGCCTCGCTCGGGTCACGTGTGAGACGCCAAGTTCTGCAACGGAAGGTCAGGTGGTTTTTCTCCGGGTACTCCGGTTTTCGCCCACCTATGATTAACGATCGGCTCGATATGAGTGAAATAATCTTGAAAGGGCCGTAAAACCCAAACCAAAAAAAAAAAAACACTCACCTTGTCCATGTGATTCACCCTTATGGTCAAGGTCATTCCTCAAGAACTATTTAGAGGATCTTACAGGAGTGTTCATGTATTATTGAATTTATTAAACAAGTTGAGGAAAAGGGGTAAAATGCGAGGCTTTGCCAAGCATTTTATCCTTTTTCCTCAACGAGTTTAATAAATTCAATAATAAATGAGCGCGAATGCAAGATTCTATTTATCATATGACATTTAAAGTGCATTTTATTTACGATTGTTTACAAAAATGTCAATATTCCGCCGTTAGTAAATGCGACATAGTTAAGGACGTCGTACATGTAACGTTACGTGACGTATCTAGCTAATTTGCATATTTAATCCACCAGTGGATTATCGAAAATATTACATGGCGTTATTACACTCTCAGACCCGACGTCATATGATAAAAGAACTTCATTAATGATACTTGGTACCAACTCGAATCTAGTGATAGCAACTTAAATGCAAGCATCCATATTAGGCCTTGACCCACCATACATTGCATGGTTCACTGAGTTAGCATACTATTGCGTCAACCCTAGTATTCACCCTAATGTTTATGTTCATTTCTCAAGAACTACAAGAGCTTCATTAATGATACATGTACTTGGAACAAGCTTGCATCTAGGAATGGCAACTTTTGTGACAGCTTGACCTAGATTTCATGTTTTGGTGATTTTGGGCTTAACAGGCACAAGATAGACATTCAGCAGAATTCTTGTTTAAATTATCAGGCTTGAATGATCACAGTAGTGTTGACTGGGCTATTAAACTCAACCAAGTCCCGAAGTTATAAAACTTTTTTCATGCTCAACACAACTGAGCACGAAATTTGTAATGCTCATAAATATTAAAAAAAAAAAAAAAAGTCAAGCAGTTTTCTTGTTCAGATCAGCACAGAATGTCATTTATCCTGCTCATAAATTTTAAAATGCCAACATTTGTTGGCATTTTAAAATTTATAAGCAGGATAAATTTCATGCACAAATGAGTTGAGCTTGAAAAAAGTTTTACAACCTCACGGGCCAGGAGATACTTATGTCCAAGCAATATTCTATGTTTTGTTATTCTGTTTATTTTCTCTATTGTAGTGGTGGTCATGTTTACAATGGACCAGAACTCCAGACAGTGGCGGGAGGTAAAAGTTTGTTGTAGAATTTTTCCTTAACTCAATAGAAAAACATGTACTAATAATGTATATACCTCTTAACTGACAGTTGCCATGGAAGCAGTCTAACTGTTTGACATGTGCGACAAAATATATGTTGGTGAGACAGAAACGGGGATTTCTAAGTTGTTAAAATCTGCAACACCTATTGTCAGATAACTGCCTTTGTAGATTAATATGCCTAGCTTATAGGCTTATAATCATTTTCTGACAGCTGCCACTAGACTTTCAGCTAAGCGGCCTGGATTTAAAACCCATGGTTGGCAGGGATGTTTTCAGCAATGCTTCATTCCTTTGTTACAACTTTTCCTGTCCAGCCTCGGTAGCTTTGTGGGATGCGCATCTGACTGGTGATCAGGAGGATGCAGGTTCAGTAACTGTTGGGGTCGGCAACATTCTATCGTGGAGATTGATCATGAAATCTTTCCTATTGTCATTCTCTCTTCCACTGATTCAAGAAGGGCAGCTGTCCGTTTCTGGCGAAAGAATGTGCACTGTACTGGTTAACCGCTTACGTATAAACCTGCCCAGGAAAAGTGTGGATAAGTAAACTGACTGGCTCAAAAATGACCTAAATAGTGTTGACTGGGCTGGTAAACTCCAATACAAACAAAACAAAACAACTTTTCCTGTAAGGATGTGCATTTTATTTGTCTGACAGTGTCAGACAGATTCGCAGAACTGAACTGAAATTATAATGTGTAACTTTCTTCTATACTCTTATTGCCAACTTGTTCAGAAAGAGTACCATAGACTACAGGGTCCTGTTGTTCAAAACTAACGACATCATTAGTTTAAGAATTGTTCAGACTTTGAATATTTAATATGGCAAATATGCTAATATTTTTGCTGAAAAAATGTGAGCAGCTTTTGCAAAAGCAAAAGCTGCTCTCATTTTGTTAGCAAAATAACACTATATTAGATACATGTACTGTACCGTTAGAACAGTTAACAATTTGACCACTAATGAGCTTGTTAAGCTAACAATGCTTTGAACAACTTGGCCTTGATGCATGAATAGCTCCTGATAAGTAGGTTTAAAGAGGATAAGTTTTCTTATTTCTCCATAAAATAATATGTTGTGGGTACTTTTTAGAATCAGCGCATTGAGGCAATTCTAAAAAGTACCCACAACCTATTTTTCTTTGGTTTTTGTTGGGTTTATGTCCCTTTCATGATTATTTCACTTATTTCAAGCTGATTGTTAATCAGGGCTGGTCGAAAACCAGAGTACCTGTAGAAAAACTACCTGACCTTCCCTTGCAGAACTTGGTGTCTCACATGTGGCCTGAGCAAGGCATGAACCACACTGTTGAGAGATCTAATGATTAAGAGTCATCGCTCTTATCCATTAGGCCCTGTGAAATTATTTCAAAATCCATCCGCTGGTTAAGGAGTAGAAGTCATTAACAGGCTTATCTGTTTTTATCTCTAGCAGCCATCTTGTTCATCCAAAGGAATTTTTTGAGCAATTGTGGAAGAGGGTCACTCGAGAAACATTTCTGTGAAATTATTTCAAAATTAATCCACAAAGACATCATTTAAAAGTTTTTCTGTTTTTAGCTCTGGCCGCCATCTTGTTCGCCAGAGCCACTGGGCTGATTGTGTCTGAATTTCATCTGTAGCGTCCTTTGGCTGGGGTCTGCCATGGTTTATTAAAATACATGGCTGCCAGTGGGCCATGCCCACATGAGCTCTGGTGAGCATAGTGCCCCATGGGCCTCTTGTTTTTAAGATTGTATAATAGCATGCACTGAAGATATAGTCAGTGAATTATCGTTGTTATGATTTACAGTTTGGTCGTACAGAAGTTATCTGGAATAACCTAAATCCTGATTTCGTGAAGAAGTTCATCCTACAATATTACTTTGAACAGAGCCAGAAACTGAAGTTTGAAGTGTAAGTAAATATACCAGCTGACACATGAAAAAAAAAAATAAAATAAACATATCACATACATTAATTTATAATATAACATGTATAACGTCTGATATTAAGGAGATAAACTCATGTCGTTGAAATGGTATTCTTACACACCAGAAAAGGAAATCCATAGTTTTAGCTTGCATACCTGTGATAATTTTTTGAACTGTAAGAGGGAGATTTGCCGTTGTGATGAGGGAGATGTAAAGAATATATAGTGAAATTGTCAGTTCAAATGTCCAAAATTTTACTAAAATTTAGCCATGCGCATAGGTATTTATGCAAGAAAAGCTTGTATATATATAGATAATAGTTTAATCGATCTTGATTGATCAATTATGATTAGTAATTTTTTGTTTTGGTTATATACTAACTTATTTGCCTGAAACATTGAGTAAAACTAGTTAACCTTTATCTTGCTGAATATTCATTTAAGCTACACCCATTTCTGTCTATCAGCCAATCAAATTACTTGATGTAATTTAGTCCTACAAATTCATAAACTGAACGCCAAACAGTGCAGATCCTGATCAGATGGCTTCTTCAGAAGCCATCTGATCTGGATCTACACTGTTTGCAAAGATATGGGGTGTCGTGAACAGCAAGATAAGGGTTGGTGCCTGATGCTCTGTCTCTGGTCGGGCTCATCGGAGTCTAACTGTTGGTTTTCTTTTGCTCCAGCATTTCAGTGGTTTCTTGCTGTCGAGTCCTCACCGTTGTCTTACCTCTGTGGTTCTTTGATTTCTGTGTTCACGGAGATGTTGCACTGATGAGTTAAGAGGCCTTCATGCGAACTGAACAAATTATTTGTCTAAATCGCGACGGAAGTAAGGGCGAGGATTGTGGCCACGTAAAATCGATTTAAGCCCCCCAGTGGAAATCTTCCACTGACTGTTCCAAGGCGGCTCTTCTGTGGCGATTTATTTATGTTGTTGTTTGTTACTTACTGTGTGTATCACTTGTGTCTTTTAATTTTGGATGGCCATATGGCCATTTTGTGGGAAAGTAACTGTCCATATGGCCTTCCTTTGTTTAGGTTTCCATTATGGTCTGGTCGCTTAATGTTTGTATTTCTTTCCCTTTGGTGTCTTTTATGGATGGAGTAAGTTAATTGTATCAATTCCTGATCTTTGTTTTACTGCTACTTAACCTTGGGCAAAACAGTAGAATACAGATGTACATGTATGTTTCAGGTTTGATATTGATTGTGAGTCAGCTGATCTCAGTAAACATGTAAGTACATACAGTTGTAGTGCATACCTCCTCTTGATATAGCTACAGTCGAATTTCAATGGCTCGAACACCTTTGGGACCACGTAAATCTGTTCGAGACAGGGGTAGTTCGAGCCTCTGAGGGTAACTGCCAGGAGGCATAACGGGGTTAATTTTGGGACATCTTTTCGGTGTACTATAATAAAAATGTATGCTGTGTGTACTCATTAGAATCGCCTCATAGAGGCGATTCTAATGAGTGCACACAGCATACATTTACAAGAGAATATGAGAACATTTCCTTAATTGCCCTCACTTTTTCTTATGTGGAGAAATTCCCTCGGGACAGAAGAACGGGTTCGACTCAGCCATGGTAAACGAGCCATCGGTGTTCGAGCCATCGAAGTTCTACTGTATAAATATTGAATGGCAAGAAATGTGCAATAAAATCTGAGGAACAAACAAGCTGATACCATTTGTTTCTGTCCATATTTGTATGTACATAGATCCATATGTCAGACTTATGTACATACCTAATAAAAGCTCCAGATAAGGTGCTTAAGAAATTGCCCATAGACACGAGTTACTCTTGGCAGACTCTGCATGTATATTGGTGTTGACCTATCTTCCAACATTTTTTTTTCTGTCTTACTCTTGTCGCACTGTTACATTCTCTCTTTGGACATTTTCCAATTCTTATTTCTTTTCTATCTTTATTCTTTTCTACTCATTTTATTATTTTCTTTTATTATATCTTTTCCCTGCTTAAGTAGAACTATATGTAAAAAGTACTTTATTGTTTGAATTTATACAGCATGCCGTTCACAAAAACTTATTCTTAACAGGAGATGATTAGTATATGCGTTCCGCTTGTTTTCAAATCCTGTCATTGTTAATTGTACATGTACTGTTCAAATTGACTTGTCAAAATGAAATGAATAAATATTGTTTAAACCAGAACCAAGGTGCTTTTTTTCATCCAAAAATTACTGATATTTTCCTTATTTCTGCAGAAATAAAAAAATAATTTGTGGATACCCCCTCTTATCTGGGGCTTTGAATTCTATGTATGTATATTATGTATGCATGACATTTATGTGCAGCTGACTCTTCCATCATTGACTTAGGACATGTCGGTTGTTGCCAATAGAGATCAAATTGTTAGCGAAATGGTTGAAAATGTTGAACCTGATAGAACGACGCGTTATGAACCATCTCATCCACATCTCAGCTTTGCATAGCATCTTTACCAGTATACAAGGTTAAACCATACAGTTTCTTGTTTGGTCATGCCCCTAACTGTGGTTCTGCTAGATGAGTTTTTGACTGGTGATCAGGAGGTTGCAGGTTCTATCCCCACAGTGTTCAGAGTATACTGGGTAACCATTTTGGTATGCACCCACAGCAACAGATGAGGTTCGTATTTTGTGATAATTGAAGGATAGTTTTTGTCGATTCTCCATACGAACCTATGCTGTAGGTATTCATTAGAACCGCCTCGTTGAGGCGGTTCTAATGAATACCTACAACATAGGTTTATATGGAGAAATAAGGAAAACTATCCGTCAAGTAACACAAAATACGAACCCATGAAAAGTGTGGTTAGGTAGACTAACTGGCTTGAATAATCAAATAATGTTGACTTGGCTATTAAATTCCAAAACAAACCAACCAAATACATGTAGTTCTATAACCATATTTCACATATCATATTTTATTTCTTTATTCATTTTTTTGAAACCAGAAAAGCAGAAATTGTTTTGAATGTGCATGTTAACATTATAAAAGCTGATATTCATGACAAAAGTTTACATATTCCGTAAAACCCACTTTTAAATGACAGGATTTCCTGGGAAGAATGGAATGTACCCTTGGTGAGATTGTGGCATCAGGAACAAGATTTACCCAGAGACTTACGTAAGTACTGTTGTTTCCTTTAAGTTTGCACTTGCATTTGGTATATTCTATTAACAAAAAGGTTAACCAAATTACCCGATTATGCCAATTAAAGTAGTTTAGATCATAGTACCAAAGCGTTAATCTAAAATCATTAATCCGTAGACAAATGGCAAATATCAATATTCAGACCAACAGACATGGACTCCAGAAGAGTGTAATCAGGCGTCCTAGGATAGTAAGCATTACTTGGTAAGCAAGCTTCACCCACCATGCCTATCGACCTGAACGAAGAAAAGGAGTAAATGCCAAGAAGGGTATGTCCGAGATGTTGGAAGTCTTCCTATGGCTTTCCATTGGCAGACACATCAGAAATAATTCCCAGAGACTGAAATGCACACAAAGGTACATGTATGGTGTGCAGACCATTTGCTATCTTGTATATAGTTTTCGTCCTGCCATTCATCCATCTATCTGTGTGTCCGTCTTTTCGTTCATCTGTCCTTCCATCCATCCGCAACATTTTGGTTAAAGTTTTGCGTCAAAGTTTCTAAGAGATTGTATCTTCTGAACCCTTCAATAGATTTAGTTGATACTTACACTTAAGTTACATACTGGTCTAAAGATTTCATTGATGCATCTCCCACCCCTCACAGTGACCTTGAGGTCACAGACTTAAAAATTTTACATTTGGTTAAAGTTTTATGATAAAGTTTATAGATGCCTGTATGTTCTAAACTCTAAGACAAATTCACTTGATACTTGCATCAATGTTGCATACCAGTCCAAAGATTTCATGATTATGTCCCTTCCTCCATCCACAATGACCTTGACCTCTTGGTCACGGACTTAGAAATTTTACATTTGATTAAAGTTTTATCACGAAGTTTATAGATGCCTGTATGTTCTAAACTCTAAGACAAATTCAATTGATACTTGCATCAATGTTGCATACCAGTCCAAAGATTTCATTGATGCATACTCCACCCTGCTGCTTCAGTAACATTGATGCCCCCACCCCTTCAGTAACTTTGATGCCCTCACTCCATTGGTCCATTTAGAAATTTTATGTTTGGTTTTACAAGCACATTTATAGATTCTTATAGCTTCTTGATTCATATTACATACAAGCTCAAAATATATTTCAGAGAGTGGCGCTTGCCGGGGATATACCTGACCCACTGGTCACTTTCTCTAGGTGATGAATAGTACAAACAGTTTTAAAATTAAGCCGAATGTATAAACTTTCAGCACGGGCCTCCGTGGCCTAGTGGATGAGAGCACTGACTCTTAAACATAAGGTCTGTCACCACTGTGGTCCAAGTGTGGCTCTGGTCACATAGTCAAATGTGAGATGCCAAGTTCTGCAACGGAAGGTCCAGTGGTTTTTCTCTGGGTACTCCAGTTTTCACACCTCTGTATAATGATTGGCTCGATATAGGTGAAATTATCTTGATAGGGCCGTAAAACCCCTAAAAAATACACTTTCAGGAGAGACGAACTCTTTCAAAAATGTTTTTGACTCCCTAAGAGCAGACATGATTAAGTTTATAGGAAACTAACGAGGAAGTCGTGAAAGTTGTGATAAGATGCGTATATCAAATGATAATGTCATAGCAGCAGATAAGGTTGGTATTTTGTGATAATTGAAGGATAGTTTTCGGGTTATCCACAACATAGATTTTACCGGCCCCGATAGCTCAGTTGGAAGAGTGTCCGCTCCGGGAAACTGGAGGTCACGGGTTCGATCCCGGGCCGCGACATACCAAAGTCGTTAAAAATGGTACTAGCTGCTCCTCGCTTGGCACTCAGATTTACGGGGTAGAGCTAGGACTGGTCGACCCAGTGTCAGGATAATGTGACTGGTTGTGGTATCATGTAATGTGTCTGGGACATGATACTTCAGTGAGGCAGCACTATAAAAGTGAGCATTGAGCTCCCTGTCGCAACCAGACACCGTCGTGATATGACTGAAAAATTGTTGAAAGCGACGTTAAACCCGAATTCACACACACAACATAGATTTATATGGAGAAATAAGGAAAACTCATCTGTTGCTATGAATTTTTTTGTTATTTCTCCAGAAGAACCTATGATGTGGGCATTCATTAGAACCACCTAGCTGTGAATACCTACAACATAGGTTTATATGGAGAAATAAGGAAAATGATCATATAGTTATTACCAAATACAGACCTTATCTGTTGTTATGTATATATGTACTGCTTTCACACTTTTCAACTTGACATATATATGTACTACTTTCACACTTATCAACTTGACATATAGTTATACAGAAGTTTTTTAACATATTTTGACTGTATAGTGCACCACAGTGAGTGATTTATTTTTCTCCCTTCTTACCCAACATGTACTGTCATCACCAGCCCATTGAATGAGGGTAGACTGGAAAGAATAGTGTTTTGCCTGTAAATGTTTGCTGTAATATCTATGAGCAAAGGAACTTTTGTTTCTCCGTATGGAACAACTACAGTCAAACTTCGATGGCTCAAATCCCTTTTGGACCATGAAAATTTGTTCGAGACAGCGATAGTTCGAGCCACGGAGGGTTACTATTAGTGCCATACCAGAAGGCATAATGGATATAATTGTGGGATATTTTTTCTGTGTTATATATTATAAATGTATGTTGTGTGTACTCATTAGAATCGCCTCATCGAGGCGGTTCTAATGTGTTCACACAGCATACATTGGCCAGATAAAAGAAAAAATCTCCCTAGATTATATCTATTTCATATTTGGGAGAATTCCTTGCAGACTAAAGAATGGGTTCAACTCATCAGTGGTAAACGAGCCATAGAAGTTCGAGCCATTGAAGTTCTACTGTATTATGCTATATATGAGTAAATTTGTATATGAGTACTTGGTCATTTGTCTTTATAATCTCTACATTTTTATATGACATTCAAGCAAGGTTTTGACTTGGGAGCCCAACAGTAGTGCTATAAAGAGGTTTGGTGTAGCATAATACCATATTACAGTGCTTTTAAGACCCCCCTAAAATTGAAACTAATTCTGCTTCAAAAGGCTTATTTAGTAGGTTGCAGCTATTTTTTCTATGTGTTTTCTGTATACATTGTCCTCTGGTCATAGACAACCTTTGGAACTGTTCAAAAGTGGTCTTGAGGACCATTTTTGAACAGTCCCAAAGGTGGTCTTAAAGGTGCATTATTGAGCTATCTGGAAAATATGCTTCCAAAAATAAAATACATATAGCCAGTATTTTTCTTTAAAACAATGCAAATGAATGCATTTTATGCAAAAATGCAAACATTTATGATGACAGGTAAACGCGTTTGAGAGGGATTCCCTAACGAGGTTTTGAACACTAGTTAGATCTATTTTTAGTTCGTGACAAAAATAGAATCCCCATATATGACATTATGCGACGTTCATTTTTGGCCTTGTTTGCTTAGGCCATGCCTGAATCGGAAAAAAATATGACGCTGAATACCATGCCATAAGTAACGACACTCAGAGACGATACTGTCCCCATGTATGTGTAAAGTGACAGATTTATTTTTAGAACAGAAATGCCGAACACATGTTCAGAGCGAAGGGTAAACACGAATGAAAATGACCATTTTCACAAAGTTCTGAAGCTGTATTTGGCTCCAAAAGTGTACACATGACAAAGGAGTATGCATTGAAGATAAAAACCAGAAAAAAAAATTTGAGACCCGGTAGCTCAATAATGCACCTTTAATATAGGAATTTTACTGTAATTGCTAAAAACAGGGAATTGCAAAATGTATAGATTATATAGAAAAATAAAACATTATATGGAACAGTATATGGAACATTATAAGGAGAAATTTGTATATTACCATAAACATCCTAAAATTGGGACTGGCTGTAATTTTCTTAAAATTTTAACAAATTTGTTTCATGATCCAGCAAGGAGTCCAAAAGGTGCAGATGGTATGGTAAACAGTGTAGACCCTGATCAGACTGCTCCTTCAGGAACAGTCTGATTTGGGTCTGCACTGTTTGCTTAGACATATCTGTTCCAATACTTAGGATCATTACGGTAAAATGACAAATTTAACAATAACACATGTGCAGCCTTTGAAGACTCGGATCAGCCTCTGCATCAGCCAGGTGCAGCCAGTCTTCACTTGCTGCTTTAGATAGCTCTTAACCCTTATCCTGCTGAATAAATAAATTTGGCAACACCCATTTCTGAATATCAACCACCAAAATACTTAATATATATTTTCATTCAAATCCACTGTCTAATTGACAAAAAGTGTGGATCCTGATCAGATGGCTTCAGAAGCCATCTGATGAAGAAGCCATCTGATCTGAATCTACAACATATTTGTGTGTGTGATAACATCCGGAATGAGTGTTTGAGAAGGATTCAAATAAGCTTAAAGCTTTCATCGCAATCAAGCTACAGTGCAACCTCGTTATAACGCGGCTATCGGGGTGCACATATCGGGACCGCGTTATAAGTGAGGCGCGTTATAGCATCTGACTTGCCGAGGCCTTTCGATGTGTAGTGGGTGAGGAACCAACGTTACATGCGGGGATTTTTTGATAGACATGTTTTAATTTCATGAATTATCTACATTAATTAACGAAGCATCAACAGTATCTGTTTATCTATTTTATTTGTTTGGTTCGCTTGCCCTGTAATAATTATAAACAAAATGACAAATAAAAGTCTCTTTTCAGTGTCTCAAGCCACCATATTGGTGTTTACCCGGTGCATGCGGTGATGAAGTAAACACCGGTATACACAAAAATGTCCGGCGGCAACGTCAGTCGTGTTTTTGCATACTTTCTCGAATGGATAAAGCAGGTTTTTTTTCACACGTGAACGTTATGGTTTGGATGTCCCTAGCTAGAATGCGCTTTTTTTCTGAAAGAAAAGAATTTGCTCCCCGGGAGCAAGTTCTTTCTTACGGAGGAGATTTGACTGTTAGCGAATCGTGATTCTGATTGGATAAACGGTCATAATTATTCATTTGGCCTGGTACGTCAAACACTACCACTGTTAAGATGGGTTGATCCATTTTCACTGCCGGTAGCAGAGAGTACTCCTTGATTTTTTTTTGTGTGTGTGTTTCCCCGCCCCACAACCCAACTAAGAAACAATCATTTTCATATTCTATTAGTTTTAGATATACACGCTCTTGTCTTGCGAAAATATAAATCAGTGATAAAAAATATAAAGATGATGTGTTACCGAAATTTACTATGCACCACCGTTCAAATGGATTATTCTAAACCCACGCCTTGGGCCTTATCGATAAGTAATCAACACCGTGATAAGGTGTGAAGATTAAGGTCTGTCGTTAATTATGTCTCAGCTGTCACAATTGGCGAATAATCCCTCAATCATAAAATTTAATCCTCAGTTTGTGTAAAATCAGGAGGACCGCAAGGTGCCTTCCTCTGCCCACAGTTGTTAATTGTTTACCTATTGAGAACACATTTTTTTACCGATTCAAAACAGACTTTTATGACAAATACATGCCAAGCGAATAAAACAATGACACAAAACACGTGTATTGCTTTCTTGAACCTGTTGACGTCATTTACCGGTCGCATGCAGAAAACAGTGGCGGGCAGATCAAACCGTGAAAGTCGGCATATTTCAAGGAAAAATTGGGCCTTCGGGAGAAAATTTGGGAGGCATGAAAACACCGCGTTATAAGCGTATTCGCGTAGAAACGGGTCGAGTACTAATGAGGTTGCACTGTATAATAAATTAGTATAAACTTAAAATAAAGATGGAGGTTTTCTTGGCCAGCAGGATTATGGTTAGGCTATAGATAGACTCATGTGATCAACAAGTACTCTGTTCAGACTGCACAGATGCTCAGGATGATCTGAGTTTTTGCTCATTTAAAGGTTTTGTCATTGCCTCTTCTATTTTGTCATGCATAGGCTCATTTGATAAACTAAACCTTCAAGGGAAATGGCCTTAGGGTTTTGTCAAAAGTACATGTGCACCCACTTTTGAAGTTGTTCTACAGTAACAGGCCTATAAAACACATGTACCCTTTCATCATCTGCTCAAGTCCCCATTACGAAAAGTTGCCTGTACAAATACATTGTTAACTTTACCACCGAAAATAAACTCAGTTCTAAGATGAAAAATCGTGATTTGTTTCTTATTTCTGCTCTAAAATATAGATTGTGGGTACTCGTTAGAACCGCCTCTGAGCAGAAATAAGAAAAAAAGGTTTACCCCAGCAAACCCCAGTTTTACTACATAAAAGTGGGTTCAAGGGGGTTAAAATTATATAGGCATGGTTTCGTGATGCTTACACATTGCTCCACATAAGCTAGGTATTTGGTGATAATTGAAGGATAATTCTCCTTATTTCTCCATGTAAACCTGTGTTGTGGGTATTCATTTCAACCGCTTTGGTGAGGCTGTTCTAATGAATACCCACAACTTGGGTTTTTATGGAGAATTGACAAAAAATTGCATTTTTATTGTCACCAAAAAACCCACCTTATCTGTTTATATGCTTACAGGATATTTAAGCATAACCCATTTTGTACTGGAAACCTAAAACAGGTACATGTAATTGACAAACAGTGCAGGCCCAGATCAAACAGTGCAGAATGCACAATCTGATCAGGGCCTACACTGTTTTCAAACAATTCAGCCATTAAAAAAAAAAATGACCTGACACCCCAAAATTTTGAAATAGACTTGCGCTGTTTACATTGTATGAGGTGGTAGATTCCATTCGGTACAAAATGGGTTAAGTATTATATGTGAGGGATATATATAGAAAGTCATAAAATCAGAAGTCTCCCACTCACCACCCAATAATATTCCCACCTATTCCAGGTTTACCATCTGTTAGCTTACACCAGTTGCCTAGCCAAATTTCTCCCAATAAGCATGGATTATGCTAAACAACATTTTGTTGTTTCCTTCAAATTCTCCTAACCTTTCATCATTACCAGAAGAAATCCTGCCATCACAAATGAATGTGATGCATGCATATGTCTTTGCAATGATTTTGATGCGAGAAAACAACTTTACATTGTCTAGCGTTTAAGAATCTAAGAATAGCATTTTAAAATGTTGTTTCTTACATCGCACTATCTCTCAGTGATTCGTTGCAGAACAAATCATGGTTTCTTTCCATTGTCTATATAGATGCTGTATTAGGATGTGTCTTAAAAATTAGAGTGGCACCTAGGTTGAGTGGTTGGGGTGTTTCAGCATCAGTGCTTATGGTTGTGGAGTCAAGCTTTGCTGGAGTCAGTGACTGAAAAACTCTGTTTTTCATTCGGCAATGAATGAATAACTGCTGTTCGAATAACTGATGTTTTTCAGAGGTTGTGAAAAACAGTGAAGAAATGATTGGGCCACAGCTTTATTATGTTGTGTGTCCAAGACATAGTGATGCTTTAAAACATACTGCCTCTATGGCCTTAATAATTAAATTGAAAGCACTGACAGCACTGGCAGTCAATTTTCTCTGAGTGTTGGCTGGGAAAATAATCCTGAACAGAGACTCCCCTTATCCTGCTGAATATATTAATTTTGCTAAATATAAACCAATCAAATTACTTGATATTATTTATTCTTTGAATTTAAAAACATATTGACAAAATGACAATGTAGATCCTGATCAGATGGCTTCTTCAGAAGCCATCTGATCTGGATCTGCACTGTTTACAAAGGTAGAGGCTGTAGTGTTCAGCAGGATAAGTGTTAAGCAAAACAGTGAAGACCGTGATCAGAAGCTGCATTCTGCCTGATCTAGATCTACACTAATTGCTAATGTCCCAGCTCATGAACCACTCAACATTTTACATATAGCCCTCTTTACACTGCTCTGTGTGGTCATCACAGGGACCAGAATAACCTGGCTATAAATAGCTGTTACGTGGGTTTTGTACTTGGCCAGCGATTGTAATGTGTGGAATAGCTGGGGGAGGTGTCTGTTGTTAGTAACTTTGGGCCTGTTGATTAACCTTTATCCTGCTGCATAATAAACTTAGCCACACCCATTTCTGACTTTCAACCAATCAGATTAGTTGATGTAATTTATTGCCGCAAATTCACAAAACTGAATGTCAAACATTGTAGATCCTGATCACATGGCTTCTTCTGAAGCCATCTGATCTGGATCTACACAGTTTGCAATGGTAAGAATTGTTTTGAACAGTAGGATAAGGCTTCTTCAGAAGCCATTTGATCTGGATCTTCACTATTTGCAAAGGTGGGGGTTGTCATGAACAGCAGGATCAGTGTAAACAGTCCACCAAATAAATTGCTATACCAAATAAATTGAAATAATACTTGAGATAAATTAATATCATGAAGTTAGATATTAATCCATTTTGTACAGGACACCCCTAAGCAGGACATTCACAAACAGTGCAGGCTCAGATCAGATGTCACAGAATATCACATCTGATAAAGAGCAGCATTGTTGTTTGCAAAAAGTCAAGCCATTTTGTAAAAAAAATGTATTAAAATAACTCAACCTAACACCCCAAAATTTTGAAATGAATTGTTACTATATACTCGGACCCAATATGTACAGACTAGTAACTGAGTGAGTTGTCAAAATATGTTGTAGTGTCTTGATCTGACATCCATTTTAATAATCATTGAATAAATTACTTAAGGTGGCCGACCTTAATTTCGGTTGCGCAACGTTCTGCGCATTGCCGTCAATCGGCACTGTAACGACATTCACTTTTCAAGTGGTATTTATATTTTCTTTTCGACCTCTAAAACGAAGTAAATTTTCTACGATTGACTGTATTTTCCATCACACATGGATAAAATACGCCAACAGTTATCATTTCTTGTCACTGTCAAAGCAGACAAAGTGAACGTAGAAAAAATCGAGTTCAGAAACGATCGAATGTGTCGGTCACAATTGAGCCATTAAGGCAGCTCATTTACAATAGCAGAACTGTTTACCTTTTTTATTCGTCTTTTTCTCGGAGATATCTTTGGCTCCTGAAGGCACCTTACCTGACATTGAAAAGCCCGTCCGAAAGTATGTCATCTTTCCATAATGGCAGTTACAGTTAAATTTGTAAAGTGTATGGATCTAAGTATCAGATCAGAATCAGAATTTTTTTACTGGTGACACGTCCTTAGTCAATCCCTCAACAGGACAACATGTTGAATGCCATACTATATCTCCTTTAAAGTACAATCCATTTGCTATCCTGTTTGTTTACGCTTGCAGCACACTTAAATGACAGTTCTTTGGATATACGTTTACACACGGCCTGTGTGTAAACTTTTAGTTTGCTGTGACGTAATCATATTTATGACGTCATGATAAACAGCCGATGGATTGAATCAAAGTCCGCATGCTACTGATTTTTTTTATTTTTTTTTTGGTGTTGTTTTTGTTTTTGCTGGCTGAGAACTGACAAGTATGCCCGTAGAATGAATCATTCTGTCTGCATAGGTCTACTACTAAATTTTATTGTGGTCGAGAACTGCTGGCAGTCTCTCTCTCTCTCTCTCCGTCTCTCTGTCTCTCTCTCTCTCTCTCTCTCTCTCTCTCTCTCTCTCTCTCCAGTACGTCTCTTGGCTTTCTTTCTACTTATATACTGCGATCGGTCACATCTGATCAATACTCGCAGGTGTACATTACATACACACCAGGGGCAGTTGGTCGAAAGTAACGACGTCGTTAGTTAACGTATCGTTAATAAAACTTTGATCATTTGCATATGCAAAGCTGCTCACATGTTTTCAGCGAAAATACCAAAATTTTAGATATTGTACTTGCTAGATCACTTAACAATATGACCACTAACGAGCTCGTTGAGCTAACGATGCTTTGAACAACTGGCCCCTGGTATGCAGGATGAAGGCCTACACAGTAATCATGTAAAAATTTTACGGTAGGGGTCTTTAACCTGCACAGGGCATAACTCTCCCTCCACATACCCAGTTAACATCCCGATCCACAGGACGATGCACTATGTGGCATTATCCCTGCAAATAATGCCAATGGAGCGTGCTCGGACACCGAAATTTTATCGCCGCTGCCTGGGATCAAACCCGGGACCTCTAGCATCAGAGGCAAGTGCACTAACCACTGTGTTATCACGCTCGCACTCGGCATCACGAAAACAAGCATATCTAAGTTTAATCCCCTAAAACTACACTTTTATACAGTAAAACTGATGTTTACAGGAGTAAACATTATTCTTCTAATGTCTGTTACTCGTTTAAGCAGAACTGACAATTATGCCCGCAGAAATATGAAAAAAAAAAGCAGTTAAAAATTCTCGTTTGTGGTGGTAAAATTTTGTTATATTTGAGCATTGTTTGTTTGTTTTGAGGTTAACGTCCCCGTCAACACTGTACAGATCATTTTGGAAACATTTCTTCTTATTTCGTTGGACTTTACCCGACGCTGAGATGAAATGAAATCTCAAGCCGTGTCGCCCAATGAAACCAATATGGTTTATAAGCATGGACGGTACGACTCGCACCGCTTTATCTGTGCAGGCTTAGATCCTCTAAACGGTTTACCAGTACTCGTGTGCTGTCGGTTTCAGCTCTGCGTGGAAGCATCGTGCAGCCCATTTATTTCTTCAAGCCCCAATGGGCGGGGGCTATGATATATTTGAGTAGGGGGATTTAAAACACAGTAAGGTCATTTATAGTTAAGAGAGAGAGAGAGAGCGAAAGAGTGAGAGAGATCTTGGTTAAAATACATCAAAATCTGGAACCGTAAAAGCTTCACGGTTAAAACCTAAACGCATGGAATGGAAACTAGAAATCACAAATGATTTCTCTCGCTCTCTTTTTGTTGTTGTTTCTAGCTTTAAAGGCCTTCAGGAATATTTCGCTAATTTCGAGCCATTCATTAAATAGAAGTTGGTGTACGAGGGTCCTTCAAAAAGTTTTGTCACTAATAGGTTTCCCTAGTTTTATCGTACGTATTTCTGATAACGCGTCATTGCATTTGAATTGCCTTTCAAATAGCCACCGATAACAGTTTATTTCTAGCAAATTGCCTTTATAATTACCTAGATTAATCAAATTTAAATGCATGCAGTCAAATACACTGGCCAATTTACGAGTTACATTGTAAAATGGACAGAAAGACTAAAATTCGCAGCTAAATTAAATGCCGTGTAAGGCTTGACATAGGTTGATGAATTGTGTGGCTAAAATGAACCTCTTAAAAAGTCAAAGCGCACAATTTATCAGTGGGTCAAAGCTTTTAAAGCTGGTAAACAATCAACCAAAGATGATGCCCATGTTGGTAGGCCAAAGACCTCCATCACCATGGCAACCATCGCTGCTGTAAAGGCAGCGGTCAAAGAAGATGCGCGACTGTCAGTGAAAGAGAAATCTTAATGCACTGGCTTATCAGAAGGCGGTGTACAAACCATTCTGACAAAGTTATGGGCTGAGAAAGATTTGCGCTAGTTTGGTGCCCCATTTGCTCACTGAAAGGCGAAATTGTATTATGTTGGTGTGTCTTTCCCTTTGTTGTCTTGAATGGGAGGTGTTAGGTAATTTTATCGATACCTATTCATTGTTTTTACTTCTGTTTGGCAAATATGTAGATGCATGCCCTATCTGAGTGACACCTTTGTTTTAGTATACAATTAACTTAACAAAAAGAGATTTTGACCAAACAAAAAACAAAAAAGAAGATATTTTGCATGAAAAGCTTACTCTTATAACGACCCCCGTTTTGTATGAACGACCTACTGTTTTTATTTGGTAGGTTTTGCAACTAATATTTAGATATAATACCTTTCTTAGTGATCATATCACTTATATAGCAGAAATTCCTATAATAATTTGAAAAATATATGTATATATGTTCATATTTTTCAGTTTGTGTTTACTTTTGAAACGACCCACATTATGTTATTGGAAACCTGTCAAACTGTTTTCATTTCATAGTTTTGCGGATTACATATAGATACATCACTTATCATGTGTTAGCTCAGAAGCAACTATAATTTTTGTGATGTTTTCAAAAAATAAGTTTTGCCTGTTATGATAACTTTTGAAACGACCCTTTTTGCTTGAAATAACACTATAACCGAATTCTTTCATCATATTGCGGCAGATAATAAGCATTAATATCATCTATTTGCGTGGAGTTATAATTTCTAGCATAACAGTTATCTTAATGTTGGCGATCCTCACGAAAAAAGGTATTTTGCCTGCAATTTTTACTTTTGAAACGGCCCTCATTCTCTTATATGGCCGGTGACCCCCCATTTTTATTTCATGTTTTTGAATGCCGTATGAATATATATAATTCAATTTAGTAAGTCCAAAATCTCTAGGGCAGAAGTCACTTTAATTTTCGCATTTGTGTGAAATTTTAGCGATTTCCCATTACAATCAATGCAAAATATGTGTAAAATGGCGTTACTTTTGGATTGACCCCCATTCTTTCCCAGTCTCGGTGACATGATATTTTTATGACTTTAATCTAAAGTTAAGTCCTTGCTGGATACTTTGTTATAATATAAGGAAATTCTCTAGGGCAGGTATCTCAGAAAAAAATTAAGGTCGGCCACCTTAAATCAGTATACAATGTTAGTTGTCAATCTTGACACAATGTTGTTTGAAAATTTTAATAGTGTAATTGAAAACAGCTTAATGGTGCATTATTGAGCTACCGGGTCTCAAAATTTTTTTTCTGGTTTTTATCTTCAATGCATACTCCTTTGTCATGTGTACACTTTTGGAGCCAAATGCAGCTTCAGAACTTTGTTAAAATGGTCGTTTTCATTCGTGTTTACCCTTAGCTCTGAACATGTGTTCGGAATTTCTGTTCTAAAAATAAATCTGTCACTTTACACATACATGGCGACAGTATCGTCTCTGAGTGTCGTTACTTATGGCATGGTATTCAGCGTCATATTTCTTCCAATTCAGGCATGGCCTAAGCAAACAAGGCCAAAAATGAACGTCGCATAACGTCATATATGGGGATTCTATTTTTGTCACAAACTAAAAATAGATCTAACTAGTGTGCAAAACCTAGTTAGGGAATCCCTCTCAAACTTGTTTACCTGTCATAATAATTGTTCGCATTTTTGCATAAAATGCATTCATTTGTATTGTTTTAAAGAAAAATACCGGCTATATGTATTTTATTTTTAGCTCACCTGTCACGTAGTGACAAGGTGAGCTTTTGGGATCACTTTTTGTCCGTCGTCCGTCCGTGCGTGCGTGCGTCCATAAACTTTTCTTCAAACGACATCTCCTCCTAAACCACTGATCGGATTTTGACCAAACTTCACAGGAATGATCCTTAGGTGGTCCCCTTTCAAAGTTGTTCAAATGGTTTCGGTCCGTTGCACATATAGGTCACAGTAGCCAAAAATAGATTTTTTTCACTGAAAACTTAAAAAATCTTCTTCTCTGAAACCGCAAGGCCCAGGTCTTTGATATTTGGTATGAAGCTTCATCTAGTGGACCCCTACCAAGATTGTTCAAATAATAGTGCTGGGGCCAAAAATGCCCCCGCACGGGGGCCCTTTGGTTTTACATGGGCTCATATAGGGAAAATCTTTAAAAATCTTCTCTGAAACCGCAAGGCCCAGGTCTTTGATATTTGGTATGAAGCTTCATCTGGTGGACCCCTACCAAGATTGTTCAAATTATAGTGCTGGAGCTAAAAATGCCCCCGCACGGGGGCCCTTTGGTTTTACATGGGCTTATATAGGGAAAATCTTCTTCTCTGAAACCGCAGTGCCCAGGTCTTTGATATTTGGTATGAAGCTTCATCTAGTGGACCCCTACCAAGATTGTTCAAATTATAGCCCTAGGTCCAAAAATGCCCCCGCACGGGGGCCCTATCGTTTTACATGGGCTTATATAGGGAAAATCTTTAAAAAATCTTCTTCTCTGAAACCGCAAGGCCCAGGTCTTTGATATTTGGTATGAAGCTTAATCTAGTGGACCCCTACCAATATTGTTCAAATTATAGTGTTGGAGCTAAAAATGCCCCCGCACGGGGGCCCTTTGGTTTTACATTGGCTTATATAGGGAAAATCTTGAAAAATCTTCTTCTCTGAAACCGCAAGGCCCAGGTCTTTGATATTTGGTATGAAGCTTCATCTAGTGGACCCCTACCAAGATTGTTCAAATTATAGTGCTGGGGCCAAAAATGCCCCCGCACCAGGGCCCTTTTGTTTTACATAGGCTTATATAGGGAAAATCTTTAAAAATCTTCTTCTCTGAAACCGCAAGGCCCAGGTCTTTGATATTTGGTATGAAGCTTTATCTTGTGGACCCTACCAAGATTGTTCAAATTATAGTGCTGAAGCTAAAAATGCCTCCGCACGGGGGCCCTTTGGTTTAACATGGGCTTATATAGGGAAAATCTTTAAAAATCTTCTTCTCTGAAACCACAAGGCCCAGGTCTTTGATATTTGGTATGAAGCTTTATCTAGTGGACCCCTACCAAGATTGTTCAAATTATAGTGCTGGGGCCAAAAATGCCCCCGCACCAGGGCCCTTTTGTTTTACATAGGCTTATATAGGGAAAATCTTTAAAAAATCTTCTTCTCTGAAACCGCAAGGCCCAGGTCTTTGATATTTGGTATGAAGCTTAATCTAGTGGACCCCTACCAATATTGTTCAAATTATAGTGTTGGAGCTAAAAATGCCCCCGCACGGGGGCCCTTTGGTTTTACATTGGCTTATATAGGGAAAATCTTGAAAAATCTTCTTCTCTGAAACCGCAAGGCCCAGGTCTTTGATATTTGGTATGAAGCTTCATCTAGTGGACCCCTACCAAGATTGTTCAAATTATAGTGCTGGGGCCAAAAATGCCCCCGCACCAGGGCCCTTTTGTGCGTCAAGTTACCTATATTTACCTATATTTTCCTATATTTCTGGCCATTACCTATAATAACCTATAAAATCCTATATTTTACCAAAATACCTATAAATACCTATAATTTGGAATTTGGGGAAAGCAAGGAATACAAAGTTTCTAAAAAAATCTTTGACAGTAGATGTTTTCTATAATATTTGAGCTTAATAAGCTGTTTCCTTTTAGGAATTTGTATTCCTTTTTGGTGTTGTGACCCAGTCCAGCCCAGCTTTTGGAAAGCTTTAGCTAGTGGAAATTCTGCTATTTTTAAAATTGGAAATGTTCCATTTTGATAATGTTTTTACTATTGTTTCTTTATGAATATACAACAAGTTTTGCCTTTTTTTTGGCAGGCGAGCTATTGTAATCAGTCACCGTTCTCCCACCTTTAAATGACATCTCCTAAACCCCTGAATAGATTTTGACCAAACTTGACAGAAATTATCTTTGGGTGGTCTTCTCTCAAAGTTTTTCAACAATTTTCAGTCCATGCTGAATTCTCATAGGCCCGTATGAAATTAAGTTACAGTATTTCTGCAGAAATATTGTGTCAGGATTCTGACATGAAACCTGTATGAAAAATTTTCAACTAAAATTTCCACAAAGAATTTTCACTTAAATTTTGTCTTCCAGACGGGATTCAGGTGGGTATCAGTGTGGAAAAGCGTGTGAAACATTTAAATTAGCAGATAAATTGATGCAGGAATGCTGTACAAAAAAAAAACAGACAGGATTCCTGTATAAATTACTGACAAGATTCCTTCATGGTTCCTGCAGGATTCCTGAATGAATTATTGACAGGATTTCTACCTGAGCTAGTGACAGTATTACTGTCTGTATATTCCTGCAGGATGCCTGCTAATTTAAATATTTGGTCCAGTTTCATTAACATAACACTATCATCTTAACATACACTGTAAAAATTTTGCGTTTTTATCCATACACAATAAGGAAGGAATATACTTGTGATGGAAAAGAACATACAAAAACCTTGCATGCTACTTACATTTAACTATTGAATTTGAATCCTTGGATTTCCAAAGATTCATTGTGATCTAATAACTTCAGTCTGCAAACACATACATAAATATGTGGATGGGGTGCAATCTTTGCAGTTTGCAAACATAAAACTTTTGACACCCCACTAGTTAAGTATTTAATCAATTTAAAACATTGTTAATCTAAAATACTAAAAGCAACTCACAGTGTCTTCCAAAATATAGTTGTAAATCCTTAGAACAGCTTTTTACTTGTAAAGTTGTAAAGCAACACACAGCAACTCATCATCCCTGATACCTTTGAATGTGTAATAGGAGTGCTCCCGCCAAAATATTGTGTTTCAGGAAGTGATTATGCTCTTTTCTCATGCCAGACTTTTAAACAGAAATTTGGTTAACATTTTCATGCAGAATTTCTGTTAAGATCTGGCCACTTTCCTTGTGGAATCTGTAACCAAATTCCGTGGACAGGAAAAAAGAATTTCACCATGATTTCTGTTACTGTCAACAAAGACTCCATGTGGAATCACAAATAGGGGAAAATAAGATAAAAAAAAAACCTTTAAAAATCTTCTTGTCTGAAACCAGAAGGCCCAGGTCTTTGATATTTGGTATGAAGCTTCATCTAGTGGGTCTGTACCAAGATTGTTCAAATTATAGCCCTAGGGCCAAAACTGGCACTGCCCTAGGGCCCACTGGTTTTACATAGGCTTATATAGGGAAAACCTGAAACCAGAAGGCTCAGGTCTTTGATATTTGGTATGATGCTTTGTATAGTAGACCTTGACCAAGATTATGCAAATTATAGCCCTGGGGCCAAAATTGGGCCCTCCACGTTACCTACTTCTTACACTATGGATCACGTGAGCAATCCAGGGACATCAAAGCCCTCTTGTTTAAAGGGAAGAATGTCTCATCTTTTGATTCTGCCTAAATTGTCAGATAGACACAGTTCAGTTTTGTTATCTCTTGTTCCAAGAAATAGATAAGGTGTTTATCTGGTGATATTTAAGTAGATCACTCAGTTCTGTATAAAACATACATTGAGGGCATTCATTAGAATCATCTACTAAGGGCTTATTTTTAAGGAGATTTATTAAAGATTTTTTCCTTAATTATAACCAGCTGACCACCTTATCTATTTCTATAATATGTTGTATTATTAATAAAAGAGAGAGCGGTGGAAAATAATACAAATCTGGCTTGTTTTCTTCAGTGTAGGGAACCTATAATATCCTATATTTCTGGTCGCTAGATACCTATATTTCTGGACCTAACCTATATTTTTGACTCCAAATATCACTTGACGCCCTGACATAGGCTTATATAGGGAAAATCTTTAAAAATCTTCTTCTCTGAAACCGCAAGGCCCAGGTCTTTGATATTTGGTATGAAGCTTTATCTTGTGGACCCTACCAAGATTGTTCAAATTATAGTGCTGAAGCTAAAAATGCCTCCGCACGGGGGCCCTTTGGTTTAACATGGGCTTATATAGGGAAAATCTTTAAAAATCTTCTTCTCTGAAACCGCAAGGCCCAGGTCTTTGATATTTGGTATGAAGCTTAATCTAGTGGACCCCTACCAATATTGTTCAAATTATAGTGCTGGGGCCAAAAATGCTCCCGCACCAGGGCCCTTTTGTTTTACATAGGCTTATATAGGGAAAATCTTTAAAAATCTTCTTCTCTGAAACCGCAAGGCCCAGGTCTTTGATATTTGTTATGAAGCTTCATCTAGTGAACCCCTACCAAGGTTGTTCAAATTATAGTGCTGGAGCTTAAAATGCCCCATGCACGGGGGCCCTTTGGTTTTACATGGGCTTATATAGGGAAAATCTTTAAAAATCTTCTTCTCTGAAACCGCAAGGCCCAGGTCTTTGATATTTGGTATGAAGCTTCATCTAGTGGACCCCTACCAAGATTGTTCAAATAATAGTGCTGGGGCCAAAAATGCCCCCGGACCAGGGCCCTTTTGTTTTACATAGGCTTATATTGGGAAAATCTTGAAAAAATCTTCTTCTCTGAAACTGCAAGGCCCAGGTCTTTGATATTTGGTATGAGGCTTCATCTTGTGGACCTCTACCAAGATTGTTCAAATTATAGCCCTGGGGCCAAAAATGCCCCCGCTCCGGGACCCTTTGGTTTTAAATAGACTTATATAGGGAAAATCTTGAAAAATCTTCTTCTCTGAAACCACAAGGCTTAGGTCTTCGATATTTGTTATGAAGCTTCAGCTAGTGGACCTCTATAAAGATTGTTCAAATTATAGCCCTGAGACCAAAAATGCCCCCGCCATGTGGCCCTTTGGTTTTACATAGACTTATATAGGGAAAATCTTTAAAAATCATCTTCTCTGAAACACAAGGCTTAGGTCTTTGATATTTGTTATGAAGCTTCAGCTAGTGGACCTCTACCAAGATTGTTCAAATTGTTGCCCTGGGGCCAAAAATGCCCCCGCTCCGGAGCCCTTTGGTTTAACCTATACTTATATAGGGAAAATCTTGTTTTACATAGACTTCTATATGCAGGGTAAACCTTTAAAATCTTCTTCTCTGAAACCAGAAAGCCCAGGTCTTTCATATTCGATATGAAGCTTCATCTTGTGGACCTCTACCAAGATTGTTCAAATTATAGCCCTGGGGGCAAAATTGACCCTGCCCGGGGCCCACTTGTTATACATTGGATCAGGTGAGCGAACTAGGGACCTCTGGGCCCTCTTGTTGGAAGCATTTTTTCCAGATAGCTCAATAATGCACCTTTAAATTTGACGAATCATTTCGATAACACACCCGTGCGACATAGTGCATTTTTGTCACATCCCCAAAATATCTACTTTTCTGATGTAAATCTGTGATATTTTTATGCCCCAGGAATCAAAGATTCGGGGGCATATAGCTTTTGGTCTGTCTGTACGTCTGTTTGTGTGTCTGTTTCTCTGTCTGCAGAAACCTTAACATTGGGCATAACTTTTGAATGGCAACTGATAGGGCTTTCATATTTCAAATGTGCATTCCTTGTCACAAGACCTTTCAAGAGCTACCATAAATTTTGACCTCATGACCTTGACCTTGACATTTGACCTACTTTAGACCTCCTTTAAAAAACTTTAACATTGGCGATAACATTTGATTGGTTAGTGATAGGACTTTCATATTTCATATGTCTATTCCATGTAACCCTTTCCCACTCAGGGATTTTGTGAATTTTGCTGATTTTCACAGTGTTGCACCTGACAGCAACTTCAACTAGCCATTGTTTCTTAATGGATGGTCTGTTTTACAGCAAACTCGGTATGAATGTTCATTGGGCCTTTCAAATGCAACCTTTCATGACTTGATCATTGTTGTCATGGTAATGAGGGGGCATCTCAAAGTTGGCAAAAAGTGTGATTTCATTTGAATTTTTGACCAAATCTTAATCTTCACACAGCTGTCAAGGCTACAATTAAGGGGTTGGAGCTGGCCATTTTCACTGTTTGCAGCATGTTTTATCAGCATCAGTTTTGAGGCATTTTTGACCCCAGACACCCTCAGATATAAATTTTAGCTGCCGGTTGGGCCATACACCCAAAATTTTTCAGATGTGCAGATTTTAGTTGCTTCTCGGGCTTAAAATGGGGGTGTGGGGGGTTGCAGACACGTAAAAACACGTATCTGAGTGGGAAAGGACCTTTCCGGTGATACTATAATTTTTTACCTCGTGACCTTGACATTTGACCTACTTCTTTTTAGCTC
The DNA here is from genome assembly GCA_963580285.1 of Lucinisca nassula. NCBI lineage: Eukaryota > Metazoa > Mollusca > Bivalvia > Lucinida > Lucinidae > Lucinisca > Lucinisca nassula. The sequence goes on from OY757016.1 coordinate 42,283,637, forward strand.
ACCTGTCACGAAGTGACAAGGTGAGCTTTTGGGATCACTTTTTGTCCGTCGTCTGTCGTGCGTGCGTGCGTCCGTGCGTCCGTAAACAATTTCAAATAAGTATATCTCCAATACCCCATGGCCAATCTTGATCAAATTTCATGTGAAGCATCATCAGGTAGGGGGAAAGGCTGCATAAGGTTTTTGGGCTGATCAGATTGGAATTCTGGTTGCCATGGCAACATATAGCTCCCATAGACTTATAAAGGGAAAAATTTTAAAAATCTTCTTCTCTGAAACCACAGGGCCCAGAGCTTAGATATTTAGCATGTAGCAAGGGCTAGTGGTCAACTACATAATTCCTGCCAATCATGCCCCTGGGTGCCAAATGGGCCACGCCCTGGGGCCCCTTCGCTCCCATAGACTCATAATGGAAAAAAAGCTTCAAAAATCTTCTTCTCTGAAACCACAGGGCCCAGAGCTTAGATACTTAGCATGTAGCAATGGCAGGTGGTCACCTACATAATTCCTGCCAATCATGCCCCTGGGTTCAAAAAGGGCCACGCCACGGGGCCCATTCGCTCCCATAGACTCATAATGGAAAAAATCTTCTTCTCTGAAACCACAGGGCCCAGAGCTAATATATTTAGCATGTAGCAATGGCAGGTGGTCACCTACATAATTCCTGCCAATCATGCCCCTGGGTTCCAAATTGGCCACGCCCCGGGGCCCCTTCGCTCCCATAGACTCATAATGGAAAAAAAGCTTCAAAACTCTTCTTCTCTGAAACCACAGAGCCCAGAGCTTATATATTTAGCATGTAGTAACGGCAAGTGGTCACCTACATAATTCCTGCCAATCATGCCCATGGGGTCCAAACGGACCACGCCCTGGGGCCCATTAGCTCCTATAGACTCATAATGGAAAAAAGCTTCAAAAATCTTCTTCTCTGAAACCACAGGGCCCAGAGCTTAGATATTTAGCATGTAGGAAGGGCAAGTGGTCAACTACATTATTCCTGCCAATCATGCCCCTGGGTTCCAAATGGGCCACGCCCCGGAGCCCCTTCGCTCCCATAGACTCATAATGGAAAAAAGCTTCAAAAATCTTCTTCTCTGAAACCACAGGGCCCAGAGCTTAGATATTTAGCATGTAGTAATGGCAAGTGGTAACCTATATAATTCCTGCCAATCATGCCCCTTGGGTCCAAATTGGCCACACCCTGGGGCCCCTTAGCTCTTATATACTCATAATGGAAAAAAAGGTTACAAAATCTTCTTCTCTGAAACCACAGGGCCCAGAGCTTAGATATTTAGCATGTAGCAACGGCAAGTGGTCACCTACATAATTCCTGCCAATCATGGCCCTGGATTCCAAATGGACCACGGCCCGGGGCCCCTTAGCTCCCATAGACTCATAATGGAAAAAAAGCTTCAAAAATCTTCTTTTCTGAAACCACAGGGCCCAGAGCTTAGAAATTTAGCATGTAGCAACGGCAAGTGGTCACCTACATAATTCCTGCCAATCATGCTACTGGGGTCCAAACAGGCCACGCCCTGGGACCCCTTAGCTCCTATAGACTCATAACCGAAAAAAGCTTCAAAAATCTTCTTCTCTGAAACCACAGGGCCCAGAGCTTAGATATTTAGCATGTAGCAACGGCAAGTGGTCGCCTACATAATTCCTGCCAGTCATGCCCCTGGGTTCCAAATAGGCCACGCCCCGGGGCCCCTTCGCTCCCATAGACTCAAAATGGAAAAAAGCTTCAAAAATCTTCTCCTCTGAAACCGCAGGGCATGTAGCAACAGCAAGTAGTCACCTACATAATATCTGCCAATCATGCCCTGTGGTCCAAACGAGCCACGCCCCAGGGCCCCTTAGCTCCTATAGACTCATAATGGAAAAAAAGCTTCAAAACTCTTCTTCTCTGAAACCACAGGGCCCAGAGCTTATATATTTAGCATGTAGTAACGGCAAGTGGTCACCTACATAATTCCTGCCAATCATGCCCCTGGGGTCCAAACGGACCACGCCCCGGGGCACAATAGCTCCTATAGACTCATAATGGAAAAAAGCTTCAAAAATCTTCTTCTCTGAAACCACAGGGCCCAGAGCTTAGATATTTAGCATGTAGGAAGGGCAAGTGGTCAACTACATTATTCCTGCCAATCATGCCCCTTGGTTCCAAATGGGCCACGCCCCGGAGCCCCTTGGCTCATATAGACTCATATTGGAAAAAAGCTTCAAAAATCTTCTTCTCTGAAACCACAGGGCCCAGAGCTTAGATATTTAGCATGTGGCAATGAAAAGTGGTCACCTACTTAAATCCTGCCAATCATGCCCCTGAGGTCCAAATGGGCCACACCCTGGGACCCCCTTAGCTCCCATAGACTCATAATGGAGAAAAGCATCAAAAATCTTCTTCTCTGAAACCATAGGGCCCAGAGCTTAGAAATTTAGCATGTAGCAACGGCAAGTGATCACCTACATATTTCCTGCTAATCATGCCCCTGGGGTCCAAATGGGCCACGCCCCAGTGCCCCTTAGCTCCCATAGACTCATAATGGAAGAAAGTTTAAAAAATCTATTATTCAGAAACTGTGAAGCACAGAACTTAGATATTTAGTCCAAATTGGCCAAATCCTGTGGCCCCTTAAATCCAACAAACTTATAATGGAAAAAAGAATCAAACATCTTCTTTGAAACCATGAAATACAGACCTTAGATATTTAGTATATAGCAACACAAAATGGTCGCCTACATAAATCCTGCCAACCATGCCCTTTGGACCAAAATTGGCCAAGCCCCAGGGCTCATTAGCTTCTATAGACTTATACTGGAAAAAAAACTTAAAAAAAAATCTTCTTTTCCAAAACCATAAGGCACAGATTTTGTTTGATTTGAGGTTTTACATCCCTGTCAACACTGTATAGGTCATTTTGGCGATGTCTCTTCCAATTTTGTGGGACTTTCACCCGACATTGAGATGAAATTACATCTCAAGCCCTGTCACCCAATGAAACCAATAGGGTTTATAAGCATGGACACCGCTTTGCCTGAGCCCTCTTGTTAAAAAACTTCAACATTCGCGAAAACTTTAACATTGGGCATAACTTCTGGCCCAGAAAACATGTACACTCAAAATTTTTCACTTCTGTGGTGTATTCCTTGCTTCCAAAGGATAACCCTTTTATAGAACATATTTAACTTCACTACAACTGGTGTGTGGGAATGTGTGGCGGCGGTAAAACGTCTCCCTGCCCTACATCATAGTGCAGATTATATTTTCTTGTCCTTTGGGATCATTGATTCCATTGTGGAATTTTGAAAATATCTGAGGGTCACTGATGAGGCCTAATTGGCCGAAACTAGCTAGTCTGGCCCAGAAAACATGTACACTCCATATTTTTCACTTCTGTGGTGTATTCCTTGCTTCCAAAGGATAACCCTTTTATAGAACAATTTCATATATTATTTCAAACGTGCATTCCTTGTCACAAGACCTTTCCAATGGTACCATAATTTTTGACCTTGTGACCTTGACCATGACATTTCACCTTTTTAAAAATTTAACATTGGCTATAACTTTCGATTGGTAAGTGATAGGGCTTTCATATTTCACATCTGCATTCTTTTTCACAAGACCTTTCCAATGGTAACATAAATTTTGACCTTGTGACCTTGACCTTGACATTTGACCTACTTTTTAAAAACCTTAACATAGTCCATAATTTTTGATTGGTAAGTGATAGGGCTTTCATATTTCACATATGCATTATTTTTCACAAGACCTTTCCAGTGGTAACATAATTTTTGACCTCTTGACCTTGACATTTGACCTGCTTTTGTAAAAACTTCAACATTAGCCATAACTTTTGATTGGTAAGTGATAGGGCTTTCATATTTCGCATGTGCATTCTATGTCACAATACCTTTCCAATGATCTCACAATTTTTGACCTTGTGACCTTGACCTACTTTTTTAAGACTTGAACATTGGCCATACCTTTCGATTGATTAGAGATACTGCTTTCATATTTAACATGCGCTGTCCGGGGGCATCAGTGTTTCACAAACACATCTTGTTCTTAATTATACTGTAGACATAGGTTGTGGGTGCTCATTAGAACCACCTCATTGAGGTGGTTCTAATGAGTACCCACAACCTATGTCTGTTGTGGGTGCTCATTAGAACCACCTCATTGAGGTGGTTCTAATGAGTACCCACAACCTATGTCTTGGAGCAGAAATAAGGAAAATAATGTTACCCCCTAAAACCAGTTTTCTCTATATAAAGTGACGTGTAACAGGGGACTCATTTCACAGACTTTTTCACGTGATGTAATGCAAAATGTGCAGAAAATACCTAAAACAGGTGCCTAGGTTTCTCGTTAAAATTTTACAAAAACTTTTCACTAAAATGATGTTTCATTTCTACATGCAATACATTCAACTATTGGTTTTTAAAGAAAAATAATTCAATTTTGTTAAAATAAGGGATATCTGAGGTGATGAAACTGTTGCAAAAAAAAATCAGACTCAGCCACGCTTAGCCTGCAAGTTAGCCACGACAGCATTTCCGATAAATAGCGTTACTTACAGTGTAGAGACTAGTCTGTGTATATTGGGTCAGTGCTATATTTAAGGCAAGAGATTCTATCCAGTGCAAAGTGGGTTAAAGAATAGTGTTTGTTCTTTTGTTACATTGTATTTGGCTAAGAATCTGTTGCATACTAAGAAACTCCTGTCGGTTATTTTGTCTCCAATTTCTGACAAAAGCCAAGAGACTTGTTTTAAAATAATTAGCATGTCATTTTACTGTATATAAAATATTTGCCTTAAATATTTCAGTGGACCAAAGATTAAGAAAGGATCTATCATAAGTAAGTATAACATAATACTAGGTTTAAAGTTTCCCTGAGCCAGGCCTATTGAAATAGAAAATTTCCTCCTTACCCAAGGACAATAGCAGAAAAAAATCCACTTGTCTGAATGAAATTTCACTGGTCCAAAAAATGAACAAAGCTGGGTTAACCTTTGCCACTCTGTAGGCTAATTCAGCAGACGACAAATTGTTGCTGATTTACTTTTTTCCTATGGAGACAATTTGCATGAGATGTCAAATCCTGTTTCTGGGAAAAATAGAAATATATTTTAAATGTCTTCTGCTGCAAAAAAAAAATACCCAGCATGCAGAGCATTAACCCTTATCTTGCTGAATATTCATTTAAGCCACACCCATTTCTGTCTATCAACCAATCAAATTTCTTGATGTAATTTATTGCTACATATCCATGAACTGAATGCCAAACCGTGTAGATCCTGATCAGATGACTTCTACAGAAGCCATCTGATCTGGATCTACACTGTTTGCAAAGATAGGGGTTGTCATGAACAGCAAGATAAGGGTTAAAGGAAAATTGAAAAGATGTAGCTGCATTTTGGGAACTTAAGTTATGGTGAATTGCAAAAACAAATAAATAATTGATTGTCTTGGGGGGTTAGAGACACATCAACCCTTGTATGTCATTTTGTGTCGCCTCCCAGAGAGAGGGAGAAAAGAGATAGAAGAGACATTAGGGAAGAGGATAGTGAAGAACAGGGGAAAAGAGGAAAATGATTGGAAGTGTAGAAACGGAAGAAAAAGCAACATTCTCTACCCTTACCTACTGCAAGGACAGCAGACCTTGTCCAACTGTAAGCCAATATCAGATGGTCAAGATTCACAGCACCTTTGCCTGACCCAACCACCCACACAAATAAATCAACTTGAACGGATAATGCTGTTTCAAACAAATAGGACTCCCTTGCTATCAGAATCCCACTCAGATGGGATTACTCTTAAAGAAAAGAATTTGCGCCTCATAGAAAGCAAATTCTTTCCTTTCAGTGTAACAATACCAGTTTCCACACCCACTAACAGAAGCAGAGAAGGGAAGCAAGTCTGTTTATGCCAAAAATCATTGTCTTTTATCATAAAGAAGACTTTTACAATTCCTGCAAATCTTGTCAAAACATGAAACTAAACTTTTCCCCTTGTCCAGAGTAAACTTTTACAATTCCTGCAAATCTTGTCAAAACATGAAACTAAACTTTTCCCCTTGTCCAGAGTAAAATAGGACATGCTGGACAAGTCAGCCATATCTTTTGTGGAGTTCATAGTATAGATGGGTTCCTCTAACCCTTATCCCACTGACTATGACATTCCCAACTTTGCGAACAGTGTAGATTCAGATCAGATGGCTTCTGAAATAGCCATTTGATCAGGATCTACAATGTTTGTCATTCAGTTTAGAATATTTATATGAATACATTATGTCAAGTAATTTGATTGGTTAATATCAGAAATGGGTGTGGCTAAATAAATTTATTCAGCAGGATAAGGGTTAAGTGAAATGGAAACATCTAAAATGTTTTGTTCATAAGGCGACAACTTTTGGACTTCCTGTTTTACATTTTTTGAACAGCAAGACCCGTTGAAACTGGAAAAGGATCCTACATGTATTGATCCTAAGTATTAGGACAGATAGGCCTTAGCAAACAGTGCAGACCCAGACTCCTGAAGGAGCAGTCTGATCAGGGTCTGCACTATTTGCCATTCAGTCTCTACCTTTTGGAATCCTGGCTGGATCATGAAACAGATTTGTTGAAATTTTAGGAGAATTACAGCAAGTTATCAAGGTGTCCGAATTTTTAGGATTTTTATGGTATTTTTCAAGGAAACATTACGATAATACACCGGGCGATAAAGTGCATTTTTTCACATCTGCAAAATGGCTACTTTTTTATGAAAATCTGTGATATTTTTCTTATAAAGACTGCAAACATAGGTTGTGGGTGCTTGTTAGAACGGTTCCAACGAGTACCCACAACCTATGTCTTGGAGCAAAAATATGAAAAATAATGTATACCCCCGTAAACCCCAGTTTTCTCTATATAAAATGGGGTAAAGGGGGGTCTTCATTTCACAGACTTGATCACGTCATGAGAATTTTCTCCATAGGAGCTACTCCGAGCTAATTCTTTGTTGCTTCTTAGGAGCTAATTTTTTCTTTGAAAACAAGGATGACAAACATATATCTGAAAGATTCGTTTTCGCATGATACAAGTTCATTCGATAATATGTGATATTGCAATACATAATGAGAAAAATCAAGGGATAATTTTCTCTATTTCTTGTTGGAAACATGTTGTGGGTACTTTTTAGAAACGCCTCATTGAGGCGATTCTGACAAGTATCCACCACATATGGTTTATTGATTGATTGATTGTTTTGGATTTAACGACACGTCAACCCTTGTGGGTCATTTTGTGTCGTCTCCCAGAGAAAGGGAGAAAAGAGACAGAAGAGATAGATCTTATTGATTGATTGATTGTTTTGGATTTAACGACACGTCAACCCTTGTGGGTCATTTTGTGTCGTCTCCCAGAGAAAGGGAGAAAAGAGACAGAAGAGATAGAAGAGGAGATGAAAGTAAGAGACAGAGAAGAAACAGGAAAATGAATGGAAGTGTAGAAACAAAAGAAATAACAACATTCCCCCTATACCCTTACCGACTGCAAAGACAGCAGGTCTTGTCCAACTGTAAGCCAATATCAGATGGATGCCCCAGTGATGCAGGATACACATCACCCCTTTTCTTGCACACCAGACAAGCAAATCCGTGATTTTACCCTGGGATAGAAATTTATGTTCTGACCCTGTTGTTCCGACCCAAAATCGAATATAATCGCGTGTTTTATAGTTGCACTGGTTGATTACAACCTCGTATGCGCCGTCGTTAAGGTTGACGTCACAGCAATGTCACTAAACATTCCTGCAGTGTCAACACAATATGGCAGACGTTGGTAACCCAAGTGACTGCAGCATTCAAAATCCGCTTTAAGAAACGGAAGGTATGCAAGAAAAAGAATCCAATATGGGTGTGAGGGGTGGATAGAAAACTCCGTCCCTCGGGATAACTGTCCGGCATCACTCGGCAAGCCTCGTGATGCCGGAAAGTAACCCTTGGGACGGATTTTTCTATTCAACCCTCACACCCATATAAGATTCTTATATTCTCACCCAACCACCCCTAATAATGGTTTAATGGAGAAATAAGAAAATTTATCCTTAAATTATTCTCATTATTTCATTCTGGAGATATGATTGCAATGTTCCGTTTGCCATGTCATTGTAAAATCATTTGTAGCAAATAATCAGATGCCGAAATCACATTTTTCATTTGGCAAAGTATAGGAGTCTGATTTATTTTTCTGCTTTTGTCTAGGCCTTTCTCCCATTTGTCAATGTGTCAGCACTTGCATCAATCCTGGCATCAGATTTGTGTGTCCAAGTTTGTTTCTCAAGAACTACAAACACAGGTGGGTCCTAGCAATTAGAGTACATAATTAATGTGTCCCAGTATTTAGAATAATAACAGCAGTTTTGTATCTGTTTCAGTTGGAGCAGAAGAACTTAGTAGCTGTAAGGTTAGTATTATCAATACATAAGAATTTTTAAACCCTTGTCGCTCTTCATGCTGGATATTTTTTTCTGCAGACAACATTTTGAAATGTTTTTCATATTTTCTCCAGAAAGCAGGAATTGACATTTCATGCAGAGACAATTTGCATGAAATATCAAATCATTTTTTCATGGAAAAAATGACAAAAAAATCAAAACAGCAACATTTATCATCTGCTGATCATTACAGACCTTTTTAGATTATTTTCTAGTTTGCAGAAAAATCTAGCTTGACACAAAAATAAAATCTGTTTGTCAATTGAGTTGTGTTGGAAAATTCTGCCTAGAACATGAATGGAAGAATAGCTTAGAATGATATTTGAATTCCAGCTTTCATATAGGATTATTTGTCTACAAAAATTGCTGAATTATGTTCTGTGGAATTAAGTACTTAAATATTGGGAACAATGAATGCAGGAAAAGAGAGCTAACACTAGCCAACATAACCAAAACAGGGTCAGAAGCTGTTCTGGCAAGTGAAATTCCATGGCCACTTGCCAGAAAATTAGTTTTGTTAGGTTGATTGTGAGCCTATAAAAGTTGAATGTGAACATTTAAAAGATGAAAACACTACATGCTTGTGCAAGTTTCAGCAGTCTGTATTTCTATGTTGCAATCAGGCTCATTTGAGTTTGAACATAAATTATGACTTATGTTAAAAAAGAAACAGAATATTTTATTCTCATTTTATGCAAGAAAAGGTCTCTATCATGGGCAGCTTAGTTTGTTTATGAACTCCAAAGAATAACTACTGAAGATAGTAGAGATATTTTTTCTTATTTTTCCATTAAAACAAACATTTTGGATTCTGACAAGTACCAAAACATGTTGTTATGGAGAAATATGAAAAGATATGGCAATTCTAACAAGTACCCACAATATATGTTTTAATGTTTTCAATTAAAACCTATGTTGTGGGTACTTGTTAGAATTGCCACATTGTAGGTAAATTTGATACACATTACATATTATTGGTGTATTACAGGAACAAGTTATAATGCAGTTCTGTGCCCACAAATTGGACAAGAAAGATTTCTTTGGCAAATCAGACCCCTTCCTGACATTCTACAGAGCCAATGAAGATAACAGGTGATGTATATGGAACAGGTTGAGAAATAATGAAAACAAAAGATAAATGACAATAAATTTTCATTTATTGCATAAAATGAAATTTTTACTTTACAGATACAAAAGTACAAGAAGAGCTCTTTTACTTTTACCAGGTACTCCACTTGGCAACCAGCCTCAGTAGCTTGGTCAAATGCACATATGCCAGCAAAGAATGCGGGGGCCAACGTCAGGCCGACAGCGATACGACGTGGTAACGTCGTATCGCTATCGGCCCGATGTTGGCCAACTGTTTATTATTATATCTGACTGGTGATCAGGAGGTGCTGGTTGGATACTTACTGATTTATGGCAACTTACTTTTATCGACATTTATTGTGAACTCTTTTCTTCAGTCTTTCTCTCCCTTCCGCTGATTCAACTAGGGCAGTTATCAGTTTCTGGCAAAAGAATGTGCACTATTGTTTAACCACTTTTGTATAAGCCTACCCAGAAAAAAGTGTGGTTAGGTAAACTGACCAGCTTGATTTGATCCAAATATTGTTGACATGATCGTTAAACAAAAAAAAACCCAGTTGCAAATATGCAATAGCCATAATTTCAAGTAGTAGATAAGTTCTGTCCATTAGACAAAGTATTGTTTCAGTTTCATTTATTCAGTTTGAATTATTTTCCCCCACCAAAGGGGAGGGGGACATATTGTTTTTGGTGCGGCTCGCTTCAGCATTGGCTTATACATAGGCCTATGCATCGGTGTGACACTTTCTTGTGTGCAAGATTTATCATGAACTACTGGATGGATTTTAATAAAATTTGCATGGATATAACATTGGAACTGGATGCAGAAATGATAAGTTTTTGGTGACCTTGATATTATTTTCAAGAACTGATTAGGTTTCTGGGACCTTGACAGCGGTTCTGTTAAAATAAGCTTGTTTTGAAAGGGGTTTGTAGTGGGTGGGGGGGACATCTGTTTTCTCAGAATGTTATTTTCTATTCTATATTATTTTAGTTACACGGTGGTACACAGAACAGAGGTTATAAAGAAAACGCTCAATCCCACATGGAAACCGATAACAATATCAGTGAGGGCACTATGCAATGGCGATTATGACAGGTAAAGCTGAATTGCCTTCATCTTTGTTTCACTATGTTTAAATATGAATTTTTGGCAACCCAAATGTCCAATATTCCATTTTTTTTTTCAAATGGAAGCTACTTGTAATTCATGAGGATAATTTTGTTGTGAGTGGTGTGTTCTGCATTTCAAACAGTTATTTATAGCTATAGATGAGAGAAAAAAACAACAACAAACAAACAATAAATAAAATTTTAAATGGACATTTGTGTAAATGTATCCAGGAGTAAAAACGTTCAGTTGTTTGTTTAATGATAAACATTGATTTTGATGCATACTTTGGCAAATAGAGATCAAGTAGCAATTGACTCAGTAGCAATCGTATCACGGCCCCTGGGGCTTGAAGATATAGATGGGCTGCATGATGCTTCCACGCAGAGCTGAAACCGACCGCACATGAGTACTGGTAAACAGCTTAGAGGATCTAAGCCTGCCCAGGCAAAGCGATGTGAGTCGGACCGTCCATGCTTATAAGCCCTATTGGTTTCATTGGGCAACAGGGCTTGAGATTTCATTTCAATGTCGGTTAAAAGTCCCACAAAATTGGAAGCAATGTCTCCAAAATGACCTACACAATGTTGACGGTGATGTTAAGCCTCAAATCAAACAAACAAAGCAGTCGTATCTACGAAAAGTACCGTTGTCTGATATTGGGAATCCTGGGTTGACATTTAAATGATCGGCTCGATTTCCGAATGATGTTGTAGTGTTGGCTATGTCGAACTACTGTTAACTGAAGTAATATCCTTGGACCGTTGGACTTTGAATTAATGAGAGTTACCTAATATACATAAAATACACTGAATGTCCGCTATTGAGACCACGCAGTATTAAGCACATTGTTTGCCAGTCACAAACTGGGCTTTCCTTGAATTTTTATATCCATTATTAACCCATTCAGTACCAGAAACCCCAAATCGGGTACCCCGGCAAACAGTACAGGCCCAGATCAGACGCCGCAGAACACGGCGTCTGATCAGGGCCTACATTGTTTGCAAAAAGTTAAGCTATTTTCCAAATAAATTTTGAAAAAAAATGAACCAACAACCTGAAACCCCTAAAGTTTGGAATGCTATACATAAGGAGGAAGATTCCATTTGGTACAAAAAGGGTTAAGACGACCCCACTGATAAGACCACTTCTAGACAGTCTCAAAGGTGGTCTTAATACAGAAATTTGAGTGTATCTTATTATTTCTTTCAGATCTATCAAGGTAGAATGTTATGACTGGGATGCTGATGGTGGGTAAGTTGAAATTATTTGGTCCAGTTGGATTGCAGATTAACCTCTTACCCCACCTTAACATATTTTTTACAGCTCGGGCAAATATAGCTGTCAGGCAGATAATGTGATACCATTTTCCCCATCAAGAATGAAAATAACTAATAATGTCACAGTGATGTTATGACAACATGTTGGATGTAGGCAATCATATAAGAATCTTATATGGGTGTGAGGGGTGGATGGAAAAATACGTCCCGAGGGACACTGTCCGGCATCACGAGGCTTGCCGAGTGATGCCGGACAGTGATCCCGAGTGACGGATTTTCCATCCACCCCTCACACCCATATAGGATTCTTTTTCTTGCGGATTTTTAATGCTGCAGTCACTTTGGTTCCCAACGCCCGCCATATTATGTTGACACTGCAGGAATGTTTAGTGACGTCATGCAACATTTACCAAACACGTGATTATAATCGATTTTGGGTCGGAACACCAGGGTCAGAACATAAATTTCTATCCCAGGGTAAAATCACGGATTTCCTTGTCTGGTGTGGAAGAAATATGAATCCTTGCTCAGAAACGTATGCAAGAAAAAGAATCTTACATGGGTGGGGTAGATAGAAAAAATCCTTCCCTCAGGATCTCTTTCTGTCCTGCATCACACAGCAAACCTTGCAATGTCAGACAGTGACCATTAGAAATCTGGACAGATTTTTCTATCCACCCCTCACACCCATGTAAGATTCAGATAGCCCAGGCCCAGATTTTCAAAGACTCATTAGCTTATCAAACCCATTAATGGTCAAAACATTAGCTGTTCCATCAAGTACCGTGTCTGAAACAGTAAAATATTTGTTGAGAAAGAAGAGAAATGTGTCTCCCCTTTTTTCCAGCTAAAATTTGAGTTTTTCACTGTAGTTTTAACATTATGTTAAATAATATTTATTTTAGCTTTGATCAACCGAGCCCTGATGGGTACCCTTAGCTGGTAAGATGCCAGTCACAACAATTTTCATGTGCTTTGTCATCTGCCGGTTACTTTATAAGTCATTTTTGCAGTTACTTTATAAGTCATTTTTGCAAACAGTGTGGACCCAGATCAAACTGCTCGGCCTCCGTTTTTTTCAAAGGGAAGGTACTCATAATTCCTCAAGATAATTTTGTTGTGAGTGGCGCATTCACATTTCAAACAGTTATTATGTACAGCTATATTAAAATGCTTTCAGATGAAAGAAAACAACAACAACAACAAACAAACAATAAATAAAATTTTAAATGGACATTAAATTTTGTGTAAATATATCCAGGAGTAAAAACCTTCAGCAGTTGTTTGTTTACTAATAAACATTGCTTTTGATGCATACTTAGGCAAATAGAGACCCAGAAGCAAATGACACAGTCGCAATCGTATCACGGCCCCTGCCCATCGGGGTTTGAAGAAATAGATGGGCTGCATGGTGCTTCCACGCATAGCTGAAACCGACCTTGCACACGAGTACTGATAAACCGCTTAGAGGATCTAAGCCTGCCCAGGCAAAGCGGTGCGAGTGTCGGACCGTCCATGCTTATAAACCCTATTGGTTTCATTGGGCGGCAGGGCTTGAAATGTCATATCATCTCAATGTCGGGTAAAAGTCCCACAAAATTGGACGCAACGTCTCCAAAATGACCTTTACAGTGTTGACAGGGATGTTAAACCTCAAATCAAACAAACAAACAAACAAAGATCAAACTGCTCCTAGAAACTGCTCCTCTAGGAGCAGTCTGATCTAGGTTCACACTGTTTGCTTGTATGCAAGAATATTTTTTAAAAAGTTTGCAAGAAGATTCAGCAGACAACATAAGCAGACGACATTTTCAGGTGTAGTTTATCTCGGGATCTTAAGGGTGAAAGGAAACAACTGACTTTCTCTAGGGGAGCCATGTCTGTCCATGAAAAGCAGTCCCATTTTTTGACAGGAATCGAAAACAAAGAATTAACACAGAGGTGGGTGAAAACCGGAGTGCCTGGAGAAAAACCACCTCACCAGTCGTTGCAGAACTTTGCGTCTCACATATGACCCGAGTAAGGCTCGAACCCAAGGTCTGCTGAAGTTAGTTATCCCCCTTTATAATTATGTAGTCATTCTCCTTAAAGTGATTTTCAGTCTTGCCAGCAGTTATGTGTAATTTGGTACAATATTTTTCTTGCAGTCATGATTTTATTGGTGTGTTTATGACAACATTGAGAGAGCTGACCAGAGGACCAGGACCGGGCAATGTGTTTGAGGTATATTGTTTTATTTATTTTATCATATGATGTTGCGTTTGAGAATGTAATAATGTCATGTAATAAATTCGGTAATCCACTAGTGGATTAAATATGCAATTAGTTAGATACGCTCCATAACCTTACATGTACGACGTCCTTAAAGAAGGAATATAGATGCTCGCATTTTATCCCTTTTCCTCAACTTGTTTAATAAATTCAATAATACATGAACACTCATGTAATATCCTCTATTAAGAAGTGAAGATAATGTTTTTTTAATGTTTATTGAACTATGAATAAAATTAGGTCCTGGGAAAGTTAAGTGAATCCATTTTAATTAAAGTATGAACATCGGGGTGCAAGCAAAATTTAAGTGAACCCCAAACTTTGCTCACAACTCAGTGTTGTTGATACTTCAATGAATGTTAAATAAATTACATTTATTTTTTTCCATCCATTACTTGACAAAAAATCTGTTTTGAGGGCTAAAACAAATTTTTTGAAATATTTTCTGATGCTGTTCTCTCACTTTTGCTGATTCAAGAAATGCAGTTGTCAGTTTCTGGCAAAAGAATGTGTACTTTATTAGTTGATGGCTTTCGAATAAGTCTGCAAATGGAAAGTGTAGTTAGGTCAATTGACCATCTTGACAAAACCTGGGCCCTCACACCTTTATTCGGGAACAAGGCTGGGGCCTTTAGAGTTCAGAAAATTAGCAGTTGGGAAAAATAGAGTGAGCTGAGCACGAAAAAAAAGTTTTATAATGTCGAGGCCTGGCTTCAGTGGCTCGAACTACCCCTGTTTTGAACAAATTTTCATGACCCCAAAGATGTACAAGCCATTAAAGTTCGACTATCCATTCACCTTAAAGGTTTGCTTGTCATTACGAAAACACGCCTATACAAATGCATTGTAAACTTTACCGCCGAAAAAAAGACAAAAAACTTTTCAGATGAAAAATTGTGATATTTTTCTTATTTCTGCTTTTTGAAAGTTGATACTTGTATCAAGTTTATATGTCATTGCATTTCTACTTCCGGTACTGGACCGCGTTACTACACTTCCGCTGTTCGTTCGCTGCACAACTTGGCGTCTGATCTGAGTCTGCATTGAGTGCTAAAAAAACATATATTCTTGCAAAACCTACCTTTAAAAAACAAATCTGACAATCCTGTTCCGAACTTATTTGTTGGAAGATTCCATTGTCATATATTGGTTAAGCAAATTCAGAAGCCACTGATCAGACACCTCATTCTGTGACCTCGAATCAGACCCTTCAGTGTTATAAAAGGAAGCTTTGCATTTTTGGGTGCATATGCACTCGTTTTATAGACACTTGGGAAGACGAATCTAAGTCGAAGCGTCTCCACTGTTTAAAATGTAGAAATTAAAGGGCTCTGCTGTAATGTCTCCGAAAGCAATGTACACTTCATTTTTGGAGACCCATGACTCGCTGAAAGAAAGGTTTTAAAGTTCACTCCCGCCCAGTGCTCCAGATAAACAGCGTATTTGCGTAAATACTCAATTAATCAAAGTGCTGAGAGAACTGGTGGATCGATCATCTCTGAATGTAAGTTTGGAGAATAGTCATGAACTGAGAATCGGACTGTTCATTTAAGCAGGTACATTAGATCTGATCGGACACCGCATTATGTGGCGTCTGATTATGAAGGTTCTGTTTGCCAATGGCCAAATGCACGAGCACAGTCCTACCGCCCCCGCCCATCTGGGCTTGAAGAAATAGACGGACTGCAAGATACTTCCACGCCGAGCTGAAATCGACCGCACATGAGTACTGGTTTGTTTGTTTTTTTGATTTGAGGTTTAACCTCCCCGTCAACACTGTAAAGGTCATTTTGGAGACGTTGCGTCCAATTTTGTGGGACTTTTACCCGACATTGAGATGAAATGACATCTCAAGCCCTGTCGCCCAATGAAACCAATAGGGTTTATTAGCATGGACGGTCTGCCTCGCACCGCGGTTCCTCGACAGGCTTAGATCCTCTAAGCGGTTTACCAGCACTAGTGTGCGGGCCGGATTCAGCTCTGCGTGGAAGCATCGTGCAGCCCATATATTTCTTCAAGCCCCTATGGGCGGGGGCGAACATGAGTACTGGTAAACCACTTAGAGGATCTAAGCCTGCCCAGGCAAAGTGGTGCGAATCGGACCATCCATGCCACAAGCCTATTTGGTTTCATTGCATGACAGGCTTGATAATTATGTCATTTCATTTTAGTGTTGGCTAAAAGTCTCACAAAATTGGAAGCAACGTCTCTAAATGACGTAGTCAGTGTTGACGGGGATGTTAAACCTCAAAACAAGCCAGAAACATACAAACAAACAAACAAGCACAGTCCAGAATTTTCTTCTGACGTTCCGCTCTGACATCTTAGGGGTGCTATCAATAACCAATACCTGGATTTTGTTCAGGGTCGGCGCCAGTCAGATGGTCAGTGATTGTCACGAGGACAATAACAAGCAACAGGAATTTTTTTATGCCCCCAACTTTAAAAAAGTTGGGGGGCATATTGCTTCTGGCTTGTCCGTCCGTTCGTCCGTTCGTCCGTTAGTCCGTTCGTACGTCACGCTTTCTTGTGCATAGCATATCTTTAGAACCGTGTATGCTAGTGTTTTGAAATTTCATATATGGGTTCCTCATGAAAAAATAGTTGACCCGTATTTTTTTTCTTGTCCAAATTATCTCCCCTTCTTGAATTATTTCCCCTTTAATTAAATAACATAGAATTCTCGTTAGCAAGATATCTCAAAAAGTATTTGAGCTACAGCCTTGATATTTGGTATAGTGATTGGGACTAAGGAGGAGATTACCTGATTAAATTTTCAACCAATTCTATAAAATTTTGTTAGAGTTATGGCCCTTTGTAATTTTTTGCCACTCAATTGTGTTGCTTTCTGGTGCATAGCATATCTTTAGAACCGTGTATGCTAGTGTTTTGAAATTTCATATATGGGTTCCTCATGAAAAAATAGTTGACCCGTATTTTTTTTCTTGTCCAAATTATCTCCCCTTCTTGAATTATTTCCCCTTTAATTAAATAACATAGAATTCTCGTTAGCAAGATATCTCAAAAAGTATTTGAGCTACAGCCTTGATATTTGGTATAGTGATTGGGACTAAGGAGGAGACTACCTGATTAAATTTTCAACCAATTCGATAAAATTTTGTTAGAGTTATGGCCCTTTGTAATTTTTTGCTACTCAATTGTGTTGCTTTCTGGTGCATAGCATATCTTCAGAACCGTGTATGCTAGTGTTTTGAAATTTCATATATGAGTTCCTCATGAAAAAATAGTTGACCCGTATTTTTTTTCTTGTCCAAATTATCTCCCCTTCTTGAATTATTTCCCCTTTAATTAAAAAACATAGAATTCTCGTTAGCAAGATATCTCAAAAAGTATTTAAGCTACAGCCCTGATACATGGTATAGTGATTGGGACTAAGGAGGAGACTACCTGATTAAAGTTTCAACCAATTCTATAAAATTTTGTTAAAGTTATGGCCCTTTATAATTTTTTGCCTCTCAATTGTGTTTCTTTCTGGTTCTTCTAAAATTTCAGCATTGCAGCCAAATAAAAAAAAGATATCTCAATTACTGTTAGGGACAAGCAGTGTTAGGGTCAAGCAGTGTTAGGGTCAAGCAGTTGGGGGCATTGTGTTTCATAAACACTGGCTCTAGTTCTTAGTAGAACCTGGTTAAACTCCTTTTTCAACCTTGTCAAAAAGATACTTAGAGAACTGTTTAATCTACCACTACCATTTTATCATGGTGAATATACCTCATAAATCAACTTTCCTCAGTACTTTCAGTACTTTGATTCTTATTTCTGCTCAAAATATAAATTGTGGATACCCGTTAAAACCGCCTCATCGAGGCTGTTCTAACAAGTACCCACTATCTGCTCTTATTTCTGCTCAAAATATAAATTGTGGATACCCGTTAGAACCGCCTCATCGAGGCTGTTCTAACAAGTACCCACAATCTACATTATAGAGCAGAAATAAGAAAAATAAGGTTTACTCCTGGAAACCCCAGTTTTTGTCGCGCCTGCCACTAGCATGGCGCGATATAGGCGCCCGGTTTTCCGTTCGTTTGTCCGTTCGTTCGTCCGTTCGTTCATCAGTCCGTTCGTCAAGGCGTCAACATTTTCGCGACCACCCTAGCATTCACCCTAATGGTCAAGTTTATTTCTCAAGAACTATCAGAGCTTCATTAATGATACTTGGTACAAACTTGTATCTGGGGATGACAACTTACATGCAAGCATCCATATTTTACCTTGACCTACATTTCATGGTTCACTGAGTTTGTAAAATATTGCGACCACCCGAGCGTTCACCCTAATGGTCAAGTTTATTTCTCAAGAGCTATAAGAGCTTCATTAATGATATGTGGTACAAACTTGTATCTGTGGATGGCAACTTAAATGCAAGCATCCATATTTGACCTTGACCTACTTTTCATGGTTCACTGACTTTGTAAAATATTGCGACCACCCTAGCGTTCACCCTAATGGTCAAGTTTATTTCTCAAGAGCTATAAGAGCTTTATTAATGATATGTGGTACAAACTTGTATCTGTGGATGGCAACTTAAATGCAAGCATCCATATTTGACCTTGACCTACTTTTCATGGTTCACTGACTTTGTAAAATATTGCGACCACCCTAGCGTTCCCCCTAATGGTCAAGTTTATTTCTCAAGAACTATAAGAGCTTTATTAATGATACTTGGTACAAACTTGTATCTGGGGACGGTAACTTAAATGCAAGCATCCATATTTGACCTTGACCTATATTTCATGGTTCACTGACTTTGTAAAATATTGCGACCACCCTAGCATTCACCCTAATGGTCAAGTTTATTTCTCAAGAACTATAAGAGCTTCATTAATGATATTTGGTGCAAACTTGAATCTGGGGATGGCAACTTAAATGCAAGCATCCATATTTGACCTTGACCTAAATTTCATGGTTCACTGACTTTGTAAAATATTGCGACCACCCTAGCGTTCCCCCTAATGGTTAAGTTCATTTCTCAAGAATTATTAGAGCTTCATTATTAATGATACTTAGTACAAGCTTGCATTTGAGAATGGAATCTTTTGTGCAAGCATCTATGGTTGACCTTGACCTACATGTCATGCTATGATGACTTTGCGCCCCCACAGGCGCGACATAGCCTTCAGCGTAATTCTTGTACTATATAAAAGTGGGGTTCAAGTGGGTCAAACTTATTTTATCACATTACGTCGCGTCTGAGAGTGTAATAATGCCGTGTAATATTTTCGATAATCCACTGGTGGATTAAATATGCAAATTAGCTAGATACATCCCGTAACGTTACATGTACGACACCCTTAACGATGTCGCGTTTACTAATGGCGGAATATTGATATTTTTGTAAACAATGGTGAATAAAATGCGTTTTAAATGTCATATGATAAATAGAATCTTGCATTCGTGCTCATGTATTATTGGATTTATTAAACTCGATTAGGAAAAGGGATAAAATGCTTGGCAGAGCCTCGCATTTCATCCCTTTACCTCAACTCGTTTGATAAATTCAATAATACATGAACACTCATGTGATGAATATTTTGCAGTGTATCAATGAGAAGAAGAGGAGAAAGAAAGGACCAAAGTATCAGAACTCTGGTACTGTAGAGTTAATGAATGTTAGAGTTGAAAAAGTTTACACTTTTCTTGACTATGTAAGAGGAGGGTAAGTGGTCTGTTTTTAGCTTGATATACAGTAAAACCTGTCATAGCGGCCACCTCTATTAACCCATTGTATACTAGTGGACCCTTTCATTGCTATATGTTGAACAAGTCAATTTGTCATATAAGGAGTGTCAGGCCTATTTTTTCGTTTTTATTAGCTCACCTGTCACGTAGTGACAAGGTGAGCTTTTGGGATCACTTTTTGTCCGTCGTGCGTCCGTGCTTGCGTGCGTCCGTAAACTTTTCTTCAAACGACATCTCCTCCTAAACCACTGATCGTATTTTGACCAAACTTCACAGGAATGATCCTTAGGTGGTCCCCTTTCAAAGTTGTTCAAATGGTTCCGGTCCGTTGCACATATATGTCACAGTAGCCAAAAATAGATTTTTTTCACCGCAAACTTAAAAAATCTTCTTCTCTGAAACCGCAAGGCCCAGGTCTTTGATATTTGGTATGAAGTTTCATCTAGTGGACCCCTACCAAGATTGTTCAAATTATGGTGCTGGGGCCAAAAATGCCCCCGCATGGGGGCCCTTTGGTTTTACATGGGCTTATATAGGGAAAATCTTTAAAAATCTTCTTCTCTGAAACCGCAAGGCCCAGGTCTTTGATATTTGGTATGAAGCTTCATCTAGTGGACCCCTACCAAGATTGTTCAAATTATAGTGCTGAAGCTAAAAATGCCCCCGCACGGGGGCCCTTTAGTTTTAAATGGGCTTATATAGGGAAAATCTTGAAAAATCTTCTTCTCTGAAACCGCAAGGACCAGGTCTTTGATATTTGGTATGAAGCTTCATCTAGTGGACCACTACCAAGATTGTTCAAATTATAGTGCTGGGGCCAAAAATGCCCCCGCATGGGGGCCCTTTGGTTTTACATGGGCTTATATAGGGAAAATCTTTAAAAATCTTCTTCTCTGAAACCGCAAGGCCCAGGTCTTTGATATTTGGTATGAAGCTTTATCTAGTGGACCCCTATCAAGATTGTTCAAATTAAAGTGCTGGATCTAAAAATGCCCCCGCACGGGGGCCCTTTGGTTTTACATGGGCTTATATAGGGAAAATCTTTAAAAATCTTCTTCTCTGAAACCGCAAGGCCCAGGTCTTTGATATTTGGTATGAAGCTTCATCTAGTGGACCCCTACCAAGATTGTTCAAATTATAGTGCTGGAGCTAAAAATGCCCCCGCACGGGGGCCCTTTGGTTTTACATGGGCTTATATAGGGAAAATCTTCTTCTTCTCTGAAACCGCAAGGCCCAGGTCTTTGATATTTGGTATGAAGCTTCATCTAGTGGACCCCTACCAAGATTGTTCAAATTATAGTACTGGGGCCAAAAATGCCCCCGCACGGGGCCCTTTGGTTTTACATGGGCTTATATAGGGAAAATCTTTAAAAATCTTCTTCTCTGAAACCGCAAGGCCCAGGTCTTTGATATTTGGTATGAAGCTTTATCTAGTGGACCCCTACCAAGATTGTTCAAATTATAGTGCTGGATCTAAAAATGCCCCCGCACGGGGGCCCTTTGGTTTTACATGGGCTTATAAAGGGAAAATCTTGAAAAATCTTCTTCTCTGAAACCGCAAGGCCCAGGTCTTTGATATTTGGTATGAAGCTTCATCTAGTGGACCCCTACCAAGATTGTTCAAATTATAGTGCTGGGGTCAAAAATGCCTCCGCACCAGGGCCCTTTTGTTTTACATAGGCTTATATAGGGAAAATCTTTAAAAATCTTCTTCTCTGAAACCGCAAGGCCCAGGTCTTTGATATTTGGTATGAATCTTCATCTAGTGGACCCCTACCAAGATTGTTCAAATTATAGTGCTGGAGCTAAAAATGCCCCCCACACAGGGGCCCTTTGGTTTTACATGGGCTTATATAGGGTGCCCCAAAAATGCCCCTGCACCAGGGCCCGTTTGTTTTACATATGCTTATATAGGGAAAATCTTGAAAAAATCTTCTTCTCTGAAACTGCAAGGCCCAGGTCTTTGATATTTGGTATGAAGCTTCATCTTGTGGACCTCTACCAAGATTGTTCAAATTATAGCCCTGGGGCCAAAAATGCCCCCGCTCTGGGGCCCTTTGGTTTTACATAGACGTATATAGGGAAAATCTTGAAAAATCTTCTTCTTTGAAACCACAAGGCTTAGGTCTTCGATATTTGTTATGAAGCTTCAGCTAGTGGACCTCTATAAAGATTGTTCAAATTATAGCCCTAAGACCAAAAATGCCTCCGCCATGTGGCCCTTTGGTTTTACATAGACTTATATAGGGAAAAATCTTTAAAAATCATCTTCTCTGAAACACAAGGCTTAGGTCTTTGATATTTGTTATGAAGCTTCAGCTAGTGGACCTCTACCAAGATTGTTCAAATTATAGCCCTGGGGCCAAAAATGCCCCTGCTCCGGGGCTCTTTGGTTTAACATAGACTTATATAGGGAAAATCTTGTTTTACATAACTTCTATATGCAGGGTAAACCTTTAAAATCTTCTTCTCTGAAACCAGAAAGCCCAGGTCTTTCATATTCGATATGAAGCTTCATCTTGTGGACCTCTACCAAGATTGTTCAAATTATAGCCCTGGGGCCAAAATTGACCCTGCCCGGGGCCCACTTGTTATACATTGGATCAGGTGAGTGAACCAGGGCCCTCTGGGCCCTCTTGTTCTATTTTTGATGGAAAATTCTGTTAGCAAATAGTGCAGGCCCTGATCAGACGCCACATTTTGCAGTGTCTGATCTGGGCCTACACTGTTTGCTAAGGTACCCCTTTATGGCCCCCGCCCATAGGGGCTTGAAGAAATATATGGGCTGCATGATGCTTCCACGCAGAGCTGAATCCGGCCCGCACACTAGTACTGGTAAACCGCTTAGAGGATCTAAGCCTGTCCAGGAACCGCAGTGCCAGGCGGACCGTCCATGCTGATAAACCCTATTGGTTTCATAGGGCGACAGGGCTTGAGATGTCATTTCATCTCAATGTCGGGTAAAAGTCCAACAAAATTGGAAGCAACGTCTCCAAAATGACCTTTACAGTGTTGACGGGGAGGTTAAACCTCAAATCAAACAAACAAACAAGGTACCCCTTTAGGGGTTTCCCCGCATGCAGTAGGTTAAGCAAGCAACTTGTCTTAAGCAAGCATGTATTTGGTTTCCGAAAAAGGCAAATGCATTAAAATTTGCCTATATTAAACAAGCACCTCAGTTTGGTTATCCCTTAGGTGCTTGCTTAATACATGTTGGACTGTAGTTAACTGACCAGAGCTGGGGACTTTACTGAAAGCAGTGTAGTAACACACATTCTGTAGTTGATAAGTTTTGATAAGAAATTTTTGTCTGTTCATTTAATGAATTTTTAACTAGCTTATTCACTTGTTATAAAGTACAACAGATAGAAATCGATCAGCCTACATTTTGATTGGCTTACCTTTTGCTTGAAACCATGGGAACTACTCTTGAATGAAAGCACCATTTTACAAACTTTACCTCTACCACTCTCTGAGCTAATTCAGCAAACAACAGATTGCTGATATTTTCAGCTCACCTGTCACGTAGTGACAAGGTGAGCTTTTGTGATCACATTTTGTCCATCGTGCGTGCATGCGTAACTAATTTCTTGTCCGCATGATAGCATCTTCATTTATGATTTGATTTTAACCAGACTTGCACACAGCTTGTACCACCATGAGATCTAGGTTCCTTTCTTGAACCAGCCATATCCCATCATGGGTTACTGAGTTACGGCCCCTGAAAGGGCAAAAATTGCCTATTTTGGTCTTGTCCGCACGATAGCATCTTCATTTATGATTTGATTTTAACCAGACTTGCACACAACTTGTACCACCATGAGATCTGGGTACCTTTCTTGAACCAGCCATATCCCATCATGGGTTACTGAGTAACGGCCCCTGAAAGGGCAAAAATTGCCTATTTTGGTCTTGTCCGCACGATAGCATCTTCATTTATGCTTTGATTTTAGCCAGACTTGCACACAACTTGTACAACCATGAGATCTGGGTTCCTTTCTTGAACCAGCCATATCCCATCATGTGTTACGGAGTTACGGCCCCTGAAAGGGCAAAAATTGCCTATTTTTATCTTGTCTGCATGATAGCTGTTTCATTTATGATTTGATTTGAACTAAACTTGCACACATTTTGTACCACCACAAAATATCTCGGTCAAGTTCGAATATGAGTCATGTTGGGTCAAAAAGTAGGTCAGTAGGTCAAATAAAAAAAAAACCTCATGAAGACACTAGAGGCCACAGTTTTGGTCCGATTATCATTAAACTAGCCCAGAATGATCATCTTGACAATATCTCAGTCAAGTTCGAATATGGGTGTTGTCAGGTCAAAAAGTAGGTCAGTAGGTCAAATCATAGAAAAACCTTCTGAACACACTAGAAGCCACACTTTATATCCAATCATCATCAAACTTGCTCAGAATGATCATCTTGATAATATCTTGGTCACATTCGAATATGGGTCATGTCGGTTCAAAAAGTAGGTCAGTAGGTCAAATCATAGAAAAACTTTGTGAACACACTAGAGGCCACAGTTTTGGTCCAATCATCATCAAACTTGCCCAGAATGATCATCTTGACAATATCTCAGTCAAGTTTGAATATGGGTCATGTCGGTTCAAAAAGTAGGTCAGTAGTTCAAATCAGAGAAAAAACCCTTGTGAACACACTAGAGGCCACAGTTCTGGTCCGATCATCATCAAACTTGCTCAGAATGATCATCTTGATAATATCTTGGTCACTTTCGAATATGGGTCATAACAGGTCAAAAAGTGGGTCAGTAGGTCAGAGAAAAACCCTGTGAACACACTAGCGGCCACATTTTTGGTCCAATCATCATTAAACTTGCTCGAAATGATAGTCTTGACAATATCTCGGTCACAATCGAATATGGGTCATTTCATGTCAAAAAGTAGGTCAGTAGGTCAAATCATAGAAAAACCTTGTGAACACACTAGAGGCCACAGATTAGGTCCGATCATCATCAAACATGCCCAGAATGATAATCTTGACAATATCTGAGTCAAGTTCGAATATGGGTCATGTCAGTCCAAAAAGTAGGTCAGTAGATTAAAATCATAGAAAAACCCTCTGAACACACTAGAGGCCACAGTTTTGGGCGTGTTTCATTTCAATTTTCCGTCCTTTGCTAAAATCTTGCCATTATGTCAAAATGTAACATGTCGATCTTTTGTCCGCTTTCTCCCACATCCTACGTGAAGGAAATAACCCACATCCTAACCGAATAGACAACGGCTAATCGGATTGGCAGTGAAATTTTGTGTGGCCAGTATTGATTGGCTATTCAGTAAAAGTAGGTCAATCCTGTTCTGCCGATATATAGTTGTTCATCATCAAACTTGCTAAAAATGATCATTTGACAATATCTCAGTTAATTTCGAATATGGGTCATATCTGGACAGTAAGTAGGTCAGTAGGTCAGATTGTTGAAAAACCTTGTGGACACACTAGAGACCCCAGTTTTGGTCTGATCATCATCAAACTTTCTCAGAATGATCATCTTGACAATATCTGGGTCAAGTTTGAATATGGGTCATGTCGGGTCAAAAAGTAAGTCAGCAGGTCAAATCATAGAAAAACGTTTTGAACACTCTAAGAGGCCACAGTTTCAGTCAAATCATCATAAAACTTGCTCAGAATGATCATCTGGACAATATCTCAGTTAAGTTCGAATATGGGTCATGTCAAATCAAAAAGTAGATCAGTAGGTTATTTTGTCATAACTTTTGAACTGTTTGAGATAGAGCCTTCATATTTGGCATGTAGGTTCCTTGTGACAAGGGCTTCCTATTCATATAAAGATTTTACCTGTGATGTTGACCTGTGACCTACTTTATCATAACTTTTGAACCATATGAGATAGAGCCTTCTTATTTGGCATGCATGTTCCTTGAGACATAGTTTTCCCAAGCATTCAAAACTTTTGAGCCATGACCTTGACCTTTGACCTACTTTGTCATAACTTTTAGAGCATTTAAGATACAGCCTTCATATTTGGCATATAGGTTCCTTCATAGGAGTGAGTGTTTGAGTTGAAGTCTCACCAACAGCTAAGGTCATACAGTGATGGGACCTCTGTTTAAAGACCAATCTGAAAGTCTGGAGAAGCCTGGGATCGATCCTGCTACCCCTGGTTTACAAGGCAAGTAGCATGACCACTTCACCATGAAGGCCTCTAAACTTCATTGGAATGTTGTGTAGATGACCCTCAAGGAAAATAGCATAACGATTAACAAATGGTCACAAGAGCTAAAAATAGAAAAACATTGTAAATTTGCTTCAAATGCGAACTCCTTCTAACCGTTTG
This sequence comes from Lucinisca nassula, assembly GCA_963580285.1. Lineage (NCBI taxonomy): Eukaryota > Metazoa > Mollusca > Bivalvia > Lucinida > Lucinidae > Lucinisca > Lucinisca nassula. The sequence goes on from OY757016.1 coordinate 42,309,896, forward strand.
GGCCTATTGGATTTAAAACTTCACAGGAATGTTGCCTAGGTGACTCCCTACCAAAATAGTTAAAACTCATTCCACTCCAATGAACAAGATCGCTGCCAGAGCAAAAAAAAAAAAAAAAAAATCTTCAAACGACAATTTCTTCTGTACTCTTGGGCCAATTTCATTCAAACTTTGAAGTGATGCTGCTTAGATGACCCTCTACCAAAAAAAAAATAAAGGCTAAAACAATTCCGCTCTGATGAAAAAAATGGCCACCGGAGCTAAAAATAGAAAAATATTGTAAATCTGATTCAAACGTGAACCCCTCCTAAACCCTAAGGCCAATTTGATTCAAACTTCACAGGAATGTTGCCTAGGTTACTCCCTACCAAATAAGCTAAAATCACTCTGCTGATGAACAAGATGGCCACCATAGCTAAAAATAGAATGTACTCGAGACAGTGACACACAGGTGAGCGAACCAGGGCCCTGTGGGCGCTCTTGTTCTTATTTTTTCCAGAAAACAATTTGAAATGTCAAGCCCTGCTTTCTGGAAAAAATAAGAAAAAGTCGTGAGTATTCAAAACTTTGTATCTTCTCATTTCAGAACCCAGTTGAACTGTACCATAGCAATAGATTTCACAGCATCCAATGGGGACCCTAAATCCCCATCTTCACTTCATTACATCAACCCCTACAGACCAAATCCTTACGCAACAGCATTACGGGCCGTTGGGGAAATCATCAAAGATTACGACTCGTAAGTATGGATGGAATTTGATGATGAGGGGATAGGACATGCTGTTTTTGGTGCGGATCCTGTCAGCGTCTGTGGTTGCCTGCACTCTATCACCTGAATAAACAGATGGATTTTGACCAAACTCTGATACATTATTGGGTGGGGGGTTTTTGTTTTACGGCCCTTTCAAGATTATTTCACTCATATCGAGCCGATCGTTAATCAGAGGTGGGTGCAAACCGGAGTACCCGGAGAAAAACCACCTGGTGACAATGACCCAATTTTCAAGGTCACACAAGGGCATTGGAAAATATTGTTGGGACATGGCCAAGAAGTAATTAGATTTTGGTGACATTTACCCTATTTCAAAGGTCACATGAGAGCTTAGATTGTTGGAAAATGGCTTGTCTGCACCCTGTCTCCTGAAGGAATGGATGGATTTTGACCAAACTTGCACAGCTGTGTTGTTGGGACATGGCCAAGAAGTGATTAGATTTTGTTGACCATAATCCCAGTTTCAAGGTCATATGTTATACCTCCTGAAAACAAAGTTTGAGTTGGGGCTGGTGGGTATACTGTTTTCACATCCATCTATCCGTCCGCCCATCTGTTTGTCCATAACATTTTGGTTTTTCCTGTATATCTTGATTAACAATATTTGAAATCTTATCATATACTAGCCCAAAGTCCCAACACAACAACACAGTTATTTGTAAATATCGTTGTGCTAATGAATGTTGGAAGAAAATTTTGTTCATGGCCTGAAAGTTACATCAATACGGCATCATTGAAAATATCATTTGCCTCTTTAAGCTTGGCACAAACGCAAGAAACGAGCCAGTTTATGGACTTGGTGTGTCTGATTAAAAGCAAAATTTGCTTGATAACAACAGGATGCAATGCATTAGGGTCTGTTGGAAAATGCATGTGTACATCCACTATTATAAAAAATGGTGCTCATAAAAGTTGCATGAAAGCAAATCTTTATACCATCTTCCCTAGAATTTAAACAATTTTCTTGTTGAGTTATGAAATTGGGTTAGTATATTTTGCATAAATATTGATATTCATGGGATGTTGCTGCCACAGAAAAACAAGGGTCATGGGATCAATGGTGTTATAGTCATTATAGCCCCGCTTTGAAAAAGTGGGGGCTATATTGGATTTGCCTTGTCCTTCTTTGATTCCATAATTCTGTAATTCCGTTATTCATGATAACTCAAAAACCGTTTGAGGTATTTTCATGAAACTTCACACAAGTGTAAAGCACTATGAGACGATGTGCAGTGCACATGAACCATAACTCTGGATTGCCTACTTTTGGAGTTATTGCCCTTTGAACATTGAAAAATGGCAATTTTAACCTTGAAAACATTTTTTTTCTTGTATTAGCTCGGCTGTTTTCAAAGAAAACGATGAGGTATTGTCATAGCTCTGGCGTCGTCTGTGTCATCGTCATGCAAAAACTTGGACATTTTGTAATATCTCTGTCATTACTGAACATATTTACTTGAAACTCAGATTAGTTGTTCATTATGAAAAGGGGAACTCATACCAATAGGTGAGGTAACCTTCAAAATATTTTTGGCACATTTATGCCCCTTCTTCGACTTAGAATTTTAGCATTGTCGTTGTGCAAAAACCTTGGACATTTTGTAATATCTCTGTCATTACTGAAAATATTTACTTGAAACGTGGACTATTTGTTCATTATGAAAAGGGGAACTCATACCAGTAGGTGAGGTAACCCTCAAAATATTTTTGGCACAGTTATGCCCTTGTTTGACTTAGAATTTTTGCGTCGTCATCGTGCAAAAACTTGGGACATTTTGTAATATCTCTGTCATTACTGAACATATTTAATTGAAACTCGGACTAGTTGTTCATTATGAAAGAGGAAATCATACCAATAGGTTGGGTAACCCTAAAAATATTTATGGCAAAGTTATGTCCCTTTTTCAACTTAGAATTTTGCAGCCGAGCGCTGGCACCCGCATGTGGAATTCTTGTTTTAAGCTCACCTTGTCACATAGTGACAAGGTGAGCTTTTGTGATCACATTTTGTCCGTCGTCCGTGCGTCTGTCCTCCGTGCGTAAACAATTTCTTGTCCGCACGATAGCATCTTCATTTATGATTTGATTTTAACGAGACTTGCACACAACTTGTACCACCATGAGATCTGGGTTCCTTTCCAGAACCAGCCATATCCCATCATGGGTTACGGAGTTACGGCCCCTGAAAGGGCAAAAATTGCCTATTTTGGTCTTGTCCGCAGGATAGCATCTTTATTTATGATTTGATTTTAACCAGACTTGCACACAACTTGTACCACCATGAGATCTTGGTTTCTTTCCAGAACCAGCCATATCCCATCATGTATTACAGAGTTACGGCCCCTGAAAGGGCAAAAATTGCCTATTTTGGTCTTGTCTGCACGATAGCATCTTCATTTATGCTTTGATTTTAACTAAACTTGCAAACAATTTGTACCACCACAAAATATCTCGGTCAAGTTTGAAAATGGGTCATGTCGGTCCAGAAAGTAGGTCAGTAGGTCAAATCAGAAAAAACCTTGTGAATACAGTAGAGGGCACAGTTTTGGTCCGATCATCATCGAACTTGCCCAGAATGATCATCTTATCAATATCTCAGTCAAGTTCGAATATAGGTGTTGTCGGGTCAAAAAGTGGGTCAGTAGGTCAAATCATAGAAAAACCTTCTGAACACACTAGAGGCCACAATTTATGTCCAATCATCATCAAACTTGCTCAGAATGATCATTTTGATAATATCTTGGTCATGTTCGAATATGGGTCATGTCAGGTCACAAAGTAGGTCAGTAGGTCAAATCATAGAAAAACCTTGTGAATACACTAGAGGCCACAGTTTTGGTCCAATCATCATCAAACTTGCTCAGAACGATTGTCTTGACAAAACGATTGTCTTTACAATATCTCTGTCAAGTTCGAATATGGGTCATCTCAGGTCAAAAAGTAGGTCAGTAGGTCAAATCTTAGAAAAACCTTGTGAACACACTAGAGGCCACAGTTTAGGTCCGATCATCATCAAACATGCCCAGAATGATCATCTTGGACAATATCTGAGTCAAGTTCGAATATGGGTCATGTCGGTCCAGAAAGTAGGTCAGTACTAGTAGGTAAAATCATAGAAAAACCCTCTGAACACACTAGAGGCCACAGTTTTGGTCCGCTCATCATCAAACTTGCTCAAAATGATCATTTGACAATATCTCAGTTAATTTTGAATATGGGTCATATCTGGTCAGTAAATAGGTCAGTATGTCAGATTGTTGAAAAACCTTGTGGACACACTAGAGGCCCCAGTTTTGGTCCGATTATCATCAAACTTGCTCAGAATGATCATCTTGACAATATCTGGGTCAGGTATGAATATGGGTCATGTCGGGTCAAAAAGTAGGTCAGCAGGTCAAATCATAGAAAAACGTTTTGAACACTCTAAGAGGCCTCAGTTTTAGTCAAATCATCATAAAACTTGCTCAGAATGATCATCTGGACAATATGTCAGTTAAGGTCGAATATGGGTCATGTCAAATCAAAAAGTGGATCAGCAGGTATTTTGTCATAACTTATGAACTGTTTGAGATAGAGCCTTCATATTTGGCATGTAGGTTCCTTGTGACGAGGGCTTCCCACTCATATAAAGATTTGACCTGTGACCTTCTTTATCATAACTTTTGAACCATATGAGATAGAGCCTTCATATTTGGCATGTATGTTACTTGTGAAAAGGTTTTCTCAACCATTCAAAACTTTTGACCCATGACCTTGACCTTTGACCTACTTTGTCATAACTTTTGAAGCATTTAAGATACAGCTTTCATATTTGGCATATAGGTTCCTTCATAGGAGGGAGTGTTTGAGTTTAAGTCTCACCAACAGCTAAGGTCATACAGTGATGGGACCTCTGTTTAAAGACCAATCTGAAAGTCTGGAGATGCCTGGGATCGATCCTGCTACCCCTGGTTTACAAGGCAAGTAGCATGACCACTTCACCATGAAGGCTTCTAAACTTCATTGGAATGTTGTGTAGATGACCCTCTATGAAAATAGCATAACGATTAAAAATTGGTCACAAGAGCTAAAAATAGAAAAAACATTGTAAATTTGCTTCAAATGCAAACTCCTTCTAAACCTTTGGGCCATTTGGATTTAAAACTTCACAGGAATGTTGCCTAGGTGACTCCCTTCCAAAATAGTTAAAACTCATTCCACTCCAATGAACAAGATCGCTGCCAGAGCTGAAAATAAAAATAAATCTTCAAACGACAATTCCTCCTGTACCCTTGGGCCAATTTCATTCAAACTTTGAAGTGATGTTGCTTAGATGACCCTCTACTAAAAGGCTAAAACAATCCCGCTCCGATGAACAAAATGGCCACAAGAGCTAAAAATAGAAAAAAATATTGTAAATTTGATTCAAACATGAACCCCTCCTAAACCTTAATGTTGCCTAGGTTAGTCCCTACCAAATGAGCTAAAATCACTCTGCTGATGAACAAGATGGCCACCATAGCTATAAATAGAATGTACTTGAGACAGTGACACACAGGTGAGCGAACCAGGGCCCTCTGGGCCCTCTTGTTCTCTTCTGATAGCGCTATAGCTGGGCTATAGTCAGATCCTCTGGCAGTTCTAGTTCTCCTTTGTATTTCTTTAAAAGTTGTCTGTTGCACTTTTGTCCGAAACACTTTGGGTTTTCCTGCATATCTTGAATAATAATATAAGGAATGTTATCATATTTTGAATATATGTTGATATTCATGAGATATTGCTATTGTCAGTACTGTTTTAATTATTAAATCCCCTTTGTATTTCTTTAAAGTTGTCTGTTACACTTTTGTCCTTACACTTTGGTTTTTCCTGCATGTCTTGAATAATGATAATAGGATTCTTATCATATTTTGCATAAATGTTGATATTCCTGAGATGTTGTTGCTACAGAAAAGTAAGGGCCCAAGGATCGATACTGCTATAGTTATTCTACTCTGCAATTCTTTAAAAGTTGTCCGTGACACTTCGGTGTATGTAACACTTCTGTTTTCCCTGTCTATCTTTTTAAATAATTTTAGAAATCTTCCCATATTTTGCATAAATATTGATATTAATAAGCTGTTTTTGCTAGGGGAAATATCAGGGTCTAAGGGTCAATACTTACATAGTTATTCCCCTTTGTAGTTCTTGAAAACTGGTTATTCTCTCATATCTTGACAAATTATATTAGGTATCTTATCATATTTTTCATGAATAATGATATTTATTAGATGTTGCTGCTAGAGAAAAAGAAGGGTCATGGGATCAATACTGTCATTATTACCCTTTGTTATTCTTTAAGGGGAATGGGAATACCTAGCAGATTTTTTCCGTCATTTTTCAAAGAGAGACAACTTTCGGGACTTCTGTTCACTTTTCTATAAGTCCTGTCCCAATGAAAAAGGGATCTACTCTTAAAGGAAAGAATTTGCTCCTTAGGAGCAAATTCTTTCCTTTAAGAGTTGACCCCTATTGCCCTCCCCTGAAGGTGTTCCCATTCCCCTTAAAAGTTGTCTGTGACACTTTGGTGTCTGTAACACTTTTGTTTTTCCTGTTTAAATGATTTTAGGAATCCTACCATAGTTTGCATAAAATGATGTTGTTGTCAGTGAGAAATCAGGGTTCAGGGAGTTATTTCCCTTTGTAGTTCTTGAAAACTGGTTTGTCTTGCATATCTTGATTAATAATTAGGACTCTTTTCATATTTTGTAGACTGGTGGGGGCATACGCTTTCCTCTGAAAACGCTGTTCTAGTTTATACATTTAGTTATTTGAAATGAAATACAGTACTATTGTACATTTCAGAGACCAGTTATTCCCGGCACTAGGGTTTGGTGCACGGCTGCCTCCAAATGGTGTTGTGTCACACGAGTTTGCTCTGGTAAGTGATTTCTCTGTAAGAAATGAAGGTAATCTTTTAACGTTAATTGAACTTGAAAGGTTCACTTGAAATTTTGTTTTGACCCAATGTTGTGAAAACTTCGATGAACGTTAATTAAATTACCTTTATTTCTTACACGTACATTATTTTCCATCCATTGTTTGACAGAAAAATCCGATTTGACAGCTAAATTTGAAACAAGAAAGCAATTATTACACAGTTTTCCTGTTAACCCTTTTTGTACTAAATGGAATCTTCCTCCTTATATATAGCAAGAGTCCTTTTCAAAATTTAGGTGTGTCAGGTTGTGTTTTAAGCTCACCTGTCACGTAGTGACAAGGTGAGCTTTTGTGATCACATTTTGTCCGTCGTGCGTGCGTGCATGCATCCGTCCGTGCGTCTGTAAACAATTTCAAATAAGTATATCTCTAATACCCCATGGCCAGTCTTTATCAAATTTCATGAGAAGCATCCCCAGGTAGGGTGAAAGGCTGCATAAGGTTTTTGGGCTTATCAGATTGGAATTCTGGTTGCCATAGCAACATATAGCTCCCATAGACTTACAATGGGAAAAATTTAAAATATCTTCTTCTCTGAAACCACTAGGCCCAGAGCTTAGATATTTAGCTTGTAACAATGTCAAGTGGTCACCTACATAAATCCTGCCAATCATGCCCCCGGGGTCCAAATTGGCCACACCCCCGGGCCCCTTAGCTCCCATAGACTTTTAATGGAAAAAGCTTCAAAAATCTTCTTCTCTGAAACCACAGGGCCCAGAGCTTAGATATTTAGCATGTAGCAACGGCAAGTGGTCACCAACATAAATCTTGCCATTCGTGCCCCTGGGGTCCAAATGGACCACGCCCCGGGGCCCCTTAGCTGCCATAGACTCATAATGGAAAAAAACTTCAAAAATCTTCTCTGAAACCACAGGGCGCAGAGCTTAGATATTTAGCATGTAGCAATAGTAAGTGGTCACCTACATAAATCCTGCCAATCATGCCCCTGGGGTCCAACTGGGCCACGCCCCGGGGCCCCTTAGTTCCCATAGACTCGTAATGGAAAAAAGCTTTTAAAATCTTCTTCTCTGAAACTACAGGGCCCAGAGCTTAGATATTTAGCATGTAGCAATGGCAAGTGGTCACCTACATAAATCCTGCCAATCATACCCTGGGGTCCAAATGGTCCACAACCCGGGGGCTCCCATAGACTCATGGAAAAAAGCTTCAAAAATTTTCTTATCTGAAACTGCGAAGCACAGAACTTGGGTATTTAGTATATAGCAACATTAAATAGTCACTTACATAAATCCTGCTTACCCTGCCCCTGGGTCAAAATTGGTCACGCCCGAGCGCATCAGCTCCTATAATAGAAAAAAACTTCAAAAATCTTCTTTTTATGAAACCATAAGGCCCAGAGCTTAGATATTTAGTATGTAGAAATGTCAAGTGGTCACCGACATAAATCCTGCCAATAATGCCCCTGCGATCCGAATTGGCCACACCCCAGGACTCTTTAGCTCCCATAGACTTTCAATTGGAAAAACTAAAAATCTTCTTCTCTGAAACTACAGGGCCCAGAGCTTAAATATATAGCATGTAGCAACGTCAAGTGGTCACCTACATAAATTCTGCCAACCATGCCCCTGTGGTCAAAATTGGCCACGCCCATGGACCCATTAGCTCCCATGGACTTATAATGGAAATAAAAAAAACTTCAAAAATCTTCTCGACCTTAGATATTTAGTATGTAGAAATGTCAAGTGGTCACCGACATAAATCCTGCCAATAATGCCCCTGCGATCCGAATTGGCCACACCCCAGGACTCTTTAGCTCCCATAGACTTTCAATTGGAAAAACTAAAAATCTTCTTCTCTGAAACTACAGGGCCCAGAGCTTAAATATATAGCATGTAGCAACGTCAAGTGGTCACCTACATAAATTCTGCCAACCATGTCCCTGTGGTCAAAATTGGCCACGCCCATGGACCCATTAGCTCCCATGGACTTATAATGGAAATAAAAAAAACTTCAAAAATCTTCTCCTCTGAAACCATAAGTCCCAGAGCTTAGATATTTAGTATGTAGCAACATGAAATGGTCATCTTAAGAAATCCTACCAATGATGCCCCTTGGGCAAATATTGGCCATGCCAATGGGCCCATTAGCTACCAAAGACTTAAAATGGAACAACTTCAAAAATCTTCTTCTCTGAAACCATAAGGCCCAGAGCTTAGGTATTTAGCATGTATCAATGTTGAGTGGTTGCCCACATGAATTCTGCCAATCATGCCCCTGGGGTCCAAATTGGCCTTATCCTGTGGCCCCTTAACTCCTATAAACTTATAATGGGAAAAAAGCTTCAAAAATCTTCTTCTCTGAAACCATGAAGTACAGACCTCAGATATTTGGTATATAGCAACATAAAACGGTCCCCTACATAAATCCTGCCAACCATGCCCTTTGGGTCAAAATTGGCCACGCCCCAGGGCTCATTAGTTCCTATAGACTTATACTGTAAAAAACTTCAAAAATCTTCTTCTCCGAAGCCATAAGGCCCAGAGCTTAGATATTTAGTATGTAGCAATGTCAAGTGGTCTCCTACACTAATGAGTTTCTGGTACACAGGTGAGCGATATAGGGCCATTGGGCCCTCTTGTCTTCAAAATTTTATTTGCAGAAGGGTTTAACTTTTTGCAAACAGTGTAGGCCCTGATCAGATGCCACAGAATTGTTCTGCAGCATCTGATCTGGGCCTGCACTGTTTGTCAATTACCTGTTTTGGGGTTTCCAGTACAAAATGGTTTAACAGCAGAACAGCATAATAGTCGACATAACATTGCAATCATTCAATCATATTGGAGATAACAATGGTTTATGATGACGGGCCTCTTGGGCCTAGTGGATAAGAGCGCTGACTCTTAATCATTAGGTCTCTCACCGCTGTGGTTCGAGCCTGGCTCGGGTCACATGTAAGACGCCAAGTTCTGCAATGGAAGTTCAGGGGCCAGTTGTTCAAAACTAACAAGTTGTTAGTTAACATATCGTTAAATCTTTGATCATTTAATATGGCAAATATGCTAATATTTTTGCTGAAAAAATGTGAGCAGTTATTGCATTTGAAAAGCTGCTCACATTTTTTCAGCAAAAATACCAAAGTTTTAAATATTAAACTTGCTAGAACACTTACCAATATGACCACTAACAAGCTCGTTAAGCTAACGATGCTTTGAACAACTGGCCCCAGGTGTTTTTATTGCATCTGCATTAAGCATGGGTGATAATGGAGTCCAGTTTTCCATCTGTTTGTCAGTCCATTTGCTTTAACCCTACCTTCAACCTAAATGTCGGCCCCCGCCCATAGGCGCTTTAAGAAATATATGGGCTGCAGGATGCTTCCACGCAGAGCTGAATCCGGCCCGCACACTAGTAGTGGTAAACTGCTTAGAGGATCTAAGCCTGTCCAGGAACCGGGGTGCGAGGCGGACCGTCTATGCTAATAAACCCTATTGGTTTCATTGAGCGACAGGGCTTGAGATGTCATTTCATCTCAATGTTGGGTAAAAGTCCCACAAAATTGGAAGCAGCATCTCCAAAATGACCTTTAAAGTGTTGATGGGGACGTTAAACCTCAAATCAAACAAACAAAATCAACCAAAATGTTCAAGTCCATTTCCCAAGAAATACAATTACAGGCATAGCATAGCCTTTGATGGAATTCATGTTTGACCAATATTCTATTGTCAGGGAAAACACAAAGAAAAATTGTCGTGTGACAAAAAGATACCCATGCCCATGTTACTTTCATAAGAAATTTGTGAAACTTATAAATTTCATATGAAATGACCACTCATGTAAGATCCTCTGTATATGTGTACAGTAGAACATCAATCAGGCCTCATATTTTTCAGGCATATGCAGGATTTCAGGCTTTTAGGGCTTGATTGTTTCTTGATTTTTTCTTGATTTCAGGCTTTTTAGATTTAGATTTTTCCTCCTATATTCTGTTTAAAATTACTATTGAACACTTATCCTCTGAATAAAATTATTTTGCTACACCCGTTTCTGCCTATTCACCAATCAAATTATTTGATATATTGTTTTCAAGTCACAAACTGCATTACAAACTGTATATCCTGATCAGATGGCTTCTTCAGAAGCCATCTGATGTGGATCTACACTGTTTGCAAAGGTAATGGTTTTCATGTACAGCAGGATTAGGGTTAAGGCTGCAAAATCAGGTCTTTCAGGCTTTGAAAAACTTGGTCAGTATGAGGCCTGTTCAATGGCTTGAACCCCGATGTTTTGTTTACCATGGATGAGTCGAACCCATTCTTGAGTCCGCAGGGAATTCCTCCAAATATGATATTTGGATAATGTGGGGTGCTTTTCTTATTTTATATTGCAAATATATGCTGTATGAACTCATTAGAATGGCCTCGATGAGGTGATTCTAATAAGCACACACAGCATACATTTATAATATAGAACGCCGAAAAGACACCCCACAGTTATCTCCATTATGCCCCCTGGTATTGCGCTAATAGTAACCCTATGTGGCTGGAACAACTGTGGTCTCAAACAAATTTTCATGGTCCCATAGGAGTTCGAGCCAGCGAAGTTTGACTGCATGTGTATTTCTATTTCAGAATGGCAATCCCCAGAATCCATATTGCACAGGGATAGAGGGTGTTGTGGAAGCCTACCATAAATGTATCAGCTCAGTTCAGCTTTATGGACCAACAAACTTTGCTCCTTGTATTAACCATGTTGCAAAGTAAGCATCACTTTCGGGTTTTGTTGTTTTGCTGTCGGCGTCAACAATGTTAAGTTTGTGCATTTAGCTTCTTTCTAAGGCCTCTAGGCTATTGAAATTTACTACATGACACACACCCAGGCCCATTGGGGCTTGGAGAAATAGATTGGGCTGCATGGTGCGTCAATGCAGAGCTGAAACCGACCAAACTTGAGTACTGGTAATCCACTTGGAAGGTCTAAGCCTGCCCAGGAAAAGTGTTGCAAGTTGTGCTGCTCCAGAAACCTCAGCAGTTTCTTTGGACGGTAGGGCTTGAGATGTCATTTCATCTCAATGTGGGATAAAAACACAAACTTGGAAGCAACATACAGACTTTCGGATGAGTCTTTAAACCGAGGTCCCGTCTCCATATGACCTTAGCTGTTGGTGGGACGTAAAACTAAAACTCACTCACTTGGAAGCAACATCTCTAAAATGACCTAAATAGTGTTGACGGGGACTTAAAATGTCAACACAAACAAACAATCCATAATGACACATCCTATCCAATGCTGTCGACCAGAACTGAAATAGACATACTTGTCAGGCTTAGCTGAATAATGTTTAGTCTATGTTTAATATCCTGCTGAACATGACAGCCCCTACCTTGGAAGCATTGTGGATCCAGATCAGATGGCTTCTGAAGAAGCCATCTGATCAGGATCTACACTGTTTGTCATTCAGTTTGTGAATTGAACAAATACATTATATTAAGTAATTGGATTGGTTGCTAGTGAGAAGTGGGTGTGGCAGACTTTATATATTCAGCAGGACAAGGGTTAAGGTGGGTTAAGTTTATGCATTAGTTCAATAGATATTGGTCTAACAGATATATATGGTCCAACAGATTATGATCCAACAGCTATATGGTTCTACAGATATTGTCCATCAGATACTGGTCCAACATATATTGGTCCAAGATTTTATTGAGCTCTATTCCCATTTAAGGTCAAAGTTTTATGAGAACTTCAAGCCACAGAGCAGCAGAATGAGTCATCACAGTAAGCTCTCTAAAACTCAAAATGCCTTTGAGCTATATTTAGTTACCTTAGCTCAAGGGAGTTTTTTGAGCCTGTGGAACAAAGTACTCCACCACCTCTTTATAACAATATTAATGGGGTCCAAAGCAGAAACGGTGTTAGTTAAACAGCCGTGTTATATCCAAACAAAAACGTATAGATTATATAGAAAAATGACCATTTATGACCATTTCTATATAATCTATACATTTTTGGGATCCATCTTGAAATCATGTTATATCCAAACTGTGCTATAATGAATGAATCTGTGATTTTTTGGGATCCATCTTGAAACCATAATATGTCCAAAACCGTGTTATGGAACAGTGTTGTAATGAGGTTGTAGGGTATAAGAATTTTCATTTGTAATTTGATTGTTTTCTAGATTTGCAGCTGCTAAAAGAAATGGTGATGAATACTTCATACTGCTGATTATAACAGATGGAATCATAACAGACATGCCACAGACTTGTGAGGCTATTGTCAATGTAAGTTAAACAGTTGTAAATGTTTGTTTATAATTTGTTTGGTTTGGAGTTTAATGGCCTAGTTAACACTATTTAGCTCATGTAACCTATTCACATTTTTCCTGGGTAGGCTTAGACATCAGCTGTTTACCAGTATAGTGCACATTCTTTTGCCACAAACAGACAGCTGCCCTACTTGAATCAAAGGAAAACTGTCCATCTTGAATCAGAGGAAGGGAGAGACTGATCGTAGAAAAGATTTCATGATCAGTCTCCACTTAACCCTTGTCCTGCTGAGCCCTGATATGCCTTTTCTTTGAAACAATGTAGATCCAGATCAGATGGCTTCTGAAGAAGCCATCTGATCAGGATCTTCATTGTTTGCCATCCAGTTTATGAATTTGTTGCATTAATTTGCATCAAGTAATCTGATTGGTTGATAATCGGCAGTGGGTGTGGCATATATGAATATTCAGCAGGACAAGGGTTAAGAAAAATTAAACCATAACCCAATCAAACAATAATATCTCCAAAACTAATATTTTTCTGATTAATTTTTTTAAACTTCTTATATCTACTTGTAATATAGATTGTAGGTACTCGTAAGAACCGCCTCAATGACCAAAGATATCAGTTAGAGTGAGTGAATGTAGTTCCAGATAGCAGATCAATGATGTCATTTGGGCCAAATAATCAGATGTGGTACATGCCATTATCTGATACAGGATATTAGTTTTTAACATTCTTTCTTTCTTTTTCTTTCTTTGAATACTGCCTATGCCCTCACAGGCATTTTCAGCAGGTGTACATTACATACACTTCAGATTTGCACATTAATCATGCAATTATGGTAGGGATCTTTAACCTGCACAGGGGATGGTTCTCGAAGGACAGTGCACTTTGTGGCATTCATCCATGCAAATGATGCCACTGAAGCTTGTTTGGTCACCGCAATTTTATTATGCAGGCATAGACTATCTGTGCAGTTGAGACAAAAGTTTACTTTCAATGCTAAATGAATACCCATAACTAAAGAAGGCAGTATATATATCAACATGAAACATTTAGAATGATTCTTTCATATTTCAGTTTAGAAGAATTACCTGGGAAAATTTTAAGCCACAAAAGAAAAATCATTGGGTATCTTAAACATAAATTAAAGACGAATAAAACAGCCTGGGCATGCAGAGAAAATGTGAACCCCGGTGACATGGAACCCTCGGTACCAGGAGAAATGAGTTTACATGGAGTTAAAATGTATTAAAATATAGTGAAAAAGTCACAAGTGAAATATGACTTCGACATAAATGATACTATCGAGATGAAGTCAAGATAGGGAGAGTCACCTGTATACCCCTGTAAACCCCAGTTTTCGCTATATAAATATGTTCTAGAAAGGGTTATCCTTTGGAAGCAAAAAATACACCACATAACTGGAAAATATGGAGTGTACATGTTTTCTGGGCCAGACTAGCTAGTTTTGGCCAATTAGGCCTCATCAGTGACCCTCAAATATTTTCAGAGTTCTACAATGGAATCAATGATCCCAAAGGACAAGAAAATATAAACTACAATGATGTAGGGCAGGGAGACTTTTAACGGCCGCCACACATTCCCAGACACCAGCTGTAGTGACGTTAAATACCGTATTCGCCCTAATTACCGCACCGTGCGCTTAGTTTTTTCAAAATAATGTCATAAAATCATGGTGAAAAATCTACCTAATTAGCGCACACTTGATACGAAAACAACAGCTTCCAAGATGATGCATACTGATATTTAATGGGTCGGAAAAAGATACTAAAGCATTGCCTTCACTGTTGGAAGATATAATGGTAAGTTTTTATAGATTTACTATGAGAGCTTCAAGGGGAGATTACTGTAAAGTGTGCGCTTATGCATTTCCTTTTCAAAATAGCTTTGGTGTGCGCTTATAGGAGCATGTGCGGTAATTAGGGCGAATACGGTATGTTCTAGAAAGGGTTATCCTTTGGAAGCAAGGAATACACCAGATGACTGGAAAATATGGAGTGTACATGTTTTTCTGGGCCAGACTAGCTAGTTTCAGCAAATTAGGCCTCATCAGTGATCCTTAAAAAGTCTGGTTTACAGGCTTGTTCATTACTGAAGTTTGTCCAGTTCCCTTAAATAATTCTGAGTAATTTTTTTTCCAGGCAGCTTCCTTACCTATGTCCATTATAATAATAGGAGTTGGGGACGCTGATTTTGGAGGTAAGTTCTTGTAAACCGGATTTTTTTTTCAGCTCCTTTTAAATACTATTAACCCATGGTATGCATGAAACCCCTAAAGGGGTACCTTGGCAAACAGTGCAGCCCCAGATCAGACGCCGCAGAAAGCGTTGTCTGATCAGGGCCTGCACTATTTGCTATCAGAATTTTCTGTCAAAAATAGAATAATATCGAAAAAAAATAGGCCTGACACCCCTTACAAGACAGATGGACTTGTCTAACACATAGCAATGGAAGAGTCCACTAGTATACAATGGGTTAACTGCCGTAACGGATAGGAGCCAACTCGTTGCAATGCAGGTAGAGTGGTTGGCTTTTACCATGAAGTTAACCCATAAGATGCCAATAACAACAATAGTCATCTCTGCTTTGTCGTCTGCCAGTTACTTTAGAACTCAGTTTTGCTAAGAGTGTGGAGCCAGATCAAAGGAGCAGTCTGACCTAGGTCCACACTGTATGCCTGTATGCAAAAATATTTTTAAAAAGTTTGCAAGAAGATTCAGCAAACAACATAAGCAGACGACATTTTCAGTTGTAGTTTTTCTCGGCATTTTAAGTGTTAAGCAGTGGACATTGTTGTTAGCACCAGCGAGAGTGACTGTGTTACTTGATTATATGGACAAGGCTGGTCGGCAGATGCTGCACAGGTGGCAGCAGAGGGTTGGAAGATAGTGTCTTTTATTGTATTGCATAGACTCCTTCTTCTGTCCTGCCTAATGAGAGGTGTGTGATTTCAGAATGAAGTCAAGAGATGAGGATGAGAAATATCACAGTTTATCATTTGACATGATAGAATGTAATAACGCCATGTAATAAATTCAATAATCCACTAGTTGATTAAATATGCAAATTAGTTAGATAAGCTGTGTAACGACATCGAGTTTACTTATGGATGGATATTCACATTTTTGTAAAACAGTCGTGAATAAAATGCATTTTAAATGTCAGATTATAAATACATGTAGAATCTTGCATTCATGCTCATGTGTTATTGAATTTATTAAACTCGTTGAGGAAAAGGGATAAAATGCTTGCTAAAGCCTCGCATTTTATCCCTTTTCCTCAACTCACTTAATAAATTCAATAATACATGAACACTTATAAGATTCTCTATTGATGATACACCACAACCTCTTTATAACACTATTGTTTGGGTTCAAAGCAAAATCTGTGTCATTTAACTTAAACAAATCCAAACAAATTTTCTTCTATATTATCTATAGAGGATCTTACATGAGTGTTTGTGTATTGAATTTATTAAACAAGTTGAGGAAAGGGGATAAATTGCAAGGCTTGCCGAGCATTTTATCCCTTTTCCTCAACGAGTTTAATAAATTCAGTAATACATGAGCACGAATGCAAGATTCTATTTATCATAAGACATTTAAAACGCATTTTATTCATGATTGTTTTACAAAAATGTCACTATTCTGCTATTAGTAAACGCGACATCATTAAGGATGTCATACATGTAATGTTACGGGGTGTATCTAACTAATTTGCATATTTAATCCACTAGTGGATTATCGAATTTATTACATGACGTTATAACATTCTCAGACGGGACGTCATATGATAAATGCATTTTTGGAATCCATCTTCCAACTGTTACAAGAATCGTGTTATAGCGAGCTATGATATTATGAGGTTGGGGTGTATGTACAACTTCTACAGCCTTGCTGTAGGAGTCGACTCTTTTTAACTACATGGGTAGTGTTGTTGGCTTATTCAGGAAGTTGAGCAAAAAACATCAGGGCTTGTACCTGAATAGGTATTGGATGCTTGACTTTTTGGATCTGCATGTTCTATGTATTGCAATTTTGTGATTACAGACTTATTCTCAGATATGGCGTTTTGTTCATATTGTATATGCCAGTATAAATTTAGGGAGGCTCAGTACTTGTGAGTGGTCTTACAATTATCAGTGAAAATAAAAACATTCTATTGTGTATCACAACATATCTTTTCAAGAACCTGTAGAATCTATAACTTTCCTTAATTGAGCCCCGCTAAGCGAATTTGTGTCTTTGAGCATTCCGTCATGACAAATTTTAACTGCGCATGCCCAGCCATTCAGAGGGGCCAGGGATATGGCTTTCTGTCTGAAGGTTCCTCTTGATTCACTGCTTGTTTGAGCGAGCAGCGAGGGTTCTGGCGAGACTATGGGATGCGTAGGCTCGCCTGAACCTTCGCTGCTCGCATAGGCGATAAGTACCAAAATCGCTTGACGTGGCCCAATTATCCATTAACGCTTGCCCTGCTGAACATGACAACCTCTACCTTTGCAAACAGTGTAGATCCAGATCAGATGGCTTCTGAAGAAGCTACCTGATCAGGATCTACACTGTCATGCAGCTTGTGAAATGAACAAATGCATTGTATCAAGTAATTTGTTTGGTTGATAGTCATCAATGAGTCTAGGTTAGTTTTTCAGCAGGATAAGGGTTAATGTATCAGTTTTGAGAGCTATTGGAAAAAATGCTCTATGGACTCCAGAGTGAGCTCAAATTAGCCATGGTACACAAGCCATACACATTCCAATTATTGAAGATTGACCATATTTAAGGGGAATGGGTACACTTTCAGGGGAGGCAACTTCTGCAAAAGTATTTTTGTATCCCATGTCAATAGGGGTCAGCTCTTAAAGAAAAGAATTTGCTCCTGAGGAGCAAATTCTTTCCTTTAAGTGTAGACCCTTTTTCAGTGTGACAGTTTCTAGAAAAGCTAACAGGTGGTTCCAAAAGTTGTCTGCCTTTGAAAAATAGCGGAAAAATCTTCCGTGTTTTTCCATTCCCCTTAAATAACCGTATTTTTGCCTACTTTAGCTATGGAGGTGTTAGACGGCGATGATGTGAGACTGTCATCAAGGGGAAAATACGCAGAGAGAGATATTGTTCAGGTAGGTCGGTGGTGTGACTTGTTTTTCTCTCCTCACAACTTATTTTCCGTAAATTTGTCTTGAAAATTACTTACTGTTAATGAGAAAGGTTTTTGTTGCATAGTTAAATCAGCCATAACATAACAGTGACTCTCAGTATGAGCCTAGCCTCATGCAGCATCTGAGCTGGGTCTACAATGTTTTCCAGTGTCACCTTGTAGGTTCATAAGCATGTATGTATTAACCAGGCCCCCACCCATAGGGGCTTGAAGAAATATATGGGCTGCATGATGCTTCCACGCAGAGCTGAAACCAACCCGCACACGAGTACTGGTAAACAGCTAAGAGGATCTAAGCCTGCCCAGGCAAAGCAGTGCGAGTTGGCCTGTCCATGCTTATAAACCCTATTGGTTTCATTAGGCGACAGGGCTTGAGATGTCATTTCATCTCAATGTCAGGTAAAGTCCATCAAAATGGGAAGCAATGCCTCTGAAATGACCTTTACAGTGTTGACGGGGACGTTAAACCTCAAATCAAACAAAAGGGTTGATGTTTAAGTCTGTTTCTCAAGAGCTACAATGACATGTCAAATGCTTGTTTCTCTTCATGAACGATAATATACCTTCATGTTTTACAGTTTGTTCCCTTCAAAGAGTTCCAGGGTAGACAAGGAGAAAATCCTGCCACAGTTCAAGCCAGATTAGCAAAAGAAGTATTGGAAGAAATACCTGACCAGTTCTTGTCCTACATGAAGTCAAGAAATGTCAAGCCTAAGCCCCCATTGCAGAGACAACTGACAATCTCATCAGTTCATTCCCTCCCTCCCTCTGAGTTGTGAGAAATATGAAATACCTGATGACAAGGATAGATTTTACAGAATACACCACAACCTCTTTATAACACTATTAATGACGTCCAAAGCAAAAACCATGTTAGTTAAACAACCATGTTATATCCAAACAAAAATATATAGATTATATAGAAAAATGACCATTTATGGTCATTTTTCTATATAATCTATACATTTTTGGGATCCAGCTTGAAACCATGCTATATCCGTATCTGTGTTATAATGAACAGTGTTAAAATGAGGCTGTGGTGTAATAGGCTTCCATTGCCTAATAGTTAGGACTAAGTTCTAGAGCAGACGGAAATCTCTGAAATATAAGAAAAAGTACTTTGAAAATGCAGTCTGCTACTTTGATTAGCAGATGAAGGGTTAGGAGGGATGAATTAACTTTTGGAGATTGTAATGTCAAGCCTTAGTTCCTCTGAAATAGAAGAAAAATACTTTGAAAATGCAGTCTGCTTCTTGTGATTAGCAGATGAAGGGTTAAGAGGGATGAATAAACATTCAGGAGAGGCAACTCTTGCAAAACAGTAGTGATCTTGGCCCAGTTGTTCAAAGCATCGTTAGCATAACAAACTCTTTAGTGGTCAAATGGTTAACTGCTCAATCAGGCCCATTTCTGAATTAAGTATTATTATTGCTGAAAAATTAGAGCAGCTTTTGCATCTACTCATCATCTTAAATCCATCCACCAAGTCTTAAGACTCTAGCTTTAATACTTTTGGGGACAAGGAAAAAATCCCCAAAATTACAAAGGGCCATTCTTCATGAACTTTTATTTTTTCAGAATTTGTTCAAAAGTTAATCACTGAACACTACCAATCTGTTCACCGAGTTTCAAGACTCTAGTTTCACTTGATATTTTGCTGACAATGTTTCATCCGAATTTTTTCAAAGGGAACTCGGGAAAGGGGCATAATCATTGCAAGAAAAAAATACATGTCAGTTTTTTTTTTCTTGAGGAATCCATATATGAAATTTCAAAAGGTTACCATGCACAGTCTTTAAAGTTATGCATCAAAAAGTGTACAATGTACAAATGCCCAAATTTACAAAGAGCCATTACTCATGAAGTATTTTTCATAATTTATTCAAAATTTAATTAGATCATCTACTCATCACTATCAATCTTTTCACCAAATTAAAAGGCTCTGACTGCAGTTGTTTTTGCAAGGAAAAAAATTTACAAAGGGCCATATCTCACGAAGTATTTTTGAGAATTTAAGTTAATCAGTTAATCTACTTGTCACTGCCAACCTTTTCACCTAATTTCAAGGGTCTAACTTAAAAGTTTTTGAGATTTTTTGCTGACAAGGCAAAATGCCTAAACTTACAAAGGGCTATAACTTGCTTTGTATTTTCAGAATTAATTCAAAAGATTATCTGGTATTTTACTCATCAATACCAATCTGTTCACAAGCTTTCAAGACTCTAGCATTGATACGTCTTCGATATTTTACTATAACTAGGAAAGGGACGTAATCCTGATGAGAAAAAATAAGTATCAGCTATTTTTTCATGAGGAACCCATAAAAGAAATTTCTAAATCGTAGCATGCACATTTCAAAAGTTATGCTATACATCAAAAAGTTGGCTTTATAAAAGTGCCCAAATTTACAAAGTGCCATAACCCACGAAGCGGTTTTCAGATTTTATTCAAAAGTAAATTGGGGTCACCTTACCCTGGCTTCAATAATTTTAGAGATATTTTGCTGACAAGATTTCATTCATGTTTTTTTCAAAGGGCCGTAGCTCAGAAAAGGGGCATTATCCTGACCAGAAAAAGGGGGTTTGTGTCCATTAGTTTTTCATGAGGAATCCATACATGAAATTTCAAAATCTTAGCTTGCACAGTTTAAAAGTTAAGGTATGCATCAAAAAGTCTCCAATATAAAAATGCCGAAATTTACAAAGGGTCAAAATCATGAAGTACTTTTTAGAATTTATTCAAAAGTTAATCAGCTTATCTACTCATCACCACCAGTCTGTTCCTTATTAAAGTTTCAGGGCTTTAGCTTTAATGGTTATTCTAACACTGGTCGTCTATATAGCCAAATGTAAAATCTGGTGATATATTTAGCGATAAATCACTGGCGGAAGAGCGTGTCAGGAAGAGCCGCCTTTTTATCAAGTTTTGTGACGTCATTCATTGTTACCTTGATGTCAGATAGTGTAACCTCATTTTCTTGCATCAGATATGTTATGAAAAAAAAAAAAAACAAGATGTGTTTGTGAAACACTGATGCCCCCGGACAGCGCCAATGTTAATGTTTTTAAAAATTTTGAAAAAAATAGGTCAAAGGTCAAGTTCAAGGTCAAGACATCAAAAATTATGGTACCACTGGAAAGGTCTTGTGATAAGGTATACACATGTGAAATATGAAAGCTCTATCTATTACCATTCAAAAGTTATGCCCAATGTTAAGGTTTTTGTAGACAGACAAACGGACAAACAGACAAACAGACAAACGGACAAACA